>VIBL01000094.1:0-1200000 GCA_008271625.1 Lutraria rhynchaena
TTACAGAAAGAGAATACATTTTAAGCATAATTATAAGAAGCGACTTAACATGTTAAAGTTTTTTGATATGTTAAGATCAGTTTGTCTATGTTACTGAATTTGATTATATATTTATAGAACCTCTTTAAATTGTGTTTAGATAATTACTTTGGGATCAACTTTTACACTGTTGTAGCTTTTGCAAGACTGCAGTAAGAGTGAGTCTGAGCCCGTGAATTGACTTAACTTTTCTAATGCGATATCCCTAACTCTTATCGTGTTGTTATTATTTATAAATCAAGCCCTTTTTGTGCTGTTCTGTTCTCAATATGTTTCGAGTTTATGTGAGCGGTCGATTAGTTTGCGGACTGTGTTGTTGTGAGATAGTCGGTGAAGCTGAGCTGTTTGGCAGAGCAGTGTTTGTGTAGTTGTGTTTTTTTGTGTTTGTAATTGCCTGTTTTGTGCATGTTGTACTGGTTGTTGAGGTGTTCCATGTTGGTTGATATGGGGCCATGATAATCAGTGTCGACATTTTCTGAGAATTCGTTATTTTCGATTAATCAGTTAGCTTCATTCAAATTGGGATAGGCACTGGTACCAGCCATTTCTTAAATCATACTTTTATGTACAAATTTATTCACACAAAATAGAATTATCATTGTCACACACCGCTTGATCTTTTATCAGGTTACCAAACAACACTCGTACACTCGTACTAAATGTATATTGCCTATACTATTGATGGAAAAAAATTATGTCGTTTCGATTTAGTCTAAATTCATTTTTTGATAACATCACAACAAACATACAAATTACAATGTATGTTAATTCTCTTTGCGTTTCGATGTGGCAAGGCTTGATTTTTTTTTGTTTGACATGAATGAAAACTGCGTCGTTAATAAACAAATATGGCCTTCAAAAATGTTTCATCACACGAACGGTAATTCGCGCTTGTTTGATGTCATACTTAGGAATAATGATTGGAAATTGGATAATAATAAGACTAGAAATTGTTTTCGTGTGAGAAAGAGCGGCTGTCTTTAAAGCTTAACTTCTTGTTTGTTAAAACCGATGAAGTCAATCACAAAATTGCAGTTTCAGTATTTCGAAGTTTATTATATTCTCATACTCGAGTTTTCGACGTTTAACACTATTTGCCACACGATTAATGGTATTAATGCATGTGCAATTTTCTAATTTCTTGAACATTAATAAGATTGGATACTACATATTATGTTGAAAGTTTACTCTTAAATGAATATGGGTGAAGAGATTCACAGGAGTAATCGTTCAAACAAATCCACCCTCCACAAAACACCACACTCCACAAAAAACAAACCTCCACAAAACACCAGCCTCCACAAAACACAAACCTCCACAAAACACCATCCTCCACAACTCACCACCCCCACAAAACACAAACCTCCACAAAACACCAGCCTCCACAAAACACAAACCTCCGCAAAACACAAACCTCCACAAAACACCACCCTCCACAAAACACAAACCTCCACAAAACACCACCCTCCACAAAACACAAACCTCCACAAAACACCACCCTCCACAAAACACAAACCTCCACAAAACACCAGCCTCCACAAAACACCACCCTCCGCAAAACACAAACCTCCACAAAACACCAGCCTCCACAAAACACAAACCTCCACAAAACACCACCCTCCACAACTCACCCCCCCACAAAACACAAATTTCACAAAACACCACCCTCCACAAAACACGAATTCCACAAAACATCACCCTCCACAAAACATAAACCTCCACAAAACACCACCCTCCACAAAACACCACCCCCACAACTCACCACCCCCACAAAACACAAACCTCCACAAAACACCAGCCTCCACAAAACACAAACCTCCGCAAAACACAAACCCCACAAAACACCACCCTCCACAAAACACCACCCTCCACAACTCACCACCCCCACAAAACACAAACCTCCACAAAACACCACCCTCCACAAAACACAAACCCCCAAAAATCAATCCAACACAAAATGCATTATATGCCAAACCGCTTGCATTGTAATGAGTTTATTGCACAAAAACTGAAGGTATTTGACATTCAACCAATCTTTCTCCTTTACCAACAGACGGGCGTAGTTCAAACGATATTGTCTGTTTAACCTTTTGTATTTTAATTGGTATTGTTCGACCATTTTGTATTTTACGTATTTTTTTTTGTATTTACATAAGTTTTTGTTCATCAATGAACAGACGTTCATTCAAAATGAGGTAGACTTCCTTTTTACTGATGTTTGAATTATTCTGTCAAATCTATACCGTAATGCTACAGTGAAACACTATGTACATGCATACAGAACTCGTATATAGTGTATAAATTCGGTGAAGTAATTGTTATTCCACGACAAAGGCCATCTGTATTCTGTATTTCAATACTATGGGTGTAGTTAAATATGGAAACAATGAACAAAAACTTCGGGTCCATAGAAATTTTCAAACCCTGTGTTTTACTGTATTTATTATTCTTTTTCATATTATTATTTTTCAAGAACGTTCGACCTCGGTCGGGTGTTCTTTTATCATATTATCATCAGAATGGATCAAAAAAGTACTTTACTTTTTTTCCTACCATTTTTATCTTCCTGTTCAATTAAATGTCTCATGAAGATTTTTACAAACGCCATCTTGCTTTGCAACATTGATTCTCAAATGAGAAAAATATCTCTTCCTGTTTGTACCACAGTACTCAATACTTTTAAATTCCTGTTTACATTGATACATCTAGGTTAGACGTCTAAAAGTACAAATAATATCCACATCCATCATAATTGAGCAATTTAAAAGACGCAAACTAACTCTAACATGTGAAAGACATAAAAGCCATGTATTACCGTACGATCCCGTATGACCGTAAGAAGATGTTCTTTAGCAGCTACTCATGTTTCAATTCATCAATCATCTTATTGACAGCCAAATCAATATAAAGTATATTACATCTCACGAAACGTAGATGAATATACAATCTACAGGGTTTATACACAGAATTTTCAATCTGGCGTGTATACCATATTCAATACTCAGTTGTCATATTTTGTAACATTCTATAGAAGAAACACACTTAGATATATCTGCCAACAAATAAATGACAGCCAGACAATGGCTTGTCATTTGGTAAATTTTGTGAAATGACGATTTTTTTCTCTACAATCTAGTCGCCATTATCTGTTACTTTGAATCAAATGAATGTGAGAACGGGACTGCTGTACTGAAAGAACTGCATGACACGTTCGACCTTCGTTTCAAAGTACACGTAACACACGAACTAGTGTCAAGTACTAGAAGAACAATTCTGCGTGTAATAAATATTTGTTTTGTTTTTATGCGACATTGTCACTGGGATTTGACGCCGTTTTCAACAATTTTTCAGTATTATACGGCGACCGGTTCACCTAACCAATTTTCCTGGACTGAATACTAACCAGTACTAACTTACCCTTCAACAAGGAGCAGGTAAACTCTCCACATATGAAGGAAAATCGACATTTTTTTCAAATTTCCAGAGAAGGATATGATTTTCCGCGACCGGAATTCGAACCCGGGTCTCCTTGTCACAAGTACAGCGCACTAACCTCTAGATCACGGTCGCGGGTTGATAAATCTTTACACTCACCGATATGCGACCATGTAGTATCATAACTACAACAATTTTAACATTTTTTACATTTCAAATCGTGGACAATTGAGATTTGATTTCTGTTCAAACGTATGCGTATTGAGATAGTTCAGAAACAGAATTACTAATAATCTGCCTATGGGATAGCTTTATTGAAAATAGTGATCTATCAGACAATTTTACTTTATAATTGCCCTTTTATGTCATGCATATTACCAACCACAAGATATATAAATATGTGTGTAGACATCTTAACTGAATATAAATTGTGATAATATTGAATACCAGAGACATAATTAGCGAATCTAGATTCAATTATGACATACAGACAGTATAACAACTGAACTTTTTTATCTATTTTATTACATTACGTTTGATGGAGATCTCATGTATTTCTGTTGTTTCAAACTATTGAATTCATATGTTCATCATGAGTACCAGCTTTTCAGTTCTTTATGGATACATGTTTGTATTTATGCTAACTAACATTATTCCTGTATGCCACGGCCTTAATAAGAATTATTTAGGTGAACAGTACTACCTCGGACTGATAGTAAAACTTATACTGTAAGATTTGTGTGGTACGTTTATTGTCGCCGTTCACGGACGGCGAAATATACAATTAATCAGATTTAACCATTTCTTCCCTTACACCGCCTGCTCTAAGCCAATCAGAAAGGCGAATTTAATACCACATGATCAAAAATAGCCGACAAAAAGACCTCAAAAAGGGGCGCCTTCGGGGTACATCGTCTGTCATGTTTTTGTCGGGTTATCTGTATAACTGACATACTTTTTTTAATGTATGAAGCTCGAAACCAGTTTGTAGGCTCCTGCGGGGTAAACAATATTTCGAATGTTTCACTCAAAAACATTACCTTTTATTGTTCAGAAACGAGTCTGATTCTACAAAAAATATTTGATGAATATTTAGATATGAATGTTAATTTAATTTATCATGAAATCCTTTGCTCCCTCTAAATGAGATACTGCGATATTTTAGTTATGTGTTTTACATATGTTCTTTTGGGCCATTTTTATATCGTCATTTTTAACATATGCTCTTTTGGGGCAGTTTTATATCGTCTGAAATAGAATGTGTTGTAAATTCTCAATAGGAAATGAAACCAGAAATGAAATTTCTTGGAAATCTTTATTCAATTTCTATTCTTGGCTCTTGTACTTGGCTGAATGGCGATTCCAAGCATTTTTGGAAATGCTAATACTAATGAAGCTGGTATTTGACGGGTTAGTATATTATGCTCGATACTCAAAGCCTTTCAGGCGACGTGGCTATGATCATCACTGACCGTTGGTTATTGAGTTTGTTTATTCTCGCCTCCGGGTTATTCCCATATGGGCGAGCATATCACTGACCGTTTTAAGACGAGATCTCTCTTAAAATCGTCCATCTGTTTGTGTTATTTCGTGATGTCTGTATGTCATACTGTAGTTGCGTTTAATTTCGTTGATACCAAATTCCGAGAATTTGCCTGAATCAATAATTTCGTGGGCACGTAAATTCGTGGATTTTCAACTTTCGGAAAATTGCATTTTCGGATACTTACGTAATTTTATGAACATCCTAATTCGTAAGTATTTAAATTCGTAGATAAACTCATCCACGAAATCCAGAATATACGTGAAACCACAGTTGGGCTAATTTTTGTTGAGTTTAAGATTCGGCTTCCAGCTTAAGATTAACTGAAAGTGCAACGTACTGCTTGTGGAGTATGCTTGCGGGATTACTCTGTCTACCTTATACATATTGTTCAGGTCACGTACAAATATATAAATATCTGATACCTCACTTTATCACTCATGGTGTAATATTCATTTTAAAAAATCTATAAGTTTGTTCACCCCTTGTAAATTGTTCTGTTAGACCATTGAATTGAGCTACGTCTCCTTACCAGTCTTGAATCTACTTTGCGAAGGTTGTGTTTAGTTTTCATCTTCATTAGTAACGATATCCTCTCGTAGCAAATGCTTACCCGCCACTTTCTATAATAACAGCAACTAATTAGTTGTCTGCCATTTTGTCAGATACCGTCGTCTAACATGATTGATGAGTTCTTGTCTCTGTTTTAAAATCTGCGCTCAAATCAGACGATCAATACATAACCATAAGTTACAAAGCACGGCAAAATTTATGATTAAACAGCACGAAGGATTAAATAACCAATTTTCCGAGGTTTTACAAGTATCATCACTGCTTTGTAATGTTCAAATTGTTCGAAGCAGAGATTAGTTCCAAGTCCATCGCATGACCAATCATAATGCGTAGATGCATGGAACTTATTATTCCAAAAGAAATTTAAAACTTAAGTTTTAACATAGAGCGCATTCTAGTGGGATATTTTTCATATTGTGCACTTCTTCCTACCACAGGTAACAACACGCATTTTAGTCATTGATTAAAATGCTATTCACCATACCTGAATTTTAATAACGTTTCTGGCACTATGTGCTTCTAACCGACATAACAATACCGGGAACCAACCAATTCATCAATGATAAAACAAGGTTGGCTGTTTCACTTCATTGCAACTTATAATGACAATAGTAATCATGATGGCCAATGACTTCACAGAATAGTTACTTTTATACAGAGGAATAAATTCAAGAGCCGGTAAAATTTATTGTTGTTTTCTGGTAAAAAAAGATGAATGCAAAATATTCTTGTGTTTAGAATCGGAATATTAAATATATACCCATAGTTTACCCGCTGATAACGTATGGACAGTTGTTCAAAGTCGAGTCATCAAATCGTATAATTTTGTTCTCGTTCAATCTACCTCCTGTCTATATTTTAACAACTCAAAAGCATTGTGGCTAAATTTGTTATTTCTTGCTTGTCGCTTGTACAACTTGAATATGTTGAAATTATCCGATCCATCTAATACCAAATAAAACCCTTTTAACATTGCACATTTAGCCGCCGTTATCTATGATACATGTTATGTTATACCTATCGTATGACAATTTCAGATGAGTCAGTTTGAATATTGCAAAAACAAAACAAAACTTGGAGAGCTCTCCCACGTCTGTGACATAACGCATACGTCATTGTTATAAGATATCTGACAATTTTGGGTCATTAATAATGAATATTTTCAGCTTGAAATTCATGTTTATGTCTGTAATTTGGTTTATAAATGTCTCGATTTAGTTTTCCTGCGCATTATACTCAGGTGTATGACAATTTATTCTGTTATCTGGCACTTCACTGATGAAAACATATTCATTTGAGCAAAGCATCCAAGAATCTATCATAAGCATTTCAATGTGCAAAATTGCCAAATGGGTGTTCACACTTTTCAGACATATAAACAGCACTAGAAAGGTCAAAATATATTTCTAAACAACCTGAACAATAATCCAATAAATACTACGTATTGTGCTTATGAGGATTTTAGTGCATCAAAACACGAGCATGCAAGACCAGAAAAGGTGTAACAGTTGGGCGCTCTGTTGTAGAACAAATTGGTCTCTCTGATGTAGAACAAGTTGGGCGCTCAGTTATTGAGCAAGTTGGGCGCTCTGTTGTAGAACAAGTTGGTCGCTATGTTGTAGAGCAAGTTGGTCGCTATGTTGTAGAACAAGTTGGTCGCTATGTTGTAGAGCAAGTTGGTCGCTATGTTGTAGAGCAAGTTGGTCGCTATGTTGTAGAGCAAGTTGGTCGCTATGTTGTAGAGCAAGTTGGTCGCTGTGTTGTAGAGCAAGTTGGTTGCTAAGTTATAGAACATGTTGATCGCTATCTTGTAGAACGAGTTGGTCCCTCTGTTGTAGGACAAGTTGGTCGCTATATTGTAAAGCAATTTGGTCGCTATGTTGTTGAACAAGTTGATTGCTCGGCATAAACATTGAGGCCGTTTAGGTCAAAAACGTAAAAATTAGACCGATCTGGTGCAAAGCAAAAAAATAGGTGGTTCACGTACATAACTTTAACATACTGGTATTCTTTTAGGCAACGATCCTCACCTTTTCCAAAAGTTTCAGTGTACAGTGTATTATATGCAAGTGGCGCACAATGAAAAAATGCATTGACTTCAATGTAACATCTGCTTCATCTCCGACTAGGCTGTATAAAATTATATCAGTGAGAAATCAATATTGCGGTGAGGGTGAGAAAGACAATTACACTGATTTAGATAACTGTAGCCAGGGGAAGAATTCCCTAATGAGGCTATAATTACATGTTACGACTTAAAATCTGAAGTTTACAACAAAAAAATAACGATTAAGCCACAGCAAGACACAAGGTGTGCGTAGGTTATTGCGTTCATCTGTTTGAAGAATAAAGAATCGTTAATTCTTTTGTACTTCTAACATAGTTAAACCCTAAAAATTGCGCAGAGGAATGTTGCCTCCAAAATTGCTGATACGGTGATCCTAGGTTTGGGGGCCATATTTGTGAGGGTGGTAACATTAACTGATCAACGACTTGATACTTGTTTTGTTGAGAAATATTGTTTCGTCGACAGAAAAGTGGAGTTTCAAATAAAATTTGATTTGATTGAATCGGGGTCTAGACGATAACAGTTTGTAGAAAGATTAATGTTCCAATTCAAAACGTAGAACTAATATTTGATCTGTTTTATTGGAAGTTGTTCTAGAAACCCCAATACACGGACCTGATCATCAAATAAAAAAAACTAGACGTTTGATGTGTATGATTATCATCATGCTGTTTTATAGATTTTATTCAGCCTCTGATGAAGGTAAATGGTTTACTGTTTACTTAGATCACGTGACTGACACCTTCACGTCATACAATCATTGTTATTTCACACAGTCTAAGATGACTGGTTTTGGATTGCATTAAAATTGCGAAAAATGATATATTCTGCCTGAAAATGAGATGGCTATTCGACCGATTTCAAAGCAAGTCGTTTTCTCCTAAAATGCACAGAAAATACATGTTAAGATAAAGTGACAATGAATGATTAAGATGGCAAGATAAAATTGATTGAATTGTTCTGTACGCTGAGGATCAAGAGCAAGAGTCCGTTAGAATATAGATTTTTATGTGTCACCTAGTCCTGGAATAGCATATTTCCCGTGTATTAAATTACAGAAGATATAAAAAAACTAGATTACATCATACGTTATGTGCTGAGACACAAGTCATTTAGAATCATTGTTATCCACTGTATGAACATCGATTAACTTAAAAAATGTTTTTTAGAAATTTTACTTCTTCCATGAAACAAGCATTACTTTCAACTTACACTTTATGATTGGTTCTTATATATCCTGTATTGATACCGATAGATCCAGATGAAATATTACAGTCGGATTTGAAAAATTCAAGCAATGTGATCCATTGATTAGCAGGGTTCCAAGTGTTTAATATTCTTTGTGTATAACCTCAGAGTACGTATTAAATAATTTTGTTACTATACATTTGCTACAATTTGAAGTTATGTATAGGAAACAGTATGAGCAAAACAAACAGTCCAATATTCTTAGGCTGATAACTGCATAAAGCATGAATGAATGGGGTATGACTATGGTTCCGGCATGTTTATTAGTTTGTGATAACCATTTTTTTTTAAATTAAAAAATTAAAGAAACACGTACCACATTGTCATGAACTTATACTGCATCCATATACTGCAGAATTGTCAACGTTTTTTTTGTGGTTTCATCCGTGTCAGCATAAGTCAATGTTAGGAATTAATATTGGTGTAGTATGTAACATTATCTGATATAAGCCAACAATTAGTCATTAATGAATATTATGGGTATTAATTATTCACAAACACGATTTTATCTCAGGTATTTTTTCACAAACGTTGGTGATTTTGAATTACACATTTGCGTGTTTGGAAGGAACTTTATAGTGTGTTTACTAACGCAAACAATTTCTTCCAACAACCTGTACAATATATTATTAATGAATATTTGTTGTTTTGTATTCAGATACGCTTAATTAAGTTTTTATGGTTGGTCATTTCGAATTGAGATAGTCACTGTTGTATTAATTCTGCTTCTGAAAGGACATTGAACTTTTGTTTGATCTGGATTTCATACTAAATTATTTCAAATAATGTAATTAGGAGGAGTCCACATTATGGTACACGTATCAGACAAACACCGAATTTACACGTGTGTTACACGCATTTCCATAATTTTAGTACTGTTCTTATACCATGATCAACTTTATCATCTACCAAATGAGGAATTTATAATATGACCATATAAAGCAATTGAACTAAATATGATTAAGAGTTGTTTTTCATTATCCTGCCTTATGACGATTATTTAATGATATGTAAGCGACAATTCTATGCAACACTGTTGATGCAACCGATTATATGACCAATTCATTCATTAAACTTTTGAAATCTTGTATTTTTGCGTGACAATTTCAGGCATAAAATCAGATGCTATAACTATATCAACACCTGTTTCATTTCAAGGGGGGTACACACGTGACACCATTGTCGTTAATCTGATTGGATATGCTCGAAACATAGAGGGCGTGACAGGTCACTTTAACTGATGTTTTGTTGATATTTTTGCCCCATATAACTTATTTTTCTGTCGAACAAATCTAAACAAACTATGATGTAAGCCAGGACACGCCAATGTCACAAAGTTTCAGGTCTAATCTGACAGTGATAGATATATTGAACCCTTTATGAGGATCTTTTGTAGGGAGATCGATAGAACGACGTATCCAGAATATTTATATGTCATCGCTCGGGATATTACGCTTGTTTTATGTCACTGATACTCACTATATATGTTCCAACAAGAAAGATTGTTGACACATGATTACAATATTCTCATGAAGTTATAGTAAACGCTGGTTTTATTTCCACTCATAGAATATAATGTCCTGTCCTAAACATATAAAAAAATATTGAAAATTATAACATTTTTACTTATGCTCTGAATTTATTGGTTTATATTTGTTCATTCATACACCGGAAACAAAAGTGAGTGTCTGTTGAGTGTTTTGTTATTTATGTGTACGGTTCAAAGTGTTCTTGTACCTGTTCGAAGAAGGCTGTCCCCGGATGATTCACGATCGAACGCCATTGACATTAGCTTAACGCACTATTGCTTTTTGTAATGGATAATTGTACCACTGTAGTTACCGATCTGTTATTATCCCCCCCCCCAAAAAAAATATACATTTATATTTCTACCCTGATCTACGATTTTTATGCTGGCTAAAATAATTTCAAATAACATCATATTACACAAGTCCAAACAAAGACAAGTGGTGTTTAATTATCATTGTCCTTGGTGTAACAAAGGATTTACTGGAGTTACAATTAATTACCAGAAGCGTACTACCATCCTCGACAGTTAAAATACATGACAAGCACTTAAAAACCTACGCACCAAAGATTTCCATCAAAGATAAAATGACCCTAGATAACCGATTCACTTAATCTGTCATCTCCTGTATCGTTGGGTTTCTCTGCTTTATCCGCTAAAAGTGCAAACCTTTTTTCTGCCAATCCATCAACGAGAACCGTGTATTTTTCTCCCGAATTCTCAGGACGGTCTGTCTATGATGTAGTTTTTTTTTTATTTAAATGAAGGAAACATAGTAGATTGTTATGACATCTATGTACGCGTGTATGGTTCATTTCAGACATTTTTCTGACATATAAAATGTATAGAGTATCAAAACTTTGTTTGCTAAAACGTAGAAATCCTTTGATAAGGTTTCATACAAATCGGCATGTCCAATCATTAAACTTCGAATTGTTACGCCATCGGCTTATGTACAAAACTAATTCATTTTCCGATAGAGCATTGCCATAGAGCATTGCCGTAAAGCAGATCACAGTTGTATGCTAGGCACTGTATCTAGCCGATTGTCTTCTTGTCATAAAAACATACACATATTACTTGACATGTATCCGTGTTGATTTATTTTTTCAGAATGAAGGCCAGACGTATGAAATGTCATGTGTATCATTTCGCTGTGTGCGGGACTTAGATCTAATATTATTTTTCACGTGCATGGACATATATTAACTTCACACGGTCATCATGAGGCCAGCTGTGTACGCGAGTGTGATGCGCAACCGGAAGACCGGTACGCGCCGTGTGAGTACAGCCCCGCACCAGTTCTGTAAACGACGGTTCTGTTTAATGTTGTCTTCGGGGGTGGGGTTATTCATTCCTGGACTTATTGTTACAATCATTGGATTAGAAAATGTGGATAATTATGACAACATTCCTGGAGATAGAGTGTAAGTATGATATACTGAGTTTTAAATAGCGATGTGTAAACTTTGAAAATTCATTCATACGTACACTTTTGTTTTTTCTTAACTGTCATCAATCGAAGTATCTTCAACGTACGCTTAACAAATTTTAATGTTGTACAAATTGAACAATAGTCTTTGCTTGGCAAATTGTAACCACCCCAAAGCACGTCTTTTGAAATATTGCGCGTGACTTTGAATTTATGTATAGCTAGTCTGATTTTGGGCGGATAAATAACACCATTTTATACAATTCTAATTTAATTTACAAATGAAGATGATGTTTGGCATAGATTTTGTACTAATATGGACCTGGCTGATTGCATAGAACTGAACTGAGAATTTGAATGTGCTGTAGTTATATAAGTGAACACACGCATCAGACCTTTTGAAAAATAATTGAAAATTTTTGAGCTTTTTCATACAAGTTAATTTTCCGTCTCTGTTATAGATTGTGAAACGTTCAACGTTCACAAAACGTGTGATCAGCAATGTAGATGATACTTTAACACTGTATTATTTCGTGAATGAATCGAATGTGTTTGAATTGATTTAACAAAATACTAAAATCATATTTATAGTTTGTAGAAATCAAAACATGTATCTATCATACGTAATTCTTAAGATCAAAAGGTTAATGACCGACCCATAATTGCCTTTCTTTACACAACACACACATTTATTTCAACCAGATGACGAAGTTGTCGTAGTCTTAATTTATCTATAAAATATTGCTGTTGGAATAAAGATGAACTTCCACAGTTCCGACATTGTTCCAATCTTCTATGATCTAATAATTGCAAAATATTAACCATTAAACTATCATTATTTTATCCAGGATGTTCTATTATAACATTGTGCACGCTTTTGATTGATTATAGTGTGATCAAACTTACTTAAAAACAGCGACCAAGAAAATAATTAAACAGCAGAATAAGCATTAAATGTTTGTACATTGATTAAGTATACAGCTTACCAAACAGATACAACAAAATTAATATCATGCCTGTAAGACAATTTAATACTCATATTGAAAGAACAATAGGCCTTGAAGCACAATGCTCATTTTTTTCTAATTTTTCATATTGATTCACTCTTGTGCCCCGCTTGACACGTCCCCCATTGAAACTATTGTAAGTAGTTGGATCGTATATCATCCGTTAATTAACGGTATTGATAATTGGACACATTGTACATGATTATCACTAATCAATCGTAATATTTGTATAGACTGGCCGGTAAGTTTACCTTCATGTATTATTGTTTCATCATGGAATTACTCGACAAATGGCTTTTATACATTACATCGTAAACAAACTAAATATACATGTCAGTAACATGGTTTATGAAATTAATTTCACTACAGGTTAATGTTTAGATTTCTGCGAATTGAATGCCTTTCAAAGAATGTATTTGTATATCTTTTTTAAGAAAATTAAATACAACCATAGGAGAATCATTGTGTAAGAACTATTTTGCACGTTTTTTTTATAATTGAAAGAAATGTATACAACAGCTTAAATGAATTGTGCAGTTTTATTTCGTAACGTCGTTTGGATATTCAAAAAATCAAGAATTGTAAAATGGCCTGAAACTGCAGAAGTGATTAATTTTATTTTTTGGCCACTGATTACTGCTTAAATGGACCGAATGATCGAGTGTAGCGACTTTATGCATTTTATGACTGGAACTTCAGGGAAGTAAAAACCGCCGTACAGTTAGTTGGCAGTCGCTCAAATTTTGCCAACAAAAAGCCCATTACGGATACATATAAAATACATTGTCTTGAGTACACTGTGATATGACATAACAACTAACGAATATTGTCTAGGATGAGAGATTACATAAGGTCGATATACAAACACTTCTCATCTCTTATAGTCATCATTATATTCATTTTATTAATCAATCTTAGGGGAAAATCGCTGATAACCTTTCTTTCTCCAGTATTACAATATATCACATTTGTTCTTTGTGCCATGACTCTGAACTTTGATCTTTTACTGATCTTTGAACAATCTCTAATACATATAGAGTTGTTGATACCATTAGACAAGCTTTTTATTGAATATTTGATGTAATGAGTTGCCAGTAATTCAACAGTGTTGGGAAATAAGCAGATTTGTTTGTTTGTTTTTATGTGACTAATTGTCACTGGGGTTTAACGCCGTTTTTCAACAATTTTTCAGTTATATACGGCGACCGGTTCACCTAACCAGTTTTCATGGACTGTAAACTTACCTTTCCACAACTTCTTCACATATTGAGTAAAATCGATTTTTTGGTCAAATTTTCATAGAAGGGTATGGCTTGCCGTGACCGGGATTCGAACTCGGATCTCCGGGTTACAAATTCAGCGCACTAACTTTACTAGTAAATAACATAAAAAAGTTGTTATTACACGTCTGGTTTTAGTTTCTTAAGTAAACGAGTCTTATAAGAAACAAGAAGAACACTTAAACATAAGATACTTGTAATCATCATTTTACATCAGTGGTATCAGAAACATTGACTGAAATAGTTGAATAGAAGCAAAGAATTGTCTGTGTGGAATAATCGAATGGACAAACTGCCAGGCGTCGCCCGTAGCAACGGCTTCAGCCGTATAAGCTTACGAGTGCTGCTACACTGCTGATTTACTTTGTTACATACAAGGATGATATTTGATTATCTACGTATCTGAATCAGCCACTATATGATGAAATAAATCGTAAATTGTACCGATTTATCGCAGGTTTTGGAATCGATCGCCCGTTACTGATAACAAGGTGTCACTAAAATCGAGCAATTTTAGCGGTATCGATGGAACGTTATAATGATATAGCATTTCTATTTATGTTAATGCATTGGTTAAAGGTTGAGTACTATTAACCGTTCACTTTATAAATCTTCATTCAAATGAAATCTAATTTCTATGCTCATCACATTCAAGTCATATTCTTTTTTTAATTATCGAAAAAGAAACCAAGTTTTCACATTGACTCCATTTTAGGTTCTTGTTTCATGTAAACCAATGACTTTAGGTAAACAGACAAATAAAACGGGACAGATCCCATTTTGAACCTTCCTCACTTAATACCATTTTACACCCGTAGTAAAGTTTATTTTATTTAATACCAAGATCTACTTCTTCATGATTATCTATAGCATCATCGTCATAGTCATCACTGTCATCATCTCAATCGTCATTTTAATAATCATGACCATCATCAACAAAAATGGAGGCTGATCCGAGAGGTAGCTTACTTCGGTAGATGCATTTTGTATTCTCTACCTTGTATAGGGCTGCGTAGAGACACGATACACTAAACCATGGTTATTTTTTCATCTAATATAAAATAACGATGTGGTTAAAACGCAAATATCCCTTCTGAGCAATGCGTTAATTGTTATTTCGAAGTTTATTTTGTTTGCAACAAAAAGTTAGTTAATTTTAGAATCAAAGCAATTTCCAATCCTGTAATAATCATTAAAGTTTTGTTACCCAATAGTGAAATATGTTGTCTTAAAATAATGATAAAATAATTCTCCTATAATGGCGTTTGTAAAAAACAACTCAGTCAATTATCTTTTGTTGATATTTATCAGGATAACATCACAAATACTGATTTACACAATACTCCAATGTTCTTTGTTTGACATATTTTCTATTCATCGAGACAAGATGTAAAACATTCCTACATGAAGATGATAAGACTATGATTGTAAAATTGATTTATATTTCCCCATCGTTTGTTGTTTAGACAGAATTGTATATAATCCCTGACATAAACATAATGAACCTCTCTAGCATTGTACCGCTTCATGGCTCCTCTGGTCTGATTGGTATCACGTGATTGATATCACGTGATAAATGAGATTCTTCAACTTGTGTCAATGGGTCAACTTACGGACAACTCTAAAATTGAAGTTAGTTTTGTATTCATTTCTATGTTAATTGATGATCAAAGAACAAAATGTATTTTGTTCTGATATTTTATCCGAATAATTATTCCCAAATATGTATTTGCCGAATACTAACAATGTAACTTTAATGTTTTGCAAGCCATTGGAACTTATTGAAGATTTTCTATCGTACCATCATTTCATTAGGCGATCAGTTTCAATGCCTTCCAAGGGTAGTCGCCAAATACAAGTTGCATCAACTATTACATGTATCACTCTAAACTGTAAGCATCTTAACCTAACATGAAACGCGATGACCTTAGTTTGACCTTTAATATCAACACCACAACAGGCTCCGAAATAATTCCAATAAAATAACTTAAAGCGAAATACGTTACGTATTAAATACCGCCTCACGTAGACAAGCTGTTACCTCCGTTACGAACTGATCTAAGAGTTATAACACGTGACAGCTAATCGATTTAACGTCTCAACCACAGTTGACCTTTGAACTTTTGAGGATAAAGATTATCAGCACATTCTTTAAATGACAGATTTTTGGAACATTTCCTTTAAGTTATACCAATATGTTCGTATATCATAGATTAATAAATACGCATCAATGACAATTTGGATAAAGCATTACCTTAGTCATAACGTATTGTACTGTATAAATGTATTTTGCTATACCAACGTAATGCCAGGTTGATTATGTATTAATATATTGTTTTAAAATCAATATGCTTGTATGTAAAAACCTGATTTATGACAGTAAATGTAGTCATCTAACATGAAATTCAAAAAATAAAAAAAATCCTCAGTAATAATATTAGTGTTAATCAAAACTCTGAAGCTGACCACTGATGCAATACAGATGATATACAGACATCCCTGTAGATAAGTATCATGCTCATTAACACATACTGCGACACATTTGTTACCATTTTCCTTTGTAACTGCCGCAATCAGATCCTGTCTCCGTTTCCACAGCTAATTCTATCTGTTTTTAGATTAATATTTGCACCGATTCCACTTTGGTCTCACCGCGAGAGTTTCAACAGACGACAATGAATTCAGGAAGAAAACGTTTCGTGGATTTACGAGCGGCTTATTGGTGACTTACGTAATAGAATTATTACCGAATAATCTCGTAATGTAATCAAAAAACGCCATTGCGTATTATGTCTTTAAGTGCTATTGGCACAACAGTTACACAGAGGCAAATCAAAAATAGAATTAAGAGATAGCAACAAGAAATTTACATTTTTGTTCAACATTACATACAAGATTCATACGTGCCGAAGCTTTAAATCAAGAATTTAATACTTGGAATATCACGATTCATTAGCTGAAATATACATCATTCCAAAGTTGAATAAGATTACAACCCGCCTTGTCGTTTATCGTCAATTATGAATAAAAACCAATTAACTGCACACGTAGTCAAGAATTTTACACCAAATCTCATTAACTCTCGCGTGATGTTCGTCTTTAACAATGCACGACATTATCAAATGACGTCATAACCAAATTAGTCTATACAAAAAATAAATTGATAATGTAAAATGACATGAAAGTTCACACTGAACATGGAATAAAGGACTTTTGTAAATTACGATACTAGATCAAACAGGAAAAGGACAATTCCTTTAACGAGGGTCTCGCGAGACTTCGTTGATGAACATATAACAAACGTGTATAGCTACGCATTATCTACTTCGAAGATTCTTGTTAAAACGCACACCAGTAAATTTCAAATCAATTTCCCTTTTTCACACGCCTTTTTGTATTTTCTATGTTCCATGTGTCAAATAAGACGCTTTTTAGTGAAATCCCATCGGAGTTTTCCATGGAGATGAACACAATTTGAATAATTATGATGTTCACGGATGACAACCTACGATAACAATGTTAGAATTCCCGCGTGTATTTATATCCCTGTAAATCTCCTCCGTTGATTACGGCCTTACATTGGCTCCGTATGTTGATCGGGACGATACCATATATTTGATGACTTTTAGTTTATACTAATTTATTTAGCTCGATTGTGAAACAAGCAAGTTTGCTTATATTAATCACGCTGAAGTCCGCTTCCTGGACACTACACAGCGCCTGAAAAATGGGATTGTGAAGTTCATGCACGAAAACCGTCGAAGCCGGGATTCGAACTCAGGACCTTCGGATCAGGTCGGACATTCTACTTCTAGACCACGAAGCATCCCCTTGATGATAAATTTTATGAAATAAAACATCGATTTCGCTATAAGATCATATTTTATTACATGTGATATAACGATATCTGTGATGTCATGACGTTTATTCCCAATTGAAAAATGATTTAGTAAATTTAACTTAAAATGTACGTACGAAATCTTGCATGTTATGTCTATTTTTACAACCATGTAAAATAAAATATACATCGGTGTCCTATCTAAAACAATAAATGTCAATATTCGATACTCCCAACCGAAATAATTGAACATTTATTCATTACGACATTGACACGTGACTCAGAATCTTTCCCATTTACGTCTTATAGCATTTGCATATTTGTTGTTTTATGTCACAGTTCGTTCATTTCGGATTCATAACCGAATTTCGCAAAAGCTCTTTGACGGATCATAAGTAAGTGACATGCAAAGAACCGACAAATTTAGGTTTTCATAATGGACGGGAATACCGAGCAGTAATTCTGCGAGAAGCAAATCTCAGCTTATATCTCCAGCACAGACAAATAGACTTTCAACATGAAATTCTTTTATTACGCTTTTTTGCGTCCCTCATTATTCATGAACGATCTTTTTACTTTCCATAGAATTGCTGTTAAAAGATAACGAGGCATCTTTGAAATTGTCTTTATGAATTTCCCAGGGAGTCAACATCGATATCGAAAGCAATCACTGCCAAATAGAAGTTAACCAAAGATTGTCTGAAAAAAATACGAGTTCAAACGCACTTTTCAAATAAATTGTATGTGTGAAAGTACTGTTCAACATGCTTTATGCTGACATAGCGTGCGTGAAAGTGTATCAGAAAATACTTACATTGACAAATAGGGAAATAGCATGCTTCGTGAAATAACACTAGAGCTAAGTGAGATGTGGATGTGGAAATTTTACAAAGTGTTTATAAAAAAATACAGATAACAAACCCTCTTCTTTATAATGACAACCATCTCAATTATTACATGAATTATTGCTGATAAATCTTGCAAGTGTCGACGTAACTATGTTTTAATTAATTATAAATATTGTCTTTTACCATTGTGTGGTTATATAATTCTATCTAAATGATCTTATTTTACTTTTTATGTCTTTCTGTATTTCAGACTTTACAAATTTATTGGACCTTTAAGTCTCGCATGCGGAGTTTGTCTGATATGCGTGTCTGGTATTTACTATTGTTGCTGGGGTTTCCAGAGCCCAGTCTCCAGCAGACATAAAAAGGTAAGCGAACATGAAAACGTGGAACCTGTACACTGTATGGGCGGTATCCAGGTAGCATATACAAGCATAACATTATAAACAAATACATGTATTTAATTTGAACACAGCTTTTAATCGACCCAACATGTACCCACGGTACTATCGTAATTCACGTTCCATGCGTAATCGGGCACTCATTATGACGTGCGCCCAAGGTTTTGAAGTAAATTCGTGGTGTACAGTCGTTTCGCGTGCGTGTTTAACAATAGCAAAGGTACTAAAGCACGGAACATTCCATTGAAGTCTTTAAAATTCCAATCATTTGTGCGGATTTCAAACGTAGTGGAACACAATCATTACAAGTAATTATCTTATACCGAATCACTGATGTTCGTGAGATGTCTCCATAAAAGAGTATATAAAGAATTGTTACATAATATGTTCGTGCAAGAATTGTACACTATACAAGTAATGATTTATTGATTACAGAAACATAAGAAAAATAAAGACACATCGGAACAGTATGACCCACTACAGGTAAAAACTGCCTGTCTGATAGAAGATATTGTGCTCAGTGTTGTAAACAATATGTTGTTTAGTTGATGATTTCTTGTGTATATTCCTGTTTGCATAGCTAGCCTCTCGTGCAATACGCTTTCTTCACACGTCCGCCCTGTCTTGTTGTCTCTTCCGGAAAAAAAATACTTACGGCTGTTTATACATTTGATGTTGCATCAACCATATCCATTATTCTTCCGTCGCCAAGTCATTATTCCATCTAAGTACTTCCGATAGATCCTACGGTGGCGCCCTCTCGTGATACGGCGATGTTTGTCTGCAAAGTATTTGCTCCCAAGATATTAACATCACTATTTATACATCCTGGACATAAAAGACAAGATAAGACTTTACCCTCTGAACACAGTGTTTCTAATTCGTACCGCTCACTACTGACTACTGTAACAAGGATCCGAACTTTGGTTCTTATCATTAGAAGATCCCTACTGAACCCTATTCAGTTAAGAGTATGCAAATTTGCTTCATAAATGAATCGCTATCTTTCTTCGAACATGAAAATGCCAGTGTCTCTTGGAGACCATCATTGTTTACTAAAGATCATAAAGACAATGGAATTACAATTCTACTGTTTAATTGTGCCTATACACAGGTCTAACCTGTCTATAAGGGCCATCTTCCGGAGAGTGAAATGTGGTCTTTTTGTAGATAGTTTTAACATAGGAGTTATCATAAATGGTAAATGCCTGTTTTGGAAATTGAACTACAGTCAAATCTGTGTTTACGGCCACCTCCGAATAAAGACCACCCTATGGATAAAGGTCATTCTTTGAAAAACCGTCACTGATTATTTAGAGCAAACTGGCCTCCGAATAAAGGCCATCTGTCTATAAAGGCCACATTTTTTCTTTCCCAAGGGTGACCTTAGAATTCACAAGTTTGACTGTACAGTTTTTTACTTCATGTGGTGTATTCATTCACACGTGGTCTGTCGCACGAGTCTGACTTTCCAGTGTTACCTAGTTCATTTTAAGACAATATGTACCAGACTTTACGTTTGAACTTCTTGACTGAATTATAAACAGACAGACGTATGTGAAGCTAATTCACAGGATGTAATACTATGTCTGAAAAACTGAAGGAAAACTTATTGGGAATAATGCTGTGTCGGAAGAAGCAAAATCTAAACTTTTACTCGCATGAATGTTCTGTTAACATGCCATATCGATATAAATCTCGTTGTTTGTCACAAAAGACGCGCAAAATTGTAGTTTAACACTAAAGGTCACCTCGATAAAGTTTGTACTTTAGGTACTGAATCTAACAGATAGCACTATTCACGTTCGAAGGAAAACAAGAGTAGTTCTATCGTGTGGTGTTCATCCGAAGGGATAAATTATATCTCTTAGAGCACAAAGTATCTCTTCAAATGTTTCAGCCTAACTATCGTCAAATGTTCACCATATTTTCTAATTAAATTTTCTGCAATGTACGACTATAGTACGTTATGATAAGTATTACAATAATCGGCATTAAAATCAACCAGCAAGGCTGCTATTATACCTGTACATGTCATGTTAATATGTTTTCATTATTACTGCAAATGTACCTCACTCAATAATTAATTATGCTTAAACACGAAGTTTATTGTTAGTTCAAGTACATTGTACTGTGTGATCTGTTGATTGGTTAAAACTAATTAAAACTTTGTACTTCTTTTCGCATTCTGCAATTATACCCCAAATTGCCTGCACGGACGATGTAACTTAATTCTTAAAACCTGATTTTTTTTAGTTTGACATTCAACCCGTTTTCTTGATTATTTGATTAAACGGTACATCCGCATGTTATTGTTGTGTTAATGGGTCCTTGGAACAAAACAAAAATCCAGTTTTCCGAGAGATATAGTGGTAAGTTTGATTTACCCAAGAGAACAATATGGTTCGTCATTTATCAGAAACACCAGACGTGTTCACCTATAAATGAAATTATACATCTCTCACAGAGAAGGAACATAATACGCAATGAGGAATTATTCGCATGTTGCATCGAGTTAGGACACAAATCCGGGGGTTTTAATCGTGTAATTATTACTTGGGTGTCAATAATGATGGTTCGCTTTGTAAAATAGATTTGTTCGATTTCCAGCAAAAAGTTCGGCTTGATTGCAAATATTCGAAGAGCAGTTTGATGTGACATAACCAGAATTGTATGATATACTGGCCACACTTCAGAAAGTGGAAGGACAAACAGAACTAAAAATTCACATTTCTTTTTACATACTATCATATCTTATCCTGCACCCGAAGCAAATTAAGTGTCAATGTCCGCTTGTAATGTTATATACAATGCATGTGTATTGTCTTGTATTGGCACTGTTGTATATTCCATCTTTAATGATTTAATGAATATTGAATATACGTACGCAGCATATAGAACAAACTCATTATGTCACTCTGAGGTACAAATACTGGTCTAGATGTATTATGTACATGGTTCTGTATAATATAATAATCATTACGTTGACACACGATGATCAATGCAGCAAATTGTTCTCGTATTTATTTATTTATTTATGTTTACATTATCTTATTAAATGAGTTATCATCGTTATTTTTATCATGTTGATGCACGCTACATGACCATTGGTTGTCGATACGCCATAAATCACCATTAATTAATTGTTCACGTATTTGTTCCACTGTTCACGTAAGGATTACAGTTTATTCCGAAAATTTTCCTGTATTAAGTAACCTCACTCGCATAACTACGCTCCATTCGTTTATATTACTTAATTCGGAAGAATTTTCTTGATAAACACTAACCGCCTTAGTGTTAACCCGCCCATCGCTCTTCAACACGCCAATCACATTACTTAATCGTGAAGAAAATTCTTCGTGAATGTGTCTTCATGGATTAGAAACGAGAAAATTTGAAAAATGGACCCGCCTAATTGGCTTAAAACGCAGGGCAAACACTAAGGTCTAGAATAACCTGCCGAGACAAATTTAGTTTTTTTTTTACTTTCGTTTATTTTCGGACAAATCCACAAAGTGTGTGAGTACATGCTTTTTTGCATATGTCTATCCAATCCTTTATTGGTAGTACTTCATGTTAGATCTTTCTTCCTTCTATAATCATTTTATTGTTGTTCACATTTGTTAAATACTTTGTCTATTGTTGCCTTTATCTATTGCCTTAACTAGATTTTGATACTAAAAAGAAAGTGCGTTCGCATTAATATTCCTCCGAGTCTTTACGGACACTCCCTGATGCACTTAATACTTCGTTCTCGTAATTGTCAAAATATCCATTGACAAAGCATCTAGTTAACGGCGTTGCTGATGGATACTAAATTCAACTATTTATGAGGATTTACTCACGCTGTAAAAGCTTACGTGTTTGAATTGAAACCATACACTGAACATTTACCGCTGGGATTCTTTAATTACTTAAGGACGCGTTTAGTGTTTCCTTGCTGACAATGTGTAAATCTTAAGCAGATAATTAGAACCATTCTAAATGGATGCTCTGCTAAATGGAACGTAAAGTGAGGGATACTTTAAGAAAGAGCTTTTATAATAGAAATGTCCGAGATGGATTTTAATGGAATTCTTCAGGAAACTACTTATTGAGTCTGAATTCGTCTGTGGTTTGATGGCACTTAGAGGTCCCTGGATACATAAATGAGAAATCATTTACTTAAATGCAGTTAGCAATGCAATCCCTGAGATGTTTTAATTCTGACCGCAAATGCAGATTTTCTACTTTGCCGCTATAATGGACAGCCAGTGCTTCTTACATCATTATATAATAGCTACCAAGCTTTAAGAAAAATACGCGATCACTAGATTATGCTTTACTCAAAATTTGCCGAGAAAATGGATTGCAAATATTGCTAGCATTTTGTCACGAAATCTGCTAAGTCAATGTCATGTTGTATTAAAGTAAAGTATGAATGTTTCTTTATTATTTTGCAACACATAGATACTAATACATTGTACGTGTGTATGTTTTATGATATCCATTATTCATCAAATCAAGTATGTCCTTGTTATATTTTATTAGTGTTTGAACTGCAAAGACAAGCAACGAATGTAATAGAAGAGGGGTGTAGACGGTAAACATTATTTGTATAGAATACCCTTATGTAAATAAACTGTAACCTAGTCGTGTGAATAATGACAGCATTTTGAGGTCAAATAAGGACAGTCTGGATCAATAGGTAATTTCCTTATTGATTTCGTCTTTTTTTTCCAGTCATCAACTGTCCAAACGATATCAGACGACAGGAAATCATCGCCACATCCAAGCGATCGTTCACATGGCAACGGCAAACATTCCCACGACAGTCGAATTGGTAGTGCACCTGTCACGCCTGATCAAAGGTCTGGTCGTCATGGTAACGGTTCACACCGGCACAGAACATCTTCACGGTCATCCACTGATTCACGTGGTCACTCTCGTCATAATTCACGAAATAGAAATAATTCCCATAACCATAGCAACCATTCCCACCTTACCAATCATTCCCAGTCACAAAGTCACGTGTCACCAAGTCAAGTGGCACAACCAAAGTATGACAATCAAGTGCCCTTTATCCACACCGCTGCGCCATTGGCACAAGGAGAGACAGGGTAAGATAAGTAACGGCTTTGTACGAAGCTTGTAATTTAGGTTCAAACAGCTTGGTGTTTGCTTTGGACTATTTGAAATATGATTTTATTTTCGGCTTGCCTAATCGTTCTGTTTAACATTGACTCTACAACACAACGTGGTTCACGACGTTTACTTTGCCTTTTATGGAAGCATGCATAATTCCTCACTCTTCATAAGATCACCAAAGTCACCATTGTTTTATTGATCAATCTCGCGCTACCTTGTATTTGTATATTATAATTCTTTTTTTCAATCATTCTGTTGGATTCATTGATCCACGACTGAATGTTTTATGTACCTGTCTTTCACAGGACTGTTTGTTTTGAATATGTTACAATTAAAAATAAAAAATTGTGTCACAGCTAGCGGTCAGAGAAAGATGTCTAGAAAGATGAATTACGCGAACGTTTCACGCAACTGAAAGTAATACATTGTTCATGCATATACTGATTCGAAATACCCTTCCTTCTCTATCAGACAAAACAAGGGCAAGCTTTATATGAAGCATTTTAACTCATTAAAAAAATCTTTATCCATGATATCATGCGTGAGCTGTGTTAATCTTGTGTGATTTTTAATCATGTATTTTCAGTTCCATGGATATATCAATAGATATTGACACCCCGGAAGATGCCAAACGTTACTGAGTCGTCTGGCTTACAATTTGATCACCTATTTCACTGTTGCTCAACTTCCATACGTGTGACTTAACGTCACACTGTTATAAAATCAACAAAAACCTACTTAAGCTGATGGTGAACGAATAAAAAGTTACCTACCAGGCACCTCGTATCTGTCAATTGATTCAGATGCCCCGAAACAATATTTAGTCGTTCGGTTTTATCTACCAGACGAACCCTAAGGGCATCATGATTTGAGAAAGAGAAAATAGCAAAATTATGATTTATGAAAAGTATCTCTGGTGTAATACATTACTTGTCGTGTATAAAAACTTCCTTTGGAAGAAAATCATCATCTAATGTCTAGACTCTACTAACCAAGGTTGTCTCGTAATTATTTCTGTATTGCATCGTCTGGTGTACCCTGTCAAAAGAAATGAAAACCCCATTTGCCAACCAACAAGAATCGTAAGAAATCACGTGACAGGATGTCATTCCATGATCAATTGGTAAAATGATTGATTGACGGTTTGTTGTTGGGTGTATGAAAGAAGTCAATATGGTGACCGAGACTTAGTTCGTGAAAACGAAGCTGCATCTATGGAGTCTAACATTGTCATAGTGGATTATTACACAGCGGTTTTTCAGTTTATTATCGCAATGAAGCAGCATTTACGTTTGTCAGTGTCTGTTCCCGAACGATATGATGCGGAGATTCCGTTTTAATGGCATTATTAATTTTTTTATTACCGAGACGTCGAATGATAATGATCCCAATTTTCTCATTGGATTCTTTTAAGTTATTTTATACTGCAATAAAATACAGAACCATGTGATTGATTCAAATTATGAAGTTATTAATAATCCGGCTAATAAAAAATGCATTCATTGTGTGGAATATCCATTAATTCATGGCAACATATAAGCGCTTAGCAACAATACTATCAGCGTTTAACACTTGTTAAAATTAATATATACCGTTTATGGACAGTTTGCAGAAAAATATCGTGTTTGATAAAACACTGACGCATACGTATACATGAAAATACAGCCTTTCGTAAAACTAGTATTCATAAAAACAAGGCACTAGTTGTAAAAAGCATCATGTGGTTGTGACATCGTTCGATATACAATGTATGTGATAACGTGTAAGTCAATGTCATTAAGCAAACAATTTTTATACTTTCTTCTTCAAAGACGTACCTTGTGTAATATCTAACATAACGTCTGATAGTGTATTGTCTGCTTCCGTCTGCATGTTACCGGTTGTGAATAATGAAGGTATTTCAGCAAATACAAGGATGTAGAACTACAAAGTGAAAGAACTGACGTGAAAGTCAAAAGTACGCATGGTATATTGGTGCGTTGCTAACAATGTATTAGTGTGGTATATTTCTTGTATGACGGCATTGTTGTTCAGTTGTGCAATGAAGATGTTAATGACTTCTGTTTTACATTAGGCAACAGAAATGTGTTATTTGCATATATAGCCATGATAGACAGACAGACTCTGTTTCATACCATTATTCATGGCATTTGTGAAGTTTGTTTTCTTTATTGAATCATCCCTATTCTTCAAGAAAGTCGCGAAAACATGTGTCATCATGTGGTGTTTTGTGCATTCCTCTGGAGTTTTCGTTGCCTTTTCCAGTCTGTGAGTAGACCAATGAGTCTCGAATAAGTTTATGTTAATTTTACAAGTGAAAAGATGGTGTAAGAAGGTCATTTAATAGTGTATTATATTCAATCACCCAGCATTCTCCATCTAATCGCACGTGTAGTTTTTAATATTTTGTGTGAATGTTCCTGAAGCCTTATATCTTTGTTATATTATATCCAACACAGTTCGTGTATATATATTCACAATTTGTTTTATTTGTTTTCATTTACATGCGTTTTAGGATGATACTCGACGGTTAAACGTACGTAAAATAATTATGTGGCGTAAACGTCAATTTCTTATGTTTTTGCTGTCTGTAACCTTAATAAATCATTTAAATCGAACGTAAATATTCTAACGGTTTCATAATTAAAATGTTATACTTATGTAAACCTATACAATAATTATCAATATTGTTAAATGTGTTGTTCATTGAGCCACTTAACATGAGATCCGCCATTTGATGAAGGAGTCGCATATTAACATTTTGGAATAATTGAAGAGAACATTTTAATATGAATCGATTAGAATATGTTCTTATTCTCACATGTTTAAGATGTGCTTGATTTGTATGATCTTTTAACATGAAGCATGTTCATTAGTTTGAGAAAATTGCTATCTTTGCCACTGTATTCAGGTGGTCAATTGAATGTTACATAAGTATTGACTGGCTGTACCGAGTTCTTGCATACTAGTCTCAAATCTCTGAAGTCTTACTTACAAGGTGATCAGAACGTACAATGGTGAGATTTGTCTCATGCTGACTTATAATTCAGAAAATAATCTAAAAACGGAAATTTTGTTAAACGTTTAAATTCTTCCATTCTTGACTAATATTCAATAGTCGCTGGAATTTAAAAAAAAATGATTCTAATTAAATTGTTTCTCACATTATTTCTTTAAAGAGAATCAAGCGGCATTTAGACTACTGGTATATATTTTTTATTCAGCGCGGATACATGTATGAAATAGCATTTAAAAGCTTCCGGGCGGCTGATTGGATGATATTGGAGACTGTATGATCTCCTATCACCATGTTGTATATGCAGAAACCTTATATTTTACAAACTAGCTAAGTGTCTTGGATTGTCGCATAAGTCAGGGATTTCATTCTCGGTGTGAAATCTTTAAAGGTCCAGCATCCACGAGAAGTGTAAAAAAAATAACAAATCGATGTGCAGATTCAATTAAGATGAGTTTTCCGGTCAAAGTGTGTTCAATAATTATTCGTTATTGGAATGGATTTAGAATTTCAACATCATTTTTGAATATTCATTTTTTAAGGTGGTGAATTCAATGTATTTTCGCCTTGGAAAAAGTAAAAATAAGAAACATACAACCCGTCGAAAATGACTGATCACTATTCTTTATAGACTTTATTTGACAACAATAAATGCATTGTTTTGCTCTTCCGGGACAAATTAAAAGAGTAAAATATTTGAAATTGACCTTTAAAACCGTTTCAAATAAATCATTATGATGATCCGTTGTAATAATGTATGCCATTGTTTCTTTATTTGTATATATCACATTTTTGTTGTAATTTTTATTCATTTTCATATTTGTGTATTGTCTCCAAATGTTTTGTTTGATGTAAGTTTGTTGTTTCAAATAAACAAATAAAACGTTCCTAAATAGTTTATGATATCTTTTGTTTATAACAAAATAAAATACTTGACATGTGACCGGATATGACGTCATCAACAAATGATAGAACCTAAGAATAGCAACATCATGGTCAACGTACTGCCACACACGATAACATTTGTAAAGTATGTGGTAGTTACATCACAGATTTTGCATTTATTATGAAGTCGATAGAAAACCCCATATTTGATGGACAACCACCCGAATCCATGAACTTGTTGATTTTATGCGATTCAGATCATTAACATGTCCGATTGAACTTTTGGAACACAGACCATATTAAATATGTGACAATCTCCCAGTGGATGTGCCTTAATAGTCCGGGTTGAGAGTATACATATTACAATATACACGGTTAATGAAGTGTTAGAGATGAAAAGCTTGATTACTAAAATATGAGATTGTCCAGAAATGATAACAATGTGATGAAACCATGGATTTTGGGTGAAACATAAATAATACATATAATAATAAGTCACTAAAACTTGCCATTTTCCCCCATGACCTGCCCAAAATTTAACCGAGGCACGCGCTTCGGTGTGTCTCAGTGTAACTACGACGGTGAATATTACCCAATTTCATCTTAATGTACAAGTAAATGATATAAATACACAGCGATTATATTAGATAGGTTCGATGTCTAGGTTTATTTAAAAACGCCATACTGGATTTTTTAGTGTTTCAAGAATTTCATCAATATTGTTTTTAGCGCAGGAACCGTGAGATAAAGTAATTGTGTAAAGAGTGTTTTAAGAGTATTCGGAAACTTTCTACTGATGAATCAAAGAAAAAATGCAAATAACTTTGTGTCAGACTATCAGACTTCCCGAAAGTTGCCGGACGGTCGGACATATCAGCCAAATTCCGAGCAGGTCCGATTACTTTTCGGCGAGTACCGGACCAGATGTCCGGCAGTCAGGCACGATTTACAGCATTTATCACTAATTTATAATAAATTCAGTCAGACAAATTTTTATTTGGTCAGACTGAAATTCTAACTTCGCCTGACCAAATGTCAGGCAAGTATTTCAGCAATTTCGAGAAGCCTGGACTATAATTAGATTTGTCTCCTAATATAAACAGGTAATTTGTGATTAAAAGCCGCTGGCTGTTATCTTCAACAAGACAAGAGCAGTCGACTTACCCGGATGCCTCTAAAAGTGTTCGCTGAGGCAAACTGAATTCAGATGAGAATAAAAAAATCTGTATCTGGGTTTTATAATTACTAGAAGCTGCTACTATCTGCTTCAATGACTTTTAATGCAGTCCCACAGGACTGAATGGGTACTTCTGAACTTAAAGGATCAAAGAATATTTTTTTCGATAACTTTATCGATTGATTAAAACTCTATGAGCGAATTTGTTGATACTGATTTAAAATGAATAACACAGATGAAAGGAACATTAAATCACATTTGTAAGTATAATAATATTACCTCAAGTGAAATATACGTAAATAGATTCCAGTCCAGCGTTAGGTTTTATAGCGATTGTTTCTTGCGATTCCGATACTGAATTCTTACATATTCTTAATTCCGTAAACACTGGCGGACTTCGAGCCGTCGTACGTAATTGCCCGAAGGACTGGAGACAGTCGAATTATGACGAGCGCGCATTCAAACGCCTAACAAGAGAACCTTGGTTTATCCCTGCACCTCATGTCAGTATCTTAAATAATCAATTAATGCAAGACATCCAAACGTTTCCGTAAAAAGAGTAAATTTGTACTGTACAATACGCATTTAAATAACAAAAACATCACAGATGTCAATAATGATTGATGCTGCTTTTGGTGAGGTACATATAAACTGCAATCCCAGCCGGAAACAGACAAAGTTCACACATGAGGAAGCTGGCCAGCTTACGGAATGTCGGAGGTTCTAGCCGGGTGTACGCCTGGGATCCTCCTCCATTTTTAAAGCTAGAAACGTCGCCTAGTGACCCCGAGTGTTGATGCGACGTTAAAAACACGTGAAAATCAGTTTATGAAACTAGACAAGGCTATTGGGTATTAAGTACTTTTTACAAATCTTACACCGAGTAATTAAAATTATGAACCGCACAGCAAGTATAACTTTTCTGAGAATTGGACAGAAAATAAGTAGCGCTCAGAAATTGCAGTCTACGAAAGACATAAAAGTGATTATCTTTCGAAAAATTAATTCTCACATAATGGAAATGCCCTCGGGGTGTCAATGTTCTATCTGTACCATACGTCACAATAGTTGGTGAGTCTAAAAACGTCTGGAATTAAATGGCACTTAGGATTTCATAGAAATAACTATTTAGAATCTTTAACAGCATCGTACAAATCCAAGACTGCTGCGTTTAAGACAAGCTAGCACTTAACCAAAAGTGTGATGTGTGTTTTAAATAGACAAAAGCTGTCTAGAATTTAGAAGGAAACTGTTATTTTATTTGTCTGGTCAGTTGTTTCTTAATCACGTACAGTTAGGCACCCTGAAACTGATGTAGTAAAATGTCGATCGAACAATTTAGAAAATGGATGTGGTTAGTCTTATTCTCTCAACACACTAAGTGGTAATTTCCTGTGATGCTGCCTAAATGTTTTTGTCGCAATCGAGTTTAAATTGAATTCTCGAAGAAGCGTTAATTGGCGTGAAAATAACTACGCAGTCAAGTATGTGTGGTTCTGCGTTTCCTTCACGTTTAGTTTCATCTAATACCTACGTTCCATTTCACGAACACCTCCAGGAACTCTCTGTAGACATTCTGCCATAAACTTCCATCCGATAACTTGTATGATGAACTCGTGCGTGCGGAATTCTCTTTATCATTAACATCATTGTTTAACACAGTGTCATAACAAGCGGTTATCTAGCTTTTTAAACACTTAAACTTGCCTTTTCTATTTGTATACAGCGTGATGGATTTCATGTTCCTTACGGAAGGTTTTAGAGAAATCAGTGTGTAGCGTGTAGTTTCTCCAATGCCATCACATGATTTTACAAAATGGTTCAAAATGAAAACAAATGCAAAAACAAAATAAAAACTTCAGAAATGAAGTTATGCATTTATATTTATTTTTCACACACAGAACCCCCCCCCCCCCCGTGAATTACATAACAGACCAAATAGATGTTGTTTTTAATTTACGTATGGAGCAATTATTCAAAAATACATATCAATTAAAATTAAATTTGGTTGTTAACGAATTTCTCCTAAATCTTCAGATCACTTCTTCTTTCACATGTATATCTGAGTAGTTGTAGCATTAATTTTAAATTAGCGAGAAGTCAGGTGACTTCACACAATCCATTTAGATAACTACACCTGATTCCAGCAATTTTGAACCCAATACCTGTTTGCCTTTTGTAAAAATACTCACACATGAAAATCATTTCGAATTTAGACAGCGTCTTCTCAAAAGGTCACCCATTATATAAATCCGCTGCATTTTATGAACGCTTATCTTTAAGATACAATTACGTCTATATGGATACAAATACAAGACTTGCACCAGTTGTTTTTTTTTGTTTTGTTTACTATTTCCCACAACAAATAAACCATTCTTACATCAGGAACCGGGTCTCAAAGAATCGACGTTGCTTTTAACATCATCAAACAGAAGACATTTAATTTCCCGGAAGATAGCTTAAGCGGTCTTCAAAGAGAGTGACAAAAATAATGTTTTGCTAAAATAACAACTTCCCTTTAAGATGAAAACATGATTGTAACTGACATTAAGAACTGAAAAAAGTAATCCTACTTCATCCATTAAATCATATAATATTAAATCCAGATTCTGTTTCCCTGTTTTGATGGGTTTGTTCAGTCTTCTTTGAAATATTACACTCTATTTTAACAGGCTACAAGCCAACGGCTTCAAGCTGATTAATTTGCTAAACTGATTGTTTATATGTTCTAAATACTTGTTTTTTTTCTTAATGGATTGTCAAATATTCGATCTGATTGTTTGGCACGATGCTTTTAGAAACCTTACGAAGCTGTAATTAATATTGTAATCAACGTACGACTTGTCACAGGTTTAGAATTTCAAAAGGAGTAAATATATACCAGTTATTCAAATAAATGGTAGCTCTGTGGTTTTCTTAAAGCAAACAATTCGTAATACTTCTTTTAACATATGGTATAGGCATGGCAAATTATATGGACATTGATATGCTTAACTTCTGTGTTTCATGAAAGAAAAAATTGGTACAAGGGGATACAAAAAGCGATAACTTGTTTTTAAGGAAACGTCAAATTTCTTTTCTTTCATTTCTTGTTACATTCAAACGCTCGAAACGATTTCTTTATGATGTTTTCAAAATACAAACCTATTTCGTCCGTTGCACAATTGACAGTAGCACACTAATTCATAAGCTCCTAAGACCAAGTTTTGTATTTACGCATGAAACCATATCGCAAAAGAAAAATACAGTCAAACCTGTGAACAAAAGCTACCCTTGGGAAAGACAAAATGCTACCTTATTGACAGGTGGCCTTTATTTGGAGGTCAGTTTGTTCTAAATAGTCAATGATGATCTTTCAAAGAATGAACTTTATTCACAGGGTGACCTTTATTCGGACGTGACCATAAACACAGGTTAGACTGTATAAAACATCAAAAAATTGTAAAGTCTAGCCCAAAAAATATTTTCATAATATACAGTCCAATCATATAGTGGTACTTGCAGTTCAGCGTGTTTAGATATACTACTCAAAATTTGATAAGGATAGCTTTTTAGATTGCTTATATTTGATTGGATATAAATGTCTACCAAACTTTTATTATTTTAATTGAAAGTTTATGCATTTGTCTATTTGTTTGAAGATAGAAGTAAGTTTTTGGTGTATTCACTGAAGCGTGACAGAAGCCAAAAGTTGAATGGGTGCTAAATTGACGTTTTCGTGTGGATGTGCCAAATGTGAAATTTTGCTGCGAATGAATTAATTGAATTAATTTCTTGGTCAGTATCGAGTGTGATGTCCATTTGCATTGATAACCGCCGGACGTCGACGGCGCATGCTGCTAACAAGCCTCCGGATTGAGATTTGTGGGATTCGAACCCACTCCTCCAAGAGGGCCCGTCTTAGCTCCTGGACTGTAGTGGGCTTAACAGGGCGGGCTGAAATGGCTCTCTGCAGCATGTCCCATACATGTTCTATGGGATTGAGGTCGGGGGAACGTGCCGGCCAGTCCATTCGGACGATGATGGCATCCTGGAGGTACCTATTGGTCACCATGGCCCTGTGTGGACTTGCATTGTCGTCCATTAAAATGAATTCAGGGCCTATAGCGCCAGCGTACGGGCGGACATACACGTCCAGGATCTCATCAACGTACCGTTGGCCCGTCAGACTGCCGTTATCCACGATATGAAGGTCAGTCTTGCCCTGCATGCTGATCCCCGCCCACACCATGATGGAACCCCCTCCATAGCGATCATGGTTTGCAATGCAAACAGGTGCAAAACGCTCATGGGTCATTCTCCACACCCGTGCCCGTCTATCCGTGAAGTCCACACAAAATCTGGACTCATCGGTGAACAGTACCGGGGTCCAATCATTCAACGTCCATGTGACGTGACCTCAGGCCCATTGAAGGCGTGTTTGCAAATGCTGCCGCATCAATGGAATGCGGATTGCGCGCATACCAACACTATGGAGTCTGTTTCGTACTGTTTGAGTCGACACCCGCACTCCCGTTGCATTTTCAACGTCATTACGTAGCGTTGTTGCGTTCATAAACCGGTGACGTCGAGCTTGTAGAACTAAAAACCTGTCTTCAACCTGCGTTGTTGCTCTTTGACGACCACCCCCATGCATGTGGGTAACGTCACCATAAGTTTGGTAACGGTTCCACATCCGTGAAACTACCCTCTGTGACACGCCGAGTGCACGTGCCACGTGAGGCTGAGAACACCCTGCTGCAAGCATCCCGACCCCCATATTCATTTCTTCCCTACTTAAACGATGCCGTACGCGCAAATTCGCCATATTTTACGTATTCAGTAAGTTTTAAGCTGAATGTGTTGGATTCAAGTGAATAACTTGAAAGTGTGTACAATTGTACATGTGGCTACCACGCCTCTTTTCATGGGTAGCCTTTTCCCCTTGCAAATCGGGAAGCCGTGGGCCGTGAAACCGCAGTAAAACTAACTGTACCTTGTAGTAAACACTCGAATAAATATACACACCAAAAATTGAGGGACTGCATTGCGTATGTTACAAAATATGTAGCATTGAATAAGCTATCCTTATCAAATTTTGAGTAGTATATTGTTTCATGGTATTGTAGGCGCATATTGTTAGCTTACTACACGCCATATACGCAACCGAAGAATGTTCATTGCTGTCAGTGATCAAATCTACACGTTCTTGTTTTTAAAGACTCATCCTGTCTAGAATTAGGTATTTGTAAGCACGATGTTGCATGCTTCCTAATTCATATAACAGAAGAGTATAAAATGCATTTTCGGATTTAACGAGTAGTGCAGTTATACACGGGCGGAGAGTTAACCTAATCAGTGGTGGTGGACAAATGTCCTTCATCAATGTTTTCAACACCAACACCAAATCGTCACAGAGAATATTTACCGAGCTAAGGTTTCCAACTCACTCACGAACCAGTGGTCCTTTGACTTTACTGCTTCCCAATGAAATCAGCGGACGTAAATTTAGGCGCTTGAATTTGAGAATACTTTTCACAAAAGTTTTCATACAAGTCATGATTTGCCACGACCTCATCTTGATAAACCTGTCTTAAAATCTTACATCAAGTTATTCATAAAGACATAAAAGACAAGCGATTAAGTGATTTATTCAATTAATATTACGTATGTTTGTTGTATTTTGACTTTGTAAAGACTTCTTTCTTGGTAAAAGTAATTGAAGCAGAAGTTCTTCCATTATAATCAGAGATAACGATTTCTCTCCTGACAACGAATTCTTTCAACGCTCTCTCCATGTTTTCTCTGAATAACTCCATTGGATAATTTTCAAATGGTGAAGGTTTGACCAGTATTTCTCGGGGAGTTTGATTTTTGCTCTTCTCCAAGAAGGAAAATGTCTTAAGTTTTCCAACTGTGAGTTTGTCTTTTGTTTTAGCCACGACCTCCCTTTGACAAACGAACGTGGTTGGGGTTGTTGTTCGTTTAGTAAACACGCTACCACGGCGCTTCCTTTGTGGTTTGCTGAACGCTTTCAATACTGATTGCATGCGGAAATACTTTCTTAGTATTTTGTAAATATCAGTTTTCTTCTCATATTTGCTGTCTTTATTATATTTTAATCCGTTTTCTTTCTTGAGACGCTTGATTCTTTCTATGCTGTAACGAATGTCAAGTTTGTGGGTGTTAAATACACGTGATTCCTCATCATCACATTCTTCATCAGTGTCAGAAACATCGGGTGATTCTTCACCAGTTACCACTGGTTTTGCTTTTGGGAACTTACAACTTTCGTTTCCCACATGTGTTGTTTTCGAGCCTCTCACTTTGTTCAACTCATGTGCTAAAGCAGTTGGACAAGTAGGAATGAGGGATTGTCTACGTTTGACAGTTGTTGTTGAAATAGTGTCGATGCTCTTTTTTTCTTTCTCTTTTGCCTTTAGCAACTTCCATTGATGTTTGCTTACTGGGTGCAAAAATGTGAAACCAGACACTGTCGTCAAATATATCAATGGATTATCTAAATCAGTTTCCATACGTCTCAGAATTTTCTTTTTCTTCTTTGCTTTATTCAATTGACCCGTCAAAAGTGTTTTCCTTAATTGCTCGGGTATTTTCCAGACAGATTCTTTGCCACTTTCTTCTGCATGAGTTCCGAGCACATTGCCGACCAGTCTTTGAAAACCAGGACGCTTCTTTCTCTCTCTTAGTGTTGCACTTTCTCTACTCATAATGCTGAGTTTCTTTCTAAGTCTGATTTTAGAAGCGTTTACCACGGGATCTAACATCTTTACATACCCTTCATATGTCGTAGCATTTTCATCAGTTATATTAGCTATCTTCACTTTCATTTCATTGTCTTGGATATACTTTTTCACATCTAGCTCAGAAAATTCACGTATTATTGTATTTTTCGGAGGTGGCGCTTTCAGTGCACCCTTCATTATTTCTCTCTTACTCTGCAATAGTTTCTTCCGTTTCTTCAATTTCATCAATGTATTTTCGGGGTTAATTTCGTGCCTTGACTCCAAAGCCGTGTCACCTTCAATTAAAGACAAACCGATTTGTATAATAATGATATGTTAAATAACCGATTAAATAAGTACACGTACGAAACAAATGTGTTCAGTATTCATAAAGGTAAAGTTCGTTATATTTTCATAACAAATTTGACAGCAAAATGACATTTTACAATATAACGACAGAAATTACAAAACTAATACGTATTACATCTTAAAAAAAAGAAAAATAATCATAAAAGAATAGTGTCACATAAACAAGATAAACTAACCAAGATACAAATGCTCTCCTAAGTCATCATCGAGGTCAACATCTTCGTTGTGGTGGCTGATTTCATCTTCAGACTCGTCATCACTACTGTCGTCTGCTAAATCGAACCATCCTAAACACGGCACCTTTTCGGTACACATGAACTTACTTAAGTCAATCTTAGCGGGTAAAGATCTGAATTCATCGCTTGAATTACTAAAATTACTGCATGTCTGACGATAATTTGGACCACGTGGAATTGGAAGCATTTGGTTGAACGAATACTGATCAAATTTGTTGTCGAACTTGGTTAAACTGTCTTCTGAATTTTTTGAGTTCATTTCTATGGCTCGTACTCCACGTTTAGCTGTTCTTTTCTGTGATCCCGGTGGCGAGCTTGGTGGTCTTGGAACCAGTACGACGGTTACAGCTGAAAAAAACAAACTGTTGCAGAGGAACCAGTACGATGGTTACAGCTGAAAAACAAACTGTTGCAGAGGAACCAGTACGATGGTTACAGCCGAAAAACAAACTGTTGCAGAGGAACCAGTACGACGGTTACAGCCGAAAAACAAACTGTTGCAGAGGAACCAGTACGACGGTTACAGCTGAAAAAAACAAACTGTTGCAGAGGAACCAGTACGATGGTTACAGCTGAAAAACAAACGGTTACAGAGGAACCAGTACGATGGTTACAGCCGAAAAACAAACTGTTACAGAGGAACCAGTACGATGGTTACAGCCGAAAAACAAACTGTTACAGAGGAACCAGTACGATGGTTACAGCTGAAAAACAAACTGTTACAGAGGAACCAGTACGATGGTTACAGCCGAAAAACAAACGGTTACAGAGGAACCAGTACGATGGTTACAGTTGAAAATAAACAAGCCGTTACAGAATAATTGATACAAATGAAAACTTCAATGTGCTCAAGAGTTCTCCGTATGTTTCTGATTTTCTTGATATATTCGTTACAATTTCACATAATGAATTTACACAAAACACAATTTTAAATACACAGTAGACAAATAGAGATATGATTTAATCCTTATATCAGATTTCTTACCATTTTCTGACGACTCTAAATCTGTTGAAGGGCGAATACTTGAAGAATGTGTGGTGGACCTCTCCGGATATCCGATCGAGCTCACTGATTCAATCCAATTCGTATTATTCGTGAGAGCAAGTCCATAGTAGATGAATTCTAACAGCAGGGTCTCATCTAAGCCTGCAAACTCTGTTTCCTGCAGTGATACAGCAAGCGCGATTTCTTTTTCGGATGATAGGAATACTAAATTTAACGGTTTTAAAAGGAACTTAGTTTCATGTGTATAATGACGGATAAACTTTTGGTATTGTACCATTTCTTTCATTATTTTTACGCTATTTAGAAATCCAATGCGCACCGTATTACATGTTTTGAAAATTTGAGTAGATTGATTTTATGTGAACTCCAGGTTATAAAGGCAAAAATAGAAGACTTTATTATTCAATGTAAGCATATAATGTATATTTCTTTTTGGTTGTATATATATTTATACCAACCTTAGTGGTAAATTTATTCACTGAATATTTTTGTCTCAGATTTTTAGCATAAGCTATAGTACTATGCTGTACAACATTTCCTGACTGCCACATTGATATCAAACATGACAACAACAAGTGTTGAAGCTGACCGACAAATACCCGCACAGAGTAGCCATCTGACCAGTCATCCGAAAAGAGAAAATCCCAGAATTCCCCTGTAATAAACAATATATGCATGTACAGTCTAACCTGTGTTTAACAGTGCATGTACAGTCTAACCTGTGTTTAACAGTGCATGTACAGTCTAACCTGTGTTTAACAGTGCATGTACAGTCTAACCTGTGTTTAACATTGCATGTACAGTCTAACCTGTGTTTAACAGTGCATGTACAGTCTAACCTGTGTTTAACAGTGCATGTACAGTATAACTTGTGTTTAACATTGCATGTACAGTCTAACCTGTGTTTAACAGTGCATGTACAGTCTAACCTGTTAGCGGCCAACTCCGAATAAATGTCACCCTGTAAATAAAGGTCATTCTTTGAAAAATCATAATTAAGTTTTTAGAACAGACATCGAATAAAGGCCACCTGTCAACAAAGGTCATATTTTGTGTTTCCCTAGTGTGGCCTTTGTTCACAAGTTTGACTGAATATGTACAATGAAATTACTACAAGAAAGAAATTGACGTTCTATATACGGTATAATATATTATATTATATTATGATAGTTTGTATAATCAGACTGATTATAATTAAATATTCTATGCAAGCCTATATAATTACATATACGAGTATATGTATATATGATATATCCTTGAGTTTCTGTCTTAATTCCCTGCCACATATCAGGGACTCTACATTACAGAAGTCCCTGCTCATATCAATCTGTCTTCTTTTCTTGGTATTGTCGTTGTTTGACCGTAACTTTGGGTGCCAGTTATGTTGCTAGATAGTTACATTAATGATCAAAGGAATTAAAAGCTTATTTCGAGTATATTTTACCAAATTTCTGAATAGTCAGAATTATTTATACGACGGTGTATCCCATTTTGATCGAAACCAGATTTACTTAAACTATTGAGATATACTATACATACTCGTATACATGCGTATAATCTTTGTTAAACAATCTAAGTCTTTGTTAAACAATATAATATTATACTGCGGTAAAAAATGATAACATATATATAAATATAACAAGGATAGCGTTGTCATTTATTTTTTATTTAAATACACTGTTCTATAGCATTTTTGTTCACTATTTTACTTACTTGTCCTGAATTCTTTCGTCAGCAATGGTTTATCTTGGAAGTAGTTTTCAACGATGACAAGAGATTGTAATGGTATAATTCCAGCATCATTTTCCGGCTTATATTTATCAATATCTTCACCCTTAGTCACGTCTTTATCCAAGAATGGATTTACATTGAACCATGGTTTCTGAACATGCCTGTAATTGAAGTTGTGCTTGGCGCGGCTGTACAAAATGTTGTGTTTATCGTCCAGCGGTGAGTAGGTTCGGTGCGGCCGGTTGGATACTTCAACAACCGCTGTCATCTTCTAATTTAAACAAAATTTTATCTCTATCCTAAGATAAAGTCACCATTATCCAACTTTACTATGTCACGACGTCGTTGCTAACAAATAAATGACGTCATTATTATGACGTCGTAAATTACATCTATTGCGCATGTCCAGAAATCCAGCGATTAATTAGGACGTCTTGATTCGAACGTGTAGGTTAGTGATATTTTAGTTTAGTGTTTTTTGTTTTGTTTTATTAACTAGCACATATATTAAGACATTGAATTTTCTCACTTATAAAAGTTCCTTAAGTTCAGTCTAATAAATGTACTCATACATTTACAAAAACTGGATATATGCATTTGTATTGTGTCAGTTCATACTTAAATACTATACTACTCAAAATTTGATAAGGATAGCTTTTTAGATTGCTTATATTTGATTAGATATAAATGTCTACCAAACTTTTATTATTTTAATTGAAAGTTTATGCATTTGTCTATTTGTTTGAAGATAGAAATAAGTTTTTGGTGTATTCATTGAAGCGTGACAGAAGCCAAAAGTTGAATGGGTGCTAAATTGACGTTTTCGTATGGATGTGCCAAATGGGAAATTTTGCTGCGAATGAATTAATTGAATTAATTTCTTGGTCAGTATCAAGTGTGATGTCCATTTGCATTGATAACCGCCCGACATCGCTGGCGCATGCTGCTAACAAGCCTCCGGATTGAGATTTGTGGGATTCGAACCCACTCCTCCAAGAGGGCCCGTCTTAGCTCCTGGACTGTAGTGGGCTTAACAGGGCGGGCTGAAATGGCTCCCTGCAGCATGTCCCATACATGTTCTATGGGATTGAGGTCGGGGGAACGTGCCGGCCAGTCCATTCGGACGATGGTGGCATCCTGGAGGTACCTGTTGGTCACCATGGCCCTGTTGAAAATGACGTTGAAAATGCAACGGGAGTGCGGGTGTCGACTCAAACAGTACGAAACAGACTCCATGGTGTTGGTATGCGCGCTAGAAGACCCGCAATCCGCATTCCATTGATGCGGCAGCATTTGCAAACACGCCTTCAATGGGCCCGAGGTCACGTCACATAGACGTTGAATGATTGGACCCCGGTACTGTTCACCGATGAGTCCAGATTTTGTGTGGACTTCACGGATAGACGGGCACGGGTGTGGAGAATGACCCATGAGCGTTTTGCACCTGTTTGCATTGCAAACCATGATCGCTATGGAAGGGGTTCCATCATGGTGTGGGCGGGGATAAGCATGCAGGGCAAGACTGACCTTCATATCGTGGATAACGGCAGTCTGACGGGCCAACGGTACATTGATGAGATCCTGGACGTGTATGTTCGCCCGTACGCTGGCGCTATAGCCCTGAATTCATTCTAATGGACGACAATGCAAGTCCACACAGGGCCATGGTGACCAACAGGTACCTCCAAGATGCCACCATCGTCCGAATGGACTAGCCGACACGAGCCCCCGACCTCAATCCCATAGATCATGTATGGGACATGCTGCAGAGAGCTATTTCAGCCCGCCCTGTTAAGCCCACTACAGTCCAGGAGCTAAGACGAGCCCTCTTGGAGGAGTGGGTTCGAATCCCACAAATCTCAATCCGGAGGCTTGTTAGCAGCATGCGCCGCGATGTCAGGCGGTTATCAATGCAAATGGACATCACACTCGATACTGACCAAGAAATTAATTCAATTAATTCATTCGCAGCAAAATTTCCCATTTGGCACATCCATACGAAAACGTCAATTTAGCACCCATTCAACTTTTGGCTTCTGTCACGCTTCAATGAATACACCAAAAACTTATTTCTATCTTCAAACAAATAGACAAATGCATAAACTTTCAATTAAAATAATAAAAGTTTGGTAGACATTTATATCCAATCAAATCTAAGTAATCTAAAAAGCTATCCTTATCAAATTTTGAGTAGTATAGTAGTATCAAAGACATATGTACAGCATAGTTTTATATTTATTCCTGTGTTCGAAATTTCAGTTACAGTATGCTTACATGCTTTACATGTATGTGTTCTGCAATTGATATGAACTAAAGCATTTGAAATATTTCCCTTAAAGTACCATAGTGAGTATTTTAATGTTTATCGTTTTACAACGACGACCTTAGAGTACTTAGCAAACGCGTCCTTGGCCAATGTCTGCAGGGTAACTTGTCCTACATTGCAACTGTTCATCAGTAGCTAATCACAATTTGAATGCCAAAAGCAATGGCTTAACATTAAATTCACGGAACTGTGTACAGCCCTGTAATTGTTTTGATGTTAAACATATCCTTTGGCAATGACTCAACACTAGTTACATGTCTTTTCATGAAAATTAGAATACTTGCTAATTGATTTCGAATTCTCACCTCACCAGCAGTTTGAATGATTACATGGTAAAAACGTCTCATTTCCAATGATGAGTGCCGTAAATATCACTTCAGAGCAAATTGTACATTTAAATTGGATTCATCAAGAATTTCAGATGGTTTTTATTGTCCCTCTGTTTTTTTTCTTTAAATATCAAGTTGCTTCAGGCAGAACATTAAAATCAGCATTTATTACACTCATCGCATTCTTCGTTGAATAAATTTGGTATTAATTTAATATGATGACAACCAATTTGCATCAATTTACATCGAAGAACACCAAAGAATTGCAATGGGAGAAACAAAACAGTAAATGCATATTAAATTTGGCACCAATACAATTTTTATTTAATTGTTAGCATAACAATATAATATCTGTGTACATAATTCATTCATTACACAATAACAACAAATAATCTACTATTATCACACAGATGACAGTTGTCTAAAAAAGACATGTGCAAGATATACAAATGAATATCATATCTTTTTCTGTTATATCCTTTTTATCCGTTTTATCCTTTCTATCGAAGCACTTCACATTTAATTCTAAACTATGCAATAATATCAACAGAAATTACACAAATATATGACCATATAACTTAGACCATCTGATGGTTTTAACTGCTTGGCAAATAATAACCACATGGCACGCATATAATAAGTGAATTATCTTCTTTTTCATAATCTAAGGTAAATAAATTGTTTTGTTTTTATGTGACATTGTCACGAGGTTAAACGCCGTTTTTCAACAATTTTTCAGTTATATATGGTGGCCGGTTAACCCAAACAATTTTCCTGGACTGTATACTAACCAGTACTAACTTACCCAACCACAAGGAGCCGGCAACTTCTCCATATATGGAGGAAAATCGACATTTCTGTCAAATTTTCATGGAAAGGTATGACCTGCCATGATCGGGATTTGAACCCAGATCACTGGGTTACAAGTCCAGTGCACTAACCACTGGACCATGGTCACGGACCTAAGGTAAATAAAATAAGATTATGATCAAGAAATGCAATATATTGACACAGAACATAAATGCAAATGTATATGGAGTCATTGTAATATACATTATTTAAAACAAAAATCATACCGAGTGAAAAACTGCGCACAATGCATGACTAGCCCGTTTTGATGCAATGTAAGTGAATTAACGATAAGATGACACAAAAATTCAAACAGAAACAAAGATTGAAGGGCTATCTGAATGATATCATTTTTAGCCTGTAAAGCTGTTGTTAGATTATTAACTTATAAGATCCAACACATACTTAAGTTTTCAAATTCAATAACAATTAGCACCAAAAACACATCCTTTATAATAGTTAACCACAAACTGAACAATTTTCATTCAGTAACAAAATTCAGTGACAAAGCAATCATAAAGCTACTAAAATACAATTATCAGACTTTCCAGCCTCCAGGGTCATTCTTTGACAAGTTTTAACAACCGATCAATGGTATTTGTGTTAGTACATTAAACATTTTTGACAATTCATTCAACACATTTGTACAAACACATTATTTCTATGATTATATTCCACAGAGGATAAAAAAAACTGGAACAAAAGTACATTGTTATATCTGTTTAAAATATTGGTGTCTGGTGTTTGTTAATGGATGAGAACTATAAAAACTTCAACTGACTTCAAAGAAGCATGTTTACAAATTCAATGAATAACATTTATGTGGTAAATCAACCAGCTATTTGAGCATTCCCGCCGCCTATTTTTTCCAAAACAACAGACACAATATTGCATTGAACCTCCAGACTCCCCTTTCTACATGCTACATGAGAAACATTTCTACACCCCTGGTATATGATTGCGCAATAGTCAAGTTTATCATTGCTTCATTCATTTTATCATTTGGACCATTTATTAACCTTTGAAAAGTGGCTCCATATTTTTATTTCAGACAAAGCAACAATGATTGTTTCCATTCATTTAGGCATAAAATACATGTCTATATCTATATACATGTGTATATCTTGATGCTTGTTAACTGACCTTCACTGTTTAAACCTTGATTAGATGAAGCTTACAGCAGATATGTTGTATATAATGTGTTTTGTAGTATATCTGATATATATACGTCGATTTATAAAATACAATATCTGCAGTCAATATTGTAATATGAATTACAAGCAACCAATCAGACTAATGCTACAACATAGACAAAATTTGACACACAATGCCGTATCTCATTAACTCACGTGCATATGATGAAATTTAATTCCCGTGCAAATCTGATACAGCATCAAATTTACAGTAAAAATCAATTTTTAATCAAATAGGCAATCATGAATTTGATACAACAGCAATTACCTAAAGTAGTATTTTTTTTTCTCATCATGATAATTCTGTACACAAAGGAATATGTGGGCTGACTCATTCTGTTTCAGACTACTTTGAAATTTAATAGACACAAAGATTTCATATCTTTTTCCTTGTTACTTAGTAGATCAAGGTGCACTGACATTTTGAACAAATCTAGATACACAATCATAAAAAATGATACAATTTAAACTTAACAACAGTTAAATAACTTAACAAAAAAAAATCTGAAGGTGAAAGTAGACAACAAAGAACCATGAGATACATTCATCAGTGTAGGTTATAACAAGTATACAAGTTTGGATCAAAATATAACAAATTATAATTCAAGGTATTCAAAGAAAAAAATTAATATCCAACACCAATGAATAAAAAATTATGTTGCTAGGCAACAAAAAATGGTTAAGCCTACAGATAAATTACTCTTATTGGTAATATTCCAAAAATGATACAAATAAGAAATTTGTTAATCTGACCAATACCAGCATTTTTAGAATGCAAAATTTCACCATGACTTTTAATTCATGTACAATTTTATGCTCAATTTCAGTAAAACAGAAATTATACAAAAAAAATGAGAAATTTAGAGTGACAAATCACACAAGAATGTAAGATTTTTGTTGAGTACATCTGGTTATTTTTCAAAACTCAAAAATCTTTAATGAATCTTTATTCTCCAGACCACATAACAATCCAGATACTTGTACATACCATACACAAACTCATCTACACTGTTCAAATATACACATACATCATTATGTCGTTAAGTTAGTCCGTAAACTAAGCACTAGCTCAGCTTGTGTCAAGGTCAATTTATAAACCCCCATATCGTGTAACGCTGACCGGGCCTCGTCCATCTTATCCAGGTCTTTCATTGCTGTGTGTAAAGCGGTGTTGAGAACATCTTTCAACAAAATGGCAGAACCAACATTCAGGTTCAACAACGTGTATGCTTCTTTCACTCTGAAAAAAGAAGAAAAAATATTCTACCATTATACACATTTAATACAATCAATCTCCATGTGGAGAGGTGAAATTTTTGCATGAGGCATTTCTGGCAAAATCATTTCTTCACTTTCTGTTCTTATATTTCATCTTATATAAAACCTGATTTATATTTTCCCATCTTAAGAAATTATAAATATTTTCCCAAAACTAAACAAACCTGAGGCAATTAATATTTCCACATGTACAATATACAACCACAATAAGATAAAAAATAGACATTTTTTGGAGTTAAATGACAAAAAATTAGGGTATGTCGGAATATTTTCTAATTTCTTCCTAAACATTTTTTTTTTTTGAGAATACAAGGTACAGTCCATTCCCAAATATTTTCGTTCTTTGGAATTTGCTGTTGGAATCTTTAGGGTTGGAACAAATAAAATAGCCTTAATTACATATTTGTTGCCTTCCCATGAACACATATACGAATAAGAGCTTGACAACATGAAAGTAACACTGTATGTACTGTAAAAGCTCACATCAAAACTACCTAAATATTACAACTGCCTCATTGAAATGACCACCAATGTTTGGGGACTTTTTTTTAAATATTTCCTTTATATTTGATATATATTGACACCACCTCAATGCAAAGACTGCTTTTTTCAGCTCCAAAGGTGGCCTATGATATTGTGATTTCACTGAACACAAAACAAGCATCCAGTAAATTAATGTTCACATCACATGCGTAAAAGAAAACTGAATGAGTTTAAAATGAAATTGAATTAAGAACCCTTAACACATATTACGTAGTCTGTAGTTTGTGTAAGAATAGTACTATCTGTGTACAGCACAATCTCTCCAAAACGGCCCTCTTTTGAGCAAAAACCTCCCTTCAACAACAGCATGATTTTTTCCTACTGTACGATTTTACTATTAATTTAACCTCTCCAGAGCAACAACCTCTTAACAACAACATAATTCTGCTTCCCCTCGAAGAATGTTGCTATGGAGATTTGGCACTGTATATACTTACTCTTTAAAGTAACTGTCTGGTTTTGGAGTATATTCACCAAACAGAGGAAACAGATTTCTAGCCATATCAAACTGTAACTGTGCAGCTCCACCTTGATTGAATCTGTTTCTTAGTATAACCTTTAACAAACCATACATCCAGATAATACACATGTTTTAATCATACAGTCATAAATTAAGACAATATAGCATACCCCTTATCTAGGATATAATGTATCACAATTATATAAAAAAAAATGTATCAAGGGAATAAGTCATTTCTAAAATAACAATATGACACTTACAACAGTTATTAAAATTTATATAATATATTTCCTAAGGGTATGATAGTTTTAATTCAAAAGACATATAACATTCTATCATATAAAATTGGCTGTACATCTGATTTAATTAAACTCCTTAAATCAAGCTGGAAGCAAAACCTTTGAGAAACTCATATAATGTGAATGAAGAAGTTATCAAGAAAACTTGATTAAAGTTATAAGAATTGGTACACAGTTAATATGAAGTTGAAATATTGAAAATAGTTGATTTCGTAAGGATGTGTCTAAGTAAGACAAAAATTATTTCTTAAGTAATAAGTTACCTCTTCATAGATGAATATGTTGAGTTCTTCAGCCATTTTCTCCCAGAATTTATTGAAGATTGGTTTACTAATGAGTTCACCAACTTCTAACAAATGATCTTTTAATACCAGCAACATTTCACACGCTGATGTTGACAGGCCAAGAGTAACATCCTTCTGATATGGCAGTGAAATCCATCTAGTGTTTAATGAAATAAATGATGTCACTTATCTAACATGAAATCATTTTAAAAAAATCGACGAATCAACGACAAAAACAAAAACGTTTATAAAAATGCATTGACTTGAATCTAGGTTACCATGATGTGACCATAAGATGCTGGTAATAGGCTTAAAATTTGTTTCAACATGAACGATGGTTATCTACTCATAACTTTGTATATGCATTTGGGTATACCCGAAGACACTAAATATTGGCAGAAATTACAACTGATCTAAGCAATATATTATCCTTTTATTCATTTATCATGGTTCGCATTATTCTGCAATACAAACTACAAGTATATACATTTTAATCTTTAACCCTTTGCTTCATAATACCACATTTCCCTGCATCTGAAGCAGACGGCTTTTGAAAACATTGCACCAAAGAGGCTATTGCTTGTAATGAATAATTGTTTTTTTTGCCACAATGTTTTCCACTCTGTCAGAGAGAAATAACATAATTAATAACCTAAAATAAATTGATGTTAGTGTATCTGCTTTGCATTTGGACAAGTCCAAAAAATGCTTTTGAGGCAAAGGGTTACAAGAGACATTATACATGTGTGGTAATTGATTTGTTAACGGTACAATTATTAATGATAACAATTTAGCAGAATAATAATTTAGGATTTTTCAGCATGATGATATATTATACCTGTCATCTCTGTATGGCTTGCTTCTTGCTTTAACATCAATTAGAACATGTTTAACTATAGCTTTCAACATATCTTGTCTCAGTTTATCATACAATTCTATAGTATCTTCAAACACTGTAGTGTAACCAAACGGAATGTCGGAACTCTCTACAGATGACTAAAATAAAATATATAAAGAAACTGGTTATCTCCCTTTATGAAATTTACTTACAAGCCATCTTTGTGAATTAAAATAAGATTACACATCTTAGTAGTGATTAGTGTTGGGAAAACAAATACTTTGGCACAATAATAGCTTGCATCTGAATAAATAATAAAAAAAAATGGTTAAATGTAATAATCACTTTAACAACATAAGTTTTACAGCCAGTCAATGCTCAAAGAAAATACAACTTAAACCCACTCTTCACACCGATGTAAGACAATCTTAATGCCCATTCAATAGATGGGACAAATCATAGAACCAGATACAGTTTGAGCACCAGCAAGGACTGAATGTCGAGGCTTTTAAGACGGTTTGAACATTAGATGTTTGGCTTTGTATATGCATACACAGAATTTTTGTAACCAGTCCTTCTCACCATGCTCAAGATTTCCAAACAACTATTATACAAACGAGGGCTTCAAATATGTATGAAACTTAATAATAATATGACCACAAAAAAACACAACTTACCACGTCATCTTGTGTAGAAGATTTCTCACTACTTTCCATTCTATAAAATTGTAACTGCAGAAAAAACTGAAATACAAGACAACTGAATACAGGCACCAATATATAACACAAGAACTAACACCAGGGCTTTCATTTAACTCTTAAAGCAGCATTTTGACTCTAGAGATCACTAAAATAAAGCTTTTGACTCTTGAGCATTTGTACCAAAGAGTCAAATTTACGATAAGATAATACAATAAAATTTGTTCGAATTACCATCAGTCAAGGGACATTTTTGATCATCAACTTTTGACTTCTAGTGAAAACACTAAACATAGACCATCAAAGGTTTCATTTCAGCTTCAGTCACAAAAAAAAATTACCTTTATTCATTTTCTAGACATTGATTTTAATGCAAAAGTATATCAAAATGAAGAATGATATAAGATAAGATAGCAATTCGTCCTGTAACTAGAACTTGTATTGAATGTGTTTTAGTTCCACATACTAAAAAGACATGCTCATTACAGTAGCAATGATTCATCAGAATAAACACACAAAACAAGATAACACATAATAGCCGCATCCTTGTTTTACTAAACTCATACTGATATAAATGAATATATTTACAGAAGTCATACAAACATATTCACTTAAAACCACTACATGTATCTCTATTGTTTACATGATATTTTAACATATTTATTGCATCTTGTGATACATTTCAATGTGTGTTTAATGCATATCAAACTCTGTATTTTGATAAAACATTCATTTCACAAACAAAACTGAATTGGAGTACAATTTTTTACTATGAAATAAAACTACAATCATCCTTGTAAAGAAAGGTCACCAAATGGAACAAAATATAGTCATTATATGTAGCTAGTCTTTATTCAGGAGTCTAAGTTTATTACATCAACTAAATGTGTGTCAAAGAGTGACCTTTGTACAAAAGTCACTCTTCCATGGTGATCATTAACTAAAAGTTCAAATTCACAATCAGTATAAGCTCAAAGTACAGTGCAACCTCTCAAAAGCAACACCCTTTTGGAAAGCAACATTATGATGTCGTTGATAGGTTGTAGCTCTAGAGAGGTTGAATTAATAATTTAATCGTAAAGTGGGAAAAATCATGCTGTTGTTGAAGGGAAGTTGTTGCTCATGAGAGGGCTGCTCTGAAGAGGTTGCACTGTACTACGAAATATGGAGAATTTTTGGGACTCATGAATAAGTTATACTTACAACCAGCTCACTCCACTCTCTCAACACCTCCGCTACATAGTGAGCCGTATTCAATATGGAACAGAAACAGTCACCGAGTACATTGTGGGTATTGTCCTTCACTTGTGTGATTCTGAATCGAAAGTCTTCCAGTAATTCAAGCTGAAGATCAAGAAACGCTAACTTTTGGGACGGGTGGGGTAACGGTTTGTATCGATCTGAAAACAGTAAAATCATTTATTTCATCATTATTTTGTCCATATTTGAGGTCGCAGTAATTTGGTTACAAATTGCCACGAATTTGTATTGAATGCTCATAAATGCCACAAGTACTTGATCAGTACGCATTGATTACCGTATGAAAACTAGATTTTTTTAAAGAAAAAGAATTACAACAAGATGCGAATAGTTTAAGAGCTCTAATCATGTTGTAAATGACAAAACATCTAATATTTTTCAGAGAAATGAACATAAATTACCCGATAATTAATAACTAATGAAATTATTAGAACTGTGCTCTCAAACAAAATTTAATTTCTTGAAACTAATGACAATTATTTTAAAATATCAGTTGTCATAGAATTACAATTTTCATTTTCATCCTTTGATTTTTTTAAAGTGGGTTGGTTGGAATGTTGATTAAGATTATTAGTACATCAGCACTTGAAACTCTAGTCAACCAAATATTTTTTTTCTTCTTAACAGTTTGAAACATGATACGGATTAGTTATGCTAAATAAAACAGTGTCCTAGGAAAGCATTTTGAAGTTGTAGGGTTCATTATGAATAAAGTTGAACCAGTAAAGCATTAATATCTAGTTCATCATTAAGTACTAACCTGTGATTGTCAACATAAGGGTCATAAAACTTTCTCCACATTCTGGCACTTTGAGTTCATCTACATCAGCTATATGTCTATATTGAGAATCCCAGGCAGTCACTGATGACATCATACCATCCAATTTCTCCTGGGCAACTATAAAATAGATGAAGTAAATTGGTGTATATGTAGTGTTGTTATCAATTCTTTATTAATTCTCACAAAATATGATGTCAGGATGTACAATTTAACTTGTATTATGATTATCATGTACATTGATATGTAAGGTAAGCCACATGATCACGGAATAAAGTGATCACATGATCAAGGAATAAAGTGATCACATGATCAAGGAATAAAGCAATCACATGATCAAGGAATAAAGTGATCACATGATCGTGGAATAAAGCGACAAACTCCTGCAATAAATCTAATCAATTATACTCTCCTACTATATCTACACAAAACTTAAACATTGTGACAGACTATTCATAAGTATCTTTTTTTCACTGAAAAACATGTTTCATTAGGTGCAGGAGCCTGCTTACAAGCTGGAGTTTTACTTATAATTCACACAAAAATGTAAACCTAACCACATGCATCAGATCTGGTACACCAGTCCGGTTATCAATTCCGCATACCATATAAATATAAACAACAGGTCCACTAATTCTATAGATAAACTATATACTATAAAAAAGCAATGAGAAAGTATAAAATCAATTAATATTTACATTTCTTTTCAATCAGTAGCCATTTTTTGAAGTATTTATCTTTTGAGAGCACATGCAGACTTCCAGGTAATGTTGCTGGGTAACCGTACGAGGATCGAACTTCTCTATCAAATAATAACGCTTCATCTACGAGGTGACAGAATTGATGATCATCGTTCATTAATTCTGGTAAGTCATGTGACATCTTCTCCATCACCATGGTAACCATACCAACCATAAACTCTAACTGTAATGTTTTAAACAAAAAATTAAGACCATATGTGATTAAGCATTTGCCTTTGATCAAATGTCACTTTATAACTCTTAACATTGTTCAGTTTAACCAGTTGTATTACTGAATATTTTATGTCGTCTCAATGGTAACCACAGTTTTAAGACTGAAAAAATGCCTTCAACTTATATATCATTAATCTTTTTACTAAGATGAATTTCACCAATAGAATGTCCTTTATTCATATCTTGAAATAAGAAAAAAAATATATCAAGAAGTATTATTGGCTACATCCAAATGTGGTCAAATTTATAGATCCTTTATAAACCACAAATATTAATGGACTAAGAAATCATTCAATATGGTTTTCATGTTTTCAGAAAAGAAATAAGACATATTATTTTGATTAAATTGTCTCTCTAATGCTTAAAAGAAATACTTTTCATTGTTTTTTGTAGAGAAAATTTAAAACATATACAAAACCTATTTTGTGCATGAATTAAATGATGTACATTTCTAGTGTTATGTGCTAGAATGAAGTTGTGTCATTGACTTAGATTGAAATATACAACTGATAATGTTTATGTGTAAAAATTTCACTGAAATCATCAAAATTAAGGCTCCAAGAGACTAGCATTCGTATAAGATTTCCACTGGTTTGAAGATGTGGTTGACATGGCAATATTACGTAAACTAATTACTGGTAAATACCCAAAGGCAGTATGGCCAGTCCTTCACCGAAGATCTCGGACATAGTTCATGTATGCAACAATTGGTATATCATTGTGATCATCAATGATTCCTGCCAATAAATGAAGGAATTAATGTCCTGACAAAAATAATAAGGGCAGATGTACACATACTGATCTGCTCCTAAAGAAACTAAATGTTTGTCAAACTCACAGCAAGTTCAGTCATTTCTTTCAATTTAAGTAAGAGGAAGATGACTGTATTGCTTCTGCAAAAAGTTGCACAATATTTACATTACTAATGTGTGAACATTAGGCATTAGTGTATTAGGCATCTATTAATGCGTTCTTGATCATTTTCATGCAAGTATGCAACAGCCTGTTTCTGTCAATTTTCATTTCATTTTCAAGCAAATTGTAACAGATTAAATCACATACATTTCTTCTTGACATAGTCAAACATGTGATAATATGTTTGTGATAAATCCATGGATACTGAATACATTTCTACATTTTAAAAATATCTTGGGATAGATCATCCTGTATGTATACAGGGATTTGCTTATAAAATATTATTAGGTTATGTCTCCATCAGAGAAACCTCTTGTATCTGTTACTCATGTATACATTACATTACATTCTGAGCCTCTGTTTGAGTTGCTTCAAAAACGTGTGAACAAGCAAAATCTAAATTTGTTTTTTTTTCCCTAGACTGGTGATAGTCCAGAAATGTCTGTAATACTGGTAATATAAAACAAGAGAACAAAATAAACAAACATTTGATTACCATGTTTAATATAAGTTAACCATTAACAATAATTTATATTTCTATTCATGGATTAAATATATACAACAACTATTGTACATGATATTTTACATATCATTCCCAGAGGAACATCTCATATACACATATCTCAATATGCCATCTAACAAGTAACTAACATCTATGAGAGTTCATGTGAAGTCTAAGCTGAATCTTCTGGGGAAAGGACCTGGTGCATCCTGATACTTGACACTTGAATGGGTTCTCACCAGTATGAAGTCTCTCGTGCACAGCACATGCATATTTACTATTGAAATACTTGGCGCAGTAGCTGCATCTAAAACTCTTGTGGTCTCTGTGGTATCGCTGATGCTGCGTCAATGATGAACGTTTGGCGAATCTCCGGTCACAGAGTGTACAAGCAAATGGAGTGCTTCCAGAGTGAACGTTCATGTGGTCCTGCAGTCTACTGTTGGTTGAGAATTCACTGTTACAAACAACACAGATATGGCCATCATGAAGTCTCTGATGTTTAGTGAAGAAACAGTTCACAACTGTTTTATCACAAAGTCCACATTTCATTTTGTCGTCATCCAGTTTCATATGCTGGGATACAAACCCAGATTTAGCAAACATGGATTTTCTGAGATTACATTTAGCGCCCTGTAGACTGTGAGCATACTGGTGAGCCTGGGCGTCTTTGTAGTTCACACACAATGCATTACATACATGACACCAGAAAGCTATATTAGTGCCACGAGACACAGACATGACGTGACACCCAGAGTCACGTCTTCTATCAGCAGATAATCCTTTGACAAAATGTTGATACTCAGGCACTGGACTACTGATGAACTGCTTGGTATAGCTACTAGTAACCACAGCAGGTGAATCAGGATTACTGCTGTTATCAGTGTGTCCAAGAAGAGATTCAATAGAGAATGGATGAGCCGAAGGTTTATGCTCACCAAACTCATGTTCACGTTTAATATAAACACTTTCATCAGAGCACACTGAAGAACTACGACTTTCACTCAATGATGAAGAATCTACATTATCACTGCACCCAAACAGTGGTACAGATGCCTCTTGTTGATATCCATCAACTTGTTTCACTCTCACAGGAGTATCAATATCCTTGGTGATAACTGGTTCACGACGAAAATCCTCATATGTCACCAAACGATCACACGTCTTTCTAGAGTTCCATGTCAGGTCTACAGGTGCATCTGGGTCAATCTTGCAACGCACAGCATTCTGCAAAATCTGGGACATCAAAGCCTCCATTATACTGTAAAAAATAAAATTACATAAAATAAGATTGAAATCAAAACTTTATTTATATTCTAATATATATTTTTTTAAATGTATTTTATAAATCATATTTAAAAAATTGCTAAATCAAACTTTATGACAAATTTATGACCTAAGAATATTCAATAAAAATTATGTACACAATAATTTTATGACAAAAAGATAAAGCAGTTAAAATCAAACTTACCTTGATTGTCAGTAAATGAATCTAAAATTGCTAATCAATAGTAAATAACAGTGTAATTATAGTTGTATATTAGAATATTAGTTTAGAACTAATTAACACACAAACAAATTGAAGACCTTATATACCAGATTATCATAATTGTCAACAACATGGGCTTGTTAGCTCAAACGTAGGGGAGGAGATAGCTGATAGTAAACTAGAATAAGCTACAAACAAACTGCTTTGATGAGTCTATAGAGATGTGATAATTACTATTTGATAGATTGTATGCTGCAAAGTTTGTCCCCAATTAAAGATGATTACATGAAATGGTAATCAAAGCTGATTGCTAACATAATCCAATCAAAGTCTGTTTGATTCACACCTTTTCTTTGATCAGCTTACTAAGGTTGTGAAAATTAACAATCACTGATTACAAAATTATAGCATCATTTTTTAAATTTTTGACCAATTCATTAATGAAAAAATTTAGTTTAATACTATAATTACAAATATTTCATGGATATATTTTAATATACAATATAATGTACACTAAACAATGTTGCCTGAAATCCAAGCATACTGGTGGCATGTCAATCAATGCAAAAATATTTCCTTGAACTGTAGAGAATAAAAGATCAGTAGAAAAAAATCAAAGCTATGATGAAATTTTACTACAAAGGTAAGAATATACAGTATATGACACTTTTACATATTCTTAAATAATCAACAGCTTACAGCTTAAGAATAAATAGGTTGATTTTAGATTGTCAAAAATCCAGCCTTTTTGGGAGTGGACAGGAGATCATGCAGAGATGCATGAAACTGGACTGAGAATTTATCTTTTTACTAATAGTTACAATATTTCCTAACCAATATAATACAATGGAGCAAAAGTTATAAAGAAAATAATTCCTGAACAAAAATGATCACAGGTCAGGTTGGTCAATGTCACTGATATTTTAATAGAACTGTATACAGTTGAACTGTTTTTTACTGAATGTAAAATATAAAGTTTGATTGTTCAGTAGTGAACGTTATTTTTATAATTTAAGATAAGTTGTGTAATATGGACCGTACAAATAGGAAATTTGTTCTCATAGTGTAATTAGATCAGATTTATACATGATATCATACTTCAAATCATACTGCAGAATGGTATATGACAATGTCACAATACTGGTTTAGATTTTAAGTTTTGAAAACCCAAATCATTGATGCAACAATTTTTTCATTAATAAATATAACAATATGAATATGTATTTGAAAAAAAAGGTAATTATTTACATATTATGGATAAGCACTGAAATCAGCATGGTTGATGTTTGTAAACATTCAAAATGTTTTATTCAACATGTTCTTGATTTGAAGCCAGTCCACATAGCACAATAGATAGAGTAATAGGACTAATGACTTCGGGTTTATAAGTGTAAACTCTCAGCACAGTATATGTTTTCTGTGACAATTTTGGCGTAAGCCATTGTGTCAAAGGCCACTCACCCTTCAATACTGATCATTAATGTCGAGAAATTGGCAGTTACTTGCGGAGGACAAGGGTAACTGTATAGGCTAAATGCCTGCCAGTACATTCAGCATTATGAACAATACAGGTGATAATCTACTAACCTTAGCATCAACCTGTTTTTTCCCAGCTTCAAGTAACAATGGCTGTATTCTCTGATCCAAGAAATCAAAATGATCACGAATCCAACTTAACACTTGAGTAAAATACCATTCCGGCTGAAAGAATTCGAATAAGACATAAATAATAACAAAGCCGCATTTATCATTAATGCCTAGCCATATCTTTTATTGCTTTGTTTTTTTTTACAAAATGATACTTTGATACAGCTAATTCAATATCATACCAATCAAGCTGATTAGGAATAAAAAAAATAACAAGCTTTGACACATGGATTAGTAATTATAATCAACTCTGAATGGATCAGCTCAGAGAGAATTAAGTCAACAAATATATGTTTGTCGTGCATCTATATTTCAACATGTGACCTTTTTGACAATCATTTTCATCATGATTTCCACAGCCTATCCCAGGAAATCTCCCAAAGAAGCAAAAAAATTAAAAAGTTTCAGGCACTGCAAGGTGATTTTAACTTCCTCTAGAATTAGTTCTAAACATAACCAGTCAATATGTGTTGATTTTCTAAATATAATATTGACTAGCTTTATGACTATCATATGATTTAAAAACTGCATTTTTGTTAGCCTTGTAATGATGTCATATTATAAGAATCCATAATAATAGTGTTACAAAATGGACCAGTTGATCTAACAGGACAAACAACATACAAGTTAGATACACATGCATTTTGAAATGTTAGTTTTTCCCCCCAAGGTTTAGCACGGCACCAACAGCCATTTGGTAATTTTTACAGTTTTGAATAGCATACACCTTGGTAGAACCACTGAATGAATGTTATACAGTATTATGAAATAATTGATTTGATTTAAAAAAGATAAGATTGAAAGGTAGAGGAAAGCACACTAGACGTAAATGATGAATAACCTGTTTTAATTTGATTTTTTTAACAACAGTATTTCAGTTATATTATTATGTTCAGATTTAACCATGGGTGCTTGGTAAAAAGTATACAGTGAAAAAAAACAACAATTACAAATCTTAACCAACCAGACTCAAATGCTCTAATCACATACAATGGTGATAAAGAACAGTATTTAACAACAGTAATTAAAGGGTATATGAATGCAGTGTTCCCACTCACTTCTAAAATTGAGGGTAAGCTTACCCCTTAGGTCTGAAATCTGGAGGAAAGAGAAGCATTTTGGGGGTATGAACATTTTTTAAAAAAAAAATATATGTATACCTATACATCGTAATGGGTGTTTCCAGAAAATCAGCGATTCGTCCCTAAACATCTTCGTACGCGTACGATCTCCAGATCAAGATGTGTTGCATGATTTCCAATTCTATTGCGGGATTTATGCAAGATTTTACGTGAGTGGGAACACTGTGAATGTAATATAACTGAAGAACCTGACATCAAACATCATTAACAGCATAGTATGCTTACCTTTCCTAAATCATTTGTTTGTTTATTGCCATAGAAATGGTACTTGAATCTTCTACGTAAAGGTTTAATCATCAACTGGAGTGGTAGAATAGGATGTCTGACCCCTGAAATCTCTGCTAGCATAGGATGATGCAGTTCAACTTCTTCATGCAAGCTAGAACTAAGTAGAGTCAAGGTCTGTAACACACCACCAGTGGACTGAATACTTATTAATAGATAAATACATTTATTTGTTCTTATGCAAGTGAAAAAATGGTCAACAGGTATCTATCCTATCAGTGCATATATGTAATAAAATGGTAAAATGCAAAACTGAGGTTTAATGTTGCACCAACAGCCAGGGTCATAGGGCAACTTTTCCAGCTTTAATTGTATAGGAATACCCTAGGCACACACCTGGGTAGAGCAATCTGCCTTTAACAAGCTGTACAGTTTCCTCACAAGTGAAATTTGTCTAGTCTTAATTGGGACTCAAACTCAAAGCAGTGAGAGGCTAGTGATTACTAATCCGAGACCATAACTACTCAACTACAAAGGCCCCTCACAAACAGTCAGTCAGGATGTGATTATGTATAAACTATATAATACAGTAAAAAACTTATTATGCCAACTATTATATGAGACCATCCCTTCATTGAGCTATACCCCAATAGAAAGAGACATTTCTTTAAATATGAAATACATATAAATGAGCACTGAATACTGTATATTCTTATTGGCTTTAAACAGTAGCTTAACAGTATACTGATAATTAATATTTTTAAAAGATACGGCAACTGGAGTTTAAGAAGCTGTTTAAAGAGTTGTTCCATTTTAGCTTTTACTTCAGCATGATTCTGTGCTGGTGGTGCCTTTATTGTCATAGCAACCAATGGCCACCGTAACAATTTTAATGCTTCTTCAAAATCACTGAAAAGAAAAAAAAATAGTAGGTCCACCTCTTGATAATTATTATTTATACAACACAAATCTGAGAAAATTCTTCTTCACTCAATGTCATAAAAAACATTGTCCATATAGGAATAACTGGGTCATGAACTAAGACTATCTAACCTGGACATACACCTTCAACTAAAATACCAATTATAGAGCTTTGGTTAGTGTGGCAAAGACGTGAATTTTTAAAACCAATCTTTACAGAAACATCTTTTAGCTTGGCAGCACATCTTTTATGAATAAGTCTTGGCATGAAGCATGCTGCCACTAGCAGTGACTTCATTGTTTCTCTTCTTTAAAGTAAGCATGTAATATTGATGTCATTGGTAATAATATTTAATTCATACCAAGTCTGAACTTCTGGTATACAAAATCATAAACAATACCATGGACTTACCTAGAAATTCTGTTTTTCAGTAATTTATACCAGAATAATGTTGTATCATTAGCATATTTCACCAAGTTATAACAATGAGATGATTGTAAAGATGAACATGCAGTTGATAGTTCCATAAACATATCTACACTCTCAGAAAGTCTTTCTGATTGTAGCAATGTCTCAATCTTGGAGCTGAAATGAATAAATTTGAACATTCACAAGTCATTATTATATCAAGAAGACAAAGTCCCTTTCATTAACCTACAAATAATAGTAAAACACATCGTGACTAGTAGTTACCAAAGTAACTTATACCAGTCCACCATACTGTTAATGATAGGGGAAGGTACTGGCAGGAAAAATGATAATATGATATATTGCGATATTTACTATGGTATTGCAATACATTGCGATCTAATGTAAACAATTATTATTATGAATTAAGCAAAAAAAGTGCTTATATTTAAACTTAATCTGCAATGTTTAATATGAATATCATACCATTGTAAAAGTTAATGATTTTAACCTTAAGCTCAAGTTCAGGCTACCAGAAACAAACATAAATAAAAAGATATTAAAAAATATCACATATTTACTGACATACTGCAATTATTTGTTTATGATGTACATATATCTTCCATTATTAATGCCATTTTTGAAATGTATTGCGATAATTGATATTTTTTATGAATTGAACATCTCATCATGATAACTGTGTGTTAATCAAATGACAGAAATATTGAAAAGCTTTTGTCCATCTTAAGCGCTGATTTAAAAGGCAATATTATACATGATTAAAAGCCATTAATACATGTTTATTAAATTGATACACACCAATTACTGGAAATTAAATGTATATTAAATTGTTTCACTGCTTAATCTGAGATGCCTATTCTTATCATAGCAAACGTTTATACAATACCATAAAAACAAAAGGCACAGATTTATCCCTTAAGCCATGTGTAGTCAAAACCACCCCCATGACTTAGAATAGAAATACAATACTTGTACACAGGGTTTTCACTAGATGCCAAAAGTTGAGGGACAAAAATGACCCTTGCCTGATAATTTGAAGAGCTAAAACATTTCCTTCTAATTTTATATAACACAGTCATAATCATAAATTACACTATTAAAAGCTACTACAGCTACAGTACCTCAAAGATCCAATCTGTACAAGACATGACAGATATTTCGTCAGTTGTTGCAGTTCATCAAACTCTACAGTCACTTTAGTAGCTTCATTCACCAGAGGGCCAATATTTCTCTGGTTATCTTGTATGTCATGATATAACTTCTCTTTGGCAGTTCCAAGCTTTTTCACATTTTTAGCAACCTTTTCGGCATCACGTATAGCTTTCTTTATCTCATTTGGGACTTCACTGCTCGCAAGAGACAGCTGAAAAACAAATGTAACATTAACAAAAATAAAAGCAATGCAACCACTTTCGATTCAAATTATAGTCTTGATTGTATTATCAATGCAGACCAATGTAGTCCAGGTTGCTGCTCCAATGATGCTAAATGTAGGCCTAGTTCCACAGGACTGGTTCAGTGTTTTGTCAGTTTATCACAACAGGCACTAACCAGCTGGCACTTTTGAAAATTTGCGAGCAACAGGAAGAATTACTTTGCAGTAATCACAGTCAAAATTTATGACAACTTCTTGGTACAACTTTTTCAATGAATCAATGAAAATATCTTATCAATATACATTATGCTACTTTTAGCGTAATTAAATTCTTGTACCTTTTTCAAATACCCTAAATACCCTCATGGAAACACCAATTATCTTTCAACGGTTGACAAATTGAATTTGATTTATGGTAAGACAAAACATTGGTGAGGCGTAGATGACCATTTCAAATATGTATGGAAGTGAGAACTATAATCTACTTATTAAGTTATAGATTTGATTTTAATTACACAACTGTACACTATGACCAATACGTAAAACTCATAGATGCTATTAACTACATAAGAAATTCATATATTATCAATTCATATATTATGTTTATTTAACATAAACTATGACAGGCGAGTAACGTCATGTATAAATGACAACGTATAATGTTAACATAGCTTGTCATGTTCACATCCGAATACTATGACATTTTTACACTTTAGATTTTAGTTGTTACCTGGCCTTCAAGGGTCTTCTGTTTTTCTTTATATTCGTTGTAAATATCCATCAAAGATTTTAATGATTTTATGTCATCTCCGAGCTTGTCATTCACCAAATTAATGGCAAAATTGTCAGAATTTGTCTTGTCCATGGGGGCTGCCATGTTGGCAAAGGGTTGATGATAAATGCCGCTTATGTCACGTAAAAGTACCGTATTTTCTGGAAATGTGGGTGCAATTTTTGTGCGAGCAGCATTTTATTCTGCATAATTCAAGATAATGAGCTGTTTACTGAATTGTTGTGTACAAATGCTGACAATCAAGCATAACCAATATATTATTTTTACATACATAAACATTTCATGAAATGCCTGGATTTATGTCTTACGCTGGACTGTTGGGTATACTCATTCATTACCTAAATCTGAGACCATTACACACATGTGTATAATGGTCTCAGCCTAAATCAGCTGTCATTTTCATTTATACATGTTTATTACATTGAGGTGCCTTAAAGTAGTCAAGTTCATAAAATCTATGAATCAATCCAAAAACTATATCTTTTCTAGGTATAAAATATGATACTACATCTGATATTTTCTTAATTCTCTTTGTTACTTTGTTTTAATTTCAAAAAACAATATAACATACCGTTATCAAAGACCTAGAGCAAGTCTGTGCTGGTATAGACTGTATTTGGGCAGAAAGAATCATTGCCAACAATGGCTGGAGTCACTGGTAAGCTTCAAAGCATTTACTACAAATAAAATAAATAACTAATAGCAAGTTGCCCTTATCTGATCCTTACATTTCTTCTTAAACAGCAGTACCAGAAACCAAACATTGCTCTCCAAGACTCAGTCATTAAGTAAAAACCAATGAATATACATACGTACATATATATAACAAAGGACACTTAAGCTTCCATCTCTCGTTATTTTGAGAGGTATTTCATCCCAGAAAGGCCATTCTGTTAATGCAGTTTGTCTTCACATTGCATTTAAGAGATGACGTCTAACCTTTACTACCATCACAGAATGTTTACAACCTGTAAATGAAGCCAGTCTTTTGACAAAAATCCCTTCCTAAAAGTAGATCACAAGAACTGACAGAGATACTTTGCAACACTGATAGCAAGTTTTCAATCAAAATAAAACAACATGTGATTTTTCTCATTTATTTACATGACACATGAGACATATCATATATGTACAAAGACAAACAACAAAATGACTGTGTAATGGTAATGAACCGAAATGAACATGAATAGAGTGATCACAGAAAAGATTATCAAGGCAACAGTGTCAACTTCGTGATCCTGTAGTTTGCTGCACATATCTTTCACCCCAATACTGTTCCAGATCAAAAGGCTTAAAATCTACAATAGAAATAAAATTCAAGGTATTAGCATACTTTGTAAAGCACTGACATAATGATTGTTTAAAAAAATATTAAGAAAAAAACTATTAAATTACAAGTAAATATACAGGAAAACAATAGTTTACACACTTCATAAAAGAAAATGATATAAAAAAAGTCATCATCATTGCACGCAATAGTAAGAACTACATTTCTGATGTAATAAGCTTGTGAGAGATTTATAAATGTGTGATAGGACTGAAATATAAGTTGCACTTCAGAAAAGATTTGAAACAAATTGAGAGAAAATACAGGAGCCTATCATATTATTAAGATGATCCACAATAATGTAAGAGCACATGGACAGGATACAGTTTGTTTGCCAACTGAACGTGATCATTGTACAGTATAGAAATATACAATATACAATACAGCAAACATGACCATATCAGTTTCTTTCATTTCACTTTTAACAACCTACGTTCGATACAAATCAATACATGCAAATAATTGCCAATGCTTAGGTCTAAAACAAATGTCATATTATGGTACAGTTGCTCACACCTACCTCTCAATCTTGGGTTAGGATTTTTCTCCTTGTATTCAACTGGTCCTCCTAGAATATAACAATCATACAGACTATTCTAAAAAGTGGTTCATAAAAACTGGTGTTACAGAAAGCAATTTTGTACAGTCTTGTTGTCCATTCAACTGATATTCCGCATTTTATAACAATTATCATGGACCTATCTTTCTAGTATAGATAATGAGAATAAAACAAGGATTTCTAAACAACACCTTGCAAATTAAACTCCTATCAAGGCAACCATAACATTTAACGGAAGATTCAATATAAAAAGGCTTATGTATATATAGTCATGCTCACCATCTCTTTTACTGGTTAATTCACGATGAACTCTGTTCCATGCTGAAATTTTTAAAATAAATCTCTTTGAACATGTGTATTCAGATTACAAATGGATGAACATAACTGCAAGCAAAAAGGATATTGTGATGCATAATATTGCACACCACTCGTGACAATCAGTCAAAAATGACATGTGTACAAAGTTTCAACTCAAAGAACCCAAAGTATTTAGAACTAGAAGAAGAAAAAAAATACTTAACAAAGAGTAAATGACATTTATAATTTAAACAAAGAAATAATTTTAAGACAGTAAAACAGTAGTTTTGGTATATCAGCAAATATCAGTAGGACTGATCATTATAGAGGCAAATATTTCTCAGAGAATTGGGAGGTTTTACATTCAATTCCATCAGTAACCCACTTCTAATAAGCACTTCAAGATAAGAATTTATCAATTACTTAAAAGAGACAAAACAGGATCAAATATCAGAGATTATCTATTTTTACATTAACAAGGGAATAACTATCTTTGAAGAATGAACTACTGTTACTTGTATTTCATACATCAAAACTTACCATCTGATAAATATCTGACAATTTCTTCATGTTGGGCTGTGTATAAAGGCTGTTGTGGATTACTGTTCTGTCTATTTGGATAATGTGATCTAGCTCGATTGCCATTGAATATTGGCTTTGGAGAACTGAAAAAATGTGAAATGGTAATATCAAAAGTAATCAGCAAGCCCAAAATGTTAGACTGTTAAACAAATTTAACAAAAGTGTGACAACATTGAACGGTTCAGAACCAGCGCTCACTTTTGTCACTCATTGATCATGATTGATGTTGTATCACATTTCAGGACTTTTTTTCACGGGTAGGGGAAGGGGCCTTTGTTATATTTCGGGAAAAAATAACACAGTATTTTTGCAAAAGGGGAAGATAAAACTTGATGCAAACTGAATTTTCGGGTAATCTGCATGAATTTAAGGAATTTTCCTGAGGGGAAGATGCCTATAAACGGCCCTTGCTATAGAAAGAAAAAGACCTGCATTTATTATGCAATGAGCACATAACATTAAAAGAAGTCATTGCATTTCATCAATCACAAACAAACATGTCTGTATTAATATACATTAGGGTCAGGTATTGTTGATCTTTCCTTTGCAAATTGCATAAATTTGTATCATTACATGATACAACAACAACAACAAAAAGACAATGTTTTCAAAATAAAACCTCAATGAATAGAAATAAACACCATTTGTTTTCAGAATGTATTGTAGTACATAACCACAAAATTTTATACTAATATTAGTCCTCACTTACCATTCATAAGTTCATTAAGTAGAGGATAAAATAGGTCAAACTTGTTTACAAACAACACGTTCAGTTCAAGATTACGCAAGTTTGTTATCCGATAAAATAAAACGACAGAAGTGCGATTTTGGTAAAAATGACGAATATGAAAACAACATAATTTTAAACAATGCGAAAAACTCACCTCGTCATCACAGTTGTTTGTGGCGTGTTCTGTTTTTCGAAGTCCCTTACAATTTCAAGGTTGTTCAATGTCTTTCGAGCACCTGAAGTAAAAAAACGGTAATTTAGGATGATTTGCGAGAGTCGAGCTTCAAAATGACGTAAAATCCATCCGATTCCGTCGTATAACTGAAGAGAAATTGTAAAATCAACTTACCGATTCGTGCATTTGCCACGAATTTGCTAGGTCTACTCGGCAATGCGTACATTCCCCGTCCCATTTGTGTAACTTCCGGTTATAGGCTGGTTTCCGAAAACGCACAATTACATAATAAAGTGCTCGAGAACCAATGTTCTAAATTCGTTGCTAAAAAGACTCATGAATGACAAATTATTGTATTAAATAACAAAACTATGTTCTATGCATAAAAGTAAGCCTCAGGTTACTTAATTGATTTAAAAGTTGAACGAGAACATATGCATGCATGCATTTCATTTGTGGGGTATAAAATATACATGTATAAGATTTAACCATGTTGTCTCGAAGCGCCGCTGGTGTAGTGGTATCATGCAAGATTCCCATTCTTGCGACCCGGGTTCGATTCCCGGGCGGCGCATTTTTTTATCAACAATTTTAATTTGTCGTTGGCGTGAATGAAGTATCACTTTCCATTTATTTTTTTGTGATTATAATAAAACATTTGGTAAGAAAAATTCAACTCAAACATACATTGAATTAATCTAATTTTCGAGACAATTTTAATCATTCAATTTTATCAGGAATAACTGAAGAGTGACTAGACATGCAAGGCAGTATAATTTCTCAAGCAGATCTGGGAACAAAGCATTCCCAAACAAATGGTCATTAGCTGATTTTCTAAAATGGGAGAAATAGTAAATGCTTCACTTGGGCATTAGGGGGGTAGGGAGCAGGGATTGAGCAAGAGAAAAGTACCCACATTTAGTTTCTAGTACATCTTTAAACCTATGTACAAATGTGCATAATTAAACTCCTGATACCATCACTGAATTTTACAAATAGTCAAGTCAAATGTGAAAATAATACTAAAAAAATGATTTAGGTAAACTTTCTTCAAACATGCTATAATTTGATGCTTCAAAGACAGTTGAAGCATATAGAATACCTGAATGTTCAGAATGGACCAAAATTGGACACTTAATGACATATAATTCACTTGAATAGGAGGGGAAATTGTAGGTTGTTAAAGTGTTTATTTTAGTAGCAACAACATTGCACATGCCTTATATTGGTCTGCATATTAAAACGATAGAATGTTATTTGAACCAGCTTGAACAAGACATCCCCATGAACATTACAAGTCATGCAGATAGACATAAACTGTTATGTGCATTGCAGAACAAATGGGATAACACTAGTACACATCAAGCCTAAGTTTGATGTCTTGTATGCAGGGTTTCCACTGGACATTACATTTTTTCTGCCACATGTACGGAGGGGAGGGTGATTTGGTACTTCTTAATTTGATTTTTTTTTCGCCACTCACAGATATTTTTTTCGCCATTTGTGAAACTGGCGTATGACAGCGGAAACCCTGCTTGTAAGTATCTATGGATATAAACTTGTTTGGACAAATTCTTTAACTGCCTGTGACACATGTCTTTAACAATGTCTCTTTTTGTTCTTTTTGCATTGATGGTGAATTCTTCTGACTTATGATATTTTTTACTGTGTTGTTTACAATTTATAATGTAGGTTTCACTCAAATATATTTATAAGGCCTAAACAAACAAGAGGGCCATGAAGGCCCTGCATCGCTCACCAGAATAAATATTAATTAACTTGTTACTAAAAAGGTAATAAAGGTACACTTGTGGGCAAATAATGGGGAACAATAATAAACTTGATAAAGGACCATCAAAGGATACTACAAAAGAATATTCGTGATGCTACAGACCAAATTTGGTGATAATCCAAATACTGGTCCATGAAAAGAAGTCATTTTAAGTTATTTCTATGTTTAGCTCTAGCGGCCCCTAATTGGGGCCAACCATTTTTATTTGAGCAAATCTGATAGAACACTATCTAAAGATGCTAAAAACCAAGTTTTGTAGTAATCCATCCATAAAAACATGAGAAAGTCATTTTAAGGTATTTCTATTTTTAGCTCTAGCGGCCCCTAAAAGGGGCTGACCAAATTTATTTGAGCAAACTTGAGAAAGGACCATCTAAGGATGCTTCAGACCAAGTTTGGTGAGGATCCATCCATTGGTTCATGAGAAGACGATTAAAGGTTTTTCTATTTTTAGCTCTAGTGCCCCCTTAAACAGGTCAACCGGAACAATATGAGCAAATTGCAGTTAGGACATCAAAAGGCTTCTGCACAGCAAATTTGAAGTAAATCCGACTGGTAGTTTCGGAGGAGAAGACCAATGTTGACGCCAGACGACGGACGCCGGAGCATCCACCTACCCATCCTAATAGCTCACCCTGAACCTTCGGTTCTGGTGAGCTAAAAAAGGTTTGTTTCCGGTTACATGCCCAATATGGGTCGGTAGGTAGGGATTTTTTTCTTTTATGCCTTATTTTACATACATTGGCAACACTTTTGTGAAAATTACAATATAGCACTAAGATTTGGATGCCGTAAAAACTTTTGAGTTGGCAGGTAAAAGATGGGTCGGTCGGATAACCAGAAACAAACCTATTTTTTACGCCTAATTGATTCTGCTATATCAAAATACAAAATATTGTATTCATGGAAAAAATAAAATTCTTAACATGTACAGATTGGTGCCATTTCTTTGACTGTAATTATAATGTACACAAGATAAACACATCACTAGCTTCAGTAAATATAACAATTATGTTGTGTACATCAAATAGAAGTTTTCCTTGACACAGGAAAGATAAATTACGGCATGGAATATTATCATCTTAATTGCTATCTTCATATGTGCTGGAAAGTGTTGTGCACAATTTAACTGCCCAACATTCCATTAATAGTGTAACGCCTCATTTAAATGTATCACACCCCATTAAACAGTCACAGTCATCAATTATATCTGCATTATAAAGAGAAGATAAAAAGACCGAGGTCAGAATGAGCCTAGAGACTAGAGCAGCTCTATTTACTTGACAAAGCCAGGCACACCTCGTGTATATCATCCTTGATTATTTTTTTGTAGCCATAAGACAACTACTTTAGACAAGCATAGATTTTGATAGGAGAATACATTCCATACAGTGATCATTTGTGCTGGAACTTCATACAACTTTTTTTAATCACCATGAACATGAAAAAAAAAAAAATCAAATACATACAGTTTATATTTTATTCAAATCTATAGTATTTGTCCAAAAGTGCTGCTAACAGAGTAATGACTATAGCAGATATGACTTTTATTAAACAGTGTACCATAATTACATGCAACTGACCAAGAATGACTGGTAAATTAATGTTATAATCGCATTTTGTACAGAATGGTGCTTCTATTAAAGAACAGTCTTGGGAAAAGATAATACTCCAATTATAAACTTTAAGACGACAATTAATGTTACAAGACATACACAAGCTGCACTAACTGTGTTGTTACAGGTACCTGAAGTAAAACAATGGATTTCACTGTTCAAAATCCTTTTTTTCCAACCGGGTTTTTTTTAAAGCACCATTCTCTAAATTTTGGTTTTAAATTAAACGAACATTTAACATAAAAGCCAAGAGAATTTTGTAGAATGTAATTCATTTATATACCAAATAATGTTTATATGTTTTCCTGATAAAAAATACACCATATATAAGTACTGTTTAAAAATGTAACTAGTTTTTTACAATGAAACAGTACTCATATTTCATGACTACCGGTATATGAAATGAAAATAATTATCGCTAGTACAAATATGAACAATTTACTCATACAGACAGTAAAAAGAATAAGTCTATGAAAAATGTTAAAGCAAGAGGAACTACAAACAAATGAAAGATAAAATTAACCCATCCTCTCCCTTATAATTATGGTTTATAGAAAATTGAGCAACGTTTATCATAAATGAGAAATATGATAAGTCATGCTGAAGTTACCTTTTCATGAAGAAACAATCAATAACAAGTAGAGTAAGCAGGCTTTAAATAAATGAAAACACTGATTAGAAGTACAGACATTGCTAACATAACTGAAATGTACATACCGTACCATGATAATTAAACAAGATACATTGCCATAAAATGACAGTCTATTTTGTCCTCATATAGAGAAAATCAATATCCATCTATGTCCACAACTTTACAATCAGTCATAAATGTATCCAGTAACACTCAGACTTGATGGTTAACCCAAGAAAACAATATAACACACAAATGCACCATGCTGTATATAAGAATGGGCATAAAGTGTGGTAGTCAATAGAACACGGGGAAAGGGTTTGTAACAAATAAATGCATTATAAGTTAATGTGTACTTCGAATTTTTCATTAGTAAGATGTAAAGATAATTCATCAAGTTTGGTATGTTCACGTAACTTATGTTGACAGGATATAAAAACTGGTACAAATTCCTCTTTTTTTGCTCTTATACACTCTACATTGGAAGATGCAGTACACAAATGATTGTCTTGATATATTTTAAAATGTTAAGCAATAGGAAATCAATAAAAAGATTCTCATTCAAATTTTAGGTAAAAATAGGGCAGCCAGGTGGATTTTTTTCAGTCAAGGTGTTTAAGTTGTCTACTACATGCAATCACTAAACACATTTTCTATCTCTTTGTACCATACACAATGTGTTTACTTTTCAATTGATGCTCATTAAAAGCATGGTAATAATGGACAACAGAATTCTAAAAATTTTGAACATATGATTGGAGACGAGCACTTTTTGCACTCATACTTTCACATTTGGATATTTAAAAAAATGAAATCAATTCCAGTAGACTAGTTTTCATGGTGCAGACAGGAATGAGTAGCCCCAGTACTTGTTGCTCAAGTTTTGAAGAACCTGAATGAAATGCTGGTAAAATATTGAAGTCATTAACAAATAATTGTTCCAAATACAAGAATTTACAATCAACAAATGATTAATAAAACACACTCTAGAAAGTACATGGAAAACATGCCATAATATACTTTATACAAATATACAGTACATTTTCAATAAAAATACAGCATGCATGGTTGCAATATTAGCTACATTAAATTTATGTCACTCCAGAGAAACTCTTAAGTAATGACTGTGAATCAATGAAGTTATCAAAATTTTAATATTCTAGCACTTTATGACACAAGGCAGCATAAATTTAATTTGTAAATGGGAAAATAAAGAAGTTTTTGTTGGCAAGAGAAGTTCAGATGTAACTCCAGCATATTTTTGTTATGAACAATAAAGCTTTGAACATAAAAGCCAACACATCAATAACTGAATGGTTGTTACTGTAAACCGTAGTAACAAGTGCGTAAGAAAATAGGCACCACTTATTTACACGTAAATTATACATGTACATGTATGTAGTTAAAACACGTTTTGATTCAATATATCAATTGCTCATTAAGCATATAGTTGAATCAAAATACACAAAACAAGGACCATGAGACTTAATATCACTAAATCACAAACAAGAAATTACAAAATATGACACATTTTATAGCACACTTATATCATTATAGATACTATGTGAAATCAACATAATTTGCTGCCAAGTTTGTGTACAGAATACCAATCAGCTGCTATATCAAAACAACAAGATCTAGTACTAGAGCTTGCAATCAGTAGCATTCAATCATGTATCAACAATAAAGCTAAGTCCCTGCTAATGGTACCAATTCATTTACACGGAAATAATAATCATTGTCAATTTTGTAAATCACATGGTGATGTTTTAAAGCACTAAAGATAAAACAAGGAAATCAAAATCAGAAATCTAACCATTAATTAGTGATCACATATTTGTTAAAACTGCAATGAAATAGTCATACATAAGTGTGTATTCAATTAAAGTGTGCATTCTGTCCAAAATTTCTAGCAAATCAAAATTAACCTACATAGAATTTAGTCCAAATGGGGCCAGTATAATACATCTGAGGTAATCAATCGTTCATCTGATACCAAACAAATCTCAACATTAACCAGCCATTCTATAGTATCAATACTGGACAAGAAATATCGTATAGTTTTCAAAAATCTTTGTTTGCATATTGCAAGTGTGTGTAAACAGAAGTGTTCCATTCATAACAGCATAAATGTCTCAACAAAATCATGTTCTAGGTGATACATTTCCTTTTGCAGCACTCCAAGTTTCGTGTGAGACACCAGGAGCAAGGTGAGTAATATTCACATGCACAGCCTGTGTCGTCTTGGTGAAACGGACATTGCACTCCCTGTATGTGACATCATCATTTTCTCTGGGTACAAATTCACCATCTATGCTGAAAGTTACAAACACAAAACGTATTACATCAAGAGTATGACATCCAGTAAGTGGAAGTGATATTATAACACTGAATAAATAAAGACTCAAAATCATCGTCTGAAAGAAAAAGCAAATAACTGCTTCTATTTGAATAAAGTAAATACAATTTGCAAAAATAAAAAAATATTTTGTAATTAGTATGATACTTATGTTACAGTCTCAAAGTAAACCTAAAGTTCCTGATACAACCAAGACTGAATTATCCAAGTATTCAAATAATATCAAACTTCACTGAAGACGTAAAATGTGGAGAAATTTGCTAAAAATGAGCCAAGAGTAAGACACAACCTGATACAAGCAGCTCATGAAATGTTCCCTTCAAAGATGAAATCAATGGTCTAGCAATTTTCATGTAATAACTTACTCAGATATGTGAACAAATATTAATTTATTTGTTTCAGAGTTGCGAATAAAGCCATGTCCTTTCTCTCTACAGAATTCAGCCACCTTTCCATGGCATACTTTACTCTCCATAGCTCTCTGTGACCTGAAAATAGTTCACAATATTATACAATCAAGTGCTTTCATTTGAGATAAAATATTCAGTGTACTGCCTAAGGATACAATGATCACAGCCCTAAAATCAACCCAAAGGATGCAGAAATCTATCTTAGAAAGGCCTGTGACCTTAGAAAAACATGTATTATGTGTATCTGCACTTCATAATTACAGATCATGATAATAAATAATAAACATGCCTAAACCACATTTGTGGTGAATTATTAAATTTTGAACTCATCAAGGGGTACATTACATGATACTTGATAAAAACATTCATCATTTATTCATTATTTGACATTAATTCAATTACATTATGTAAATTCAAATGTGCAGCTAGTTGTTCAATAATTCAACATTCACAAGAAATAAAACCATAATAAAAATGCAAATGAGTATCATAAACACAATAAAAGTGTACTTTCCCTACATTGTCCATTATTCCAGGGAATACATAACACTGAACAGAGAATTGAAAATTCCGGCAAAACTTTTCGAATTGTATTTAGTAGACAGACAATTTTGAAACAGACATAGATCTTTCACAGCTAACACGATTAATCTACCAATCAATAACAGAACTGCATGTACATGATACACTCTACAACTTTAGTCAACATTACCATCTCACTATAAACATATGTACGTTGAATTATTACAGGAATAAGATCAAAATTCTGTAACATATCTTACCTAAACACAACAATACTTTACAAGAAATGACAAGAACTGTCACAAAACCAGGCTTTCCTTATCCAGATGCTTACCCCATTCCTACCTTCATTCATAGGGTGGAAACATTTTGCCTATGGCATGCACAAGTTTGATTTTAACAGTTCATAATAGGCAAAAATAAATAAACAAAGGGCTAAAATTCCGCCAAAAATGAACAAATCACAAAACCTCAAAAATATGCATTGGGTCACTTAATGACAATAGTTATACGAAAGTTTGATCAAAATCCCTTGAGAGATAAAGGAGGTTGTGTGCAGAAGAGCATTTTTCTATATATGACATGCGTGCAAAATACACAAAGGGCCATAATTCCGCCAAAAATGATCGAATCACAAAATCCCCCCCAACAAGGACTTCATGAAAATAGTTCTGTGAAGGTTCGGTTGAAATCCCTTAAGAAATGTAGGAGGAGTTGTACACAGAATATTACATGGTCAAAATAAACAAAGGGTCATAATTCTGCCAAAAATGATCGAATCACAAAACCCTGAATATATGCACTGGGGCACTTGCTAACAAAAGTTCTGTGAAATTTTAGTTGAAATCCCTTGGGAAATGTAGAAGTTGCACACAAAATTTTTATTTCACTTTTGTGTAACAGTGACTTTGACCTTTGGACTAGAATCACCAAATACAATCAAAAGTAGATCTTTATGCAAGCATGATATATAAAAAATTTGGTAAAAACCTGTCAATCAAAACAAAAGTCAAACAAAACAAGAGCGGAAACCAGTTGTTGCCATCCCCTGACATGCAGCAATCTTATAAACAGATTATCCTTTGGAAAACCTGGTTAAAAAGTGATAAAATTTTCAGTCAATGTCTACAATGCTGAATTCAATACTCTTTGTCTCAATAACTGCTCAGTACATGTATACCAGCAGCAGTTTGAATACATAATAGTGTCAGAGTAAGAATAATGCCAGTTTTTGCACTTACTCACAAGCCCAAAGGCCAGGACCAGTAAATCTCTAGTCAGGCCAGTAAACTTCCTCAGCCTTGTGTATTCAGGCTAGTGGTAAATCGTCTATTTTAAATAGTCCTCTTACAATCAGTGCTAGTGCTTGAAAAAATAATTGTTGGAATACTGCAATGCGCCCAAAAAGGTATCAGTACGTTCAAACAATACAGGCATATTTCTATGAATTATGCTTCAATCAAATAATCCCTTTATTTTAGACAACACACACACATATACATATATTTCTTAATATATACATATATTATTTCTAGATAATGGATGTACTGATGGTTTTTATCACAAGTGGATCAATGAATAAAGATGATAGAATTGTATACATAGTAATATTATACTTGTAATTACAGGAAACATCTAGCTTGTAAGTAGTTGATTTATATATAAGGATACTAAAAATCAATAATTACTGTACAAGATGATAAATGTCAAAGAGCAATTATGGTCTGAGAAACATCAGGTTTTAATGGAATAACCTAGCAGTTGGGATTACTGTCCACAAAAGTGTTAAATATTTAATGCACTGTAGGATAGTGGTAAAAATATGTCAATATCACATGACAATAAGCATTGATTAATGATAACTTTTGAAGTTTTATCACAATTACAACACTTGAATTGAAGACACAAGAAATGGCATGGATCCAGTAGCAGCCAGTAAACATAAATTCCAGAAATATGTGGTATTGATCAACTGTTCAACTCTATATTGCACAACTTATTAGAGAGTACAAAGGCTTTCCACTGGTGTAAGGCCATCCTAAAAAAATTATGTTTGCAGTCATGCGACTGACTCATAAAAATTGCCACAACTCAACCCCACCCCTCAGTAAGAAATTTTTTTTTACCCTTTCATCAAAAACAATTGCTTTCCGGAAAAAATCCCTACCTACCTACCCGTTGAAAAAATATTGGGTTTTGTTGCAGCAAACAAACAATTTTTAAGGATAGCCTAATATGGTTACAACACCTTATATGATTATAGGCTTGATAATTAAACCCCTAAACTAATTATTCAGCCAGTTCTGCATAACTTCCTGCATCATATTACCGATAGTATTATGAGTAAGAGGATTGCCGAGGAGTTTCGATTTTCATTGAAATGCTGAAAACTTTATAGTAAAAAAAAACAGGTCAGCCAGCCCAACACATCTAATAAAAGCTACTTCTAGGCTCAACAAATCCACTTGTCTGCTAGCAACTATATTAACTGATAGCCAAAGACTTGATACAACAAAACAGAGTCTTAAAGTTGGGTAAAATTTGTCACACTACCATACATGTCCAGTGAAACATTTTGGTCGTAAGAAACAAGGCTGTACCAATCGCATCTATGTTTAGCGTAACATCGAGGTTCAAAAACCTATCTAGCTAGGAAAAAGACACTAATTTCCTACTTAATTGCCGCCAACTATTGACTTCTATCAAAAGTTCATACAGTCACTCAGAGGGAATAAATATGTTCCATTTCTTAAGTCGAAACAAAAGCACAATATTGATAGATTTTGACAACTGGAAGGTATATTGATACAAAGCAAATTGTTCCAGCATGTAATGGTCCAATAAAGATATTTCAAATGATCAAATATTCAATATTACGATATGTTTTTTTATTTGACTCAGGTGATCAAAACCATTCCGTCCGTGGACGCTAAACATAGATACGATTTGGTATGGCCTAATTGACATGCAATTAAAGAACTTACTCTGAATTAGTTCTACATCTACGTGTTGGCACGGGACTAGGCACTAAGAACTTGTTCTGTAGTGGTGAATGTGGTGCAGCATCTCCACCAGAGATCTTAGCATTGTTCATAGCCTGGGTATCAGGTAATTCAGATGACATCTTGGAATCTGAAACATACATAATTCATACATAGATTTTTTCGAGGGGAGCAACATTTTAACAGTAAATAGATACTCTGTAGTATTGATATATTTATATTATATCATATATATATGTAATTTTGTTCAAATTTTAATTAATTTACTATTAGTCATATGATATTATATATATATTATATCATATGACTAATAGTAAATTAATTAAAATTTGAACAAAATTACACACCATTATAATTAATTGGGGAAAGATGATGCTGTAATTATATGTTACTTATATTAATGTAATTCTTGTCAACCAGTCACATTAATGCTGTATCAATTAAGTCAATAATGAATACAGTCTATTAGAAGACATATAACCATTACAGATTAAATTTTTATTTACTGGAGTTCAATTACAGCATTTGCTGTTAGTTACAGCATTTGGTTACTTTCCCAGCAATAACCGAGTAGGTAGATCCCAGGTACAGGGCTTAGCAATTTTTTTTCCTGCAGGACAACCTGTTAAGAATTTTAAGTTGTTTATCAATTTCAACTGGTCTTGAGTCAACTTCTACTCATAATTATAGGCAGACAAGTGAATTTGTCAAGCCCTGAGGCATACACCTAGGTAGAACCACCCATTTCTGTAACCTAGCCTGGCAGCTTCCTTGAGCGTGAAATTTGTTTGGTCCTGGTAGGGATTCAAACTCACAGCATTCAGGGGCTTAGAAGTGATTACTAATCAGACACCAAAACCACTCAGCCACGGAGGCCTCCATTAAGTATTAATATTACACCAACATGTGTAATGCAATAACATATCAGCCCATAACTACCCCATTAACAACTTCCATGAATTTGTAAAAGAATTCAGTGGTAGCTTAATAGTAAGTGCGTGATTACAATTACAACCACAACAATGTTTTAAAACAACTGGTATTCAGCATTGACAAAGATGTAATCATTCCATTAGATAAATGTTCAAACTGGTGGACCATGTCATGCGAAAAAGTTAAATTGTTCAAGATGAAAAAAAAACTGTAACTGTATACATAAAATGACTTCACACCGCTTACTCTGTAAAAACTCATACAAACATGAAAACATTATTGAAGCATTTATTAGCTTAGAGCCTCGGGCAGATATGTATCTCCAAAAAGTTTCAAACTACTATAATACACTATGGTAGAAATTTGAAAATACATAAAGAAATTTACTAGGCTTCCAAAAGGTTCGTCACAGTCATAAGACAATATATAGCTATCAGTCATAAATTGTTAAATTTCACTGACCAGCTTCAAGAAGTCTGGTGTACATAAAACATAATTCACTAAGCACAAAAATACCATTCCGCAGAAGGTACAAGGACTGACATATATTTAATAATCAGAATCAAGAATTTCTAATCTCTCATACAAATGCTAATAATTCGCTAATAACAAAATTTATGCTGAATAATACATGCAACATAAATTGTCTAACCCTAGCAGAAATAGAATTCCATAATTTCATATATCATACCATGAAACCGGCATTCCTTAACAAAATGAAAACTATAACTGCCACAGCATGTGGAGAAGGAATGCAGCAAAAAATATAATGCACAGAAAATAAGATATCATTCCTGTAAGAAATGCTAACACAACCCTCCTGATGAAAAGCAAATCAAACGGACAATTTAGATCAAATTCTATCTTAAAAAGATTTTTTCAGGACAAATAGTTTAACAACAATACTATTAAGGTAAAACTGCTGAAGTAATAATAGTTTTATCAATCAACACCTACCACACCATACTGCAAAAAAGCTTATACAATAAATATTCTGAAAACCACTAATACCGGTATATCCAACAAGGAGCTCATACAGGACATACCCAATAAATCAGGCAAAAAACATTTCATCACTGATTAACAATACGTTACATTAGTTCATCACCTTGTAAATCCTGTCAAATATGCTTAAATTTGCCATATTATTAATTTATTAATTAATTTCAAAACAATAACACATGTTCAACATCCAAATCTTGTTACATGTTTAACAAAGTCACAAACAATAACTTTGAACACAATATTTGCATACATTTTTTCCATCTGAACAGCCTAATTACCCTAAACAAATTGCTAACTGCAAATATAACTACAAGACTAGTATAAAAATCACCAAATTTTCATCAGTTAAGCTTAAATTGAAACTTCAAAAATATTTACATCCAAAACAATTTCCTTTAGCAGCATTTGGTACACCACCACGGCCAAACATTTTCAAGAGACACTAGTGAGCTGACCAACTTTCTGAAGAAAATTCTTCCTGGAATCAATACTTGTCATACGACAATCCAACCCACAAGAAAACAGAAATAGACACACTTATCAGTTACAACATGTCATAGAGAAGCTTTAATTAAGAAGGTTTTATCAATACAATAGTTGACAGGCACTCTTTCTGTGTATAATGATTATCATAAATAATATCACAACACGTATATTCCATTAGTTTTAGAGTTGTTTATATGCCAGACCATATACTCCACTGTTGAAAAAGATGACAATTCCAATCAAGAATCAAGTACAGGAATACATTGCATAGCAAATTTACCAAATATTGCTAGAGGTTACAGACATCACTTAGTTTTATTGGATCTTATTAGGAAACTAACTGGAATTCATTGATTTCAATTACTGCTGTCGCACACAACAACTGATTAAAAACAAAGCCACAAATGGATTGAGACCAGAGTAATTGGTTCCATAATTAGAATAATTCCAGGACATACAATTAACCTGGAACTACAGGTTGTTATACCATAACAACAATCCAAGAAAGATATGACATATAGGATGAGCCCAACAATCACTATAATTATGATAGGTAATCCAATTGAATTGGTTCTTACAATCTGATTCCAGATGGATTTCCTACTTTCCAAGATTGGGAAATCATTAACTGCGCAAAAAAGGGAAACAGACAAATTACTGAATCTAAATGACTTAGGTTCCCTAAGGCAAACCAATAGAGATCACAATTATTTCATTCTGCTTCTAATGAGAATTCTAGAAGATGTATAGATTGTCTGGAATTGATGTAGCAATTAGTTGATTTAGATAGGCACCAAAGTCACACGCTGGGAGAATCTGTTGAGATAAAAAAATATATGTAATAACAAAGATGTTCAAATAATTAGCATGAGTGTGTTGAGATACTTAATGATACATGTTATAACCATGCCACTCATTTGTGTTCACAGACAAAACATTTACTTACATATTAACTTACAGGTTCAATCACTTACTCCTAACATAAACACAACAAGATATTCAAACAAGTCAAATTTGGCAAAGCTTCACTTAGAGTATCTAAATGTATAATTGTTCAAACTTGTCCAAGACATCATTGAGACGAACATTCTGATCAGGTCTGATGAAGATTCACTCACAAGTGTGACCACTAGAGTGTTGAAAACCCCCAGGTGTGGATGATGGACGCCGGATACCAGAGTAGACTGACCATGATCATTATAGCTTACTGAGCACTATGTGCTCAGGTAAGCTAAAAAAATCAGTAGTCTATCAAATTCGGGTCAAAGTCAAATTTGGGTCAGTCTTCAATATTTCATAGTCCAAGACCTTAAAATGTATTTATACACAACCCTATAATAATGTAGACTGCTGACCAAAATAGCTCGGCCTTGAGAGCACCAGGCCATTGATAAAAGCTGAGAGTCTGAGACCCTGGCAGGCAAGAAACACTTTTATCAATGTCAGAAGATAAAACTTCATAAGTCGATGATACTCCACCTAAGACTCACATACCACCATGTAGAGAAGTAGTTTGCTTCCAGTATGACGGGAACCAGGTAGTGGAAAGAACTGACTAGGTCAACTGACAGCTGTAGATAACTAAAATGTTGGTTGATAACCAGTGTTAAGCAAAGCACTGATGAAAAAATAATGTTCATATACAGTGTATTCATCCATCAAAATATTCCCTAAATATTCTCAGCAAGGTTTTGCATAGCATTCCATTTCTCCATACCTGACATCTTTACTTGAAAAAAAAATGGACAAACTGTTATATACACTCCATGTCTCCATCATCCACATCTGTCTGCCAACTGTCAACACCCAAATCAAATTGCGCAGTGAGCAAATTTCAATGGACACGGTCATTCAGGGATGAGATGCCAAGATAAATAGCAAAATGGCTAGTTCTAAACTAAGACAGCACCTAAAATCAGCCCCTATATTCTGATGGTGCAGTCAATTGGAGGTGGAAACAGAGGCTTGGCTCAAAAGCTTGTTATTTTTGCTCTGAACTGAGATACAGAGGTTAGAAACAAGAATGTTACTGTTTGACAAACAAACCAGTCCTTGGTTTGTAGATGAAAATATGTTAAGAGATATTTGAAAAGGAGAATGAAAACACTTGATTCAAGTTTAAATAAACCAGCCATTATAAATATACACACACACAGTTAATTGAACAAATAAATTCAACAATCAACTCCCTGCCAATTATTTTGATCGAGTGGATTTAACCAGTGAAACACTAAAAATACATGTAAAACCATTACATACAAGAATGTAAAAAAAAGATTTATTAACATTGTACATTTTATGAGGATTTTTCCAAGTTTTAATCAGATACATGTCTTGCATCAACAAAATTTGAAATGTTACGGATGTGCTTACATGATATGGTATACATACAATATATGTATTTACAATGCATATCAGATAAGATGTGAAACCTCTACATACAGAATCCAAGTACAGGTAAATGTTGCGATATGGTGAAAACTTCTTTCTAAGAGAAATAATGAAAGAGCATTAAACATAAGAATATGGTTAATGAAAAAAAATACAGGGTTATGAAGATTATAACTGCCACACAAATATTTATAAGCATCTTAAAAACATTGTAACAATTAATATCCTTCAGTGTTTAAACTATAGATGAGTGAGCTCTACACTTCAGGACATCCATCAAAATTTTATTATATATTTCTTCAACTATTCTCATCATAAACCACTGAAAAATGAACATCAAAATTCATCCTATTTTAAAAGACATTTCCTTCCAATACCCAACAAATAGAAAAATTATTGTTTATTTATACTGAGTTCTAGCTTTTTCATAAAAAAAAACAGAATCAAGACCCATATTGAATAACAGTATACTGAGAGTGGTAATGATGTCAATAATTTTCAGTAGGTTAATAATTTCACTAAAGACTTCAGAGCACTAAAGTAATTTAATAAGCCGCGGACTTGGTCCAGTGGTTAGTGCGCTGGAATTTCAGCCCGGAGATCCGGGTTCGGATCCCGGCCGCGGCAGGTCATACCCTTCCATGAAAATTTGACAAAAAATGTCGATTTTCCTCCATATGTGGAGAAATTGCCGGCTCCTTGTGGAAGGGTATGTTAGTACTGGTTAGTATTCAGTCCAGGAAAACTGGTTAGGTGAACCGGTCAGGGTACATGACTGAAAAATTGTTGAAAAACGGCGTTAAACCCCAATACAACCAACAACCAAAGTAATTTAATATGAACACTAATTAATGTACTGCCTAGTAAACATTCATGTCATAGTGAATGTCACAGAAACATGTCATTGACAACCTTCACAACAGCTTGTATTATTCATTAATTGGTGTGTCAGCAAGAAGAATATTACATTATGTTTATATACAGCCTTACTTAGTGAACTCATCCACAAACATGTAAACATTGACGAAATTGGGTCACAATTTGTACAACTCACATTTTGTGGTGGTGAAAGGTATAAAGTAGCCATTTCTGTACTATTACAGAGAAATCAGAAACTGCCTGAAAATTCAATCATCAGGATCATATAAGGTACTTTCTTCATGAAAAGTCACTACAAAAAATAACACATTCACACGATAACCAAATTTGACATTTTAGGTTAAAAGACTACAGTGTCAAAGGATAAATTTGCTACATGTAGTTTGATGAAGATTTTATAAAACTGTATGGGAAAATCAAGGACACAATTAGGAGAAAAACACTTCTGTCTCCTGTAGCAACCCAAAACTGTCATGGTGCTTTGTTAATACCTCGGAGAGAAGGCTTAGCATAAGCTGCTCTTAATTCAGAGAAATAGAAATGTGAGACACTGAGAGTGAGACTGTGTCTGTCATTTTATCACTCTGGGAACACAGTAAGATACCACATTTTTATTGTTCTCATAATGTGGCCAGTAGTTGTTTGGTTAAATTAGGGTTTACATTATTTACTGGCTGACTTCTAGCTATGAATGGCCATAACACTTGTTCTTGTGGGTAACCAGAAAAGCACTAATCAGTCTTGGTCAAACTCAACAATCAGCTGATAAACTCAACACTAATTACGAATCAACTGAGCAGATTAGGCTGGCTAAATGTGTCATAGACTGTGACTTGAGTTGACATTATTTTTAACACAACGGCAACTCACAGATGGGAATGTATTAATCAATTTCCTACTGTATGAACAAAGTAACCACAAGAGCCACTAGGCAACCTAAAGTTTAGAAAACTTGTAATGAAACATTGTAGTAAAATACATGTATATTGTATGAAAATAAAATTTCATTTCCAACATGTTCAGAAATCTGTTACATAAGTACATATTCCAGTTACAAAAATAACTTAAAACTAACATACTGAACTTTCTAGTGAAAGTTTTTGAGCAAATTTTTGGACTCAATATAAAAAACAGCATAATAAAGCAATTGCGGACTAACGTTCCAAAACCCAATGAAATCAGCCCATATTTTGAAAACATTCATTTGAACACCATCTTAACTAAACAACAAATGTCAGCTGATGTACTATTACGGAGACAAATACAGATTGAATACAAAAAAGGTTAAGCCACACATGTACTCTGAGAAGTGACAGGTGTTCTGAAATTAATCTGGGGTTTTCAACAGAGTGAGAAATAAACCCTTTCAATGTAAATATGTCCCAGACAAATGTGGATCTGAGAGCTATTTAAAATGGCAATTTAGGATAAAAAAAAATGTGAATTCTAGAATTATGCAAGAAATTGAACAGGGTTCAAAGTTAGTGAGAAGAAGTTGGACATAGAAACCATATCGTAGTTTAAAAAAAGCAAGAAAGCATATGATGTATTTCTCATCCGTCCATTTAATAAATAAGACCAGTTCTGTTTAATTACATGTGTGTTGAATATTTGCTTAAAAATATGCCTGAAGCAGATTTTCAAATTTGCTTCCCAAGAAAACATCAGTGTAAATAAATCCATGTTTCAGTACACAATAAACAGGATCATTACTTAACCCAATCAAATTTTTGTCAATAAAAATTCATATATTACCAATCACTAGGTCAAGTAGAAGTTTAACAGTGTCAAAACAATAATAAAAACGTTTAAAACAAAGAAAAAAACTGATCAATCAATAAATTTGAAGAGGAAGCTTGAGTAATATTTGAAGAGCATTTTCCAACTTTTTTTAAGTATTTTGGGTTCTAAAGGTAGAATGTTTTGCATGCATATTTTTCTGTGAATTCCTTTTCTTATCTATATGCAGCAAGATAGTTGACACTTTCAGGGCCGAAATTTGGTGCCTTCCCCTGTCTAAAAAATGTTTTTCTCTTATAATGATAAATAATTTTTTAAATTATAAAAATTCCCACTCAGGTGAATTTTATTCTTTCTTGGAGCTGTGTACTGTAAATCTCTGTTTTTTGCCATCATATTTTGAATCTTTCATTTTTGTGGTCTGAGTTAAATGAGCACTTTTGATAATCATAACAAAATTGTGAAATAGATTGTTTGGTAATTTGCTGTAACAACATAGCACAAAGCAAAATTCACATACTTGTGCAATTTTTCACCTTTTTAAGGACTGCTAACTTTCCCCTACAAGTTGAAATAACACTACAGTCTCCATGAAATATAACAGGACCATAGGTCCTGTGAAATTTCCATCTTTACAGGACAGAAAAAATTTCAGGACCCAATTTTTATGAGAAACTATATGATTAATCATAATAATACAACTTGTTTGAAATTTAAACTTATTATGTATCTTGTAACAGGGCTTTTTTTCACAGGTAGGGGAAGGGGCCTTTCTTAAATTTGGGGAAAAAATAATACCGTATTTTTGCAAAAGGGGAAGAATTTTATTTTAGGGGAAATCCTTCCATAAAAAGCTGGCAAAAATAATTTCATGCAATAAATATGTCAAAATCTACATCATCCAGACATTTATGTAGATCCTCACTTGGCAGGAAAAGGTATACACAAACATCTGAATGATGCAGACTAACTTTATCAAATCCTACGCATCAAAACAACTCAGAAATGATCCATAAGAAAATTATTTACAGTGCTGCGTTTTTAACCAGACAATTCATCCAGTAAATTATGATAACTAGGACAGACCTTCAGATTTTTACAGGACATTTCCATCAGTTTGACAATGTTTTCCAGAGACTGCTAACAACAGAAATAGCATTATAACAAATATTTTCCAATGCACCCAACAGTATAATTCTAGAATAAAATATTCTAGGAAACAGAATTAGGGATCATCACCAAATTTAAATGCTGCACTTGCCAATATGTAAATAACCAAATACACTCAAACACTTTCAACTAATTCTCAAAATCTATGAATCATGGGAAAACATCTGCTTCAAAGCCAGTGAATAGGATATACAGGTAACTTTTATCACTTAATTTATTTGTGTAATAAGGTTCATTTCTTGTTGAATTTTTCAAATCAAAATTAAGAACTGTCAACAAATGCAGATCTGCATTTGCAAAGTCTGTAGACTAGTTGTTAAGTGAAAATTGTGTCTGTGATATTCCATGTTTTCTTAAGTTTCTATGTCCCATGTTTATCATTATAACATATGATTTATATAATAGAAGGAGACAATGGAAATAAGGGAATATTTATTTCCCTTGTTGTGTCATCCTTGTTTGTTTCATTTACACATAGTAGTACAAGAACTTCATTTATAATCATCTATCCATATACTTTAGTGTCATTTTAGTGATAAACTCTGCAACTCATTTCATCTATGTATTGTTTGTACAATATTGCATTTTAACATCATAAAATAAAATAATAACTAGCATCATACCCCACCCATCCAAATAGAACTATTAGAAATGTGTTTACTCTGATTAAAGGGCGTTGTCATCACTTGGTTTATGAAACAATCGATTTCGTTAAATTATCCTTCTATCCTTGGTAGATTCTGAAACTATGAAGAATTACGATAAATGAACTAAAACCTATTCTTACCAAACAATTCGCCAAAATTTCTTAATCCACAGTTGTTTCGAGTTAGTCTCTAATACGAAATACGGAATGAACTTTTAATTTTTTAGGAATATAATTGTTTAGCCCAGAATCATATAGATTATTTTCATAAAATCAAATTATTGAGATATCATAATAAGTTTGGTTCTTTTGGTAATAAATGGAATAATTGATATGCATAGAGATTATCCAACATTCCCAGGTAAAACCCATTTTTTCCGGGTCACCATATTACGGAATTTTCCGGTTACAGAACTGTCCGAAGATATGTCCTCTTCTTTAGTGAAATTGAGTTTGTCGTTATTTGCTGACGATATACCTAGTTCCGATGGTAGGATCTGTTTTCTTGTATACCAATTATTTATGTATTTCATTTTTCCTTTCGAAACATTTTCAGTTCGTTATTTTAAATTCAGTGTATGTTTCTGAAATGAGAAAATTACACAACCATGCCTGCCTTGTTTTGCCAACAGTTTCCTAAGTCTTTCTTCTTTGTGGAATAAAAATAAAATGAATTGATTGTTAGACACTTTGTTGTTTATATAACACCTAAAGTATTTGATCACATGGATCTGGCCTATCACAAAATGAACTTAAGATTTAAGACAAGTTTGTTCAGTTGAAAGCTATTATTGAACTTTCACTGTTGTTATTTTTAATATTCAGTCACATGTGCCTGTCCAATTTTTGTCTCCACTATACACATATTTGTATAATTACATGAATGAATGAAAATGAGATCTTCATTTATAAGGTATAAATTAAGAAATAATGAAAAATGAATTTGAAACTTTTAATTCAGTGGACCACTGTATCAAAATATCCCTTACATTTTTTCTGGTGGCAAATTATTTGTCAGTTAATATTCATAATGATTCTGCATATATTTAAACATAAGGCCATTCTGCTTTTTATTTCCTTAAGCATCAACCTATTTTGCAAGAGCTAGCTATCTACTCAAGAGAAAACACACTCATTTTCAAGAAAACAAATCAATTTTCTTGACTTAAATGTTCTGAGACGTAATATTAAACATATCAAAAAGAACAGCAGTCAACTGACTAGTTTAAACTCAAAGATAGAAATCAAACACATAAAAGTCTACTTAAAACATGATTTGCAAACTACAGCCATTAATCTTGGAAGCCTTAGAATCCAGTTAATGCAACTGTGAACTTGATTAAAATAGTGTATTTTTTCTTTTTGGCTGACAGAGCTTAAAACCTAGGTGTTTGCGGATGCTTAACAAAATAATAACTACAGGATGGCTTAATGAATTTACATTTCGTCAACTATGGAATATGTATATAAATACATGACAGGATGATAGTGCCCTGATAGTGCTTACACTTTATCTTCAATTTTACCCAGGTGACAGAGTTCATTTGTTGAGTTTGTAGAATAAATGTTGAAGTGCAAGACATTGAACTGACAAAATCTTTAAAATAGCTATTAATTTATTGAGGTGGTATTTATTATATTTCAGAGCCAAAGAAAAGAAAGAAGACAAAAGATCCTATGTCAATGATAAGTTCAAAGAAGGTAGGAGTGAAGAAAGAATTGAGAAAACTGGAGAGAAAGAAACTGGAAGTCAGGAAAGCTCGGATTAAACAGAATTCTTCAAATAGTATGTACAGTATTTATTTGTGTATCCTAGAATCAGTACTTGCTTTCAATTTAGTTGTGATCACTAAAATTCTCTATTGGAGCCACCAACTGAAACAGATTTATGGAACTATATCAGTTTACACAATGATGAATTCTTGTTAAGATATCTGTCAAAACTGAGAATAAAACTGTAATCACTTGTACTTGATAACCATTGCATCTCTGATTCTATGTATTTACATTGCATATTACTGACAAATAACACATATATGCAAATTATGCTTCAGTAGGTGTAATCAATATATATGTTAGTAATGTTTTGTTTGGGAGTCATACTTTTACCCTAATAATGTTGTCTTATTTCAGAATATCATAATTTAGAACCAACAGACTATACTGAAGAAAGTCTTCAAGCACTCAGACGAGTTTCACAATTAGATTCAACTGACCATACTGTATCAAAATCTGTAAGAATCAACTTATCATATCTCTTTATAATGTATAAAATTTAACATGGCTTTAATACTTGTATTTTAATACAGGACTTTTGCATGTACATATTTTTCAAACTACACTTATTTTACTTAAGAATGGCAGTTATATGCAATGAATGAATAAAATATTTTTAAGAATTTTGTTTTCATAATTATTGTATAGTTTGTTTAGAATATTGAATATTGTTTATAATATACATAGCCCTGTTTGTGTTGTAAAATTTTCAGCATGACAGCATTTTATTGGATAGACATGAGTTTCAGCTGTTTTATATATATTCCAGGTTGTCGCCTCCCATCATAAAGGAAAATTGAAGCTAAAAGGATCCAAACAAAAGCCTAAGAAAGAAGAAGAATCTACTTTGTTCACTGATAAAGACTTTGAAGACTTTATAAATGATTATGACTTCACTAAACATAAAAAGAAACATAGATAAACCTTTCTTGTTCAGTCTTAGTATGAATAAATTAAAAAGAAACGTGTTGTTTTTACATGTGCACATGGTTGTAGCCTTGTTATGTTTTTAAATTCAAATGGTGGATGCAGCGATTTCAATGCAAAAATTATTTCTACTATTATATGTTTTGGTAAAATGAAGTTATGAACTAAGGTTTTCTTCATTCTCAATTAGTTGTAGACAAATTAGTGTAAAATTGATGCTCAGATCTGAAAAGATAAACTAGTTTTATCTGCATTGAGTCACATATTGAGTGGACAAAATGGCAGCTTTGAATTTAGCAGTGAAAATAAAATTGCTTTACATCCGTACTCTGGCTCAAAGGTTGATTAATAAATATAATAGACTTCATAATATCTGTTTATTGAAAGTCGTATGAATAAAATAACAAGATATAGTTTTGTATGCATTTTAATTTTAAAAGGTATACAAGTGACCATCTGCATACTATCACAGTATAGCTACATCACAAATAATCATCATCATATAGTTTGTGTGTACATGTACCATACAAAAATATACAACAAACAAATTACAACTGTAACCATAGATGCTTCAACTAGGTGGAATAACATAATACATATACATCCAGTATAACAATTAAGATACAAGAAAACATTTTAGCACATGTCAAGAAATACTGCCAAAATTTGGCCATTTTATTTATACAAGCTACTTCAAAATTCTTAGTCTTCCGAATAATGTTTTCTCTGAAGAATACTGATGAAATTTTATACTTTATTGTATGTCAGTTAAAAAAATAACTGAAAGTTATGCATTGGTATACAACTAGTTAAGTACAGTAAGCTAACGAGTGACTTCAGGCATGACATTATCTAAAACATTCAAGCATAAATGCTGCACAAAAGGAATAATTTATACCAAGTGTACCTTGAAACAGAACACAAGTGTATGGATTTCACTAATACACAGTTTGTCTTTTGATAAAAATGAAATAACAACAATCATAACATTTGGTAGTATCAGAAAATTGCATGATAGAAAAATTTTAATAATGTTTTACATCAACCTGTAACAAAACTAATGGACAATTAGCAATATGCGAATAATTTCACATAAGATCAATCCGAGTAATACACAAGTTAGTTGTGTATGAAATAGTGAAATAAACATGAATCCTTGAAAGATAAAAAGTTTTCATCAGAGATAAATCTCATATTGTCAAATGTCCAAAACTGATGCTAAACTTAGTCAATTGTTTTGAAAAAACAATGATGAATTTAATGAAATAATTTAATATAATGACTTTGAAATCTTTCATTTGTTAAGTAATATTTGTTTCAATTTCATTTTCATGTTGATACTTTTGGTTTCTGTGGTGGGTGGGGAATTGCCATGATAGGAGGGAGGGGAGAGTTATCATGTATTGGACGAAGAATTGGTGTATGTCTATCTAGAATGTCAGAGACGTCTAATCGAGGAGTGATCTGCTGTGTGGATACAGGTTTTAGTCCTTTCTGTGACTGACTTAGATCCATTCTTCTTATATACTGAAAGATTAAACAACAAATAGTTTCAGACAATATGGAGCATTTTAATATATCAAAATAATTTTTGACACTATGGACAATATATGACTTACTTAACAGAAATGGAAGATAAAAAAAACCTCTGAATGTCTGTCTACAAGTCAGTGAAATTTGAAATATTTCCAGACTTTACAACACAGCAAATACTGATCAAAACATAATCTAAAACTTACCCTTGCAGGTCCTTGTCTTACTCTTCCACCTTCCTTAATAGTAACACCAGGTGCAATATCCATTGTTTCGATCTAAAACACATTTGAAGAAAAATGGTTTCAATTTTTATACATTTTAATTATGAATAGAAAGACTTTCTGCATCAAAGGTTACATCAGATTATGTATTAGCATGTATTTATCATGTTGTAATGCATTTAATTAACATTATGTTGTGTTATATCGTCAATTAGTCTTCTGTATTCCCTTCAATAGTTGGCAAGTTTTCATCGAAATTAAACAATGAAAAGCTAGTTTCTGTTCAATAACACATTTGAAATTTATAATGACTGCAGGTTCATTGGTTTACATTTTTTTCTCAATAATAAAGCATAAATAAAAATTTACCATTGGTGGCGGCAGTGGTGTTTTCGTTGGATATTGAACAGATGTGTCAGCTGTAAGAAAATTTAAGTGTTGATTACTCAGTACCAAATCATAATTTTATATGTAATTACAAAAGTTGTTCAAAATTAATACTTTTTTGCAAACAAAAGAAAAACACATTAACTTCATACAAATCATATGAACAATAATGTAGTGAATTGTTATATAAACTTGACCTGAAATTCTTGTAAACAAACCTTATCTTGATTTCTAATTTGAGTACTGAAAGACAATTCTTTAAATCATTCCCATCTCCAACATTCATTATAACAGTCATCAAATCAGTTAAAGAAAACATTAAAACACACACCTTTAATACTTTCATCCTTCTCTTCTTTCTTAGGTACTCGTTTTTTAGGGCGTGGTGCAACATATCGTCCAGTTTTCATAGCTTCTAGTCTTGCTTGGGCGGCTTCTACAGCAGGGTCTACAACCTGATAGTTTACTTTTATTCTGAAAAACAAACCATTCTTCCCTACTAGAGCTAATGTGCATTGTGTAAATGAATTCAGTGTATCATTTTGTGGCTCTTTCCTTTGGACTTGCTATGAATCACGCATTCAACAAAAACTATCACAATTTGTAACAATCTGTTTTTGTAATAGAAAACCATAATTCATTTAGAAACAGCATCAGATCTTTTTAAGTATCTGTTACATAAACAATGAAGTAATATCAGAGTTCATAAATGTGTATTATTACAGATCAGTGGCCATCAATTGTGTATGATACCCCAATCAGATTTTTATAACCAATGATTTATTTACCTATGATTTGGTAATCTTTCTGGATTTAATTTTATAACAGCAACAACATTTCCATAATCATCATATTCTACATCCTTGTTGCCTGGAGGTCTACCAGCTTGAACCTAAAGATAGATCAAATATCAGATAGAACAGTAACATTTGGTTTTATATGATTAAGATCAACATACACCAACTAATGGGTACATACAGATAATTCATAGGCATTTACAGCTGAATTAATATTGTACTTAGTTGTACAGCCAATAAATTATACACTCAGCAGACTGAACACTCAAAAATATTTTAATTACATTGTACAAGTATTTCAACACCAAAGTAATTATTCCCATCATTACATTAAAATTTCAACCCATCAAGTTAGATGGTTTGGTATATTGTATATAGCTCAAACATACTTAGTAGTTAAATGTCATACCAACCTTTAATATTGAATGACAAGATGCAGGCATTGTCACCAATCCTGTCAGTTTTTCTTGTGGTGGTGGCATACTGGCTATGATCTCTTGTGTAAGCAATGACATCTCTGTCTGCTCCAGTGATTCTGTAACCTTCAAGCCTGGAGATCTCATACGACCTGTGTATGGCTTGAACTTTTTCTTCTTCTTCTTCTCAGCCTCAGCCTAAGTTAATATTGAAACAAAACATGAGCCTGTGAATCTAATCAACATTCTAGATTGTATATCATATATTCAAAAGTAATAAATTATCATTAGCATAAATAATCTTTGCTAGTTGACCCAGACTCTAGAAGTAAAGTGTATAGCAATTCCTTCCAAACTTTCTTCACTTACCAGTGCTTTTTCAGCTTCTTCCTTTGCAATTCTTTCTGCTTCCTCTTTACCTGCATCTTCATCTTCAGACACTTGATCTTCTAATTCTGGTTCATCATCAACTACAACATCTCTGAAAATAGTCAACAAACCAAAATTAACACATCGATCAGAGTTTCATTTAACTTCAATGCAGTTATGAAAAGAGAGCTTGATGAATAACTACAGTCAAACCTGTGTTAAGCAGCCGGGCAAGGGAAATGACTAATTTGGCTGCTTAAGACAGGTGGCCACTTAACGCAGTTAGTGGTCATTGGAGACCAGATTGCATAATCAATCTGTATACAACATACAATATAGTTATACTGAATGAAAAATAAACATAATACAGTAAATGAACTTTAATTCTTGTGTTTTAAATTAAACATTTATAATTTATGTAAATAATACATGCATGTTTGTGATTAAATACTAGTATGTTAGAAACACAACAACACCTTCATTATTATTGCTAGTCTAACATGTGAATGTCGACCAAATTGTCTTTGAAAACAAAATTTGATTGGCTGCCGAAACAATACGGTCTCAATCGGCAATTTCCGTTGAATCAATTGAATGGAAAATTCCAAACCTGGTAACGACTTGTTTACATGAAGTTATTATGGCCGCGCGTCGAGTAGAAAAAGGTGTGAAGTGGCCGTTAATTGGGGTCATAAAATGGATTTGGGTGTGAAAAACGTGGCCGCTGACCGCATGAATCAGGTGACCACCTAATGCAGTAATTTTAAAGAAGGAAATTTGTCGGGAGGAGTTCAGAGCGACCGTTAATGGCAGGTGACCGCTTATACCAGGTGACCGTTAGTACAGGTTTGACTGTATACAGGAATATATCACAGTTTATTTTGCAATTAAGACTTATCTGTATACAAAACATACTTCTCTGCAGTTTGTTGTTCCTCTGTTTCATCCACTTCTTCTTGCTTACCATCAGGTTCCTCTGGAACAGTTTCAGGTACAGGACTAGGAAGGTATGTTCTGGGAACCGAACCTTGAGCCCAGCAATCAGTCTCCGCTGGATCTGGTTCTGTATAGAAACAGCATGTTTTAATATGAGCTGAACAAACAACATTAAAAAGACATTTTCTTCTAATACAGACTCAAATGATCTTCAACGCTCTCCAGTGTAATGCTCCAATATTTTATTTGTCAATGCAAGATTTTATTTGTAAATATTTAATTATTTACAAAAAAAAAATGTTGTGACAAACAAATGATTGATCATTTAAATAATTGATTTCAGGACAATGTAATAGTACATAAATCATGCTTACCCTCATCCTGAATCCATCCAGAATCACCCTCTGGATTTTTCTCACCTTCATCTCTTGCAAGAAACTGCCACTGTAGAACAAACACAGTTGTTTTAAGGGAGAGTTCAACAAAAAACAAAGAATTATTAAAACCCATAATACTAAGATTGCAGTAGACATCCTGATAAAAAATTACATTACATTACCCCTACATACTTCAGTTTTGTGAGTTTAACTATGGGTGTGAAGAATGTTCACTGTGACAATTTAGTTGAAGATGTTATGTCTAAAACTATTCATCAATCACCACAAATACAAGTGATTTATGTGGACTAGTTGACTAGTATAACGTTAATTTCTTGTACAGAATTCAGAATTACTGGTTAACAAATGCCAGTTAGTTTAGAACTGACATACTGTTGAAAACAGTCATAAACCGAAACATTTGTTTTAAAGATTAAAACAATGACTTACATCTATAATGCTAAGAATGGCATCTTTTGCTTCTGACACTGTGAATGGTATTACTTGTTTTTGTATGTAAAGTTCAAAGCATTTATCAAGTGTATTCCCAATTAAATCATCAACAATATCTTCAACAAAGTCCTCTGAACCATCACGATCTACCATTAAGTTCCTGTAATAACAAATTTGAACACAATGATATCAATTAATATAATTTAGTCAATTTTACTCATTAAAATCACATACAAGAACATATTTAGAAAATATCCCATATAAAAAGTTAACTTGTTCAATGCCATAGAAAAAGGTTTTTACACAATGGTATTGTACTGAATCAGAAATACTCATATTTTACAAACATACATGTTCTAATATACATACATACCAATCATGGTCATTAAATTTTCCTGGAACAATTTCATGTGAAACAACTGGAGTCTGAGCAGCAGGTGGCTTCCCACCTTTCTCTGCTCTTGATTTTGATACTGCAGCTTTTGACATGGTGAAATTATTGCAGTATCAACATTTCAATAACTAGACTGCAATCCAAAGAATCTGAAATCAAAGAAAATATTTGTAAAAGGATTTATGACAGTAATTTCAAAATAATAGATAAAAAGTCTACACCAGTTTTTTGATCAGACAGTAAAAAAATTGTAAATGAATCATACGGAAGGAGAGGTCAGGAGATAAAGTTTTACTGATTACTTTATAATGTGAAACTGGACTGTGATCTGTATGAGTATAATGCTTCAGACCATATACTGAATGACGTAGGCTGAAATACTGTAATATAGACTAGATGTGACCATATTCAATAAAGAAGAAATAATAGAATATTCATCATACATGCTACAGTAAATAAGCTGTAATCTAGCAATAAGCAGATACGTGAAATTAGGTGTGAAGATATGGCACAAATAACAGCATGAATATATAGTATACTCTCTTACTGTCTATTATCTTCTTACAAAGCTGAACAATGTACCTTTAGCAAAATTATGGATTGAATTGAAATATTAAATATTAAATTATTTAATGCATATCATCAAATGCTTGCTAAAACTTAGATTCATCTCTCAGGCCAGGCATCTTATTCCAAGTTCATGTGATTAGCACATCTGAGTTTAGTCAGTAGAAATCAAAATAATTCATAGGGGCTGATTTACGATTCATCGAGGTCAAAAACAGTTATGCGAATCTCAAATAACTGCTTCTTAATCCCAAAATTTAAATTCAATGCAAGGTTAGTTTTACTATGTGTAATATACGATACACTTCATCTGATCACAACTTCACCAATTTTACGTTATTCGTTGATTAAGTCTTTAACGATGATAAATTCCAAAACTTTGACTGGAGAAAATAACCGAAGCCAAATTTTTAGATAAGATCGATTTTATTTGTGTTGCTACCCTCACATTTTAATTACATTGTATAGAATTTTACTTACGTTTGATATTTACATGATTTTTCACTATCTATATAACAACCGGAAGTGAATGTAACTATGGAATTGTTTACATCTCGCAAATTATCGTAGGTGAGGAATAAGTAGCTTTATTTTAAAAGCAGGTAATATACTTTTATATGGTATAAAATATCATAAATTGCTACATGAAATATTTTTTATTTACTTCATCAAAAAAAATTATATTATTTTAAATATTCGTCTCCGTCACGTGACTTTGAAAAAACAATATGGATTCCGTGTGAAGGAATTTTGTAAACAAAATTTTTATTCAACAGTTTAACCATTTCAACTTAGTAAACTTTAACAAAACAGGTACATAGCTGATTTTATTTATTTCGTTTTATTAACAAATTAAATTATTTCGTTGTCATTGTCTTGTGTAAAAAGCTGACGTCCATCGTGGGCATACGGTGAATGCGGTTTGCAAGTTCAGACACACACAATTGTCAGACTCATCAGCAATCGTGTTCTTAATGTTATTCGTGTGAATAAAACAGCTTAATTGTGGAAAGCCAAGCGGTTGCTTAAACAAAATCTTTTCAGAGTAGTTCTGTGCGTTACTGTGATGCAATTCATTGTAAGTTCATACAAAATTTTAGGCTTGATAATCTCTGAGACATGTTTATTTGAGCTTCTGAATGTCCCAGCTAAAAGAGAAGACCAAACCATGGAAAACCAAATAAATTGTTATAGTTTTCTGGCATTTTTGTACAATTTTTATGCTTAATAAGCTGAAAAATACCATTCAGCAGCAGTATTTCATGTTTACAAGCACGTAGTCCAACTAATTGACTGTTTGTGATGTCGAGACACTTTTTGATTTGACCCCGTCCTGCACAATCTAACAAAGAACTGCATATTTGTGTCTATGGAAAATGAAACTAGTGTCATGGCAGAAAACTTCCAGCGTTGAGGTAGATATCTACCAATGTCATTGTAAAAACTTCCTACCTACTGTTTAACACAGCATGGGTGCAGTTGAGAAGAGCAAATTTGCAAAGTTGATTTAAATTCTATTTGTGAAGCACACATTTAATGCAGTGGTTGTAAAATGGAAAATTTGAAACATCACAATATGGTAAAAAATATGACTGATGTTCACTGCACGTTACGAAAACGTTTAAGTCAAATATTTGAATTTTAGCGTTAGATACTGAGAATTTATGGCTCGGCATTAAGGATTATTATTGTATCTATTGATTTGTGTACGTTGTACGTTTTATGCACTTCATTTGTCCGCTCATAAAGATGCAGTTCTTTGTAAAGCTGAAAGGATGGCCCTTCCGAATTCTTTGATGAAATCGGCCAACCAGAAAGCCAAATAAGTAAGGCTAACAAGCACAATATGCTGTTGTCAGTGTTGGCCTTACTTATTTTATGTGTTACTTTACTGACTTCATTAATTATATGTTATTTCTGTTAATAACTGCCTAGTTTTCTACAACAATGTGTGATTATGAATCAAAGGCTGGAGATCAGTAAATGGATGCAAAATCTCCAAATTGCTTAACATTTGCCTCACCAGGGTTTAAGAACTTCAGCCTTTGTGCCAGCAGTCATACTCTCTACTGACTCAGCTAATCAGGTGAAACAATAAATTGAAAGTCATTGTATTGACTTTGATCTAGTACAAAATCATTAGCACAATAATAAAGTGATGTTCTTTTCCAGAATGCATGGTCTTTCAATTCAAGTTAGTGGCCAAGGTTATGGTATGCCGAAACAGTATGGAACAGGTGAGATTGATTTAAGTAATTTTGATGAATTTGATATTTTGCTTGTTGTTGTAATTAAAGCTTACAAATTGATTTAAAATTACTCTTGTAATTGTGTCATTGTCTACTTGAATGTAGATTGTGAATAATAATAGTAGTTTTAATACTTTTTACAGTATATCATAATACCTCTTTGAATTTGTTAGTCATTAAGTTGATTAAGTGTGGTCATGAAGAGCAAAATGCCATGAAGTAAATTCTCTCAAGATTTATAAATTTGTTTTTTCTTTCATGTTTTGACATACATTTTAGGAATGTCCAAAGATCATATGCGGGAAAATGTTCGCCGTATGAGACAGATACAGAGAAGATCTAGAACTAAAGAAACTGAAAGTGTACAACCAGTAAAAGCATTGTGGCAGTCAGAAAAATACAGAGATATACCTTCAAGGATCAAATCTGATATTGAAGTAAGATATTTAATATCTTTTGTATAAGTAATTTATACAAAAGTAGAGTATTCATATCTATAGCTGTTATACTATTCATATCTAAATCTTTATCACACCTTGTTTTTATTATTTATAGAAATGTAGTTTCTAACATTAAATAAATCATAAAACCAATAGAACATGATTGCATATTCTTCAGCATCAATTGTCTTGTAAACGTTTTTTTGATTTTAGAATTATTTATTTAGAATGAATGTTGTGTAACATTTTTATTGAATTTTAATGCAATTTAGAAATCATTATTTGTACAACTAACTTATGTGAATTTGATGGTAAAATTTCAGAAGAAATAGCTTAGAACTTTCATTTAGATGTTTATGATTCACACACATACATATATAGTCTTGTTCACCGAAATTTCTGTCTTGTTTTGAACTTATTGAATCAATCATGTACTTGGTAATGAAATGGAATCTATTCTGCTTCAAGTTGGCTAATATTTTAGACACAGAGATTAGCATTTGCTTGCAATTATTATAATTAATTGAAGTACACTGTGAAGCAAAGTATTGTCAGTATAATTTGCTTCATGAAACTATGAAAACTTACAATTCATCTGTTCATCTAATTGCTTGTGTATTATGCACAGTTGGAAGTGTTCCACTGCACACATATTTCATTTATCATTTTCAGAAAGAGCCTGATGCACCTAGACCTAAATCAGCCACATTTTTACGAGCACATACAAAATCTGGTCCATCAGTCAAGTTACGGACTAGACCATGTACACCAGATCCCAAACTATCTGTACCTGCTGCTAGTGAAGCTAATGATGTAAGAGCGCACTTCTCTTATGCTTAATCACTGCTTACTTATTTTACAGCTTATTGTAGGATTGACTTTGATGCAATATATACACTGTAAAATCTTAATATAAAACTATATTTGGGACCTGAAAAGTGAGATGAATAGAAGTTGAAGGGATTGATTTTCTTAAAATTATTTTTTTACATTTTTGTTACTGTCCTTTCTGTTTTCTGTTTAGCATCTATAAGTCTAAATGATGTATGAGTATTAATGCTATCCTTCATATACTATTTGATCATATATACTAAGGTCTTGAATATACTAATATTAGTATAAAAGTCTTTATATGTTTTTATTATAGAGTAATAAATATGGAATTTGTTCCATATGGTTTAGAACTCAATTTGTTAAGAAGTTAATCTTCTTGCAAATTGTTTATTTTGTCACATTATGTATTATTGCACATTATTTGTCGAATACGCTTGAAATAATGTTTAAAATAAAGAATATTTACAAGTTAATAAATACATTGATTTCAGGTAAAACTTGTGAGAAATGATTATGATTTCATTAAATTAAATGGCCGTGCTGTAAAACATACTCAAGTCCCCAGAGCTCCTAGTCTTACAGCTTTAGATGATTTAAAGAAGAAACAAGAGGATGAATTCAAGAAACACAAATTTGGAGAAGTGCCTTCATAGTAAGATATTTTGAATTATGTCCTTTGTGTGATACAGTGTGTAAAATAATTTAAATATATTATTGGTAACCATGAGATCGATGTTTTCAATACTGTTGCAATTATTTTTGTACTATATGCCTTTTTGATTATATATATTTTTTATTAATGTTGCTAAACTCTGAACTTGATGAACAAATTACCAGGCTTAAATTATGTTAAATGTTGTCTTAAATGTTTACTCATTGAAGTAATATTTTTCTTTTACACAAGCTGACATCACAATTGTCATCTATCTGTTTACAATCATTGCCTATGTTGTAATTTTTAACGCTTTCAAATAAATGGCTAATGGCGCTACTTAAGGCGATATGAAGTATCAAAAATGTGCAGATATAATGTTAATGAAATGATTCCATGAAGCGTGAAAGTCAGGAAATATCTGTCTGTACAGTTTGTTGTACGCACTTCTGCTTGTTTTGTAGTCAAAGCTAGACTGATCTTTATGTGACTTTTAGTACTTGTAAATAATATACCAGTAGTCAGTCTCACTGCATTCAATACAAGCCTCTTTAATAATTGTCTTACATGCTTTGTGATGAAAATGTTGTTTTAATAGTAATATTTAACAAACATTTTCATATTGAAATTGATATTTTTCAGTTTTACAATTTATATGTGGATATTTCTTAGGCTGCATATGAATAGTTACTGAATTGTTTTTCGTATGAATTCCTAGTTCGTACTTACTGTTGTACTTCATTTTCCATGAAATTTCAGCTTGAGAAATCGTAAAGAACAATGGAAGAAAGATGAAGAAGACAGAATAGCTAATGCTCCTGACCCATCTTGTCCTGAGGGCCACAGAGTCTTACCTGAAGCTGAGAGACGGGAAACTTTAAATCTACTCAAACAGAGTAAGTGACATGATTTTATCTAGGCCCAAGATAGGTTACAATGACCAGAATGTTTCAAATTGTCGCAATTATAACTCTTTGTTGCTTTAAATTTAGTTCATATGTTTTTTTCAACATTCTTCAAGTGTGAATAATATAATTGGTATTTACTTTTGAGAAAATTGAGTGCAGGGAAGTTGAAAATTTTGATTAAAATGTAACTTTAAAAATACTTTTTTGCATGCAGTTAATTTAGCCAGTGAGGTGAGTTTCAGTGTGTAAATGTATAGAGGGAGTTTATTAAACAATACATGTAGTTGCAAAGAAAAACCAGTAATTGACTCACTGTATGATATGATTGTATTTCAGAACAAGGTGACTTGATCAGCAAATTACAGTCACTACCATTGAGAACAGATACATACAGAATGAGATCGTGTAAACAAGAATTAGAGAATAAACTTGCTGAAATGGAGGAAGCCATTAAAATATTCTCACGCCCAAAAGTGTTTGTGAAAATAGAATGATTTTTATTCTAATTATTTTGAACTATGAGTAAGATTGCAGATATTTAGCTGAATGATTTATGATGCTAAAGTATTGAGCTCTACTTGTCCATCCAAGTCTTATAAGTCTGTGATAGCACATGTAGGAAGTAGACTCATTATAAATTCAAAGGCATGTTTAACACACAGGCATTGCTTGTAATTCAATCATTTTGCTAAGATTCAATTTCAGACTTTTCGTAACATGGTAGTCTTTCTGTGGATTTTGACTTATCATGTTTCTCTGCTGCTTAATATGTTTCATACATATTCAGATTACTTTTGATTGAATCGGCTAAAAGTATGTATTATACTTGTCTATCAATTTTGCTGGACCTAGCCTTTCAGCACTTATGAATAAGACAGAAAGGAAAGCGTGCTAAATTGCCTTTTTTATATTGCAGTTTTATGTGCTAGTTTTAGTTAGGTATTTTGACATCATTTTAATTGTATATTTCTTTCCATTAAAAATATATTGGTACATACCTTATTGAAACATTCCAGTTAAATTTTATCACATTTTATCCATATGTGTTTTGTTTGTGGAAATATTTTTATTGCAATCATTTTATTTTTATCATTGATAATTCACTTGAAGCCACAAACTTAACACAATACACATTCTAAATATAAGCAATATAAATGCCATTGAAATTGAAGCTTGTATGTGCTACATATAGACTAACAATGCTATGATGTCCAACAAACAACACTGCTTTTGCTTTTTTATGTTATTTTAGTATATTAGATCTGTCAAAGAATTTATTCTTGTCTCTTATTTGGTGATCTTCTCAACCCATCCTACAATAGGTTATAATTTTCTATAATTAGATTGATATACCATCAGTCAGTGCAACATTAGGCAACATTGTATTTTTTTACATGATTTATTTTACTTGTGTATTTGGGAATCTTGGATTTTGGTCTGCTTTTACTTCAGAAATATCTTTGTTTGCATGCGGCTTTTTTTTATTTTTTTGCCATTTGTTCATTCATATTCTGTTATGTTTTTTCTTGTCATTTTTCATAATAAATCACTGTTGTAACTCATCATCTTCATCGTGTACAATATTTAAACATTAGTGATACAATATATTAAAAGAGTATAGTAAATTATGATTCTTTGTTGTTATTATTATTATTGTTATACTTGATGTTATATTGGTAATCATTACTACGAGAGGTATTCTACTTATATTTGAACAAAATAAACACCAGTGTACTATAGGTTGTAACACATGTAGTGTTTCGTTCATGGAGGGCTAGCAAGTTAAAGGAATTGTGTATAATGGTGTATTAGGCCTAAAATAGCCTCATGGACCAAAAACACAATTATTGTGTATATACATATGGAAGGGTTACAATTTCCAAAATGAAATAAGGTTATTGATTGCTACAGAAAATCCTTTATAAAGTCTTGCTTTTGCATTGTTCAAATCCACTTCAACTGAACCACTACTTCAACTGGCGAACTGCTGAATATATGAAAACCAATTTCTACTGTGCTTATTAGCAGAACTCCTGTTTATAATTATTATACATTTCAAGTGAATTAAGAATATGCTTCGATAATTTTCAGACTTTTCCTATGATGTTAAATTGTGGATGTTGTATCACTTGGCTTTTGATATTATACAGTGTGGTACTTTTATAAAGATGCTCATGGGTACTAAATTGATAAGGCTCATGTAAAGAAGACATTTACTATACAACAGTAACACATATTTAAATATATTATCTAACCATTAACCTTCTAGTCAACAAATGATGTTTTTTCCTCAACATTTTTTTTGGTATTCCAGTGCAAGTGCTTGCTGTTGGTACTTAGACAAATATGGCTGATACACCAACATAAGAACATTTAAATGCTTATACATCGTCATACTATTTTCTGCGATCTTTTGCAGCATTTTCAGTCATTGTTTTACTGTGAAGGTATACAAAATAAGCAGTGCTCCGTACAATGTTAAACAAATTGATATAAAGTCATTCTGTCATTAAAATTTACAAGCCAATCTGTGTCCAAATGAATATTGGTAAATTTCAACAACTTAGAATGTCAAAAATGTTGATGCAGACCCAGTGTTGATATTTTTGTCTTCATCAACATACTGACATATAATGTGTTTGTTCATACCTTTATGAAATACGTAATATATTCACTGTAACCATAGGGGGCTAGCACATATATGATACACAATGTACGTGTTTTTGGTCTAATACAACATTGTACACCATCCCTCCAACGTGCTGCCCCTTATGATTGAAGCATTCATACTTGCCAGCAATCAGTACCCAAGGTCTATATTACTCTCCTGTGTGTTATTTTACACTTACGTTAGAATACTGATATAATACTACAATACAAAAGAAGCAAACAACTTTTTGTCAAGAAGGGGATGCAAATAGCAATTTTTACTTGAATTTGATTTTAATGGAGTAGTTTATTTGGTTCGTGATTTTGCCTAGAGTTATTCTAGTAACTATTGCGGAGGAAATAAAACACATAAATATATTCTTGTCTAAATGTATTCGAATATGTTTACCAGATAAATGAATAGATCTCTTGATATCTCAAAACAATTTATTGGGAGTAATTATGGCTTTTATTGAGCGTATATCAATGAGATATAAACTTATCCAGTAATGATTCTTATAAATATTTTTGGTATCGCTACCAGACATCTTTACTACAAGGTCATAGTACGTTATGTATGCTGAATATCAATTTTAATATAGATTTTCAATATCAAAATTAAATTACAAGAATTTATGACCGATTGAATTACATTAGAATAAATATTTATTCCCGAACTCACTTATGAATGCAGTTTACATTCCAACGCGCGTGTGAAGTTATTTAATAATAGTAGCTTCTTGCTTTTGAATAAATTGTTTGATCAAAATTTATTTTCCTCGATTTAATTTTAAGATACCATATTTTCACGAGAGGGGCAATAACATGTGAAAACTATTAACCGTTGGTCACGGAATGGTTTATAAATATAAACTGTAGCATATGAACTACTTACACTTAAATTTCCGGTGTGAAAACACGAAAATGTGAAAAGATATCACTGGATAGTGTATAACCTTATAAGTTTAAGACCTACTTTGCGAAAGTTTCTTTTTTGGTTCAGTATATATACATATACAAGGCTTACAACTTCCGGAATGACAGTTTCTGCGCCAAGTTTGTTTAAAAGTACGTCACTTTTTCAGAAATCACTCAAATTTCTAATAACTGGTGTCTGCAGATAGCTAATACATTATACTACATATAACCAATAAGCACTTATAAGCAAATATTCCATCTATTTCATATTTTATCATATATAATTATATGAAAATGCAGATATCGGCAGTAGCAAAATCGAGACCGAAAAAAATCAGTGTCCGCAGAAAAAAAAACAGGAATTGTTTGGTTGAGCGGAAATCGATAACTTTTTACGGCTATTTAGACAGTGAATAATAAAAACTGAATACCACGGAGCTTTGCCAGTCACCTAGCATATTATGATGACCAACAATATGTACCGGATATTGTTCTGAAACGGGACATGTAAATGTGGAAGTTTCTGAAAAGCGTCAGTGTATCTATGAGCGATCTATAGCTGTCAGATTCGAAACAGTAAATTTATATTAGCTATGATATAAACCATCGTTATGTATTGGAATAATCCATAAAACTTGATATAAAAGAGACAGAATGCTTGTTGATAAATATTTGTAACGTTTTTTTGGGGGGGGGGAGAGACACGCAAATGGTTACCCAAAATTCCAATTTGGTGTCCTTTGAGGGTGAAAACATCAGTAAAGCCAATACCACTAGCGGTTAATCAAGTTAACCGCATCTCAAATAAAATTCTAGTACATTTAGAACGTCTTCTATCTGCGTAAGTACATGCTTCATTTTACCGACACAGCAATTTTAACAAGAACAGTTTTTTTAAATATCCTAGTAGCAGTTGTGTCTTTATGTTTGGAAGAATATTTCTTCTTAGGATGATGTTTACGCAAATGTCTGATTGACAAAAACAACGAAGACTTCATGGAAAATTAATAGGTTTACTGTCTTTCTCAAGCTAAAAAGACAATTTCAATGGGGACATTCCAAATCAGTGATGCTTGTACCAGCGCTACTAAGGTACGGTTAACATGAAAATTGTCACCGTGTGGGTCATTAATGACTGTTGTCTGCAATCATTAAAAAAGGAACAATCCGCACGATTTAACAATCGTGACATCTAAATGAAATGGTTTGGTCTAACAATGGAGAAGATATTAACAAGATGAGATACTCTGGTTAATTATACATTCAGTTTAGTCTAATGGGAGTTTAAATTTGACAGTAGAAGGTTAAAATGTGATTGGGGCCGATTTTACGCGTATATGTTTAATTAAATATAACTTTGGGAATCGACTTTTGTGTAAGTTTATTAATTTCAAGTAGCAACGATGTCAATGAAAATGCAATTAGACATAAAATTCCCACAATGGGACTTCTGTACGTTACTTCAGAACGAAAATGTTGAAGGTTTTGTAGACAAACCACTGTTTTGTTATTGGAAATGCTGTCTTTCTTGAAAACGCACCATTTTGTGATGTCTATAAACTTCACCAACAGAAATGTAGAGGGAAAAATGTTCAACTTGATAAAATATTCATTTTGTATTTTGAGTAATTTTCCACGAAACGTTTCCCTTGGTGTAAATGACAGGAATTTGACGGCGTGTGTAGTTTGTCCGAACAAGGAAGGTTCGGGTTTGCGATTTATAAATACATGCCACAATTATGTAGAATTTTGTCACAGTAGCGTGGTCAGAATTGGGTTAATTATTTCTAACAGACAACTAACTCTGTGCTATGGAATTGTGTGTTTTAGGCGTTTGATGTCAGCACTAAATTCAGGGTGAGCTTTTGCGTTTAATGATGTTATTATAAAATGACCGCTTGACTATAAGTATGTTGCTTTTAGAAGCTTGTTCTATGGATAATTCGTTATCTAGAATTAGATATATGTTTCAAACTTGTGTATTATTCGTAATTCATTGATTGAACAAAATGTATGTTGGAAAAATAATAAAATGTTGATTTTATTAATATAATTGGTAAAAAATCTACAGTATGGGCAAAGTCTTACTAACTTATTATTTTTAACGGTATTATATAGCTGTGCCATTACATGTCTGTAGTATTACGGACAGATTGCTTTAAGTTCTTTGTTTGTACATTATATAATCCTGAATGTATGAAGACAGCATTCTTAGACATTACAATGTCTATCTATGGCCTTTGATTCGTATATTGACTACTTTGTCTGTCATCTCAGCTTTGAGATTAGTTTTAATATGAATATGTTGTGATATGAGTCCGCTTTTAACCTTTACAAATCTCAACTACGATGATAAGAATATATTACTAAAACATTTTTAGCTCGACTACTCATCATAATAGGTAACGCTATTGTACTCACCCAAGTGTTGGCATCACCGTCGGCGTTGCATTTGGTTAAACCTTTTGCCTGCTGTAGTATACATGCTTATAATTTCTTTCATTTTTGTCCAATCAATTTAAAATTTCCATAGGGGTCAGGGAATATCTAATCTAAAGTTATTTGTGCTTATTTTTAGGTTTCTGGGCCCTTTTAACTTAGCTTTTTTGCACAGAATATATTTTTTGTTAAATAACTTTTAATTTCACGAACATTTTTCGATATATTTTGATAAATTGTTCTGTTTGGATCATTTTTTTTCTACCAAACTTGTTACATAAATACGAGCGTATGAAGGTCTTGATGTAAAACATAGGGGTCACTGGGGTCACTTTTAATGTCATGGTAATTTCTGACAAGCACTTGATAGTCGAGCGCGCTGTCTTCTGACAGCTCTTGTTTATTCATATAGTCATATATTGAAACAATATAGTATTGCACACTTCTTTATTGACAAGAGCATGATCAACCCGTTTGAGATGGGTGTTTTATTTCTTTTGTCTGATCCAAGTTAAGTGCCGCGGTGGTGTCACATATGGTGTTGATCTTGTCTTAGTATTTGGCCACTGTGTACCTTAATGTTTTCGTGTAGTAATCTCCGCTTTTTGTGTCTATGTCATGTATGAATACGTGAACAGTGAAACCGTCTTTTACATATGTTTTTGAATTTAGTTTGTTGATTTTGTCTGAATTCATTGGAATAAAGTAGTTTTTGCTGGTGCATTTTTATCTTCGCGGTATCTAAAGTACCCTGCTGATATGTACATGTACTATGAAAATATGTGGTTCACATGACGACAATTTTTATTACTCGCCATTAATAATGTCAGTATCAGACTTAGTTATCAACGATTCGTTTTGACTTGTGAAGGCAATAAATTGTTTAGTCCTTAATACGATTCATAAAACTAACCCCAGACGAAATATTTCTACGAAAACTTTCATGAATCCACGAACTTCAAGCAAAATAAAACAAAATAATTATGTTTTGATGATGTTTCATGTATAAGATGGCTCGTTGGGAATGTATACATGTACATAGTAAAACCTCGATATTAACACCAGTTTTCGAACCAAAGAAAATCAGTCTTTATGTTGAGTTGGTCGCACAATAAAATTGAAAAAAAATAAAGGAAATATTAAACTGGTCGGCTATAATTTGGTGATCTCAATGTTGAGGTGGTCGCAAGGTTTTACTGTAAATTATTTACAAGATATGAAGAAGACCTACTTCATTGCATTTATAATAAAACTACATGGCAAGTGAATATTGCAATCACACTTGTACAATCACAAAATCTTCCTTGGATAAAATTTATTTAATCTGGTAGATAACGTGCAGCACTGCTTGTGGTGGCATTGGATACAGAGAGACAAATGACCACCAAATGACTCACAATTTGTTCGAATACTTGTTTGTCAATCGCCGACTGGATGAATAAAAAATACATTAAAGTGTATTTATAATTATTATTCTAATCAGGGCCTTTTGAAATGTAGAAATTTAATAGTAGACACTCATTACCATATCAGACATAGCGACTTATCTAGCGCCTAAATATGAACGGATTGACCAGTTATTATACAAAATAGATACCATAGGGAGACCATGAAATGCCACATAACTTTGTCTATACAGACATTCTAGAATGATGTCCTTGAAAACCACTTACAGGATGCTCTCCGCATTCATGTTTGTTGGTTTATTTGTCCTGACTTCGGTCGGTTTCAAGTGTTAGTGTCATTTTATATCACATCAAAGTAGCCATTGTAATTAAATTATCGTGACAAGAGAGCTAATACGTTCAGCTTTGAGAGACGGAAGAATTTAACGAATTGTGAAAGTTATGTTTCCCTGGTACGAGCAATTCGCATAAATAAAAAAAAACTGCGGCGATAGAGACGTGGATCTATTCTCATTTCGGTGTCAGCTTCAACATTTTGTTTTTAGATGTAGTTATAATTGTCTGAAATACTAGAAAATTTATCATGGACCATTATTCCTGGTTAATACCATTCTACAAACATATTTACGGTGCCAGTGTGACACTTTTGGTCCTCGACCTGTGACAAAAATGGTGCGATTGTTTCGCTTGTTGAAGATAGGGCGACGCCCGAGCAAGAGAGGTGACGACACCGAGTTCTCACGTACCATGATGAACGGCGAAGGATGAAGAATATGTTCTATTACACCAAACTGGACATAAATGATCATAGAATGAACATCTGTCCTAACTCTACATTTTCCCGGAATTTAAGTTATTTTGCGGAATTAAGTATTCAGTTTACAGTAGGCCTATCCTTGATAATTATCTCACCCGTTGTAAGAAAACAATAAAACAAACAAAATCAAAACAAGAATGTGATGGCGATTTCTAATGATAAATACTAGTATATGTTTGATTTTTTTAAAGGCTTCGCTGTGCAGCGCTTATGGCCAACTGAACTTGATTACGTCAGAGGTCTTGCTGTACCTTTGCAGGCTTCCATTGTTCGCGGATAATGTTGACATGTACTTTCTTGTTTCGAATTTAAATCTAGCGAACGATATCTGTTTTATGTGTTCATCTCGGCGAATATAGATGTAAATACGTATGTCCGTTAAATTATAAATGAAAAAAAAAAGATTTCTGCCTAAGGAGACATAAAAACTTTAAATACCTCTGTATGACATGGATCTGAATTCTTCTCTTCCGTCGTGCTACTGTCCGTATAAACAACATTACTAATGTTTTTTATATTTTTAATCGTTTCTAATCGTATTTGATATATGTCTCTTATGGTGCAATTACCATTAATATGTCAGGTTTATGAAATTGGCCAAAAAATCGTGATGTGGATCTGGCATTCGTCAAACATTTTGTCTCAGAGGGTTATTTCAACAAGTTATTAACAAGGGTGTTATTTATTAATATTGTCTCCCCGGACCTAAGCTAATCTGCTGTTTATTATCGTGTCAAAATTACACTCCCATCCCATTTATTGCGCAACATGCAGCATGCGCGTGAAATTAAAGAGAAAATATCTGTCTTGTCTGAATTGTATTCTTTCATAGTAAAACCTTCAAATGGTTTTTATTTCAGAACACATTCAACACCAATAGGATACAAACATTTTAATTATCCATGAATGAATTGGTTCCTCAAAACGAAGAGTGACGTAACTGAAAACAGCGCGGTTTTTTTTTTGAGCGCAGAGGGCTATTTCCATCCTTGGTGCTAAGTATATATTGATATGTTGATTGGATGATAGAGTTCTTACAAAAACTGAAGCGAACACTATAGCAATCAATGGACTTATTCATTGAAAGGTTGAACTCGAATGAACAAGTTTGAAGAAAAAGTTATATCGTGATAAACATGCTGCGTTTATGGTTTACCTTTGTACTGGGATTTTGTTTCACCTTGGATAAAATAAATTGCAGAGCTACGAAAAGGGTGCGTAGTACATTATATTATATGCAGATATTATTTGTATTGATGTTTTATTAATTTTACGGCAATATAAAACTTACAAAGTTATATACAATTTACGATAGCCTAGATGTTGAATAAAATTTTCATTGAAGAAATATTTATTAAATGCACACGTCTCTTTGTAAGATTGGGTTTATAAGTTTTTAAAATTAGTTGCTAGTTTTAAGGTGCAATGGTTTATTGAATGTTCTAATAAATTGAATAATGTAACAAAAATGTCGAGATCTGAACTGAGTATATTTCTGTCTAAATACTCACACTTGTTTCTAATACCGCCAATATAAATACACAATGTATCACATTTAGAATAAATTTTACATTATCAAGTACATAACGTAAATGAATTGCTGCAAGCATACTGAATTATTTGTATTTCTTTTTCTTGGAAAAAATATAGTCAGTTTAATACATTTGACATACTATCTGCTAATCAGCTCGAAAGATGTGATGATGTTTTTACTGCGCGTTTCCTTGATTTTTTTACTTCATTATAAACAATCCATTGATTTATATAAAACATTTCAGTGCGCTTAGGGTAAACATATTGCCGAAATTTCTACGGAATGTAAACATAAAAACGAAAATCAGAACGTATGCGTACTGGAGTTCAAGGAAATGTATTTGATAAGAGTTCAAGAAAATAAAGTGATTCATGTGAGTTCGATTGCACTCTGCGTACACTCTGTCACACCCCGTATTAATATCAGTCCGGACCGCTTCTACTGTTCTGCTTTCATTGTACATGCATGTTCATTCGTCCTTATGTGGTCAGTTCAATACATATTTAAGTCATTGACAATTAGGTTGTTCGGCTGATACATTCACGGATACAAATTTATTAAATTTCACTGGGATAAAATTCTGATAAAGTCCAATGCATTTTTTAAATTAAATTCTGATGTATAAGTACATGTAAAAGAGCTAGAAATTAGACAATTATACTGAATTTGCATTCGCAGATTTTTTTTTTGCATTTTTCAAGTTAAAATATATTTACAAACGATATTTGTAAGAAAAAGAAGAGCACTAAAAACGGTCGCTTTCGCAAAGGTCTATAATGAAATAATATGATAAAATTCGTTTTAATATCAATTTCTGATATTAGTCTCTTTTATATTTTAACAATTTATACAATATAATTATGATCTATCAAAGTATTCTAAAAGTTCAAGTATGTTTCTTCGACTCGTTTTCAATAAATCAGAGTACAGTTGTAAATATGTTCCTGATTCGCTGAGATATGCGTATTTCTCGCAAATCGTAGCGTTTTAGTAATGAACAACGTCTTCTGTAAGCTTTAAGTCAAATTAATCTGTTTTATTAGTCTAACCATCGAGTGTTGCGAGATACGAATCATTTATCAAGATAATCTTTATATACAGCATTTTATGTCAGGCCAGGAATGTGTACAATGCTGGTACAACAGAGGTTTTATTTTCATTCGAAGTTCGATATTATTTAATCTGGTGACTAAAAAAAACTGTTTAAACTAAAGTCGTACGCGAACTTCGTCCATAACTTATCTTTGATGCTATGGGAACAATATGATTAAATGTACATGAGTTCTCGAGACAAACTTTTTTTACATATTTTCAACCATTAAAAAATCCTGTTTTTTTAAATATTTTATCGTTAGACATTTCATAGAAAACAACAAATGTTCCATTAAATTGATAATTAAATGTAAAGACTCATAATTCATAAATATAAAAGAAACTTTATAGAATATTTTCACCTATATGTTAGGCTTGAACTTTGCTAACTATTTGTATATCAGAACGCTGGAAATTCATTTAATTACAACGGCGATATAAGTATAGTTGTTCGTTTTTATCATTAGCGCTTTGGAAATACTGGTCAGACCTCCTGAGATACATTCGCATCCTTATTTAGAAGCGTAAAGGTGGTCGAATGTCATTCGGTATATGCGTATTACCATATATAATGTATATATTAACCCATTCTTGTTCCAGCAATTGATACAGCAAAGGTCGTCAACTTCACGTCAATAAGGCGACTAAAAGACAATATAAGGAACCTTTCAAGAAATGCTTAACTAATAGCAATCTATTTAATTACAGACAGAAACTTGAATCCATCTCATCATGATTTATAGACTTGCATCACACGAAAACCATCGAGTTCAAAACAAAATCAAGGCATAACATTTCCCAACAGTAATAAAAATTTGCCAGTGTAATCTTAGCTGACACTTTCGAAGGGACAGCGGTTATAATTAATTATTCTTTTGTTATTAAACTAATAAAAGTGTACGTTCTATGATATAATCAGGCTTTATAAATTAGCTGGCAATAATATTGCAATAAACTCACTTGTTTATCCCCGTAAATTAACGATTTCCATTGATTACCGCCGGTGTCAGAAAAATTAACTACAGTCAGTCTGAATTTATTTCTTGTTTTATATACCCGAGTCATAACAAATCCATTACAGACCATTTAAATTACGTCAGTATGAATTGTTTCAATCAATGGCAGCAGGTTAATCCTCTTTGACTCGAACATCACCATGGCGTGAATACTCAGGAGACACTCCAAGTGGTGACACTCGCGAGGATCAACTTGTTAAACTGGAACCTGACACACAATGTAGCGCGGGGTTCACTTAATATAAATGCATCTTAATATGCTACTAACTTACCCTATTTTATTTAAGCAGAAAAAGTAAACTGATGGCAACTATTCAAATCTGCAACGTATAAGCAAACTAGCATCAAACTTATAGCCCAAGCACAACAGGCCCGCCGTGTGGTTGTATTTAAATAAATAACCCGGCTTATCCCTCTTTAACAATTCCCCATTCGACGACACAGTTGGTAATGCAATATCTTTCCAGCAATAACACCTGGACCATCATATAAGTTAAGTGAGTGAATGGTTAGATACACACTGACGAACTCATTCATGGCACAAATATTTATTTTAGTTATAATGTTCTTAGAATATATAAACGGGATGTCAGGATGATAATACGCCGGATAGTCAAAATGTTTCAATTCTGCTGGTCTATTATTAAGATCTTCCTATTATGGATTAACATATTTTAAGCTCGAATCGTTGTGTAACTTGTTAGTGTCACGTGGTGTTGTCCATTCTGTGGAATGGTATCAATTTGTGAAGTACAGTCCCAATCATTTACCACAACATTCTTGCAAAAGAAACATTGTGTACGTATATAACAATTTAGGTATAACTGTACGAGAGAAAAGCCATGCAAGATACACTAAAACTGGTGGGGTATTTGTGTTCTAACGGTTTGGTTTTAAATCTCCTTTTCAATATTGGCGCACGGGCAGGATATGAAATTACCACAAAATCAACACTTCTCAGTGACGTATCATTACGTCTTGATATTATCTTATTGGTGGCATTCTGCCATCGAAATCTGTTCCATTGATGCAGTCAATGACAGATAAGTATCACAAATGTTTATGATACATTGGATGTACAACTCTATGTATACGTCAGCAGAAGTTCTTTTTTGGTGCAGAACGGCATCTCAATACTTGAAATTACGTCAATTCAACCAACCGTATCTTTCACTTAGCATCCTTGTTCCGTGCACAACATTCACTTTATGATTGATTGATTGATTGATTGATTGATTGTTGATCGGCAAATGTTTGGTAAATAATCACAGGATTATTTATTTAATTTAAAAAAATCACGGGCTTGTATATAGGAACCGAGTGTTTATTAATGTAACTTGATATAATCAAACGAGGCGTCTGTAAATGATTCCATATTTTTACTGGCGTCAGGGGACACTTTGAACACGTTTTGGTGTGGTTTTATGATATATTGAACAATCGGGCCGTCGTGGGGACATTTGGTGTGTCACAAACACACACTGTAACATGTTAAACAAACATTTCGTTATCATGTCCAGACCGATAATAATATTTTATGCATAAGCGTTAGAATTAAATACCATTTGGATGCAACCGGATGACTGCTGCGAATGAATTATTTCCACGAGGTCTTCATTACTAATCTACGCAAGAAAACAACCCTTGTCCTCGAATTGCATCAGTGGAGAGTATTAAATCAACAAAACCATGACCAATTTCCTCCAATAATTATTCTAGGGTTTCACTATAATTGTCATTTAATTGGCAGTTGGATGATTTGATAATTATTTTTATAATAAGAGGTACACAATATTACTTTATAATTAATTCCGATTCGTTGTTTTCTTTCCTATGTGATTTATAATCTATAGAAACAGTGATATGGTTGGTAACTGTGATCCTATGTTTACGGTTATTTAGGGTAATTTGAATTCCTCACTTCCGGTAATTGGATAAGCCGACAGTTGTTTGACATTGCCTCGAATGTTTGTCGAGGTAAAAATGGCAGGATACGAATTATGAATGCGAAACTATTGGTTAATAATTGTGGCATTTGCATAAATATAATACTGTTGTTTATGTTTTTTCATGGACTGCAATGTAAGTTTTATTTTACAAAGCTCAGCTTACAAAAAAATCATTTTAAATGTCGTGTACAATCTCCATTTTCGCAATTTGTGATATAGTGTACAAATTTATGAGTGTTCCGAGAGATACTGTATCCAAGCTAAATTATCTCCACGTTTGATTCACTGAAAATATGGGGACAATTGGTATGAGCGTGTTAAGTTAGTCAGTAATCTTGAAAATAAGGTATCTTAACTGTTCGCTGTTTATTAAAAAATATTGCCATGAATAACATTGACCTAATGTGTATATGCGGTATTACATGTATATAATATTTTTCATATATACATTACACACAAACCTTTAGACATGCTGGTATTTTGTAACACGTTAAGAAACATCATTGTTGAAAGTCTCAGTCTTTTGGCCAGAACAGTTTTTGCGCCGAACACACGACCTGTGTACAAATCGCAAAATGAACTATACCATACATTGTACATAGGACAATCATACTTAATAGTTTTAAGAAACCATCCAATTAATCATGTAACCATGTTTTTGTCGATAAATTCGCGTAAACATTGACACGATCCTCTCGCGTGACGAGCCAATCAATGAGCACTTTAGATAAGAGGTGTCACCATGTGACGTATCTCTTTCATGAGTAAACAATATCCTCTCTGGACACGATAATGTTGTGGAAGATCCAGTTATCAACACCAAAAATAATGTCAAGACGCATATTGAAGAACTTATCTGTACAGTTTATCTATTGACGTGTGTGAATGGTATGAATAAGTAATCACAGAAGAAAAAAGATGGGTTTAGTTCTATCGACTAAGATGTGGATGGGTGTAAATAAAACTTGTGACGTCAGCACCCATATCGAACGTGGAGCCACTCTAAGAGATACAAGCTGAACAAAACATTTAATTTGCTGTGTTTTCATTACATATGATTTTAAACCAAGCAATATTTCTTAATTGTTATCTTAGTTAGATAATGATGTCAATGCTCGTGGAATGGAATGACTTCTTTAGACGACCCATATACACCACCCACACCTTACTTATCCCCAATGTATAAAATCACGTGACCGTTTGCGTCATATCCTGTAATAGCTGGAGACGTATACTCAGGAGGAGCATTTTTCTAAATTTCAATGAATGTCCTTAGCGATGTTTTTTACGCAAAGTACAAATCATTACCGTAAACAATTATTCTGTTGGATACAAGATGAAAATCAATCAGTTTTCAATTTGAGCGTATTTGTCATTTCTAATTAAGTTTCTAATCGACACCTTCATCATCTGTGAGCACCGTCCATCATCCACTTAATTCATTCGCTTCACTGGATGCCTGCCCATCATCAATCGTCAATTTATGAATATTTTATTTAAGAGAAATTATTAAAGAGGTGAGAAGATAGAATCCCCGGAGGATCACAGACATCACTCTAATTTATAAGACTCATGTCACCTAAAATTCATAATTTATAACAGTGTTGTTTCTCTGTTGTTATGCGATTCCCTGTGTGTATTTATAATCAATCAAGAATTTATCAACATGCACTGGGGTCATGCAATGATATTCAAGCTATTAGTGTCATTTCGTAATTGTCATTTGGAGGAGTCGAGACTTGTTAGTCAGTGACAAGTTTTAATTTGTGATTGCTAAAACTCCTATCGTTGTGTCGACGCTGGTTTCATTCTGATTTATATCTCTTCAAATTTACAACCCAGCGACAAGTTGATTAAATATGAATACGTTTGTTTCTACAAATTTATGCCGACTTCTTGCACGTTGTTTGATTTCTTTTTTCGTCAACAAACGAGTATTAATCTACTTACTAGGGTATTGTGATGTGTCGGTTCAATTTTGTATACAGAAAAACTACATTTTAATTCATAAACAAACCGCAATATTAAACTGGTCTTGATATTGAGGTTTTACTGTATTTTCTAACTTTATTTAATACGCTAGAACACCAATGAAGTACCGCAAGCTGTACCGGAGTCTCCTCCAGTCGAGTACTGTAGTCATCCACTAGGAATAACGCGTGATTCTATCAACATCCAAGTTGGTTTCACTATCAGCTCCAGCGACGATCCGTCCCGGATGAAACGTACTGTACTGCATACCCCATGGAGTCCTGACACCGTCCCAGATAGGTCTTACATTCAGGTAATTAAGTACGCGAACATTTTTGATAGAAATTATTTCCACTTTGCCCTTGTCTTGATCCGATCTTCAAATGAATAAACAAAATCCAAAGACTCAAGTTAGAACAGCATTCATCTATTTTTTTCTGCACATTTAGTTTTCTTACTATAGTATTTTTTATCCATTTAATAACAATTTAGCATATCTAATGCGTTTATGTTTATTCTTTTGCATTAGGTAGAATTTGAGCGACAAATGTACGTTTCCGGTGTGATTACACAAGGTAGTCCGAATACAGAATCTAGAGTCACTCACTTCCGGGTGACGTACAGTTCTGACTGTTCACATTTTCATCCTGTGGAAAATAGAGCGGGGTCACACGTGGTAGGAACGAACTTAAATATTTCTTAACGTGAAAAAATCAAGGCATCTAATCAACTTCACGAGTTATTCATCTTAGCTTAATGTATTACATGACATTCTTACCATACGAATATGTGACTATACCAAAAAATTGGATATTAATAATTATTAACAGTCTTACTATTATATGGTAACAAATCATCAATTAAAACCAAATGTCTACAAAGTCGTTAATCCTCTTGAAATTAATTTTAAAAAGGACACAGAATAGGGAAAAATTGGACGATTGTTGATGTAGCTGAAACGAGAGCTTTTGTGAATATTTAAATGGTGATGCATTTATCTGCAGGAATTTATTGGTAATCTCTATGTGAACGCCACCAACACAGTCATGTTTGACGACATACTGATAGCTCGATGTGTCAGAATCCTACCGACGAAGACCGTTGGAGAAGATACCGCCATAAGATTTGAACTTCTTGGATGCGGTGAGTTCGCTTCTATGTTTGTTTTACCGGATAAGATTTTTAGCATGTACAAGTATTATGTCATGCCATTCAATAAGACGTATCTACGTATATGTATAGCGTTAATATTCTTTTGCAAAAATGACAATGTTATAAGATATGTTTAGTACATCCAAGGCGAGTCTCTCATTTGTCTGTCAGCTCTGTAGTTTGACAAAATTTTGTTCTGATGACAGTTATATTGTTTGGATACGTTCGTATACTCTTAATCAAATGTAAATTATTGGAATTTAATCATTGGTAGGCCTGCATTTGGTCATACAAATGTTTCTGTAGCAAGCACGTATAACGAGAATGTCAGACATGACACTGTAGTTATATAATACAAATCTATGTAATCACATAAGGCGCATCTACAGAGACATATTTGAACTGCCATGCTAATGTATGCTATTTCATTTTTTTGCTGTAGAACGTCAAAGTTGTCGGACAGAATTGACACCAGTGCACGCCGGTGAACAGTCGGATGTTAAAACGTTCATATTTGATAAAGAGAAGATAATTTCTTCAATCAGAATTACATCAAGTGCCAGTGTTCATACCGGAGTTCCGGCATTTATACTGGCTGCTAGCCGTTCTTGTCACTTTGAGAACGAGGATCGACTAGGAAGTGACAATGGAACTAAGGTACATTTGTATTACCAACACATGACATGAATCGTAGTTTGTGCCAAGTATTCATGAAAATGTGTGATCCTTTAAATAGCAAAGTCTTTTTGTCATGATTTGTAGAGGACTACATACATGGTATTAGGCAAAAAGAATAGTAAACGAGTCTAGCTGTTAGCACAGTCCAATGTATCAGTATATTATTTTGTATTAATGAAGATATGTTTATGAGTGTAGATGTATTCTTTTCCACTCATTCTTAGGTGTCATATATTTGTTTAACAGATTGTATATTCACCTGATAAAATAAGTTAAAATGTATGAACATAATAAGATGATTCTGTGCGTTTCGAACACAAACACATGTATAATTACAGAGCAACCACCCCAGAACGACCCTGTCTTAAGCAACAATAGCCCAACAACAGCATGATTTTCCCATTGTACGATTTAACAATTAATTAATCTCTCAAGAGGAACAACCTCTAAACAACAACAACACAATTTTGCTTCTCTCAAAGGGCGTTGCTTTGGAGAGGTTGCATTATATCACTTTTAATAATCCAACTTTATACACCATAACTCAATAAGACAATACATAGACTGACTTAAAATGTCAACAAAATTTATGTTATCGCGATGTAACATTGTGTTAAAAATAAAAAATATTATATTCCAATCAAGGTTTACACAATGGGATCAAATTCTAACGAAGTGGTGATAAACGATGATCAGTTTCCACTCCGGGCTCAGTGTTTTGTAGTATTCAGTCCTGAACCAGCGAGAATTCCAACCCGGGGTGTTGATATTGACGAGATAGAGGGACAGTTACGGAGACTGGAACAAGACCAATATAACGTGACATTCTATGGCTGTGGTGAGAAACAAGTTGATTTTATGTATTTTTAAAAGTCCTTAGTCAATAGATTTTTTTTAAAAAAAAGTATTGATTACATTCAGTTGGACGTGAGTTCAAATCCTTCTCGCATGCCGAATGCTATGCTTTGTGTAAAACCGTACACAATCAAACCGGCAACAAATATCATCCTTGTGGACTTTATTGACAGGTGGCCTTTATTCGGAGGTCAGTTTGTTCTAAAAAATCGGTGACGGTTTTTCAAAGAATGGTCTTTATTCTCACGGTGATCTTTATTCGGAGTTGGCCACAAACACAGGTTTGACTGTATGTGCAACGTATTGATTCTTTGAGTGCCAGTTGGTTTTGTCAACTTACTATTTTCCATGCAATGTTGACAAAGCGTCAGAAAGCCAATATAATCACTTTCATTTTCACATAAATTTTATCTAAGAAGCGACTTTAAAAAAATACAAAACACAATAGTTCAATTACATCCTCTGTCGTATATCAATCATCATTTTTTTCAATTCACAGATGCCTTGGAACCGCACGGTAAGCATTGCTATAACTTTGATATTTATTATATCGCCTGCAGCATGTGGGATACGTTCTTTTCAATAAATGTCAGCACTTTAGCTGCTCTAATGGACATAGTGAAAACGAACTGTCCCTAAATGTGAAAATACATGTCTTCGAAACACACTTATAATTAAATAAATGATATGCTTCCCCTGGATATCAACACGTGCGTTAATACTTAAATAGACAGGCGGAGACAGGTAGTCTTATAAGATAAGCAATGTTCGCGGATATTAACACTAATCCAAGACGCTGTGTAAAACTATAAATTAACATTCTGCACATTTTCCTTATGGTACATATACAGGGGAATTTTAATTTCTTAAATATCTTTATCAGAGGCCCTGGCAACTTGTGGACAGACACGAATGGCTCAAACACACCATGCACGTGCGAAACGAGTGGTTGGGGGAACACCCTCCTTACCGGGAGAATGGCCATGGCTTGTATCTCTACACTTCCTTCAAAGTCATGCTTTTACAGATAATTCTGGTCTCCCTCACATGTGTGGAGCGTCTCTGATACACCCAGAATGGGTTCTGAGTGCCGCCCATTGCTTTGAGTAAGTAGATGTATACATGTACTTGTACAAGCATTGCCGTCGATTTGCTGGGAGAGGAATTATGAAAAAATATACTTGTACATTCAACAAATAAACTGTCAATCGTAATTTAGAATAATCATATTTTATCTCAAAACAAGAAAAGCTTTGCACTTCACGCTTTCATTGATTACTAGTATGTTAATACACCTGTACGAAACAAGTATAAATAGATACATATATACGGTTTCTTAAGGCAGATATAATTTCAAATACGACAGGCTTCATTCATGTCATTTGTTTTAATAAACTATATGATGCCCCGCCGTCATGGAACAACTCATTCAGTAACCACAGTTGTTTTGGCATTTTCTCATTTGTCACTTTTAAAAATATGAGTCCAATGCATATATACGAATCATCATGATTTATCAATCCATTATGCAAACTTCGTGAATAATTTCATCCTTCATTTGTTGATGGTACATGTATATATTTCTGAATTCTTGGATAGATAATGAGTATAGTACAATCACTAAAATATAATGAACTACATAGATTGTTGTTGCTACTTTCGTTTTCATTCATTGGCACATACCATCTAAATCGCTATCGCGCCTGATGGCATTGGCGCATAGCATTTCTTCGTCAAACCATGAGCAGTATAGGATACAACACATATTCCCATCATTGAAAAGTTTCAGCTATATTCTAATGAATCTTAATACCACAAAATGAGTTTAGAATCAAAATTAAATTTACCGTGTATTTCAGTGAGATGGCTGGGTTAGGATTGTCGAACAAGGACAATTGGATAGCAGTTGCCGGAGAACACTACCAGGGAAACTATGATGGCACTGAACAATTCTTAGGGATTGAAAAAATAATAAAGCATCCCCAATTTATACGTAAGTTCATCGGAAAGACTTTCACGGTAAACTTCACGGAGTTATTCATGCAAAAATCTTGATCTTTTTGCTGAGAAAGCGTGAATGAAAATAAAAGCTAAGTCAACGCGAGACCAATGAATTAATTCCGATTGAGTGATTACAATATCCGGAAGTCTGTGTCCGAAGCACTTATTTACGCAGTTAGTATTATAAAACTAAGGTTGAGGCCGAGCGAAATAAATATTCGAGCGCCAGAAACGTCATATAGCACACAAAAAAAACATCGTCTGTCCGATCACACACCATACCATACAAAAATGTCATGATGGTCTTTTATTAACTATGTCTGATTGAAGGTCATCGCTTTTACTTCACATCATAATTTGGTGACAGATTTGATTTTCATGTTCTTCACCACAATGCAGGCAAACTTTACCATGATTTCAACAACAAATGATACCTCGATTGGAAAATACAACGGATAATTATTTCTATTATATACTAGTAGTTGTTCAATTAATATGTCAGCTGAACTTTCCTGACCATGGAGAAGGTTGTATGAGCTTGTGTCCGACACTACTTTAACAAATGTTTTATTCGACAATCTAGACTACTTAATGTTACGCATTTTCAGAATAAAATACAATTTTAATATAACCATTAACACTTAGTATTACGTTTTCTACTGACAGTTTATTTTTATATTATAAATTTTATCTAAATGTAAAGCCTTCTAAAAACGTTTTTACGTGCTGAAAAACGTCCGACTAAACATTAAACGACTTTTAAAACGCCTTATATAGCTGGTGCGCTCTGACGAGTATCCAGACGAAAAACATAATTATACAGCGTACATGTATCAAGGTGAAGGTAAGCCTCCGACTAAAATAATTAGTACTGATTATTTACCAGTGGTATATTACTTGGTGTTCTTATTTTCAGTGGCGCTAAACCATCCAATATTGCACGATATAGCTTTGATAAAGTTGAGTCGCCCGGCCCCACGGACAGATTATGTGAACACGATATGTCTAGATGCCAACTACACCGTACCAGATTACACCGTCTGTCGCACCTCTGGTTGGGGTCTTGTGGATATAAGTAAGTTATGACTTCGTCACTGATACCCTCTCAATTCCATTTTATACTCACAAAAAAACTTTCTAAATCGAACCCTCTAATCTGGAAACTTTTTTTGATCCCATCACAGCAGTCAAAGCCGAATTTTTGTGCTGTAAATTTTATTTAAACAACAGACGGACTGTATGTTATTATTCACAAAACAAGCATCTTAAAACGTCTCTACTCGAATATATTCTTTGGTACGAACATATTCGTATAAGACAGGAGTCACCATGATTATATCATGGTATAGACGATGTCTGATTGATGAAATCGTTTATACAAACTATGGGACAAACCATATTCATAGTTCAGTTGGAGCACATTGCTGGTGTTACAATTTCTGGGCCTATTGGCCAGTCTAAAACACTTTCCATTCAGTATTCCCGTGCAATTCTGTTTGTTACCATAAGGTGATAGAATCAAACTGATTTAAACATTTAGATAAATACATGAGCATGTATATAAATTCTGTGAACAATAGGCATGTTATAAGAACCCGGATGACATGGTTAATACCTTTGATAGCAGAAAAACTATACTAGTGAACATGCAAAATACGGGTCTGTTTGTAGATGGGGCTGGGGTGGAGTTACCAAATTCGGCCCAGTTAAACATTGTTCCCCGTCAGGAATGTGCCGAGAGCTACGCTAGTTTACCAGATGATGATGTTGACAAATCCTGGGTTTCTATAGATGAAACCGTGCTATGTGCAAGTGCAGAGGAGGCTGGGATCGACTCTTGCAGGGTAAATATCGATCTTCAATAGTGTCCAATCAAGTCAAAATACAAACGTGATGCATTGTTTCTATTCTTTATCAAGTGAATATTACATAGAAATTAATCTCTGCTCGGAACTGGGATTAAACATATGTCTCCTTCCCTGTAGACGGAACTTGACCATGTTGCTAAAGAGAACTGAAGTTAACTGAACAGCATAGTTTTTGGAAGGTGTCTATATTCTAACCATCGCTATAGTCTCATTTGCCGAAATGCAAGTTTTTTTTAAAAAAATATTTGCGTCAATGTATGAGTATTAAAACAGGAGCAAAGAGCTCACATTGTGTCATATTTAATGCAGTACATATACCATAAAAAGTGTACAAAATAATTTGACGGTATGATAGTTCATTTATAATTTAGTGATCACTTATAATCAGTGACATTTTTATGTTCAGGGTGATTCCGGTGGACCACTGGTATGTTATAGGGATGGGCACTGGACACAAGTAGGAATAGTTTCCATTGGGAAAGCCTGTGGTGATATCAGATACCCAGGCATATACACGAACGTGAACTACTTCCATGACTGGATAAGTCAAGTCATCGCTGAGAATTCGAACGAGTAGTGGAATACAATGCCATCTGATTGCTATGGAAACATGAACTAACCTCGGAGTATATAATATATATATATATATATATATAATCATATACATGTGTCACATTTGGTATTTGAATTGATATGAAAATATTGAGAATTGTTTTTATATGTAGGGACGCCAATCTTCCCATTTAGTGACATACATGTGTGCATGTTATATTCGTATTTTAACATTACATGACAAAGCCTACTTTTGGTGTTTTAAAAATTACATGAAACAATGCAAGGTATTGTATTCAATTCTTTAAAACAAAGTCATAAAATGTTACAAAATTGTTGTCATATGGTCATTAACAAGGTATATAACATAAAGGTAATTGATAAGTTACGTTTTATATTGTACAATTCTTAGGCATATAGGAGTTTGGTCGGCAAGGGTGGCGACCTCTGCTTCAGTACAATAGCAGTAAATGAAATTTTGTAATATGGTACATTTTTTAAGCAAATTTGTTTTCTGCAAATTAAGATGACACAATTATGCACACAACAGACACATGGAATCAATTCCAAAACAGCTTCAAAATGCACAAAATTCAATATCATTTGCGTATTATTTCCATTATTGATGAGAAGAGTCCAAACTAAGTCTTTTGCCGCCATAACTTTGTATTGCTGCCAATGCCTCAGTAATCATTAAAATGTAGATACAAGCAACTTTTACAGGTTAAAAGTAATAGTCTCTGACTTGTCATTACTAGCCCCTCACTCGAGTGAGTTCAAACCCATAAGGGACCATATTTCACATGTGAGGAAGCTGTCCAGCTAGCTTACGAAAGGTCAGTGGTTCTACCCTGGTGTAAACCTGGGGTCTTCCTCCAATGTTAAAGTTGAAGTCATCAAAAATCCCTGACTGTTGGGGCGACGTGACGCTCAAGTGAAAAAAAATCAACTGACGGGAATAAAATAATCGATTTCAAGTCAGCGGACTAGTGATTAATCCACTGATGAAATGAATCCTTTATCAACAGATAACATGAAATCCTGCACCATTAGAAGTATATGTATTTAATCATTGATAAAGTCCCTCTACAGTTTTTACCATTAACAGATACTAGAAAAGTAGCTTACACAGAGCATTAGAGACCGCAAACGTTGTGCATTTCCTGTAAGGATAGATGATATCAATGAAGCTACTATGTTCTCACAAATCATATCATAAAAAGTTTTTTAAGTTTTGTATGAATGACTAAATTCACCATGATCTTTTATTGCTCAATATATACACACAGGAGGTCTATAAATAGGTGATCTCTACACACAAAGTGGTCACCATACACAGATGGTCTCTATAAATAGATGGGACTATATACACAACTGCTCTCAATACTCAGGTAGTCTATAGTAAAGGTTTTTCAATATTTTAAAATTAATTGAGAAACCAGTTTCTTCAATGACATTGACAATGGTCAGTGACTAATTCTGATTCAGCAAAAACATAGTAGAATCTTGTTTAAATTGAGGTACTAGATTGTACCTCTTGGTAATTAGTGCATGTTACCTGACATTTGTACACATAGTATATTGTAGAATACTAGTTATTTTATAATATAAAAAATTCACAAATGGACCACAGAGATGATTTAGCTGGATAATGTAATAAACACAAACTAACAAACATTTTTACTTCATTTTATTCGCAAAAATGCATTTTTTCGCAATTACAATAATTCAGCTAAAATTTCTTTTTAATGCATCAATATTTTTATTCTACCTACAACCTGTTAAGTAAAGATGAAGAAAACTACGAAGATAACAAAATCAAATTTTGAACAACAACAACATCTGCTAAAAAAACTCTTGTATAACATGTACAACAATAACGAAAAATTATCATTTATAATGATCTAAATTGGAAACATACTAAAGTACGCATAACCAGTTATTGCACACTTTCAACAGAAGGTGAACAAACACATTTTAGACACTATGTATTGACATATAACAAAACATAAAAAAGGAAGATTTGTTTTCTTACAACGTACAGTCAAACCCGTGTTTGTAGCAACCTCCAAATAAAGACTAACCTTTGAATTAAGGCCATTCTTTGAAAAACCATCACTGATTATTCATAACAAACTGACCTCTGAATAAAGGTCATCTGTCAATAAACGCCACATTTTGTCTTTCCCAAGAGTGACCTTTGTTCACAGGTTTAATTGTATATAAAAATGTGGAGATCATTGAGAAACAGCAGCTGGTAAAACAAAAACCAATACTGAATCAACGACATATATGAAGCAGGAAATACACTGTAATAACATTTCAATGGTTTTTATGTGGTTAGAAATATTACCATGATATCTAAATAATCTTAAACATACATGAGCAAGACTGCGAATAAAAAGTTAAGCATATCACATGGTTTCACAAACTTTGTGAAAACAAACAATTTTACAGCAAAAGGAAATAAACTTGATTCATACATGAGTTCATTCACATATCACATAATTATTACCTATTATGTATTAAACAAGAAAAACAAATAAATCTGAAAAAAGCTGACACAGTTACATTCACCCCAAATTGTAAGGAAAGTTTTAATTTATTCCATACTTTTCCAAAAAATAATGGAAGAAAGGAATTGACAAAGGTAAGGCAAGAAATAAAAGACATGTTTCCAGTTACTTGACCAAAAACATAAGGGTATGAAAGTCGTTTTTTCTGTTTTTATCCTATAGATAACTTTTGTACTTTTGAGGCGCAATTCATCTAAAATAGTTTTGTAATGACATGATTAGTCACAATTTTAGGACTTTGCTGTGAGAAACTTTAGGGTCGGTGCGTGCCAAAAGTAGGTTCTGCCAAGTAATTGGATTCACAACTATTTTTCTGGCTTAATGCAAGGATTTAATGTGATATTGGCAAAGGTAACCAAGGGTTTAAAAAAACTAATAGAAATTACACTATATTAAAGAGTGCATTCATCATGTTTTACATGATTTATTTAAATTGATTACGATGAATAAGACCATAAAATGTCAATCATAAGAGATACCAAGGCAACGAGATATTTTAAGCACAGAGTTTATATCACAAAATAAGGAAGAAAATGAATACTTGCATATCATTTACATACAACGTAATGTACATTAATTTAATGCAATATTCTATTGGATTTTCTTTTTTTTTCATTTTAGCTGTTGACTACAATGCATCCTTTTTCATAGCAATTCACATAGCAGAGAGTCACTAGGAAAAGTTGTATTATACTGGTAACATGGACCTTCTTTTCTAAGTTTCTCCTTTGAAAATGAATATAACTGATACATGTCAATAGCAGATCATGTGCATAATTATATCATTAAAAATGTCATTAATTAACAACAGAGTATAAATCTCAATTAAATGAATTAACATTGTACATACACCACACATTGTGACTGTTTGATACATACACATATCAGTTTCTTGCATTTAATTTGGTGGATTCATTGGTTTTGTTTGGATAAAGGGAAAATCATATTTCTCTGGAAGGCCAACATGTGATTGTTTGTAGTCTGGGGTCCATTCAAAGGGTGACAATGAAGTTCCTAATGTGGGGCCGTTTATAATATCTGCAGTTCTCTGTAAGGCCATGGTGTAATTTGATACCTGAAATCCAATACAATGTAATGTTTTAACAAATTGAGTATTCTTTAAATGATGTCTAATAAGCATGTATTTTGACTGATTCCAAATATTCTACTTGACAATTTTACCTACAGAAACTTAATTGAAGCTGAAATATAAGAGAAAATTTATAGGTAAATGGTTTGCTTGCATTTTGTGTAGTTTCATAAGAAATTCCAAATTCAATATGTTCAATTAATAATGTAGACTCTACCTTGGTATCATAGCAACCGAATGGTCCAGGTGCTTTACTTCTCAGATCACCACGGCAACAGATGGCATTGCAGGAATCCCCTTCAGAATAGGGATCTTCAGTATAGTCTGTAAATATGTGTTATTTTTATATAACCTTGGATAATAAAGTGTAAGACAATTTTAAAATAAAACAACCATTAAAACTGTTATATAAAATAAATTCTTTCCAAATTAATGAAAATAACCAATCTTCTCATTTAAATAATAATGTAGACACATAATCTATGAAAGTAACAATAAATATATCTTATGATCTCCTTTTAACAATCCAAATAGAAAAAACACCATTAATAAAAGCATCAGAATCATAATTTATCCAGTACAAACTACACAGCTGATAAGACCTACCATTGTATCTCATAATTTTTTTCATGCTGTCCATATCAACAACCTTCCCTTCATCACGACGGAATATCTTTGCTCTAGGTGCTAGTTGGTAGGAGAAATCTAAACCGTGTTTCTTAACAAAGTCAGGATAACCACTCAAGTTATACACCTTCTCAAAATATGGTACATTGTAAGATGGCCAATAACCTGGAAAAGAAAGCATAAAAATCCTACTGCATACGTAATGTACAAGGAGAAAGATCTTTCTAATGCATTTGACAAAATAAAACAAAACCGTATTGTGAAGCAAGTATTATCTTACTAAAGCCACCAAGTCTTAATTATTTGCCACATAAAATGTGTTCACAAAATCAATATTCACCAAAAAAAACAAAAAACAATAAAAATCTGTAAAAGTGTCACATTTATAATTCTTATTAAGTCAATTAACAGGTGGGAGGTGTATATTTATACCTGTTCTCAAGATAGGTGTTGTATCAGCATATTCTACAAGTCCTGGAATCTGCTCAACTACCCATAATGCATCATCATTAATTTTCCTCCCCAATTCTATCTGCTTCAAATCAAGTATCATATACTGGTTGTTATATGTTCCTGAAAAAAACAGAATCAGTAAACATCAAAAGAAAAACACTTAAACTTGTTCACTGGAGTTAAACATCACACCAAGAACCAGGGTCATTTGGCAACTTTTCCAGCTTTAACAGTGGAGGAAGACTCCAGCCATACATCTGGGTAGAACCTTTGCCCTTCTGAAAGATAGCTGGACAGCTTCCTCGCATGTGAGATTTGGTCCCAGGAGGGACTGGAACTGACAGCATTGATGGGCTAGTGATTACTAGTCAGAGACCATAACCACTCGAATAGAGAGACCCCCTAATCTTGTAAATCTTGTTTACATACCCAACACATATGGTAGCACTTTGTAAATAATCTTTATTGGCAAAGGTATCATTTGTTTATGCAGCATTGATGCATGTGTGGATGACTTTGGACACCAACTGTTCACTATTTTATGTCTGTAACTGTTCGCAACGAAGCTAACAATTCTTTGTTCAGTATTATGCTCCCTACATCAGACTAATATGTCGTATACCTGAATTGTATTCTGCGAACAGTGTGCCCCATTCTTTACCACCATGAGCCATCATGTTAGCAAGACGCACACGATGCCAGGCTAGAAGGGATTCAGCAACCACCAGTTTGTACAAAGATGTATTAAATACATTGTTAGTTGTTTGCAGCATTACAAGTCCACTACTCAGAAGGTAAAAATCATCCAAGGATTCTAGAAAACCTGAAATAAAGTAAATATTTACTGACGATTGATGTCTGCAAAACAGGAATGTGGTGAGAGTATCACACATATTTTGAGAATGAATGTTCAGGACATAAATGCTATACAATGTGCATCACATAACATCAAAATTCACATCAGTAGAGAATTGCTAGTAACTAAATTTGATCAAAAGTTCCAACACTATTTCATCGTTCCACATACAGAGCCTCAAATTTTCAGAAGATTGAACGTAGATCAGCATATGTTAATACCATGTGATTAATTACTAAGTTTGAAAAATCAACTGAGCAGGTGACCCATTTCAATGATTTTTAGCCAAGAAAATATTAGTCATAATTTTAGTGTTAAAGTATGCACTGATACGTAACATTTCATAAATAAAGTCAATGATAAAACTTAAGAAAGTGACATTGGTCTTACTTATCTTAATAGCGCAGTATATGTATCATAAAATATAAAGGTAGCAACCACCATCAATAATTGCAATAAATTTTACTTAGAGTCCTTTACATGCATTATGTTACAAGCACTATACAAACCTGGATAACTCGAGAATGAAATTTGTTTGGCAGCTGTGTCTTCATCATCAACATTTAAATCATAATGTTTATAGATTCTCATAGTGGCTTGATAAATAAACCAACTTGAATGTGACATAAACACATCTTCATACGCTCCAAGTACCTTAAACATGAGTTATTATACACATTAACAATTTTCAACACACTGCATAGGATCAATGATATGTCAAATGTGGGTGTCAAAGTAGCCTTGTTGTAAAATAGCACTGTGTTCTATTTATAAATGAATAATTCAACTTAAAGCCTGTTAAGATAAAAAATACAACAGGACAAGATAGAATGCAAGCAAAGGAAACTTTTCACTAATAACGTCTCTAGATTTTATATCATATAAGCCTACAGAGGCATCCATTTTTTGGTCAGTGAATTGGTGTAGAAAACAAAGAGTCAATCTATACCTTAATTAATGCAGAGCAATGTCCAGATTTAGCAATGAATGACAAGGCTTCTTCTTTTGTCATCTTGTCAAAGTCCGGCATAGACTTAGGACTGACAGCGTTAACGAGATCCAACAAATCACCATTACCATTTAATAATTGAAAAGCATAAAGAGGGAGTTTCTGAAATATAAAGGATTTACTGAGTATGTAAATTTCAAATGAAATAATTATTTATAAAAATACCAAACTTCTTGTATCATTACAAAATAGGAGTTTCAAAAAAGTTTCAATTAGTGAAAAAAGGGATGGTCAGATTTTTTTTCGAAAATTCTATAATAATGAATAGACTAAGTTAATATATAAATTCATCACAGAAACCAAAATATGCCTATACAACAGCTATAGGTACACCAGTATTGTACACATATTTGAAGACTTACACATATTAATGTATTAAGATAAAAAAAAATACTTTTAAAAAAAAATGCTTTTATCACAAAAAAATCAAAGTGCACAGTCAAGTAATCTACAAATTGAAATTACAGGTAAGAGCATTTAATACGTAGTACATATATAGGCTGCTACAAACTAAAAATAGTACCACATGGTATATGCAATGAGTATAGAAAAAGCAACATAATAATTACCTTATCAGCTGATGTAGAATCTCCATATCCCTTCACAAGTCCATCATACTGGGCGAGAATATAACCAGCATGACGCCAATATGGACTATCTGGAGCATGGCTCCTAATCATGGATCTCATGAACAAGTCTTGTTCCATGAAAAATGATTTCACTTTCTTTTTTGCATCAGTATCATTTGCAAATTTGGTTTCGAAGTAATCATTAATGTTTAAGTAATGTTGATAAATACGCCTGAAACATAATGTTCAGTGAACATAATATTACATGCAAATACGGAATAAATGCAATAAAAATATATTCAAGATAAAAAATTTGATGTACAAGATATTTTGTATGCTTACCAATAAATAGGAAAGATATGAAGATAGAATTATGGTTCAATATCATCCATGAAGAATAAAGCCAGGAAAAAAAAATAGTTGTTTCCAATTACCTGACCAACCCTATTTTTTTGTGCAAACCCTGAGGTTTCTAACACAAAATCCAAAGAACGATAACATTTAAGGACACATCAGAGTGCTTAAGTATGAAAGATATATTTAGGAAAAAAAGAAAAGCACTGTGACCTACAGAACCTATTCTTTTAGTCAAGTAACCGGAAACGTGACATTTTTTTCTAGCGTAAACCAACTTACTCATTTGTAAGAACCGCTTCAAGATACCCAGCTGCAAACATGATGTCCTCATTAGCAGCCTTACTTCCTCTACCAGCAGTAATGTTAAGAATGCCCCATCCTGTTTCCTCCAATGTGTCATGATAAACACCATACGCAGTAGCAGAGTCTACGTCCAAAACATTTAGTTTGAATGTACATTGCTCATTTTCACAATAAACGCTGGCTGTTTGATATGAACTGCAGTAGATAGCTGCAAAAAAGAATGCATAAATATAATATTCAAACATTTATATCAATAAATTAATCCTGTTAATAATTTGTCAATAATTACAGCTTATATACATCATTTAAGGTAGCGTAAGTGGCTACAAACATAAAAATAAGCGAAAATGGCATTTTAAGTTATTAACAATAATTAAATATCATACTATCATACCATGCAACAAAAAAATCGATCCCTATATGCAAAAATAGTGTTTTATCGCGATAAAAACTGCACCCCCATATCGACTCCACTTTATCAGCGAGAACGATCTAGGATGCGGCGTTGTAAGGGGCTCCTTAAGGGCAAATTTGTATCAATCGATATTAAATTTGGTATCGCTTGCCGTATGTTAACATAAGTATTTAAAATTCGACAGATTATCAACATCAAGCGGATTAAAATGGGAAATAAGAAAAAATAAGGCTAAGCAAGGTGTTAGAGTGTTCTCAGAAAGTGAAAAATGTACTTAGAAATCTCTTTCTCGCGGAAGTTGGTTTACGAATGCTAAAGATACCGAACTGCATAAATCTATATCCCGTAAAAAACTTGACCATAGTGACGTGACATATTGTGAAAATGGAAACTTCATGGTGGAAAATTACATAATAAATATATAACTGCAACAATCATTTGATGTGCAAGAAAGGTGTGAATTCATTAACACCTTGGTCAATTGGGCTACTAACATCTAATGTACTTTTAATATAAAATATATGATGAAATAACTGATCCGAAACGGTGGTCTCATTGAAGTGTGATATCGATATCATACTCTAACGCCTTGTTAATTATACTATCAATATGGGTCAATTTAGACCTTATATATGTCGCATCACATATTTCTTTATGTTTCGGCGGGAGATATAATAAACAGCAATATGGTTTGCAGACACTTCATGCACCTTGCAATAAAACGCACACGATAAGAAAACGAGCTGTCAAAGATTGTTACCCTGTTAATGTTATGACGTACCATTTTTACAAGTATAATTAAATTTATATATTCCAGAGTCAGGTTTCAAACACAATTAAAATTATAAAACTATAATATATTTGAATTGCCAGTAAATTAATACAGGGAGACTGGGTCAACGAAAATTATTATTTTCGCTATTTCATTGATGTAATCAATAAAATAAAGTTATTTCAGCGTGCACTTTTATTAAGCAACTCTGTACATTTTGGTAATATATTGAAAGCTATCAAACAAACAATAGGATGAAAAACAGTAACGTCTTATGGACATCGGACGTGCATGTTTTTCGAGAATCTTATACTATTCTGTTATATATCCAATTACCTTTATATATCAGTATGTTTTTAAATGATTACATTAACAGACATAAAACATAGACACATTTCTACAAATCAATCACATCTTAAGTTCTTTATTTTTACACTAAATGCATGGCTACCTTTCATTTAATTTATACAGCGGTTTCCCCAGCCATCTTCAACTCGATTTCCCAATCAGCCGTTTTCCCCGTTGAGAGCCTCTCGGTTGACGAGAAATCTGATGTACTGTGTATTGCATCGGTACGATATGATACTATTTTGACAAATAATTCGTAATTAAAGCTCTTTAGAGTCATCTAAAATGGTGGGCGGTTTCACTAATTGATCCGCTAACGATGAACGAATTTGATTGGTTATCAAATTTTAATAGGCTGTATTAATTTATAGAATAATTGTTGATTACACAAGGTGATAATGATCTGACACTTTTATTGTTAATTTCTCGCTTAGAAAAAAACGCAGTGGGTGCTATTTTTGAACAAAGATTGCCGCCTTATTTGAGGATGGATTTCAAAGCGGTTTTCGGTATTTTGTAGCGGAAATGCTTATCTAGGGAACCGTGTCACAGAATTTTGATATTTATTTTCGTTTTTTATCTATGACATATTACGTAATTGTCAGCGGGGTTCAGGCTACGGAATTTCTTTAAAGTCAAATATCTGTTGAATGGAGGGCGTTATCAAAAATCTGTGACACGGTTCCCTGCATGATACCATGATTGTTATTTTAAGTCTAATTGTTGTAATATATCCTTATATTCAGAGCGGTGATCTTTATTCAAAAATATGAAAATTACGTGCGATATTGGTTTACAGAAGACAGACCAAGTAAAATATTTGTTTCAAATCACTTGTAATAGACTCTGTATAGTGGGTTTATTAATGTATACAATTATGGTTGACTTTTTAAAACTATAAATTAGTAAAACTTGATATCACCATATAGCCACTCACGATACCTTAAATATGTTCATCTGCCTACTTTCACTTTCTTTCTGCATGTTGTGTTTCTTTCCAGTATAATGCATTTACTATTGGTACATTTATTTTTGTATTTGGACAAACATTTCAATTATGATTTACCTGACTAAAATTTTAAACAAAAAAGTATAAAATTACATATCTCATAATTAATACCAAATATATTGCCATGGACTAATGGACTGTGGTTATGAATAAGCCTCGAAAAATAAACCAAAGCAACTAGTCTCAAAAGTTACTATTATTAAATTTTGCACTAAAACCAAAGAATCTTTAATCAATCAGAACGACAAGTACATAAAATAGTATATTTACATGATATACAGCTCAAAAACACCGCTATAACAATCTTCTGTATGACAACCGCCATGTTTTAATCATATGATCGAATTGCACGTGACTCAAACAGTCGTTCTCGATTACATTCGTACATTATTTCGACTGAACCAAAACTCTTCTATGTGTCTAGAAACACACTTTATAACGTATAAATCGGTTATTTAAAAACATTTTAAATTATTTTACTGACAGTTTAATAAACTTCTGAATCCTGATATTGTCACACTGACCTAGTGTCCATTTTTTTATTGATACATATTTATATCAACTTCTACGATATTTCGTTTGTATACGTGTTTCTTATTTGCATGTATAACTTAGCTCATTACCACTTAAGATACTATACATCTTTGCTCATTTTTCCAGATACACTGGCATTAGACAATGTATTGACTCATAATACTAGAAGTAAAATAGGCCTACAATGAAAACCTATGCAATAAGTCTTTGATACGGTCATGTTTCTGGATACATCGGATGGGCTTACAATGATTGCCAAACATATAAGCATTAAATGACGAACACTCAAAAATTTGATCATTCGTATGTACAAACAGGGTGTTTTTTTTAAAAAATCAGACATAATTAAATGTATAACTGTACATATAGATTCACCAAATCATCTCACAGCCAATCATATGGGGGAAATAAATTTGGAACTTGGCTGTTCTGCTAATTTGCTACTTGTGGTTTAGAAAAACAGCTAAAAGTGTATAGCCTTCAATATAAAGGAAAAGAAGTTACAATCTTTCTAGATTGGTGCCTGATATAGGTCTGTATAACATATTAAGACCGTAAATGATACTCGAATTCTGTACAATAGTATGAACAAACATATGTAATACACATATTCGATTCAATATTCCACAATACATCACAGCTTCAGTCGAAACAAAGTAGTGCAACAGTCTTCAATGAGAAATCTTCATTTCTGTATGCAAAAGAAATTAAAAGAATAATTAAGGAATATTTTAGAAAATTAATTAGTAATTTTCAAAGAATTAATCGTTTCATTGATATTATTTTTATACACAAGTACGTATATGTATGATACGTCATTCAGTTTAGTTGGAAAATACACGTCGAGGATTCCTTGAAAGATTACATCACTGATTTCGAAAAGATTGTCGCCCTGTTCTATTTTGTTATTCGGTCACGTAATCATTATCTAATAAGTGTGTATTGTTCGGTGTTGACCAATGTAAGAATGAAAAAAAATTGATTTTAACATTGACCAACCATCAGATTTGCAAATTTTGAATTACTCACTGACTAGCATTGTGTTTAACGACCACGTCGACTTCCGTATTCCCTTTAAAATAAAAAAATACCGTAATTTATCCAATAAGAGTACTTAAATACATGTATAAATACTTTCAAAGAATTCGGATCAACAATGGAATATGAAACTGCTCACTGACCACCCGAAGTGGGATTATACGGAAATTATAAATATAGTTAAAAGTCCGGGCGGTCGAGAAAAAGGTTTAATACCTATCAATGGAGTCCAACAGTTGAAATATTTTATCATTTGACTGTATTAAGGAAGTTCGTTCGAAGGTTTTAATGGTGTGATCACTTTTGAAGTAAAGATGTCGAAACATTTTATTTTGTTTTTATTCGCCCACCTTTCAACTATTGGAATATTACATGGAGGTAACCTATGAAACCAATTTTATTTACTTAATTGGTCGTTTATATTCATTATACATATAATTAAATAATTGCAAGATTAATTGCTTTTTTGTTTACTTGAAATGTACGTTTATTTACTTTTTTCAAAAAGGAAGACAAATTTTGCTACCTGATATAAATTTTAAAACTGTTTTGAAATTTAGATAAACTCAATTTAATAAACTGCGACTATTATATATTTTCTTTGGAAAATCGAAATTGATTAATTCATTGCTTTTAATTGCAGATATATATACTATTTTTTTTCCTCGTTTTTGTGTTTTGCACATTTATCTATAAACATGCTTACGCGTCAGTTATTTAATGGTAATACAATGTACCTGTATGTTTAAAAATGTACCTAAAAGCCTTTTTCTGCTATTATTCAATAAGAAATCAGTCTGTCACCAGTGACTCGCGAGTTAGGTATGATATTTGAGTGAAAAAGAAAACAGTAAAACATGCATGTTTGGAATATACTAAATCCGTCTCAGTATAGAGGTGGTCACATGATCAAAATAAAAAAATAATCTAAGAAAAAATGTCGTAAAATACGGACATTAATACGAGATAATTAGAGTTTTCTCGACATGATTTTATCAATAGAAAGGAAATATAATATTAAATTATCAGTTTATAACATTTCTAGCTTTGTTCATTATTTGATTTGATTGCTTTGTATATTCTCTGTAAAAATAAACAAAGAAGTGAACTATCTTTCGGTAAGTAATGAAATACGGTCACGTGTTTCGTTATTATCAGCTTGATAATGGTAGCATGTAATTGCTGCTTGAAACACGGTTTTGAAATACATAAGGTAAAATTTATGCGAAAAAAAGTACAGTAAAACCTTACATTGCGATCACCCTGGTATTACGACTAAAATAACGACTATTTATCTTTGGACTGGTTTTTGCATCATTTGCATTTGAACTTGATGATGAGACCCCATCAATATTGGAACCCTTTTTGGACCCCAAAGGTGTTCTTAAAATCGAGATTTCACTACACGCCTACTTCTTCGATTTGTCGCAAATAGCATGAAAAATGATGATACGATAATGATGAAAGGAAACCGAACTAAATTAATTTACCATCAACATATCACCTTGGATACATCGAAGTCGTTGAGGTTCGCTTAAATGGATAAAATGTCCTTATATCAAGTAATGTGACTGACCACATAAAATCCTGCGCTGAAGGGTGTGGTATGTCATATTTTAACTCCAAAATTGACATTTTCTTTAAATTCCGTTTGTAAATAAGTGCAACATTGATGTGTATTACCCACAATTCTCAGCACGCTCGTCTTCTCTATGAAACAATCGTCTTGGATGCTGCAATTCATTGAAGGGACTGACTCCAGATTTGAATTTTCCTTCAAAATCTGGAAACTTCTTTGACTCAAAACAAAAGTAAGATGTATTAAGCATATTACTGCTTAGTTGATTTGTGCTTAGATCATTTTGAGAAAAATTGTTAGCTTTGGTAGCTCAGTAAAAATACTACAAAATAGTTGCAATTCATTTGTTCTCCATTTTCATATTCATAAAACATTAATAAAATTAACATTTAAGAATGGCACAATACCAACAAAGCGACTTTACGTATGTTTACATTACAACAATTTTCTGCCACAAACAGGTTTGAGTCCCTTTGAAATGAATCAGGGTCGATATTTTGTTGTTACAATAAAATCATCGAGATGATATTTTTATTTGTACATGTGTGATAAGCTTGTAAAACTTTGCCGCATTCAAATTCCCCTTAATTCATTAAAATTGGGTTTTGTAAGTTACCAGTTACTTTCAAAATGAGAGATGTTTTTTTATTTATTTTTTTTGTCCACTTTTATTTATTTCATTGAAGGCTCGATATCGTGTATCAATGTTTGTTAAAATAATTACCAGGAAGTTTTGTACTAACTTTAGATAAACTTGGATAGACTTGAAATGAATACTTCCCTAATGAACGTGATTGGTTAACCAGTCTGTGTAACTGTCGAATTAAAATCTATATATTGAAAAAAAATCCAACCCTCAATTTGTCTTTATTTTGATACGTTAATTATGTTGATACCGAGCGTTGTTAAGAACGGTAGCGGAATCAAAGCACTGTGAGGCACGGTAATTAAGAATATAATTAATTCATATGGTATTGTGTGTTTAGACGTAAAGTAAAATGTTTAATTGTTTGATTATGAGTTTGAAAGATCATTGCTTATCGTAGTAGTAACATTCAATCTATATTTGAAATAAACCATAAATATCTAATTACTGAAGTGCAAGTGTACGATATTATCTTTTTTAAAGCAAAATACAATACAAACGCACTCTTGATGTTGATGTTTCATAACTTTTATCCATATATGTTTTGTTTTTGCTTTGACTGATATTTCAGTTAGCTTCTTCGGTGTCAGAAACAAGCGTCATGTTGAATGCATTAATACACTGATCAGTACATAAATGTTATTATCAGTTTATCCTATGATAAGACTTTAAAACAAGTTCGTACAATTAAAAACGCGTTATTTTTCCTTCGACCATCACCGGAGGTAATAACAGATATATATATATATATATAACTATTGACATTACAGGAGAAGTGATAAAATGTTTGAAAGAGACGAGAGAGAAGATCAAACTATCTTGCCCACGTGATCATGTGATTTATAACCCGGTCATATTGAGCGGTGCGAGTAAGGATGAAACATGTGCTCGTACGGCGTCGGATTGCACTGGTCTAACACCTTCCATAAAAAGACAAACTGAACGATGTTTTTGGAGAAAAAGGTGTTTCATCAAGTTACGTAAAACTGATAGTATTCCGTCTTGTTCCGTCAATATGACGTCATCAAATATTACATATATTATCATTAAACAAGCATATTGTGTACCAAAAAGTAAGTAGACTGGTTTCGGATTACATGTATATCAGATATTCTAAATGATAAATTCAGGCATCCAGTGACAAAGACATGCCTCAAGTATGCTTTAACAGGCCGGTCTAGTTTAACATTTTAAAGGTTTTGGCCGCTTACATTTTTTCACATATTCTTTTTGCGTTTCATTCTTCAATTTCATAAATATTGCGTTTTACATTCAATATGAACTTTTCATCATTTATTTATATTAGTTTATTTATTTATTTCTTCATGTTAGAATGACACCTAAAATAGTATAATTGTTGGGCGCTGTAATGTTGAATGCTTCTTTATTGAATTCGCATTTTTATTACATGGTATTTCTGTATGTTAACCAGAAGCTCTCACCTTGTTAAAAGTACAATTCTAACATGTTATATTATATTATAGCAGTAAATACATTTTGTTTTAGACTGCATAATTGATTTATGCAAAGCATCGCCAGCAATGTACAATATGAATCCAGGTATCATAAGAAGTCATCATTCATATCCAAGAGCAAGACCAGAGCCCATAAAATGTCATGTGACGATACCATTGAAATCACATGACACTTTATACATGGAAACGGTCTCTTTAAATGGCATGTTTCCATTAGGGTTGCGTATAAAACCTACGACTAACTCCGGACTGGCACGGGAAATAAATACGACTCAGCTTGTGATATTGCATGGAAATGAGACTAAATCCATACAGATAATTGCAAACATAGCAGGGAAGGGTGGATTTAAACAAGGATTTGCAATTCAATATGCAGGTATATCAATTATTTTCCTTTAACGCCTGTTTCCGATTATTACAACGCCTATACGCTAATTTGACACCAGTAATAATCTTTCCAATAATGCCTTTGAAACTATGTATATACATGTATATGCAAAGTACATACAAACAAAAATTGAGCTACCTGAAATACTTGATGTCGAGATTTGTGTGTTTGTACTATTATATACGTAGCTTGCATATTTTAACAAAGTTTTACTGTGTATTGAGGTAGTGTCCTCGTAAGTTACTCTGCATGTTAAATGTGAACTGAATCCATCATTATTTTGTTAATATTTGGTTCGGCACTAAATAAGCTACTTCTACTAGACTTTCAAAGTATAATATAATTTTGATAAAGACACAAATATATTTTGTTAAAGATAGAATCATTATGCTGTATATATAAATGTTTTAGCATACAAAAGTAAATCATTAGATGCGGTATTACAATGGCCAAAAAAGTCAAGACCTGTCCTGACAGAACTCGGGCGGATACGTGATGGTAAATATTTTATTGTTATGGCAATCAGGTCTCTAGAAACTAATTTATGCGTAATTTTGCAAATATTCATTATTATGTATATATATAATTAATGCTTAATGTGTTTACTCTTAATTTTCTGCGGCCATTTGTACCTTTGTATGATGAAGTTGTCGTGTGTTAAAACCTATTTGCTGGAGTACGTACGTTCGTCATTGTGAGATAAAACGGTTCAAGTGTAAGATATGTTGAGATATTATTGATAGAGAAAATGTTAATAAAATGTTAAAATAATTGCAGTACCGAGCGTGCACGACGTTGATTCATTAATTGCATGTTTGTTTTCAGTGAGACCAGTAATTGAGCAATGTGCTGCTAACGTCCAGGGTCACATGACTCTCGCGTGTGACGCGGACGAATTGATCTACTCTCCGGCAATATCATTATCTGGATATAACTATATGAATCCTAAATGTTCATTTACAAGACGATATAAATGTGGAGGATTTACGGCAGATATTTTGGTTCAAAGAAACTCCTGTTACTGGAAACAAACGTGTGATGTCACCTGGCGCCAATCGGATCGCATCATTTTGTCAAAAGAACCCACATGCATAGGTTATTATGCTTCTACCATCGGACTCTCTGGTCACCGATGTGTCCAGAAAAGTAAGTCATATAATGTTCATAATTCGTTGTAAACAGCTACTGGTTTTCGATGGTGAGTTTTAAGTTGTATGTAATATTAATTACAATGTGAAATGTAAACCTCTTTAATGTCTTGTTTTGTTCTATATCGCTATCTTTTTTTTCAAAACTGTTCCTCCAATTCTTCATGAAATACAAGCATGTTGAACAATGCTAAAACAATATTTAGTCGGATAGTGTTTCATAGATAAAAGAAACATACAAATGTGAAAATAGTTTTTCATACAACGGCAAATTGTGTATTTTTTCAGGCAATATATTTGATGTGTGTACGACAAACACAAGTCGTGTGAACGTATCATGGGCTGTTCTACGAAGTCATGCATCATATCCATGGTACTTTAGTGAAGTAGAATGTAGACGTACAATTGTGGTATGTCCTTCTGTAAATCGGCTTTTGTCTTCAAAAGTCTATAATGTAGATGTATCCCTAACCGGAGTCACAAAATTACTTTCATGTTTAGGAACACATTGTAAACTAATTTGATAAACGTTCCAGGTTTTAATAACACAGTTCTGTCGAGCCAATAACTTCCATTCAACACTAGTACACTTTAACAGATTATTAAGGATGATAATTATCTTAAAATCGTATTAAATGCGACCTGCACTTTGTTTTAGCTGGTTTGTCACATACAGTTTTTATTCTGTGGCAGCCTTCAGTGTTTTAATTGCTTCCAATTGTTCATACCCGCAGATTGGAGGACGTCAAGCTTGTATGTTGATTATACAAGACATGAATTTAGATCCTGATGGAAGGGACAATTTTACAGTTGAACATATAACAAAATCGTCAAAGTCAACCATTATGAATAACCAATCTTGCAAAGAAGGGACTCAAGTTTTTGTTCGAGGTGGAAAACTAGTCATTCATTTCAAACCTTTCAAGACATCAAAATCTGGTCGTGGTTTTATATTGATATTTAGAAGTAAGTCATTTCATGGATTTTGAGGCCTTAATAATTTTATAAATTTGTCAATATGTATGTTACAAATACTGGCTTTTACTCATCTGCAGGCTGTGTTTACTATGTATTGTTTTATACGGAAGTCATGCGTAGTACATATGTATAATGTGCTTGATAAACAACAAAATCACTTAAGATCTGTTTTATTAATAGGCTGACAAGCAATAATAATTCGCTGTTCAGTTTCATTCAAACCATTTTTTGCTCACTCTAAGTAAGTGAAATGGGTCCTACTATATGTTTATTACATTTTCCTTTTTCGTTTAAGGATTCCGTGTATCGAAGAAGGGATTCGACAACCGTACACTTGACGCTCGTAAACAACCATTTAATCCACAAATACTCGGCGATGAAGCTCATATAATGACACATAGATTATCTAACCGACGATTGTGTTCATTGAAAGGTAAACAAAGGCGTAAAGGAAGAGCTTGTAACAGGCGTGTATGGACAGATTATTATATCAGACTAGAATGACCAGCTATCTCTAGGACTAGGATCAGTTAACACGAGCTTGTTGTTTTTTATTTAGTCATAATACATTCATGGTCCTCTTCGAACATTTGAAGGTCTTGTATACATGTATAGATACAAATATATTCATACGTTTTTACCAACTGGAAGTGTTCTGAAGCATTCATGCAAATCCGGATTCTGAGTGCTTCCGGCTAGCAAAGAAACATGACATCGACCTAGATCTGCTTTCTTCGATTAGTGACGATGTATTGTTTTACAACATAACTGACATTTGTACCACAACCAAAGCGCGTTAAGTTGAACAAATCTGGAATTTTTTGTCACATAAAAATGTTATTTATTAATTAACGTCGACTTTTTCAAGGCCTTTGCTGTCTCATCCACATATTTTCAAAACATAATCATTCGTAATTTAGTGTCATTTGCTTAAAGACATGTCCTGTAACGTAATTCACAGTAACGTAATTCACATTCACTACGCATTCATTGAATTTGTTCATCTACATAATGCAATATAACCAATAATTACATTACTCTAGTAGTAGGACAAATGTTATTCTTTATAATGCTGTGTTTGACCGGCATAACTATACTATCATGAAAGTTAAATTGTATGTACATATTTTGTTTGCAGTTTGGACCGTGTACTAAAATACACCAGTAAGTTTGAAAATAAAGGGACACTTGATGTCCCCAGACCGATGTGACACTAAATACCTTTGATTGTTCAACTTAACGTGATTTTGTTGACCAATACTATATTAAGTTTTGCCTGTATATTCCTTTATTGGCCCTTAATTTAACTCTTTATTTACAACATTTAATATTAGAATTATGAATGGTAAATTAATAAATAACCTCCAATTTTTTACAACATCTTATTTGTCTTAAACACAGTGTGTCAATTAAGACTTGTGCGGTTAAGCAAAATTGTTGTAATAATGCAATAAAATCATGACTGTTTCACATTACTGCCACTTAGTGATACAATGCATTTCTTATACGTATTTTCTATACATCCCATATTAGATTTCTCAGTCGCGTCAGGCATTCCCTTTAAATCTTATGACTCACTTATAAAATGTATGATAAATTTAACTTTATATGCTGCTGTAAATTGTTGATATAAAGTGTGTACAATAATGGTAGAATTAAATGTTTTATTTCAATAATTTGTAATTTCACAGCTACATGAACTGGACATGGTGAAACCGTTATTTAAAAGTCAGCGCCGATATCATTCCCGGATTCCTAGACGGGGTATCAAATATTTTACATTAAATTTGGCCCTCGCATACACAATCTTGGTCTTGGGTCTCGAATTTAAATTTCCGCGCTAGTTATACTTTTAGTCGTACATATTTTACCCCAATCATCTACATAGATTCTATCCTATCGAACAATAATTACTGAAACATATCAGTCGTACTCAACATGATAAAAAGATAAATCACGGATCCCATAAAGTATTGACCGTAAAACAGCTTTTATCACGAATCGATTCAACAGTGAAATCGAGGCTCTGAGTTCCGGAAGTTTCTACTGAAATTCGGAACGCTCCTCAACTGTACTAAAGTCGCATTTACGTTGCGATTCTTTGATATTTGCGATATATTTAAGATACGAACGTTCTTAAATTAACCTCTTACAACTTATAATAGCGGATTGCAGAAACAGGTTAGTAATTTCATGATTGTATTACTTAGATAAATGTTGGGGCGTTTCCGTTTTCCTTGAATTAGATAGCACTGAATTTCAAAACTGCAGCAGCACAAATGACATTGACAAACTAATGAACATGCGTTGTGGTTCTTCCCTCCTGCATATTATATGTATTAACACATGACAATAATACTCTTGTAGGCATTTGACTGTTTTTATATCAATATTTGCTAAAACTGTCAGTCAAACCAAAAATATTATTACAGCACTCAGAATTATTTATATCAATGTGATTTATCTTTATGTAAATAAATTGTTTGTGATGGAACCAGGTCGATCAGTTGGCAGAGCATCTGACTTGCAAGCAGGTCATGGGTGCAAACCCCACATCAGGGTTTTTGTTTTTCCTCTTCCTATTTCTAATTATTTGATTGGCAACATTTGCAAATATATGTGTTTTATTATTGTCAGTTAATTTATACCCTAATAATAATAATTATGGAAGGTCAGACTACTAATCAGTAGACTGAATTTTTGTTGAATTTTAATGAGTCATTCTTTAGTCTGATCTAAGATATATCACCCTCATGGTTTAATAAATTAATTGGTGAGACTTCACAAGACTGGTTCCTAGACTACGATATAGGTATGACCAGTGGACCAGTTTGAATTCACTTCAAAGATTTACTGGTTATGTAGGCTGATGAATGGGTCTGGTGTAAATAGAAATTGGATCTACTTCTTTTCAGTTTGCCTGGTTGCAGATGACATCCCACCGGGGTCTGCATTGATTAAGTAAGATTTTGATTGTATAACAATCTATCACTTCGTGCTAGAATTTCTGGCCCTTAATTACTGAACTACACACGTGCTTAAGAATGCACACATATTAATTAAGTTACAAAAACCAAAGAAAGTCTGATTCACAACATATGTCATGATGTTATTAAGAATTACATAAATTCTCAGCAATTTGTTCTAGACCTTCATTTGATTTGATGATAACTGTTAATTTGATCTCTGAAACACATGTTATTCTTTTGTGGATTCTTTAGCAGCATTTGCCATATTTTAGACTGTTCAACTACTACCAAATAAAATTTAACAACTAGTCATTTTGTTTGTTTTTACTTCTTTTATGTTAAAATAACAAAGGTTGGCTAAGATGTCATCTTACATCAATCACATCAATATGTTTACTATTTTGTTTGTAAATTTGACCAGAAGATGTGTTTCCTGAACATTTGAAAATTGAGCGATCTGATCAGATACAATATTGTTTTAAGACAAAGGATATATCATGAACTATTTTTGTTAATGTTTATTTATATATATTACTAATATGATGAACACTTTTTCCAAATGCCTCTGCATGTGATAAAAAATTGAGATTGGCAATTTTCTGCATTTAAATTTTAATGGTTAATGGGACTACTCACTAAGGAAAATTTTATTGTTCCATCCATTCTTTTTAATTTTGGGCTTTTTGTATTTTTGCAGACTAAGGCTATTTGCAAAATGACCTTCCACTTTCCAAAAGTGATTTTTGTGGGCATAAAAAAACCCCTATTTTTGTCAGGGCCCTTGTCCCTTTGAAGACGTACTGTTGTGATGCATGCAGGACCTGTGTCTTTAACTCAAAATTCAAGGTTTCACTTAGAGGCCAAAGACCAAAAAAATATATTTCTTGACTTATTAATTAGACTCCTTGTCCAGACTATAACTGTCAGTTTTAGGTGATTGAGAAAAGCCTCAAACGTTTGCCAAGATATTATGGTGCATTACCTGCAAGATCCACATCCTTAACTTGAAAATCATGATCACGCTTGATGTTCAGAAGTCAAAATTGATATTGAACATCTTGTCCAGACTATAACTTTGTCACTTTTGGGGTGATTTGGAATTAATTTTGCTCAAATGTTTTGCATGTGCAACAACAGCCCAAAGTTCAAGGTCAGAATTAGAGGTCTAAGAACAAGTGGTGTAAAATGTTGTCCAAAAACATTTTGAATTTTAATTTGCACAAATGTTGACCATGATGTGACAGTATGTCATTGCACAGAATTCAAGTTCGTCAAGGGCACACTGGGAGAACCAAAATGTTGTGTCATTTTGTTCTTGTTGAGGCTGTTAATTTGGCACTCTTTGGGAAATTTAGCATTTTATTTAATCAAAAATGTTACTCTGAATTGATTAGTCTTGAGTGATTTAATAAAACCTAACCCTTATTTAAAAGTTTAACATCACATTATATTTTTATCATGATTTTGTGAGGTTGAATTCATAGGCTTGACAAATGCCAAGATGAAATAGAATGTGCATGAGACCAAAAATGTTAACAAACAATTACTTGTTCTGCAGTCAATGGACTGATTGTCACCTACTTTGACACACCATCAAGTTGGGAAGCTGTATTCTCGTATATGTTTTATTGACAGACTGAGGTGTTCAATGATCAGTCTGTGCCTAGTGTGAAATATAATGTATTTATTTATTTTCAGAATATGGACAATGTTACATTGTCTCAAAGATTTGCTAGTATTGGGATTGTCGATGATAATGAACTGGAAAGTGATAGTGACCTTATTGCCATGAGAAAGAAATATTTCCCTCTAAGAAATAGGTCTGTATTCTCACTTTACTGTAATAAAACATTTTCACTCACTCCTGATGTCAATAAAGTTTATGAAGAACTCGAAATGGATTCAGACTGGAAGATTCATTACAAGAAGTTGAAACAAAAATGTGAAAGTCTTGTTTCAGGTGTATGTTTTAGCATTCATAAAGAAGCTTGTATAGATGATGATTTTGTACTAACTAATGGTAATAGATCAGGTCGTGAATATGTTGATGACGCTGTTGGTAACAGTCTTGAGGGAAAAGAATCATTGCGAAATGAAACTAGTGTTGGAGATATAAATTTGAGTAAAAATGTTCATGAAGCATTTAGTGGGAATGATAGAAGTTGTACAGATTTCAGAGAAAGTGACAATATAGCTACATGTGATCTTAGACAGAGGGAAAATGCAAGAAAAGAGACTGAAGATGAATTTGCATTTGGTGCTGGTATATCTCCTGAAGCAGACATTGAAACTGCTTCAGGCACTCAAACAGTAAATAGAAAAGTGACTAGCCTGTCTGGTGACAAAAATACAGGTAACCTTAGGAGTATGAATGTCTCCAACAAAGAGGATTCAAACAGAAACAAGGCAACAAAAACCAAGATTGCTACCAAACGGAAAGATCCAAAAGTTGTGAGAAAGTTTGACATTAAACCTGCATCAAGTTTTCCTCTAGATGAGTTATTGCCCATTGTTGAAAAATCTCCAAAAAAGATTTGCGGGGCTGATGAAACAAAAGTTGATAAAACATTACCTGAGAAGATTGATGCCAATAGTGACAGTTACCCTCATCAAGAATCAAATGTGACTGAGACAGAGGTTTTCTATGGCTCTATCTTTGATTATTCTTACTCCAATGAAAATAAAGTTGATGATGCAGAGCCTGTGATTAACACAAACAGTATTAATACTGGATTATCTTACATTAAGACTGGTATTATTCCTGATTGTTCTGATGTTCTGAACCACACTATGACAGAAACATTAAAATCACAACTGCATGACTGCAATGGTGATGATGAATGCCCTGAAACAAACAAGTATGCAGAATTAGAGTCACCATTACATACTTCAACTTTCAGGTCAAATAATCATTTTAACATGTCAACTGTATCATCAGACACACTAAATGTCTCGTCTATGGACTTTTGTAATGACAGAAAAAGTGAAATACAAAGTACTATAGATGAAATAGGTGAATGTCATTCAATGGAACAGTGTGAAAATCTGTTGATGATACTGAATGACCAGTGTTCTGTATTAGCTACAAATGATAAAGATAGATTAAAACTTCAGTCAATGATCAATGCTTTAAGGTCTAAAGTAATAGATGCTTGCCTTGCTGTACCAAGCGTACCCACTGAATTGACTCCTTCGGAGTATAGGCAGGACAACATTGTGGGGCCAGGAGGTGATTCACTCAAATTAGCTAAAAATAATGATGAACTTTTTGAAGGTAGAACATTGCTCAAAGGTGGTGTTGAGCCAAGGCATATTCCCAAAACTAGCATTGACAAGAAGCATAAAAATCGCCCAGTGGATCCACGACCTTCACATTCAGACAATGGTAGGAGACATCTTACCCTCCCTTTGCCTAAGTTTGCTGTTAATTTCTATAGAGAGAAAACAGTGAAAAGGATGACTCATTTAGATTTGGACATTTATTCAGCTAATAAACACAAGCGCCTTGAAGTGAAAGATCCCAAAATGTTGGGTAATACTAACCATAGTACGAGTGATGTAGAAATGAACTCTGTGAATGAAGTATCATCAGCTGCTGTGGATTCTATGAAGTGTGCCCTTGATACAGGAAATATTAAAATTTCTGTTCAACAATCATTCCTGGATTCAAACTCCAGTCTAAATTTTGGCAAAGAATCTAACTTGATGTCGAAACTAAGTGGTATTAATGCATTAACTAAATTTTGTAATCCTAGTAAAATCACTAGCTCTTATGTATCTGATAATACTAATCATGGAGTGAACACTTCAAGCAATCTAAATATAAAGCACAAAGAATCATCCTTGAAATCTGATTGTTCAGTGAACACCAGAATTAACATAGACGAACAACCAGTTGATATGAATGTAGATAATGACTTAGAAGATGGTCAAATTTTAACAGATGGGAGCTTGTCAGATGTAGGTAGTGTAAGAACTGTAGCTTCTGATGCTGTTGACATGGATTGTAAAACATCAGACATAAATATGGTAATCACTATTCCTGGAAATAGTTGTGAGTTTAGGAAGAATGTAAGATCTTCTACCAGAGAATATCGCCACAGGCAAAGGTCATCATCCAGATCTTCGGTAACTAGTTCAACTTCATGTGACACAAAGTCAATCTCTTCACAAAGCATGAAAGGTAGTGAGTCTTACAAACATGATGGCTACTCTGACTCAAGCAAAAGAAAACCCCATCATTCTGAGCAGCAGAATCAGACTGGTCGTCGTAGACATCAGACTGCTCATGATTCTGGATATCAACACATTTCAATTCAATCTGATGTTACACACACTATGAAAAGACATCACAGCTTGGAGGAAGTTGTTAGAAAACGTCATAAGTCTGGAGATATTCTTGAAGATAATGTTAACAATGAGGCATCCATTGGATGCTCTGGTACATTAAGCAAACACAACAATGACATTGAACTAACAGACTCCAGATATCCTGTGGAAACAACAACTAAACAAAATTACAATCAACCAAGTGTCCATGATGATAGCGACCAACCTAGTATTCATGATAGATTAGGATGGAAAAGTATAAATCAATCATTACAGTCCATTCCTAAAACAGTTCCAGAACAGTTAAATTACCAAAGCAAACATTTCCAAACTGTACAGTCCAAAACTTACGGGAATTTAGGACAAGAAAATATGCAAAAGATTAAAAATTCAGGTCACCATAAGGTTCATGATCGATTAGGGCAACTATATATTCACGAACAATCAGGAATACGAAGTATAAAAAGACAAGAAGTGAAACCAGTCAAACATCATCATGAAATTTATGGTTCTTATAATACCAGTAAAACCTCTTCCACAATTGTGGATGAAGACATTTTAAAAGAAGGTCACATAAAATATGAAAATATGAAGAGAAATTCTGATAGTTCAAATCCTGCTGGCAAAAATTCTGGTGGAAAACGTAGAAAAAGTTTGGAAGAGCAAGAAAAAGAAATGGAAAATGATAAAAAATTTCTTGAGGAGTTTAAAATGAAAATAATTGGTAAAAAGTAAATTAAAATTAGATTCCAGCAATGTTATCTGATCTTGATATTTGTTATTCTGTAGAAAAACTTGCATGTAGGGAGCTCAATTTTCTTGCCTATTTGATATGTTTGTTTCTAACATCTAAAACAAAGTGTTTATGGTAAGCTTTTCAGGTTGTTGGATGTCTGTTAGTTATTAACTGTCATCTTCACTTCTGTAGAATATCGATATTTCTAAAAGTATGTCATTTTGACTTAAATACTAAGCATATTTATGTTGATTTATCATTTTGACCATGCTCCTTTTGAGGTTTATCTTGACCTTACGCTGCAAAACTTGTTTGAACTCTTAATACTATATTGATGCAATATTCAGGGGTGTAGAAATGAAATCAGCTGGCTGTTAGAGCATTCTTGCCAGCGTTGCCTCTTTGCCTCCTGCCTTAGGTAACCTTTAGACCCCTTTCTTCTTTTAGTAGCTTACTTGCTACATGAAAACATTTCTACTCCCCTGAATATTTCGTCTGCTTTGTTGATGATCTTATAATGAATAATTTTGATTATTACTAGTGTTATCATGATCCGTTGATACATTGCGCTGTTGATTCAGATGAGCAGTATATGGCCAGCATGTCTTTGTGTTGTAATTTTTTTTTATCCTGAATTAAATGTGCTGTCTGAATATGTTAACACCTGATGATTAGTTTTCAATAATCTAATGGGTAGTTATTATGAAATTTTATTTGAGTTCAAGGGATAAAATGTTATACAATTATTTATTACATAATTTTTTCATTATTTAATATTCCCAGCCACTTATTTTTTGATCAAAATATATTTTGAGTTAAGTCGGGCTAAAGTTATATTTGCTTGACACCACCCTTGTTGTCTCTCCAGTCTTTGGCCGGCTTGTATATGTATATAAACGCATTGTCTTTATACTTATGCGAAATAAACCCTCTCACATTACCTCATCATTCTGTATTTCATTTTGTGAGTATTAATAATACCTGGTGAGGCTGTATTATGTGTGCTTGTGTTGCTAATGGTGCTCAGAAAATTCTTTAATATACTGAAAGCAAACATTTCTGACTTATTAATCAAGGTCTCAATATTTTCAACTCGCTAGATAGTATTTTTATTGTTTTAAAAGTATCTGTCATTACTGTCACAATTGGAAGGTGAAATTCTTGAAGACATCATTGGAAAATTAAGTTTACAGATGTTAAGCTAGTTTTTTTTGGGGGGGGGGTTGCTGTTGAAATTTCAAATTCTTATTTTGACCGTTTCATTATTACAGTAGCTGATCATAATTACTTAAAATAAATAAATAAGTTATTGCCTCAGTTGATCTTTACTATAGGTGAACTTTTTACATTCCGGTCCACTTGAATACTATGGCAGCTATTGCTTTTAAAATTAGTTTATTTTTTATTGGTTTATAACTGAAGTTGGGTCTTTATACAAAGGGACATTACTGTGTCTTGTAAATTGTACAAGTGTTTTTGTATGTACAAAAATCTAGTTTCATGATTATTTTCTCTTACTACAAGCTTTTGCTTGTATTTTTCTAGCATTTTGCTAGTATTATGGCTCTTTTATCTGCAGTTTGGTTGCACATTGTTTGTGCTTCCTTTTTATAAATGCTATGAGAACTGTTGCTTTGGAACTTTATTTGTAATCATTGATTATACAGACCAATAGCCATAACTCTCTTTCATTTCCTATGAATTTAGCCCTTTATAAACTCATGTATTCAGTTAATACTCAGAGATCTTGAAAACTAGAAAAAATATATGTTATCCTTATTTTTGTATCGCATGATTATTAAATGTTCTGTTAACTAAATCTCAACTATTCATTGAATTAAAATGATTGCTCTTTGGTTACCATAAGATTTTCTGTCTTGGAACTTAAGTCGATGCAAATTATAATAAAATTAGGAATTTAAGTTAGTTACAGCCTTGAACAAAAATGTGCCCTTTTAGACATCCTGAGTACACATAGATGGTGTTCTTGTTATGTTCTGTTTACAGATAAGTCGAAGGCATGTCATGCTTGAAGTTAAGGTTTCAGTGTAGTACTGTTGAATGTATATTTTATATTAGATACCATTATTTGTTGTGTATATATTTCTACCTACTGGTATAACATTTTGTTGCAGTTGAAATAAATCACCGATTCTGCATTGAGTAACATTTTAAATAGACAAGGAGCTGTCTTATTGTCATTTAATAGGAATACTGTGACAAGTGTGAATTCATATTACACTTTGGTTGAATGAAAAGCAATGTTGATTTTGAATTTTTTGAACGTTTTACTTGTGGGTGATATCTGCATTTACTTGGAAATACTATTCAAGACTGGTTAATAGTGTTACTTATTTGTATATAGGAATTATACACAATTGTTATCGTGATATAATAAAATGGTGCATTTTAAAGAATATTCATTCCATTTTCTTTAACTTAAATTAATGAACATCTCAAATGCATCTATACAGATATAGACTGACTGCTAATTGTGTAATAAATCACAAGTATAGGTGCTGAGATTTTTTTTATCAGTAATTCTGTGCTAAGCCGAGTGATATGAATCACCATCAGCATGAAAATCTTCAAACAGGTTAATAATTGTCCATTGTCTAAAGTCTACTGCATGTCTTTAAGTGAAGCATTTATGGTACTAGGCTTTTAAGCAATTCTTGTACATGTGAATCTGTGATTCACTGATTTTATCTGATTTTTTTTTGAGTATTGTATTGTACACTTTAAACTAATATCATGTATATATTTTTATGTAATACAAGATAGTCATACTGCTGTGTCAGTTTCACCTAATATCACACCGGTAGTAATTACAATTGTTGGACTGCTCTCTGACTCACCTCAACTCCTAATATGTTGTGAAATATTGTTGTTCACTCAAAAAGGTATTTGATTGAAGACAGAAACTAAAAATAACTCTTTTCTCAATATGGATAAAAAACTATTCATTTTGAAAATCATCCTATCTGCAGCTGCTTGTGGAGTACAGGATTTTTTTTCCAATGACTCTTTTACTTTCTTAACCCTTTTCCTCATAATACCACTTTTCCCCACATCTGAAGCAGACAACTTTTGAAATCAGTGGAGCCATTGCTTGAAATGAGTAATGGCTTCTTTTGCCACAATATTTTCCACAATCCAATTTTCTTATATAAATTGTTACTTTGTATATTTGCTTCGAATTCGGAACAGTCCAAATTATGCTTATGAGGCAAAGGGTTAAAAATACTTTCATTTTTTGCATACATTAATTTGAAAGTGATTTCTAGTGGAATAGATGTGAAAGTATAAGTTTGGGAAATAGAAAAACTTGGTGAGATTCTAAGGTTTTACTAAAACTTTCATGTTGATTGAATTAGAGTCTTAATTTCTGTTTGTTTTATAACTTGTGTACATGTTGTCTCAAGTAATCTTGTTATAAAATGTGATTTCTATACGTAATATGTCTTGTACAGAGATACGCATTCAGTTTTTGATTGTTATTGTGTTTCATTATTATACTTGTACTTAGTTTTATTGTTGTTTTTATTACTTTAATAGACATTTTATGGATATATGTGTGTAAAATGTGTGTTATTTTTATGTCAGTACTCATGTACAATCAAATAATGTTTCAAGTTTCTTATTTGTTTATAAATACAGCATGGTTGACTTCGGAATTATACTCCGTAAATAAAAATATAAGGTGTAATCCATACACCTTGTTACTTATTTGATCATTAAAATGTATGCTCACGTATGTTATATTGCAAGCTGTGATTTATGCCTTGGACTAAATTTGCGCAAGAATTTTTATGATTTCCATGAATTAAATGAAAGAGAAGTTTGTACGTTACACTGCACTTAAAACTTTGATAATCTGGCTGTATGTTTTAAATGATTCAAGGATTTCCAATGCATAAGTATATGATTATATTTTAATATGTTATGTTGGTTGGGTCCGCTCTTGAAAAGTGAACTGACAAGAATACTTGGGCTCAAACTCATTTGCCAGTTATTATATCTTTAGTTTGTGTTAATGAATGTTCACCTTAAAAATACTTTAATCTGAATGACACATACTAAACTTTTTTTTGTTCTTTTGTTAAGAATGTGCGATATGAATGTTACACATTATTATATGCACAAGCAACCCAGTACGATAATCATTTTGAAAAGATTATGATATTCAGTTAACATGAGGTTTTCATAATGAGAAAATAAGTCACATTGTAAACAGCATATAATGTAATTTTTTTCTGAAATGTCTGGGAAGAAACTACATCAGCTGCTCATAAACTGAGTGACCATCCATAAACACAACAAAGTCTCAGTGCATTTATTTCCATATGTTTATTTTCCCATATGACTTTGCTGTTGATAGAACGTAGTAGTAAATGTCTTAAATAAAATGTAGATTTCACTAACAAAAAAAATATTGCATATAATAAAATGTTCATATAAATAAAAGTCATCGTTTGGTTCCAAAAATAGTCAAAATTTAAATGTTTTTTCAACAAAATTAAAATCCAATAACACTAACAAATGTAAGACTTTGGTCCACAGTCTTAATACCAGTTATACAAAATAATACTGGTACTTCATTAAAATGATTGGTCATAAAATTTAGTTCATAGTTAACATATTGCACTACATTCAAAGGTTATCAAATGTCCTTTGCAAAATACTTGATTCAAATAAGGATTCAAACTATAATATTAATACAGCAATAAGTCGATGAATGAAATTAATTACAGTTTTTGTTTAAGTTAATAGAAGCACATTACAAGTTGGTGATTTTACGATGTATTTCTGCAAGCAAAATACTTGTTTCCCTTCATATTCAAATGTAAATATCTATGTACTATACCATTGTTATGTGCATCTTATGAGTGTTTAGTGACATATTTAACAAAAATATAACACTTGTTTCATTTAGTTTTTTTTGTTATTTTTTAGCAGAAGATAAATACATGAAAAATAGACAGTAACAAATTAATATTAATCTGTTAGCGAAGGAATGGTTTCCCTTAAAATATAATATTCAAAATTATCCAGGTAAGTACTGGTTGAATGCCACTATTTATGACTTACATGATCACACAGCTTACAGACTTACATTGTAATATCACAGATTCCTCACCTGTTAAAGAAGATAAATATATGTGGACCCAAAAGAGTATACAACCCAAAGTATTCTGTTTGTTCATGGACTATAAAAGAAATACTGTATCATGTTTATGAGTTCTGCTTCAGGGACTGGTAGTAATCTTGAAGCACTTTCCAAGCTTTCGGAGCCATGAACCCATCTGGGGGATTCTGACCTTCCCTGGCGAGTTTACGCATACGAGTACCAGATATGAAGTCGAAGTCTTCTTTCTTCTCTGGATTGTAGAAGTCCATCTTCTTTATACGTGTATTGTATGCAGCAACACGGAATGGAACAATTTCTAGTTGTGTTAAACCTGGCGCCATTGTTAATACCTAAAGTGAGAGATAAATCCGTATTAAATAACCAAAATATTAGAAACAGCACCAATTTGTGTACAAGACCAATAACTACTTGTTACATATATTCAGATTTCTTTGAGAAACCACCCTGTGGGATTTAATTCAATTCACAGAAAGTATAAGATTTGTATCAATTTGATGAGAAGTTACTCATCAAATAATTCTCTATACCTTAATAAATTCTAGAATAAAACTTCAGCAAACATTCAAACGTACACTTACCTTAGAACCGTGAGTGTGTTCATACAAGTCTTTTCCACCATCTGGATGCGGCATACCAGCAGGATCACGCCCAACAATGTAAAAATTGGCCCCTGTTGACATTCTAGCTTTAGCATGCCACTGGACTTCCGTTGGTCCTGCATACATCATGGGGGATGGGAAGATTGCTAGTACTGTAGTATCTGGATCTAATACACCTTCATCTAGAATAGCTTTGTGCTGTTTCATTCTGTATGGTAAAGGCACATCATCATCTTTTGTCCAACCACCTGCAAAATTAAAAAAATGTTGCAATGACATTTTAAAATCAATTCCTGCACAGATCTGTCATCAAAACTAATAAAAGTATATAAACAGATGAAATAATGACGGAGATATGCCAACCATTTCAACCACAGTTCATATTGATATAATATTATGGTATATTTATAACTAAATACTTGTATATTTTTTAATTAAACAATCTTTACATCAACGGAAACAGAATTTCACCTGCAGGATTCAGTCTCAAAATAGCAATAGGGAGGTAACTTATGTAGCAGATAATTACCAAGAGGGTGCAACAGCAACACTGGTTTTTTATATCCTCTCTCGAGAAGTCGACGTTTCGTATCAGCCATTAAAAGAGCATGACCATTGTGGATAGGATTCCTTAACTGGAATGCAAACACTGCATCTGCTCCAATATTTCTGAATTTCGATCGCAGCTCTCTAGGAGTGAGGCGAAATTCATCAAGGCCATCATTCCAACGTATTCTCTCCAGGACTTCTAACTCACCACCAGCCAACCAATCACCACTCTCATATATCATCTGATAAAACAATAAATGAAAACTTTTTATGATGCAAAACTGAAGCATACACACAGTTTATACATGAGTGCCAACAGTAGAAATGAACTATTCACTCTGAGAACTCATTGACTTTCATTTCTTGTAAGATGTTCTGCTAAGTTATAAAACAGATCAAAGTTATTCAAGTAATATTGTAAAGGATCACATATATTTTTAAAATTACTTCATGCAAACAACATACATGACAGGAATATTGGACAATATCTCACCTTGACGTAAGGATGTCCAGTATTACTGGTTCCAAACTGTCTGCTACATCTCTCTTCCTTTCTATGCTCATAGAACTCGGGGTTCCGCATGATAGCAATCGGTTTATTCTCATATCGTAAACAGAAAGCAGCTGAATCTTGAAGTCTGTCCTTATCGTTGGTGTGAACAGGTAGTACGATAGGAATAGACTGGTTGGTTACACCTCCTGTAAGCATACAAAACAATCTGTTAGTTTAACTTCAAATCTACAGACATGACTTTTCAATTAATCATAACTTTTAACATTAAAAAAAAACATGACTTTTAAAGCAAAAACGTTTTCTCTGAATGGCACAATAAATCATTGACAACCATGTGGTTTATCTTGACTTAATTCGATCTATCATACAGGAGGATACAGCAATGTTATGATATTGTTTTTCATATAATCTACAAGACATATGCAATTAAACATTCTTAGTAACTCATGCTTTCGAAGTTGTATACACATGAAATAAATACAACACAATCTTACCATCAAGCAAGCATCCAAAATGTTGACATTGTAGAAATTCTCTTTCTCTCATGAAACCATTCAATGGTGAAGCCCATCCCTCAGACAGTACTTGAGTCCATTGTAAATCAAGCTGTATGAAAAAAAAACAGGAATACTACAATTGTGTTTCCCTATACAATATACATAAATTTTAATGTTTGTAACGATGAGCCAGAGCATCCGCATTAATTGTGAGTCAAATGTTAACAATTCAGGATTGTTTTGCCTGCCTCGGTAAAATGTTTGTCTACCAATAAAAATGAGCAGGGATGTTTTGTTACGTGGATGATTTGTTGCACACTCATAATAGTCTATTTAACCATGATAACATGGGTAAAAGTTGAAGATTTTCAAAAAACAGGAAATCTTAACCTCGGGGCCTCAGAAGGGTTCAGACTTGGGGAGAAAACGTAGGTTCCAGAAAACTTTTAAACCTGCGATCATAAAGTGAACAAACCTTAGTTATTTCCAGACTGGGGAGAGCCTCAGCCTCGGCCTTCACAGCTTCTAATCTGTTCTCTGGTACAAACATTTCCTTCACATTGTTCACAGCACTGGATGGTACAACTTCCTACAATATCATTAAAATCAAAATAATTAGAAAAAAGGTGAATGAAATGAAGAAAGGACAGAGCAATATCAGACCTGATATACTTTAATCAATCTGGAAGGTTGTACAAGTTTCAACCTATCCTGATTTCTTTTACATAATTTTTGTTTAGCAAACATAAAGAAGTACAACCTCTAAATATCAGACCAGCAATTAATGCACAGCAGTCTGCAAACTTCAAGTAATTGCAAACAAAATAATCTTGTATGCTAGACAACAAATGAATAACAAACTAGACAACTTAATGATGCTGCAACATGTCTGACATTCATCATTTATCATAATCGTACCAAACATTATCCTGGTGAGAAAATGGTCCGACAGTAATGACCATCATTAAGTATATTAGACACATTTACAGATCCAGTCATATAAATCATTCACAAACTTGAATGAAATCAGCCTTATGATAAGCATTAAAATGAAGGTCTGTACAGAAATATTTTACAGAAAAGGTATCACGATTTTGTCTAACAACTGTTAAAATGTCATGTGTTTAAACTGTTTTTAAGTACAGGGTAAAATTTCTGCCAGCATGACTGTGTATCTAAATTATAATCACAGTTGTTGTGGGAAAATTCTGATTTTATGAGCTATGGATTGAAATGCAAATTTGACTGTGGTAACATATCCTTAACAATGTGATGACAATATAGTTCTATAACTTATACAGCCAAAGTATACTGTCATAAGCAGAATAGTAAAATATACAGTACAGTGATACATGAACACTAGTAAAATAGATAGACGCACCTTCTCAACAAGATGGTTAACAATTTCCTGCACACATTCATCAATACTAAGTTGTCCAGCCTTAACAGATACCTCTGGACTATCGGGTTTTTCATAGGCAGCATCAATACCAGTGAATCCTGTAATATAAGTAAGAGCATAGATGTTACAACTGTGAAATATTAAATCCAGTTATTACCATTTAAATATAATACACTCATCATAAAATCATAAGGAATGGAATGCTTAGTTAAATAACAACATAAATGGATAAATTATACAAACTTCAATGAAACAACTTGGTGTGTGATATCTTTTCTAAAAGTAAATACAAACAAATAGAGAGGGTTATAAATATTGTATGCTTCAACAACTTAGTAGAAACAATGTGAGTCATAGCTCCAGCATAAGTTTCCAGATGTTGTAGAGTCACAGCTATTTAAAGCATTATTTGTGTCTTACCTTTAATGATTCCAGCTCTGGCCTTCTTATACAATCCTTTAACATCTCTCTCTTCACAAACCTCGATAGGTGTATCAACAAACACCTCCACAAACTTCAGACCAGACTGTTCATGAAGTTCTCTGGCACGTTGACGATCCTGAATAAATACATTATCTATAAGTAACTATATATACAGACGTTCACCATGGCAACACAGAACAAACTGAGTGAGAAGTGTTCATATCAGTCCCATGTGACAAAATAAATCTTCAACCATTGTACCAATGGAATTGTTCTACAATTTTACCTGAATTGCAAGAGCACAGACTACAGAAATTTACTAAAGAACGATTTTTCAAATGTCCAAAGTTAGTAGGTAAAGTGGATACAAATTATTGAAAGATTATTTAACAGCAAAAACAACACGATTGAAGTATGAAGTAAGTAGCAGGTGCTCAATGATAATATAAACTGGGTCAATTAATTGTTGAAGTTTTTCTCACATGGAAATTATTCCCACAAATTTGATTGAAATGTCAAATTAAGACTGTTAGTAAGCCATTGATTGAAGAGCTGAACAAGGGAGATAATCTGTTCTGATCAATATAAATTATAAGTGACTCTAAAAGCAATATCATGTAACATCTGACATCCTGCTGATTACTGTGAATATAGAGAACTCTTCATTACTTTATAAACATCTAATTCTGCAGTTACAGAATGTTTGAAATGAGACAATATAAAGTAGTCTATATTTGTAATCAGCAACAAGGCTGTGATAAAACAACTATACAAACCTTAGCATATGGACTGATGAAAGCAGTGATACAGACAATACCACCATCAGCGAAGAGTTTGGAAACTTCAGAGATACGTCTGATATTCTCTTCACGATCCTCCTGAGTGAAACCCAAGTTCTTGTTTAAACCAGTACGGATATTGTCTCCATCCAGACTGTAGGCAGGAATTCCCTGGCTCACCAAGTATTCTACAAAGAAGAAAATATGTCCAGGTCTAATTTGCTACTTCTATATACAACAGGTTCATCAAAAGGATTCTAACTAATTTCTTAAAATAATTTTTTTCTGAATTTTTGTTATAAAAGACACGAAGTAAAGATAAGATCTTAAATATATACAATGAACATAAATAGTTACACATGAGTTATGATGTTTCGATGTCCCACCCTCACCTACGCCCACTACTGATTTGTACAATGTAAATCATTACACCTACATGAACTTGGGTGTTTTAGTTTATTTCTTCGTACAATAATAGGAAAATGAACCTCTTTATGGATTGATATTAACATCAAGAGATATTCAAGCTTTAAAAATACCAAGCTTTAAAAATACCATACATGAACTATAGTGACAAAATAATGCAACAGATAAGAAATCAAAAAAATTGCTTCTTGTATATAACATTAACAGAAGTTATCAACTCAACTATTCATGCATGGCTGATAGCACAAGGCAGTACTAAATATGTTCATAAAATTTACCTATTTATAAAATTGTACTGAACACTAACTAGGTCAAACGGAAGTGTTCACAAAGCAAACAAAAATGAAACTACAGTACTCCAACTAAACAAGTACAGTTTATATATAAATACATCAGTGTGAAATGTTATCTTAAATTATTATGGCTACTCTTTTTTCACATGACACAGTTGTAATCTCTATTTATCCATATTTTACTGCTAATTTTCATATGTCAAGAGTATTTAACCAATAACCTGTTTTGAATAATGGCCTAAAATTATGCACATTTAGATTGTAATTCACGAAGTTAGTGGTTTTATACATGAGAAATCATATTTTATTATAGAAATGATGAGAATTTCATTTTGAATAAATATTAAAAAAAAAACATTAAACACTTGAACAAGAATGAATAGTAAGTTATGAGACTTTGCTTTTACTCAGATTATATCAACTTATTTGACAAATAAGACACTTAATCAAAAATTCACACAAATTTCTAGTTTGCTTAAAACTCACACAAATTTCTAGCTTGTATTGTTCTACTACTGTTCATGTAAAAAAGGTAATGTATATATCCTTAAACTCGAAAGATAAATTCACTAAGGAGAATTTATTAATTGGGTCCATTCTAGATATTGTTTGAGTAGAGGCTACGAAAGAATAATTAAGTGTACTTGATCCACTCATTCTATTTCAAGGGCTTGAAAGCAAACTGTTGTAAAGGCACCAGATAGATATAAGATACAATAGTCAATTGCACAATTACCTTCAAGGGCAAATGAGATGGTTGTCTTTCCAGCACCAGAGAGACCAGTGAGCCACACTGTACATCCTCGGAAACCAGATCTTGAGCCAAGAACTTTCCCTCTCTTATCTCGAGACACATTATGTTCCTGGTACACTACGTTTGTAGCTCTCTGTACAGCCTGAAATACATAACATATACTACATCAATATTGCATTAATCATTCTATACAGAGAGGTTTGATGAAAAGTAAATGAGCTATGAAATATTGGAGAAGATACTAGTGGCATTACTGAAGATGCTGAGGGTAATACTAAACATGCTTGTAATATTACTGAACATGATGGTATTACTGAAGATGCAGGTGGTATTACTGAAGAAGCTTTGGTATTACTGAAGATGCTGGTGGTATTACTGAAGATGCTGGAGGTATAAATGAAGATGCTGAGGGTAATACTAAACATGCTTGTAGTATTACAGAATGTGATAGTATAACTGAAGATGCAGGTGGTATTACTGAAGAAGCTGTGGTATTACTGAAGATGCTGGTACTACTGAAGATGCTGGTGGTATAAATGAACATGCTAGTGGTATTACTGATGTGGCAGGGATGCCTATAAATTGCAAGCTGATAAACATTTGATGAAAAAATTAGTAAGTCCCGAAAATATAAACATAATTTCACCATATGTTTGCTTCATCACGGTTAAATAAACATTCACAAACTCAGTTATACAACAAGTTGCCATTATCTACATGAAACATTCATACTTGCTACTTGCTACTTTATATTCAAATCTCAAACAGTAAAAATATTTAACCATACATCATCGTTATACGAAAGTGTATGAAATATAATGAGGAACTGAGTTTGGCTTTCACAATAAATAAATGAAACAACATTAACATAAAGTATAGACTTATAATTTTTATCAATCTAACTATATAAAGTATGTGTAAATAACATGTAACACTGGTACTATTCAAAATGTCCGACAGTAAAACTGAACAGTGACTTTGATGGCCATCTCATGATGTAACATAAACATGCTAAGCTATATGTACATATAATAATAAATGAATAGCATTAAATACTGACAGTACAACATCAACCCACAAACATAAGACAGACAGCATACCAACAAACTACCAAGGACACACATTAGTCTCATTAAGTACAAAGACATACTTCAATCCCTGAAGAGCATAATTAACATGCTTAAAAAGCGATGTAAAATATGAGTACACATTTTAAGGTCGTACTCTAGACAAAACATTCTTCACCATGTCCTACATGATAACATTATATCTTAAAAGTAGGACATCGGGTGACAATGTTCACTTCAACAAGACAGCGTACGTGTATTTCAACCCATAGAGTCCCAAATTAGCATAGAGTCCCAGATTCACAAAAAATCCCGTTTACATGCATCTACTTCCACAATTTAAAATGTCAAGGGCAAAATCTTAATAAAAACAGTGCAAACATTTCAAATATTTAAACAAGAACTATTTATAAAAAAATTATAATTAGAAGCAACAAAAGTTAGTTCGTTATTTAACCATTTTTGGGTATCAAATTTGATAATTAAACATTACTGTAAAAGGTCCACATCAATTTTGGGGGAGGGTACTTTTTGCCAATAAATTATACTTCGAGGGAAATGGTAAATTATACCAATACCTTAGCTTAGATTGGTTATATCAGAAAGGTGAAAAACAATTTGGCTATTTGAGCATTCTACCTGGCTACTTTTTCTCTACATTTTCCCCCTACTACGGGGGGGGGGGGGACCCTTGGACACCCTTCTACTTTTAGTAGCTTATCAGCTACATGAAAACGTTTGTTATACGATATGGGTATCATAATACATCTTATACAGGAAAGCAAAACTTTCACCTCTACATGATGGTAAAGATCAGAGATCATCAGACAACAGGACTCAGAAAACTGACCAGATATATACCAGTAGTTTACAATTATATACTTATATCTCTACTGATTACCTCGTAAAAAGGTGGAATAGACAGTACTAAAGACAGCTTTTTAAGGCTTTTAAGATCACAACATTGTAACTATTGCATGGATCCAACATGCAAACTCACTAAAGGGCTGAAATCTTATCAACAACAAACAACAACATTCCTTTCTTGAAGTATTTACAACAAAGGTCCGGATAATAGGGTATAGTGTGAATAAACTGTATAGCTTTCTATGCATAAAATCAAATAAAACATTTTCTTGATATGAACGAAAGCAACACAAAATATGCAACAGAGAACCAATTAATTCCCGCAGAATAAATTTCCAACACATTTGATCCATCACTATTACATTCTGTCACTATAAATGCAAATTGTAAGCAGTATATTTGTGGTTCACTTTATCTATGCCTCTCTTCAGTGAAAAAAAATGAAAAGTACAGATGACAAAGAAAACAGAAGTCAAGTTTCAGTGCCAGTAAAGTTAGGGGTTAGTAGGTCAAGCTTACTTCACTTATAGGACTTTACCCCCAGCAGAGCTGTTCAATAATGTCTTCTTACACATTAAATAACAGTGTGTTATGTGTCCACATGAATGACGTACTGGCAACTTTAAATAATTTCATGTATTATTACATATAACTACTCAATACATTTCATTGCACAAAGGCCATGTTACTATTTTTATAGTTTACTCTTTTGGACAGGCAGCATCATAGATTTGTTTTATTTATTTATTATTAATCTATTACTTAGTTATCTGTTCTTTACACATAATTGTTGTATAAGTCAGACACACTGATCCATTTTTTTCATTGCTTTGGACAATTTTCATGTCTTGAGAAGCATCGTCTTATGTCAGTACAGACACTTTAGAAGAAGAACTTGTATTGGTTCTACTACAGTAGACACTCCGGTATTAGAGACAGTTTTTGATAGGACAAACACATTCTTCAACTGACAATCGAGCACCACTATAAGGACACCCGCTATGAATGACTCTTCACGAAAACCACAATAATACAGGCATTTTAGAGTACCTGTTCCTTCAGAACACTAGAAAACTCTTCCATCAAGCAATCACCCTGCCATAAGGACTTGTATTCTGCCACTAACAAATACTTCAGAGATTTTATACAGCTTATAAATAAAACATGGATACATAAATAAAACAAACACAAAGATTGTAAGATACATAAATAGATAGTTGATTAAGCCACATAGAGATTAGACATCAAATTACACCAGTAACCAGTAGTATCACGAATAGTGAAATTCATGAATTAAGTCAATCCATGAATAACGTAGTCTGTTTGTGATTAAGTCGTGCAAATGATTATGAACATAATACTGTATGCAATATGTAGTACACAATGCATTAACAATAGTTTGATTGACAAGAAAAATCTCAATAATGTTATTTATCAAACAAACATTTCATTCTGAAAAGCATATCCAAAAAACAATAGATAAACTTATAAACAAAACTTATCTTACATATTGTGATCCCTTTGAGGGCCCCTGTCCAGTAGCCATAATGTATTATTAACAAAACCCACTAATATCCAGATCCTTAAAACTTGTTTCAGAATACACCTGCAGCTCTTACTTCCTATCACAGACTGGTATAAAATATCCTAAACAAGGACCTATGTGTTCAAGATTTAACAAAAAAATCTATAACCAGTCAGTATTATATATCACCTTAAGGCACGCGGAGAATCATGTATATACCTGTTCCATAATGACCCTATTGTAACAGCACATTAATATTTAACTACTATAGTACATGTATATAATACCCATCAATAATAGAAGCACAATAAGGGGCTTAGGGTTAATTGGGGCTGTACGAACATGTATAATCTCGCTTCTGTGCATGGTGTCATGAGCTGATTTAATGTTAAGTCAATAAGGATTAGAAAGATTATTTTTTAACAATTATTTTTAAAATTCTTTTAGTCAAGTTTCAATACTACTGTGCAGAAAACTTTTTGAATTACAAACAATGTAAAAAAAATAAGAAATAAAACTTTCTGAACAAATAATTTCATTCTTTTTTGAACAAATTATGTTCCAAATTATTTAGCATTTTTTCATGACAAAATTTTTTTAACAAGCACATGTTTCTAACAAATGAAATACAGACTTGCAGTGTGTCAGTAACACAGTAAAAAAATACTTCAACAACTTCATTCTTCATTTGAGATGAAAATTTGGATCAATATAAATCAAATACAATTCATGAAGTCATTGAATTTTTCAATTTTAACCCAGATGCATAGTTGCACATATCTGAGGATCGTTCACAAAATTTTCAAATTTCTTTATTATTTAAAGATTATATTTCCGTGCACTGTCAGCATATTATGTAGCAATTATTACAAACTGTAGTATCAGTTCTAACATTGACATGTAAAAGCATATCTGAAAAATAAAGTATACAAGTAGAGGAAAAAGTGAAATTATTACCGCTATAGTTTTCAGCATTGTCGATGTCATATTTGGATGAATTTAAATTCAAATATATTCTCTCTCACTCTCTATTTGTTCAGTAATTCCCAAATTGAATTCAACAGCTTAACTCAGGGTTTATATATGAATTAACTAGAACTGTCAACACGAAATGTCCCAGTTAGTTCTGATTACATATCCCCCATAAATGACATCAGAAAGAGATGGGCAACATTAACCCAACAGATAAATCATACAGTAATATATGAGGACACAATACAACCAACAGTAAGACTTCATATATTATCTTGAGTCAACAAGTAGGACATTGAGGTGCATTGCACAAAAATTAATCATGAATTTGACAGCAAAATATAAGAACACTTTATTCTCATAGTTTTGAAAGACTGATCAAGTTGATTTTAGCACAAACTATATGAGGACACAAGCACAGTGCTCTCTGACAGTTCAAATACATCCTTAGATCAAACAATAAAAGCCATTCCGTGCAATAACTGTGGGTCTTCCAGACTGACAAAGTAAGAATTTGGACAGGCAAAATTTCAGTTGAAATCAATACTCTTCTTTATAGTTCTCAACCCAGCGACTGACATATTCCCTGTTTTGTATGAACAGACAGATAGACAGACAGACAGATGCACAGACAGACACACAGACAGATAGATATCAGCAATATGCATGACAGCAGATACTAGAACAAGTGAACATAAGACACCCACATTATTGTGGTATACACAGGGATGTAGAAATGTTTTCATGCAGCCAGTAATCTACTAGAAGCAGAAAGGGGTCTAGGGTTCAGAAAAAGTAGCCAGTTATTTTTCTGGCTTCAGACTCACGTCTGCACCCCAGGTACACAGAAGTAGAGGAACTTCTTTACAACAAACATGTATACATTAATGACTAAGGGACACATATGTGTCTTAGATCAAACAATATACATGAACACAGATATAACAGAACACAGACAGAAAAATAAGAAATCGACAGAATTAACAAACAAGCACACAGGTACAAGCCATGTAAAAAAAACACAATAAGACAATGTTCATAAACAGAAAACAGGACTTGCATGAGGAAAAATGAGAAATTCAAGAAATTTACACAAAATTTTGTCTAAATACATTCAAGACAAGGTGCATTTAATCATTCATAACATATATACTATGAATAAATGTTACTCCAAATTCAGGTAGACGGTTTTGTTAAGGGATACATTATAATATTAACAAATGCATACAACATATTCAGAAGTCCAAAATGATCAACATTTAATACTGCACTAATCACAACTAAGAAAAATTTAATGCACTGTAGAATTTCTTTCCTTCCTCAAAAGGGTAATGTAAAATTGTAACAACTTTCAAAAGATATTTGTTATCCGATGTCAACATTATTGAGTAAAATTGTACCAAAACTGAGCCATGAACTTTAACCCAAATATTTGTCCTTAATTACATTGTACTTTGTAAAACACATCATAAAATGAATTACGATTCTCAGCTTCTCCAAATTTCTTCTCTTCTCTGGTTGGAATCACAATATACATAACCAATCTTTCCTAACTTTTAACTATATTCTAAGATTGACCAGTTTCAGTATATGAGAATTGTGCAAATTTATATTCATCATTTTCTAATTGTTAATAATGACCTGAAACAATAATCATATTTAAACATACAACAGTAGATTTATTTTGGCACACTGTTTACTGACATACGTCAATCTTGTATAACTCGATCCATTAACCTAGTTTTAAGTAGAGTAAAATAGTGAATATTTGGGTTAAAATAATTATGTGTGTATAAATAACATGAAGTATCAATGATTTTATTCATATCATTAGCCCAAAACTTCATGTAGCTTAAGGTATATTCATGTTAAGTTCACATGTTTAGGAAAGACAACCTTTGTAAACAGTCATTAGTCATGGGAACATTCACTAAACAAGGTTCATACTAGACAATGCTGGAAAATATCGAAGTTAAAATATAAAAATATATTGATCCTAATTACACAAATGAAAACAGCTAGTATTTTTTTTGATCAGCAAATATATAATTCAGTTATTACATGTACTTGAATTTAAACAATTGATAATATATGGCATCACATTACATGAACGAGTGAAACTGATCAGTAAGCAAATCTACTGTTAAACATATGTAGAACAGATGGTACACTTTTATACAATGACAATTATAGCAATATCACAGATTTTATGACAAATTAACATCATATTGTAATTGCTGTATTACATAAAATTTGTAATTGTTTACCTTATTAAGAAACTGACCATACAGATTATAATATCCTCGGGTCTTACTCATAGCGTAATTTACTGGTTTAAGATTTTCGATGCATCTACTAAACTCATTAATTGTCACAATCAATCATACGCTTGACAAAACAGTCTTATACGTGGCAAGAAGTGACGTGACAGACAAAACGATTCAATTATTGTCAATATGATTTTCTTATTTAATTCATTCATCATCAGGGGTACTAACACATGACTTCGTAAATATAGAACTTCATTAAAACTTAAACAGTCATAATAGGTAAAGTTCATGAAATACTCATCAAACTTATTGTTCTATATTTAAGATGCTGTTGTATAGACTCATGGAGATTCATAAGTTAATATTTTAATGAAAAAAATATCATTGCGTGTACGTCCCTTGGTTTTATTTCATTTCCAACAATTACCTCTCATTACTTTTTAGAACTGATTTAAAGCTGTATTACATGACTGGGAGATAATCAATCAGTTGATGTCGTATGTTGTTCAAGTGGCCAGTCTACAGCCGTTTACATTGCATTTGACAACAAATTAATGTCATTTACATACATATAGTGACACTGCCTAATTAAGAAATACGGACACCCAAGTCCCTGCAACAGATGAAACACTGAAGATTACAAGAAAATTTACATGAATATCATCCGATGAATGATGATGAAGAAACTGATGAATGCAAATTATCATTTACAAAACTTTCAGTTTCAAATCATTTGAAATACATCAATAGGATGAACAAGGAAGACTGTTGTTTAACTACCGGTAAGTGTAATTCTTTCAAAAGACAAATTGTATAAAGTGAATCAATAAAATCTTCAGTATTTCTGCATGAAGATTTTAAAGACGACTTAATCATATCAAATACAGAACAACACACCAATCACAGTAAAATGTGAACAATTTACCATATTTATATCATAATTATAGTGACAGTTAATTAACAAAATAATAAGACAAGAGAACATCACTACTGACCAGTGGTTTTGTAAAAGTGTATACTTGCATTGTAATCTATTATAAACTGATAACTACATGTTGTCAAAGGATGACATTAAACTTTCATACCCAACCAACCTATTAAGCAATTCAAGGGAGACAACTGTTCATATATCATACAGATAGTAAACTGGTACAAGAAATGTTTGATATTGTAAATTTTTATATAAAACAGGATGAATATGGTTTGTATTTTGATATGTTACAGAGTGATTAAGAAATAAATAAAACACAGATTTTGACTGCTTTGATGTAAGTTGTGGGTATGTTTAATCATCTTACAATAATTCATATGTGATATTATACTTAAAATCATAGGAGCTAGCACATTGAAAGGGATAGTGTGTAATGGCGTAATAGGCCTAAAACGGTCTAATTACTGGTATATATGTATATGATTAAACTGTCTACAGACAAAGCATAACCCACAAAATAAACTACAGAACGTTCAAACAAGCACAGAACATCGGAGCTGATGTTGGCATTAACAGTTAGAAATCCATTTGTTCATCAACTAGTAAATATCGGTGTTTTTTTTTTGTAATGAAAATAAATTGCAATCTTCCATTAGCAGTTAATATAGGGGATTGTAAACAGAATAGAACTTTGAATGTGCTTGAATGCTAACACAATGTCTTCACTATAACTTCAATGTGTTCAGACATCCTGGAAAGATAACTAGGAAGTCTAGCAGACAGACCGCAATTAGATGTATGTAAACATTCTTGCAGGTGCATATGTGTCATACCCTCCTTGAAAATCTCTTCTGAGAACCATCACTTCAAACAGCATTAATCAGTTACAGAAAATTATCTATCGGACCAATAGGAAATGAATTAAAATGAAAAATCTTCATTGGATTTATTCCTTAAGAAACCAAATCTTCTGCTTAGTGTATAAGACTTTTGAAAATAAATACTAGTACGCAAAACTTTTTAAATGGTTGATGACTGTAACGAACTAATTAACTGAATTTATAACTGTGCTTCAATGTTGTACAATGCTTTATATGTGTGGTAATAAATTTATAAAGAAAGTGCTAGGGCAGTAAATGAAAATTACACACAAAATTTTACAATAATGCTTCAAGACACTGAGTGCTACATTCACAGTCATAATGTTTCCTTAACAAAAGTCCTGTAGAAAAAAATCCATATCAAAAAGACATGGTATAAGTTCACGTACTACATGTATAAGCAATTACATCATTCTGTTAAATTCATTACACTATAAGGAAATATTATCCATTACAAAATTTTTAATTTTCACAAGCATCCTATGATAAATTCAAAAAAAACCCCTAAATCATTAAAAACACAAAGGTCCTCTTGTATTTACCCCCCCCCCCCTCCCTAGATTTGTATGAGATAATATTTCATCAACTGCATCGTCATATAATGTTGTAAATTTACCCAGACTTGTATGAGATAATATTTCATCAACTGCATCGTCATATAATGTTATAAATTTATACAGACTGGTTACCAACCAGAAACCTAAGAAAGCATGAAAAAAACTTGATGGGAGAAGGTGGGGATTATAATTTTGAAGTAAAATATAAATGTTTAGATTCTACGTCACAATTTATGGTTTCAAACGTGATCTATGTCTTCCGTATATAACTATACAACTCATTACATATACAATTTGAATAAAGGGTGTGGTATAATGATACGTGAACTTAATACCCATCATGTAGCTTTAAAATCAAAGTACTGAAAGTAATGTTACCATGTTTAAACTTTTAAAAGATACACTACAGCTAGAAAATAGCACAGTAAACTACCATCACTCAATATGGTTAAAGCAATCACTGACCAACAAAAATCATACCAATAGCCAAACCTAAAGAAATGTCATACCTTAAAGATGTAATTCATTCATGACCACAGCAAAATGACACTTAACACCACATGAAGCATTTTATGACAAAACAGACTTTTGAGTAGAGCAAACGTCAGAATACTTGATCTTTGTATTCAGACAAACTGACCACACAGACTATATGCATCTTTTAACGTGGTCATGTGAACTTCCAAAACATAATTCACTTAACATAGTGTTTAATAGGATAACCCTTCAGATCCTGTACCACACTGAGCAAACATCATGATGTATGTTAATCTACACTCCATATAGTAAAACAAATAATGTGTAATTTATGAAAATAATGATTATAGCATAACTGAACGTAGTTCTAATATTTAAAATTGATTTCTGTTCAGCTCAACAAATAAATAGAACTAATGTTCTTGTGTACGGATAGAGCTGCTATGTTCTCAGAGACAACTTACTCGGGCCAGAAAATATATATATATAAATGACATCAGATCTGTATATATGTATATATATATGGTTAAAGCAATATAGTTATATATATATATAATGAGCAACAAAGTAAAATATACATCAATCATTAAATGCATTAAATAAGTCACAAGATAGCTCCTAAAGGATTAATCTTATAGACTAATGTACTAAATGGTCAATTATAGTCTACATAGGACCATCAAAATGTAACTTGACCATAAAATGACCTAGATAACGATGATGGAAAAGACCTGACCCTACTATTATATACAACATACCAGCCATTTTCAAAACTCAGATCTTTATCTTTTCTCTTCTCTGATGTTATTTTATTTATTAATGTAAAATAAAAAAACGTGATTAATATCTTCCGACATTTCAAGCTGAAATCCATGACAAGTTTAGATATAAACGGCTCTGGTTATTTTTACAGTAATTGGAAAGTGGATCAAATACAGTATAGCGTTATAGGTATAAGTATAGATTTTCTTCACAAGTCCATTCATAGTATGGTCTGAATACAATCTTTTCAACGTGGCAACAGTTGTCATTATAATGATATGAAATTCTTTCAGATTAATTTGTAAGATTTATTCATATTAAAAGTAACAAATTTACAAATATCTACTCTGTACAATAATGTAATATTTTTACATTAATTGAATTTTATTCACTGCCAACAATACAATTATATGCAGTTGTAGCCTTCAACATGTAATTATAAGTTGATCTAGTACATATCCAGTCAGGTTACTCCAACTGACCCATTTATGTAGAGATATATAGATATATAGATATCTAAGCTGTCATGTTTAACCAGAACTAGAACGGAGAACTCATAAACGCACGAAAATATGCACACAAAAAAACTGCAATAAAGTTGGAACATGAGGTTATCAGGTAGAACTCATTTATAAAAGCTGGAATTCTCTATGTTCAACAAAGAAACTTGAGAAATACATCATTTTATCAGAAATCTAGAAGAATAAGTAATTTTTTACCCAAAGTGATACATTACAGTAAAATAAATTACACACTCACCTTAGACATTATTACCGTTCTCTATTCAGTATTACAACACACACTTCAATGCCTGATAAAACAAGTGTCCCTTTCTGTTTTAAGTGAAATTAACGGGCCCCTCCTTTACTACAAGTATGTTTTGAATATACTACAAGTTTAACTTAGGGAGTAGGAGAGTTTATACTGATTTACAATAAAAGCGTACAACCAAGTACATCGACCAATAGAAATGTAGCAATATCTGATGATGTGGCACTTGAGCTAAATAACATGACTGCGGGCATACAAGAAACTTCAATAACGTATTTTCAGTATAATAGGTTATGGGATATGGTCATGTGGTATGGTCATGGTCCAAATATATTACTGAATACAAATTTATATTACCATAAAGTAGAGTAAAGACTCTACTGGAGTGCTGTTTTATATACAAGAAAGTTAAACTAAATTTTACTAGCACATAACTTTACATCTGATATTACAAATAACTGAACCATGTAAACTTAACACTGAGCTAGGCTTACAAAATAATGACTAGTTCTTTTTAAATATTCCACACTTTAAGAACATAAATCAACATTTATACAATCATTCAGGTATATTGAATATAAACTTCATATGTAATACATGCATTGAAATATCTTAAAATGGCTAACACAACCTGACTGAGAATTTTATTTTCTCAGAGAAATAAAATTATCGTACTTTTATAGATTTTCTTAATAAGCTAATATATCAATTTTTTGTTTTCAATTACTATTACACTGATATGAAAGTTTAAAAGAGTACCATTTATTAAACTTTGGTCATATTTTATATGATTTAAGCAAATCATATAAAGAATTACAAAACATCAATAAATACATTAGGTAGAATCTATAAAAAATATGATTGCATTGCATATATATATATATATATATATATATATCCTTTGCTCTACACGAGGTATCTGTCCTCACTAAGGACATCTGTATAACTGTTTGACAGATGTATCACCTCAGTCAAACTCCCAGCCTGACAATGTCTTCAGAGTGTACAACACAACATACAGCATAAAACTATACAGCTGTCTTTTCATATGAACAGAGTATGTATTAACTAGCAGATACGAAATAAATATAACAACTGAATAAAACATTTCATAAAAAATGATCATTTGTTTAAAGCAACAAAACTGTTTCCAGTTGGACAGGAGTTCAACTGTTGTCAGGTTTGTAAATCATCAGGCAAACACAGAGAGTTTGACTGTATATAATGCTGGTCAAAATTTCTTAGTGGCATTTCAAAATAATTAGTGTAATTTTAACAAATCACAGCCAAAATTATGATACCAGCAAATAATTTTGCATTTTAATATCTAATCAGTACAAATAAAGCATATGAATACAATTTACTTAATACTGACCACAATGACATTTATATCCTACGTACATCTGTATATAAAATATTGCTATATAAAAAGTCTATGCATGAAAAAACATCATTACAGTATTGTAAAAGGCAATGTTTCCACTGAAGTTTTACAATGAAACCCTGATTTATCTATAAAATATGTTGCTATGATTTACACTGAAAATGCTACAAAGAATATAAAAATCTACAATGAAAAAAGATTTAACTTCTAGAATAATAAGTTAACAATTATAGAGAAAAAAAGTAAAAATCTAATGATTTAATTGATAAATAAATAAATCTACCTTGTTCATAGCATACTGTAAATTTAGAGCAGCCATTTTCTTATGCCCAATCTATGGAAGCTTCAAAATTTTAACGAGTGTCCTCGCCAATTACAACTATTCTGTTAGAATGCTGAACATAACTTTTGTTGTTTTATATATGGTAACATGTGGCTGTGTGATGTGGCACAATGTGTCCACAAAGATAATACACAAATAATATTTATCCCACTACATTGGACATGTTGTATGGATTTTTATGACTTACATTTACATAGGCAATGAAAATAAAATCATTTGTTTCAATAAATTTTGTACAAAACTCAAAATACATCAACATATTATTATAATTATAATTCGAACAACAATATGATGTACTTAAAAAAGCATGTTATATTTAGGCTTATTAGTATGAAAGAAAATTATGTAAATAAATGTCTGCAGTGTGGCACATTAAAACAAATTAGCTGCATAACAGGCCTTCAAATGACAGTAATTTTAAGGAAACAAAGTTCAAAATTTTACCTTTATAGAAACTAATCAACAGTATGCTATAATGCATCAATATTATGTCTGAATTGTTTCAGCAATGACTAGTACATGTTGATTTAAGACATATTTTAACATTTTTTTTTCTTGATATAGTATTGGTTTGCAGCATTCACAGATGTTTCATGTAACAGATGAAAAACAATTAATAACAATGCCTGGGCCTTCAATTAATTATGTGGTCAATTATGATGTAAAATCATCTTACTATTTTAAGCCTAAAGCAATTGATGAAAATGACAGATAACTTGTGTAAATAAATTATAGATTGAAATTTTATTGGACAAATGTTTAATTAATTTAATTTGATGTCATCAAAATTATTAAATTGTTGTTTTTATCTATAATGGAATAAACAAGGCTGTATAAAATGATCTGTTACACATAAATGAAAAACATGGAACTATCAAAAAAATAAGCCAGTACATTCAAATAGTTTCCCACTCTTTCATTCATTCGTTTTTCGTTCGTTCGTTCGTTCGTTCATTCATTCATTCATTCAAAACTAGTTGGTGATTTCTCTAATTAGTAGGTGCTTTTATAAAAACCTTCCCCACCATTTTTCACATATGCATGTATGTACATATGTTTGTGCGCAATCATAATTTATGTCTATTTATATTTTTTGTACTATTGTAATCTACCATTAACCTAATGAGTCGATTGACCTGACTGTATTTTGAACAAGAAAACTTTCACATATAATGAAATCATATTCATGTGTGAACAAGGTCTTTTTCATTATCATTATAATTTACATTCAGTCTTATGTTATTTACCAATCACAAATTAATGTAAATCAATTAAAACTTGTAAAAAAATCATAGAGTATTGTCTTATATTTGAAATATATGAAACAAGAAAAAAAACAATGTGTAATAAATAATATACAAATTAAGGCAAAATTGTTTCATTTCAAAACACACAAAAATATAAACAGAAATTGTCTCCAGTAAATTAGATATTTGTACGGACATTCTCCAACATATGACATTACTGCATTCACCATACTTGGGCCAAAAAAATATAGTCATGTTTACAGTTACCAGTATTTTCTGGTACCGACATTAAAGTTTCTAATGGCAAAAATCCGAAGCACGAAATTACTTAGCAGTGGTGCAACAATATACCGGTATATTGCATTTGCGGCGTCGGCCAATGTGTACTTTCTTTAATATTTGATCATGTATTTTAAGCACTGCCTTGCAAATGTGTACTGTATAAGTGAATATTTAAACACCTGCCACTTGTTATTTGATGTAGAACAAAGTACAAACGATGCCGACCTGAATTTTTCCTTTGATCTTACTGACGCTGGTCTCAAATAATTTTCTCTGAAGTCACCACGCCAATGGATTGATGCATTATGTTACTGTTTTGTCACACCAACACAATTACAAATTTAGTGCTTTCAGTTGTGAAATTAGCTTCGTATGCGGCGCTGCATGTGATGTTATAATAATTTTAAAAAACTAAGTACGGAAAACGTGGACGATTTTGAATTAGTAAATTACGAAAAGGCAAAAAGTAGTGTTTGAAAGAAGGGTGTTGTTAACAGTTTGTTGGGCATTTAACCCACTGAAATTCAAAATAAACACATGTTTTACAATGTTTTCATGACAATCTATGTATTGCAATATGTATTGCAATACGGGTTGGCTGTATCGCAATATATCGCAAAACGGGTTTGACCGTATCATCGCACCCCTATTACTTGGTATTCTTACAAAAGGTATGTTTAGAAGAGTTCAACCAAGCATATCTACCTACTCTAATTTTTTGGTCAAGTAAGTCTTTCTACTGTTTATTTCCTTATAAGACCACATGAAGTAACTTTTCCACTGTATCTATTCACCAAAACTTATACACAAATTGTACTTACGGATTTCTAACCATATAAACAGGTGAACAGGCCTATTTCCAATAGAAATACTGACCATACTAAAATTAGAATGTTAAATAATTCAAATCTAAAAGCATTGTAAGAAAATGAATGAGAATTAAATCTTATTGTTTGTGCTTTGGAGACACAATGAAACCACTCAGATTTTTGGAATTACTATAAGGTCTATGTAAACAGTTAAGTCTGTTGCATATCTCCATTTTCAGGTGAACATACATGAATCAATATGAACGTTTTTATGTATGATCACAACTGGTAAATACTTACATATCAATAAATTCACTAAGATCTCATAATTATGAGACAGATTTTATTGACATTTTTCATATGAAGAATAACGACCTTATTCGTAGTAAAATCTTTCAGACATTAAACAGAAACATCAAAACCACAAGCTTGGGCATTTCAATGAAGTTCAATTCTATCTATAGTGAGTGCATACAGATGCTACAATTAGCATGTCAATGGAAAACTGAATTTGTTAGGCTGAATTAAGTCATGGTATATTTTTAAAAAGACATTATACCAATGATTCGTAATTGTCATAGACAGAAATATTATGTTTTCTTTTCCTCAATCTTTTTTGTGAGAACCTCAAAAGAGTCATCTCTCTAAATTTTCCCTTAAAATTTAATAAAATGTCTTTGAAATAAATAATAAACCACATTACCAATGTACAGTATAATGGATAAACACAAGTTTATAACTGTCACAGTTTACCATATGTGCATAGAAAATAACTTCACCAGTGACAATATTGGTCAAACTGCTTAAAACCCACCCACATACACTGCAAACAACCATTAAGAAGCAAATATAATCACAATGATTCGGTATTGGTTTAAAAGACAACAAAACGTTATATAACAAAGTTAATAGGGAGGTATGTACAAGCAAAAATTAACACCAGGAAATAAAGTACATTTAAAAATTTAAAATGAGACTTTGTATATGTTAGTATATGGGCATACAGTAAATCAGGAATTCGTTTTGTAACCAACATCAACGGGACAACGCGTAGAAGTCATATAAAACACCATGTGTGTTGTATGAATAAATCTATCCGAAAAGTGTTGTCCGAAAATCAGATCATTTTGTGTAATTCAGGTTTTCACAAGCATTCTAAACAATGACTAGCATTAATGTTATCACATTTGATTATTTTGTGTAGTGCTTACATGGGACGACTGGTCATCGCTCCTATACGCCATGGCCGCGACAAAATTCGGGTTTGGACACGTAGACAAATTCTGGCGAATCAAGCACCCGTGAAATTCACAATCGCGTGAAAATCAAGTCCGTTACGCGATATCGCTATGGAACGCCGTATAAATGTCTGATGTTATTTTGAATTGTTACTTGCAAATTGGTTAAATATCAGCTGGGACCAATATGGTTATTGATCCCAGACATAGGTAAGTTATGTAAAACTAATTCATTCTGGTTATTACAATCCTATGATTTCAAGTTAAATGGATGGCTTATTCCAGTTATAAGTCATTACGAAACAGTGAACAGGACATATATTATTATAATTTTATATTACAAATATCAATATAAAATACAAAGGTACAGTTATGATATGAAATATTATTTTGTTAAACAAAATACAAATCAATTACGACATGACTTTGAACAAATAACTGTCAATGGTTTAGTTAAGTCCGCACACGATTTAATACAGCCCATAATTCGACTGAACAATAATAATTCGACAAAACTTCGATCGCGACCGCTTACATGATTAACTATCGGCATTAACGTTCATAAATAGACACAGCTGTTTCTTCTTTCGTTGCGATTTTATCCTCGTGATATTTTTGAAACAGCTTTCCACACCAATTGCCCACTGCTTTTTACTTTTTCATATCAGAATTTGCATGGTAGCTTTCTATGCGTAAAATGTTTTTCTCAGAGCGTGTCTCTATTTCCCGTACCACGAATGACTTACTAACAACGTGTGGACCAAATGCAACATATACAATGTATATATAAGTGACGTATCATAATTTATACAGCGTTGACCGAATAGTTATAACCACGCACACCACGTGAAACGAGCTTCAAGTCGAACTTGCAAGTATGCATTTATTTCCAGACCTTCAATAAAAGTATCTTCGTATTCTTAATGTGTACCAAGTGGGGTAACACTGTTGCATTTAGATCACCAAGATAAGAAATTTATTTTAGTGACCTTTGTCCAAATTATGTTGCATGGTCAATAAACATCACGTTCTATTTAGAGGCATCATTGTATCACACGCCTATATCATCATCAAACGATATATTACAATTGAAACATATGTAACAGATTACAAAAATGGGCCTAAGTGACAATTGATATTATTGTTCCATTTTAATCAAAATGAAAGAAAAGTATTGAGATACAATAAAATTGACTCCGAAACAACTGTAACTAGTTTTGTGTATGAAACCAAATCGATTTGATAAATATTTCAATAGACAACCTGCTATTTTGACTTTCGCCGTAAGATTAAATCGCCAATGAAACATGTACATAGTTAACATGAGTGAACATACTCAAGTATCTGTGGATAGGAGTCACGTGTTCACCATACAAAATGCCCTGTGCTGCGTCTGTCTCTCCACAACTGTACCTCAGTTACTGAATATTAAGTTACTGTATCTTATGTCTATTGAAATCTAACGCATTTCATGCACAGATGTGCACTGCCATTGACAATTACAAAATTATCATTGAGAAATTGGCATTAGTTTTTTAGTTGTTCTTGAACATGTAAGTACGGTGCTTTTGCATTTCTGTATATGAAACTGAATTGAATTGTTTGTTATATTGAAACTGAAAATCTTTAATAAAATTTGCAATGTTCACTAAGTAATTTAATTGTTTGTGTTTTATGCATAAAATACATTTTATATAGGATGTATTCAATCCAAAACAATTAAATCCTTTATTTTTGTGCACGATTTTTAACGTTTATTCGTCTACGAAAGTTAAATTCATGTATTTTCTAATGTTTTCAGTGACATCTAGGTAAGATGGTCGCAGTGAGGCAAATATGTCGTATCATTACCCTTACAATATTCATGAAACTTTGTTCTTCTAATTCATATATGGGGTCAGGATATGGTAGTAATCAATTCGCCACTAAAACATGTTACTTTTGGACTTATCCTAAACAAACACCAGTGCGTGATTCTCTTGTCACTACATCGCTAGATGGACGCAGTTGTAACGCCGTCCAAATGAACGTCGTATCACGCCATGCTGCACGGTATACGAGCGTAAATGACATGCGTTCATTCACAGCTCTGAAACAAAAACTCCAAGGCTCTTTTACGAATGAAAAGTACAATTTCATAAATTCATGGACAAACAAATACCCAGAAACCGAGGCAGAACTTTTGACGGATCTTGGTAAAGAGGAAATGTTTTACCTTGGCAGTGTTTTTGGAACTGAGTTACACAGTTTTCTTCGAGGTACAATTAGTACTAACGGTAGTTTGAATTCTCTGCAATTTGCGAGCACACGAAAAACACGGACCCAGGAGAGTGCTGATTGGTTCTTTAGAGGTCTTTCTAGCATTTTGATTGGACGAAATATCACCAACTTGAAAGCGGACGTGAGGGACGACATTCTGCGTTTTTATGACGACTGTAAGAGGTATGAACGAGATACTTCAGATTTTGATGATTTGACGAAGTTTGAAAATGGTGCAGTGTTTCAAACAATGATTGAAGAGATAAAAGTCAGGATGGGTACCAACATTTCGCTTACAATTGGTAAGATATGTATAGTTATTATACTACCCCTTAATTGTTGTTAGTACGTATTTATTGCTTTGAATAAATTCTAAAAGCATTTACAAGTGAAAGAACTTTATATAGATATGACAGTAAAAATAAGTTACTTTTCATACACACCATTCACACTTAGCAACCTTTGTTAAATTTTCGATTATTTTCCTCATTATTGTGGAAACAAAATAGATGTGTAAAAAGAGAATTGTTTGTTTCTGGGTACCGGACCTACCCTAATTTTTCCTTGTGACCATAGACTTTTTACTTGGCCCGAGGAACGGTACATCCACGGCCTCACTTTTTTTTCCTTTCCGCATAAAAAATATCTCAACTGTGCCTTTCATGGATAATAAAAAAATCCAACTACCCACCCTATTTTTAATGAGCATGTAACCAGAAACATTTTTTTATGCCTTAAGGTTTATTTTGTACCTATCAGAAGACAATCCTACCCATTTACTTCTTAGATTTCAAATCTAGTCAGTAGGTATGGCCTAATCAAAACAAGTGTGTTTCCAGTTATATGCCCCCCAAAAAATATGGCTTGGTAGGTAGGGATTTTTTTCTTTTATGTTTTTTTTTATATATATTGGCAACACTGTTGTGAAAATTACAACATAGCACTAAGATTTGGATGCTGTAAAAACTTTTGAGTTGGCAGGTAAAAGATGGATCAGTTGGGTAACTGGAAACAAACCTATTTTTTACGCCTAACCGGTAATGAGGTCTGCAAGACAGATTATGGTACTTTGAATTAAGAGTGGTGATATTATTTATTATCCAGCTTTGGAATATCTCCTATTGTTGTAGATGATGTGAAATTGATGTACAGACTTTGTGCCACAGAACTGGCTGTGATGAATAATGCTGATTGGTGTACATTGCAGACAGATGGAGACAGAGAAATACTGGAATATGATGATGAAATTCTGGTACTAAGATACAAGTCATATCTAAAACTGACATAATATTAACTATTGGATGGTACTCCCAATATATGTAAAATAAAATCCCTAATAAATGCTCCTACCTTTTTTAAAGAACAAAATGCTTTATAAACAAAAATGTTTAATCGTTAATTATACCTAATGAACTCAAACATCTTATTAACAATTCCTAGCATACTGAAATTTAACTGTGAAATATGATTGACATGGGGCATTCACTAGGGTACATACAGTAACTTTTAATTTATGAGAAGGGTACATGCTTCTGTGGCTTACTGATATTAGTGTTATGTCTTTATCTTAGGATACAGTTTTATTGGTCCATTTTAATGTAAGATCTTAAATGCATATAAAACTGTAGGATAGTCGAAACAACTTAATTGGTTTATGAGTACAAGTAAAAAAATTTTGAAAGTTGGTTGTTATTTAGTTAGTGCGAATAATGAAATTGATTCATTTACTTGGTTTTCATAAACACTACAGGATTATATAACTAGATTGTATGGATATACAGTAACACAACAAATGAGTTGCCCCCTTGCACAAGATGTGTTTACAGCCATGGATAGAGCAATCAAAGCTTATGATGAAGGATCAAGGTAAAAAAGATAAAAATACAAATCATTTACATGCGTAACTGCATCTTCAATAGTCAACATTGGATATATTATACACCAGTACTATGGTCTATGTCAGATTAGGTTAGGTCAATGTAATCACAATTTATAACATTTTTTGTACTACCATTACAAAAGAAGTTGATACTATTAATATGCATCATTCTATTCCCCAATATAGACTTACTGTTATCAATCAAGCCGACTACTCAATTCTCAGATGTCATAATAATACTGTCTTTGTGATCATTCAGTTTTATCCAAAAACATCTGATTGTTGGTTTATAAATTTTCTGATTTTCCACAAGTCCCAAATATTTCCTGCTTAGAGAAATCCTGTATCAAATGTTATTAACTTCACGTATAAAATGTTTACTTATATTATTGTAACATTGTGTTTCAAACTTTTTGTTTCTATTTCAGTTATACTAAAGGTGTTTTCCAGTTCGGTCACTCGGACACAGTCATTGATTTTGCTGGTGCATTAGGCTTATTCAACGATACATTACCAATTAATAGTGATAACTTTGCATCTTTGAAGAACAGGAAATTCCGTTCATCCAGAGTGGATCCATTTTCCACTCATCTCACATTTATTTTATACAACTGTAATGGTTCAGGGGCAGATAACTATGCACTAAGATTGATGTTGAATGGTAAGGCTTTGACTATACCAGCATGTGGAAGTGATACATGTTGGTACCAAGATGTGAGACAAGGTTATCAACATTATATAGATCATTGTGACTGGCAAAGGGTGTGTTCTCTAGAAGATGGGGCACCTGTTGTAGGATAAATTCAGATATTGTAGTGCAGGTGCATCTGTCATCCAACAAATATTGAAAATTTATCAATGTCTTTATCAATATGCAATCAAATGCATTCATGAAAAGCAAGAATCTGAGAAAATTAATTTGTACTTCAGGTGCTTGTACTTATATAGAAAAATAAAACAACAACAATTAACAATTACCAATTTATTATCATTTTCTTCAATTTTCTGCCAACTTACCATATCATACCCCAACATCAAGAGTGCTTCAGTAAAATCAAATCACATCAGACACAATGAGAAGAATGTGTTAGATACATAACATAACAGACATGTACTGTAAACAAGGACAACATTGATACAGTTTATATTCAAAGCTTTAAAATACATTTATTCCTAGATTAATATCAAACACAAAAGGCACTGTAACTTATTTCTTCATGGATTAATAAATTGAGAGAACATGAGTTTACAATAAAATGTTTCAATTTAAACCATTTGTTATTTATCTTAGGATTTACAAAACAAGTCAGTGAAAGTTAATCAGTGTCTTTTAATGATTGCAGTATTACTTGTTCATCAAGCCATATCACCAGCGCTTGTACTGAATAATGTCATCTACAATTGCAATCATCAATCATTATGGTTTAAAGATTTTCAGGATGATTTCAAGATAATTAGTATCAGTTGATTGATTGATTGATTGATAGGTTGATTAAGGAATTTATGTCAGTAACCAGAAGCATTTCTGCTTTTATGGCAATTTTTGTGAACATCAAACAATCATTAAAATGGACATAAATTGTGATTAATGTGAGATTACTCCAAACATATCACAACAAAGAACAGCAAAACCCAAATGCTAGTACTACTTCAGGCAAGATCAATTATCTTTCGTTTATGTTATTTAGAAATGTGAACAGTTCCAGGAATGTTGTTGTAAATCAATGGCTAACTGAATACCAGACAAAAGTCAACCATTATTTTAGATACACCTACTAAAGTTAAAATGACAAGCTTGAATTAATGCCTCACATTGCTGATGAGACTTATGCAGGATTATTGAATAGTATGAATGATTTCACTGGCAGTAAGTAAAACAATTCATGACTAAATACAACACATAGTTACAACACAAAAAAAGGAAACTATAGAAACACTTCATTGTGTTCAACATACAACTGAAGTGTAATCAGTAACTAGACTATAAAAAGAAGAAAACTATTTGATAGAAATTTTACCCTACATGTTAAGTTGTATGAATAAAAAGCAACTAGATGATTTTCAAATCTAAAACTAAAAGACAGGTGCACATCACAGTATATAGTATGATAAGAACAAAGCAATGGTACAGACTACCAAACTAATGTCAGAGTTTTTATTCTCAGTAAAACAACTAACACAGTGGAAAACTCTCAGATCATAGTTATATCAGCATCAATTCCATGTTGCGACTAACAAATGTCCAACTGCACAAATAAAATAATATCAACACTTGTATACTATGATTGTAAACTACGTTTCTGCTGTAACAACACAAAATTAATTACAGGAAATTTCCATTTTGTAATTTATCTGTAAGTTTAGCTTTCCAAATTACAAACAAAACGTTATATAGATCAACAGATGATGTTAAATTAAATATTTTTCCTCAGACACAAAAGATTTTTATCTCATTAAAGCTAAAACCACTACTGTAAAATTAATATGGGTGAAAGCCAACTAATTATAACAAAGTGCAAAATCTACCACAAAGCAGTTCATGATATTTTTCATGATGTCAACATACCTAACAATAATACATGGATTAATAAACAAAGATTGCACATAACTCGAGACCAAATACAGAAATGTACAAATACACGAGGTAGGCTCGACATAATGTTAGTAAACAGAACAGAAATGAGAATATTTATAAGGCCAGAAAGAAGTAGTCATGTTCATAGTTACCCGACCAATATTTTGTTATGAACTGTACTTTGTATTCTAACAAAAAATGTTTAGAAAAAAATTTAGAAAAGAAAAGTTTTTCCACCTGCCTACCCTTTATTTTTTGGTGAATTAACTCTAAACATGACTATTTGTCCAGCCTAAGGATTTGAAATTACATGATACACAAAATAATGGTTTTAAATGCTTTGTTTGAGAAAATTAATCTTCAAGAAATGCCAACGATGACTTCAAAACAGAGTAATATTTTCATTTCTTCCAAAAAGTTCATAGACGCTATCGAATTAAAAAAAAATGCGTGCATTCTTGAAAAGATATATTTACTCAATACAAAGTTACAAACCACAGTTGTGCACATGAAAATAATAGTAAACCTCAAACAATGTACAACAAAATCATCATCAGTTATGAAAATATGACAACAAATGAGTGGTGAAAAATTATTCTGACTAATGAAAAATGAATAGGAATGAATTGATTAATGTCAATCGAAAACACATCAATAATTGAGCCATGTAAAAATGCTTATGTAACTCAGAAATCACTGAACTTCAGTGTATACATCACAATCAACGAAAAGTTTTCATTACATAAAAATATCAGAATAATTCAAGATACAAAACTGCAAGTTAAATGAAAAAAGGGGTCACAAGTCCCTTTTTGCAGTAGATATTGTCAGACATTGTGTACTCTAACTACTGTATCAAGTGGTAAATAAATGATCTATTCATTGTGGTACATTATACAGAAATACAAGTCTAAATGAACCATCTTAGACCATACTAAACCAGGGGTGTAGAAATGAACCAGAAGCCGGAAAAATCAACCAGCTATTTGAGCATTCACGCCAGCTACTTTTTCCCCACACAGGAGGCCTTGTCCCCTTGCCCTTTACTGGGGGCAACCCCAAGATCTCCCGTCCACTTTTAGTAGCTTACCAGCTACATGAAAATATTTCTACACCATTGCTAAAACCATATGAATCACTGATTTGTCAATTATAAGGTTGCACAAACTTTAAAGACTCTAACATGACTTTACTTTTAATACCTCAAAAACATAAATATAAGATATTTTTGGTCACAAACAATAAGCTACAATAAGTGTACAACTGTGTTTATTGTTCTTGGAAAAAAATTGAAATTGTCACCAGACTTGTATACCACTACCCCGAAACATTCTAATACAGTTCATAAGGTCATCATAACTTGATAAAACTAAAGGAACATCAAAAATCAAAAAGCCACGCAAACCAGGCATTATTGAAGTATCAGTCAATATGTGGTAAATTATGCGTAAGATAAGTACAGTATATCATTTCAAGGAAAAAGGCTTATATCGTTTGAGATAATCATCTATTCCTATGCTGACAATGTACCAGCTGTTATACTACTCTGCATGCCACACCAACAAATGTTATATGATACAGTACCAGAACAATGAAATCTCAACACCAAAGTTTGTAAATTGATCAAAGAGCACAATAACAACTGTGAGACAGATTGTATAACAATAAATTATAAACATGATATATACGGTCAATATTTGTGATCTAAGACTGTATCGCAGATCAACAGTTCAGCATTACACTTTTACATCTAACAAATCTGCATGTTTTAAACTAGAAGTTTATATCTCACCAGTCAATTATCACTTCTTTATCTGACAGTGTCTCCTAGTAGCAAATATAAGGCAGCCATATAAAACCACAGACATGCGACAATACTGTATCAATAATAGCTCCAGACTACCTAATAAAACAGAGAGCCTTGTACTGCAAGTTTTGTAACAAACTGGTTTCGAAAAAAATCACTAAATAGTGATCAAAGAAAAGTGCCATTAACAAAGTAAATCATGGCATTCAAACCTTATTTTATTGTACCTGAGTACAGTTAATTATTCATGTAAATAAAGACACATGAAAATATAATGGACAATCAATACACAGACAATGGTTAAACAAGTAACTGTTCATCATTGATTTATACCGGTTGAAGAAATGTTGATTTACTTCATGAAAATCACAGCAGATTATAAATGGTGATCAGACAGCTAGAGTTAGAGAAAGATCAGTCACTCAAACTATGATCTTTCAGCCATTGTTACATATAAAACCATTTGGATGCATACAAAACCATTACATCCCTGTATTTCCACATTTCACAAGTTTTGGAATTCAACATAACTATATACATAAGAGTTTTACTTTGTACAATTACGAAATATATATATCCTAAGTATTCACAAAAATCGAATACTTAACTCATTTTAGCAAGACCTGACACTTAAGATGAGAAATGAAATAAATAAAAAAATGATAATGCTAATGATAACAAAACAAAAGTCAATCAAAGCAATAAACAACCAATGAATAAATTTCTGTCATGCAACAGAAATGTCTGATATTACAGTAGAAACTCTCCAAACTAGTCAGTTCTGGGACAAGACCATTTGGCTGGTTAAGCCAGAGGGGAAGCCAGTTTCGGGACGTTTTTGTGTCTAATCAAAATGAGTCTGCATATACCTACTTTGTCTGGTCAGCAAGCAGCTACATTTGTTGCTGTGTAGGTGTTCACGATAAATTTTGAAATAGACATTTGATTAAAATATAGTTATTACAAAAAATATACAGATATATCATGTTAAAAATGTATTTTGTATAAAAAATAAACACTACTTATAGAAATAACTGAAAAAAAAGAATTGTCCAGGTTAGTGCAGTCTTCATATTACATCAAAATATTGAGTTTAAGGTCTACAAAGCGGTGTCAAAATAACAACACAGGTGTGATAAATAGATCAAGGCAGGTGTCATGTTCTATGAACTCACAGACATTGATCCTTATCTCAAGTCATAACTGAATGGTTTAGAAAGTTATTATTTTACTACATTGACTGGTTCTACTGAAAAATGTTGACTGGTGTACAGAATTCAGAGAAAACCTATTTACGAAAGTTAATTATACAGTGAAAAATTGTACCAGAAATTTTGACAGAATTGCAGGCGAAACTGATCTACACAGGAACCAATCTGGAGGGTTTCAACTGAACATAATTCTTCAACTAATCTGTAATGAGGGACATATGAGAGTACCATTTCATGAGATAAAAGCTGGATAAAAAGTTTCAGTAAATTGATTTCTCACTTAACTAATGTGAATGTAGCTGCTGTGCCAAGTCATATTCTTATATAAAAAATTGCCAATTTAACCAACTATAATTAATTTCATAGAAAACTCCTTTTTAAAATAAATCAAAAGATCTATACAAATTCAAAAGAAATTGAAAAAAATATACATTCTGCCAATAGATTCTAATGAAACAAACAGAGAGCCTCGTAATGCTTGGGTTTATTGTGAAATTAGTGTTCCATGATTATATCTACTTCAACTATCTAATACTAACAAATGATTACAAAATGTGACTAGAAGTTCCAAGTAATATCAAAAATTCCCATTCAGATTATAATATTTCGGAAAATGTATTGTTCCAAACAAAGCTACATTCTAGGTACCACTTACCAGCATACATGTATTAAAATAACTGTAAAAGACAAAGTAGGCAAACTTATGTAAATGATTAATGTTTGTACTAAGATATTTAAATGTGACACATGTTAATCATCTCAAACTGAACTGGGTAAAACCACAATGAAGGGAAGCTGGCTAGCTCATCTTGAAGACAGTTTCAGGTAAATTTTAAATGCTCATAAATACAAATTCATTCATAGGTATACCAGGATTTGACTTTGAGACATAAAAATAATACAAAAGGACTTAAATCTCAAGTTTGCAAACAATGAACCAAGCACTCATGTATGGTGCAAATAAAATGTGCTTTTATAGCCATAATAAAATAAATAAATGTGTACAAAGCATTTCCACAGAAAATTTAAATCTATTTTCAAGAAAATAGTAACTGAATTTCCTTTAGTAATTTATTATCCAAATGGTTTTCTGCTGTTCAGTATTCTGGCAGTACATAAAATGCCTATTTAAAGTTAAGATTGCAGAACATTTTCCGGCAACCTATGCCTTTATCAGTGTTCAGTATTATCACCAACAGAACACTTGGCATACTGCAGCGTGATGATTCTCTTGTTCGTACATTGATTTGTTTCTTTGTAGTCCACTTAATGTACCTCACTACCATCACACATAGTTAGTCTCCATGACAACAGGACTGTAAAAAAATCAGCCAATCAGATCACTGGATTTCCCAAATGAAAACAAAGCATGTTTTGTCTATGCTTACGACATAATACAGTGCACATTTTGTATTAATACTTGACACAATATCATAACCAGTCCTCCAATCTTCACCAGCAGTTAACAATATCCTTCCACCAATTATAACAAAAAATAACAAAACAAGAGCATTTTGTCCGCGAAAAACTGGCCCTCAATCCATTCCTGTCAAAATGTTTATGATGACATAGAGTAATCCTTAAAGCAGAATGTAGTTTAGAGGATAAGTGGTCTGTCAGCAATGAAGACAATGGCACATTTATACAGGTATTTTCACGTTTGGTTGTGGGTGTACGACCGCTGCTCTTGTCATTCTTTTGGTCCTGAAAACAAAAATAATACAACAATGAACAGTATTGTTGTCAAAAGCACTAAACAGTGTACACAGGTAATAAATATTGAAACTTCACAACCATGATATTCAACATAAAAGGTAAAAAAAAAACAAGGGATTCATTTATCAATTTTCACACTTATATATTTCATTGCATCAAAAATTTATTATGTGGAACCAAAAATGTAGCATTAATGATATTCTAATAATGAGTGATTCATTTCAAACTAAGTTTATAATCCTATTCCTCTGGGAAAGGCAGTCATTCAGTTCCCACACTGGTGAATTTAAGCCACTAAGGATAGGCAAATAAATGTACACTCTATACCTAATGATAGAAATCGTTATATCATACACAGAACAATGTATTCATCAATAAGCAAATGAAAATAGTGTGTTTGAGCAACAAGCAGGCATTGACATATGAGTAACAATGTACTATTTTCAAATATTGTGTCCACATAAGAATGATTACAACATCCGTCAGAATAAAAGCATGGAACTCTGTTAAAGCACTGTTTTAATATCACCATATTATGATGTCACACATGTCTGGAGGCCTTTGCTGTACCTCTACAAAACAGATATGCCAATGTATGTCAGCAAAATGGGAAGACAATTATGTATTTTACTTAAGCATATACGGGTAATTACTGAATTGTTGGGATAAAGCCATTGAATGGTGCTTGATCGCACAGGAGAGGTTTTTGTGCAATGGAGTGACAAAGCCGTGTTATCAATAGGGAAACTATTTACTGAGTCAGGAATCAGAGATGCTGTAGTGCTGAGTGTTTGTGTTGTAAGGAACATAATTCATTACATGATTTGCATTTTACTATTTATGCTCATTTACTTACCCATATCCCAATTAGAACTTTGAATATTAAATGAAGATTGCCTAAATTGAAACATGACATTGTTTTAATTTTACAACTAATAAGCAAACCAGATATATTTAAGCAGACTGGGAACTTGATGACTGCCCTTCAAACAGTCACATCTTCACTGTCAACTGTTAATGAAAAGAGGTTGTTATTTCAAAAGAATAAAGGCATAATAAACAAAGTGAAAACCATATACATTTGTAATTATAATCATACATGTCATAAGACCAATAAGTTAATAAATTAATCATATAGTAAATTTATGAAGGTAAATCATATATGAAAAGCATTATTTTAAGATTAAAAAAATTAATGAATGATAAATAAATGATAAAAATGAATTTTAGCATAAATTTCAATAAGTTAAGAATAGTTAATTTTTTAAATCAAACAGCATAACTGAGGACTGAGCAGAAGCATACCATGACAACGAAAGATTGCGCAATATATCAGACTTCAACCACTTTTCAGTCTCATTAATTCTCAGGGTTCAATATAAAACTATTTTAACTAAATATAGACATAGCAAGCATTTACAACAATCTAACACTCAACCATTGTGTTGTATACAATAGTACTTAAACATTCAACTAAATGCTACAACAAGAACAACACACAAAGGCACTATGCCATATAACTACTATGTTCACATCATATTCAAACATTCGTAACATGCACTGAAAAAAAATAACAATCCAAAAAATCAAACAATAAAATCATTCCACAAGGCAAGTATAAACCAATACATATCCATCAATATGCGGGGGGTATTCCAAGCCATAGTAATAATCTAACACAACTGCTTGACAAATTTGTACTTAGAACTTCAACTAGCATTTTAATGGACTATACACAACATGCATGACCAACTTCAGGTTAACATATCAATGTTCACTACTTCACTTGCTGTTTCTACACAACAAATTCATGAATTTGATAAAAAAAAAATACAGAAAACCAGACAGTGATACTTTTAAAGCTGCAGGACTGTCTTCTCACCATTTCAAAAGAAACCATTTTTTGTTTGGCATATTCCTGGAGAAATATAGATTGTGTTAATCTTGTTTTGGCATTTCAAGAAATTCTGTATCATATAAAAGATTTTAATTATTCAGCTTCATGACTGAATAACCTAAATTACTCAAATCTTAACAAAATGAAAACAGCAAGTGAATTAAGCAACACAAAATTGTGCATATCAAAGATATACTCTCTGTACATACATTGATGTATTATATATGTCCATACATACGATGCTTGTAACGTTATGATTATCAAAAGAACTACATCCACTATGACAAGTTAATGGATACACCACTATTTATATATCACAGTAAAATTTGATGATTTAGACATTAATATATACTAATTATACATCTGTGTACTAGGATAATATACAGTATGATAAAAAAAATGTGGTATAATTTTATCCTTATTACATAGGGCTTGTTTCTTCCTTCAAAAAAAATAAAAATCTAGAAATCAAAATACACTGAAAGCTAAAATAAAATGTAACAACATGTATGACTTAATGTTGCTTCTATTGTAAAGAGTAGGAGCTGTCACCATTCACGTTAATGATAGAATTCTCAACAACACATCTGTGCAAAACAAGTAACAATAGCATGAAACCATGGTAATGGTTTTGAATTTCTTAACATTATCATTATCAATTTTTATGTATATACCAGTGATCTGGAAAGGAATTTTCTTAATAGAACAATGGCCCTTTTGGATGCAAAATCAGTGTGACGTTTTGAAAACCAATATGACATTTTCACGTGGCAATAACTGAGTAGCAATTAAAACAGTTTTTATATTTATTTATAAGTGTCTATCTACTAGGCGTTTGTTGCATAAAGAAAAAGCTAGCATAAAGCGTCAGATGACACCGAGCATCTATCATTAGGTGCTTGTTTTTGCAAAAGGAAAGAATTGCATTAAGCATCAGATGACGCAGAGCAGTATTTACATCGTTCAAAAACATGTGAATGAGCCACGGGCACATCAGTTGCCAAAGACATTGTGATATTTTAAATTTTGATGTGACTATGGCGCATGGCGAATGCCTGTCCTGATCACTGATATACAGACACCAACCTAAAAATGTCTGATTTATAAGAAAATGACTGGTGTTTTAAACACACTACAATCAATGTGATGAGTAAAAACAAAGAAACTATTTCTTTACTGAAATCCCAATGCACTTTCACTTAAACCCATAAATATATATATATATATAAAATTTTATTACTAAGTACACACTCAATTTCTGGTACCCAGCTCCTACCCTATGTTTTTTTCGCTTGTTACAAAAACTATAGGAACTCTTACCCTTTTTTGTATGATCTGCAGCATATATAACATTAAACGTAGAATTAATTGGTCAACACTGGTTCATAAAATATAAAAGAGATCAAATCACCTAACTATACTCAATGATACAAGTGTTTTCAGTAATAAGAGTGTCTAGTAATATTCATCATGCATCTTAATTCAATGTTTCAGTTTATCTCACAAATGTTCCTGGGTTATCAAACAGTATGAAATGTTCCAACATGTGCAGCTTAAATCTAGCTTACATGAATCTAGACGGATGATAGATGAATGACAAGGAGAATATTTGATTATGAAAGGTGCTGAGAATGTTGAGACCATAAACCACATACATTGGGTTAACCTTGGGTTAAATTAACCATTTGGTTAAAGTTAACCAATGTTTATACAATTGAGCGCTGATGTATAAATGTTATTTTCTAAGCCAATGAGCCAGGTTAAGAGCAACGTTAGGAAGCACAACTTGAGATAAAATGACAATTTGTCAATATCATTAGTCTCTAAATTAATCATTTATTGTTTAAAGAAAAAAATGGCATGACTGAACAGACAAAACACTGGAATAACAAGCATATAATTGGGTGTATTCAATGTGCAACCTTTCTTCAACAATAATATTGACGATTTTCCGCCTAAAATAAACTGATATTAAACCAACAGGAAATGCAACTGACTGATTAAGAAAATCTGTGAGCTCGTGCAACCCATTAACAGTTATATATTTACAGGTTACAAGACTAGATTAATTAAAGCACAGCAAGTTTATTCTTGTATGTCTGATAATACACTCTTGTATGTCTGATAATACATTCTTGTATGTCTAATAATACATTCTTGTATGTCTAATAAAACATTCTTGTATGTCTGATAATACATGACATTTAGTTAGAATTACATCCACCATCTTCCACTAAGATAGACGTACAATACGTGACAAGACTGTGAAAACATTTTATATAATATTCCAATCTGAACATATATAGGTCATTGTTAGCCTATCAGAGAAAATAAGATCATAGCATACAGTACAGAGGTTATATACATTAACATTTAAAATAAAATCATTGGAACAGATTCGTAAAAAATCTATAGATTAAGAAATCATATCCTGTATAAATGCAGAATTAAACGAAAGTCATAGAAACGATGATAGAATGTAACTTCAATATCAGTCATTTTACCAGCCAAGAAGCATAGTATCAAAGCATTATGGTACAATTATTCACTGTCAATACAGTATGCCATATTCTTATTGTCTCATGTGATATTTAACTAAGTTTTCCCCAACTCAAATATGCAACCCTCCAGTATTTAACTAGGATATCAACAAGCACATGCAGTTAGTTGTGTAGAGTAAGCCCGTAAAAAACTTGGGTATATTTCTCCGACCTGTAAACTGTCGTATACGAGTCCATAACGCAGAGCTGAAGTGATAAGTAGCAAGAATCTCACACAGTTCAACTAGAACAACACAGTGTACTGCCATAATTACAGCAGTATACTGTACAGTCTTTTCAGCATAACTAAATGCTCCAATGTTTCATATCAAAAAAGACAGAAAAATATACAACCCAAGAAATGATAGTAGTGACCATTACAGTTTTCAAAATTAGGGTTCTCTGAACTGCTGGATTAGGGCTGTAATAATATTGGTAGGCATTAATGGCTGATCAGGGTCTATAACTTATTGATCTGTATTGTAAACAGTACATCATTTTTCAAATTCATAATACAAACAAACAACCGCTAAGAAATTTGTTAAAATCAAAACAAGAATAAAAGCGTATAACTTATGCAGCCAAAAAGATGGAAAATTCAAACAATACCAAAGAGACGATTCTACATAAGATGATGCAATACAGACTGCACAAACTAATTAGATGAAGATATTAATATGACTTAATAATGAGTTTACAGTGAGTGATTCACTTCAGATGATATACTAGGAAACTGAAAAAAACTACAAAGTGTAAAACTGAATGATTAAAAGTATTCTAAATAAATTGTGTATAATGATTTTGGAACTTAAAAAACTCTTTGTTTGAACTAAAATAGATAATGAATATGAAAGAACAATGAATATTGTTGTAAATTGACAATTATGATTTTCCTCAGTGAAATGAAGGCTTGTCTTGAAGATGAAGATGTGTCTGTACAGTAAACAAATGAAAATCACCATTTAATCAATGGCACATTTTTATGAGAGGTTGGAGCTATCAATGCATAGCAAAAATCATACAGACATTAATGATAAGAAAACCTCAACCACTTCTTTCACGAGAGGAAATTCAAGAAAATTATGGAAACTGATGAATATACGGATGAAAACACATTGAAACTACTTGTATCTGTAAGATTACATTGTTTTAAACAGTAGAAACTAACCTTGGAGAATTAACAGGACTATTACCACTTCTAGGGACGCTACCTCGGGGCGGATCTTTTACAAAGCTTCGGCAAGATGCTAACTTGTTCTCTAGTGCCTGTATAGAAAGAATGCAAACGTTAGCATGACCACAGCCCAAAACACAATAGTGAGATGAATAAATATAACAAAATGAAAAAAAAACCACACACACACACACAAAAAAAAAATTTACTGAGTGACATATACAGCAAACTCCTTATAGATTTATACTTCAGTACATAATCAATGAATTCTAACATTATGCACGAAACATGGGAAATATAAGATTCTATCTAATGTGAAATGCAGCTGTCCATAATATTATGTATTTCTGATACCTGATGCATTCGATGATTATGTAAATGAAAGTGGGGAATAATTAATATTGTCTTCAAAAAATAAACTGTTATTTATATAATCCAAAGTATCAATTATGAATAATCAACATATTTCAGCAAAAGGAGAAACTAATTAAAGTTAAATATGAAGTGCTCGAGTACAAAATAGGCATAAATAGAAAAATGGTTCAGTTTATGTAATGGAAAAATGGGAAAGAATAATATACATCAGTGACCATAGACATGAAATATACATGATTAATAAAAATAAAACTGTAAGTTGTGCAATTTAAGAAACAGATGCTCAATAATTTAAACAATATATTGATATACTTAGACAGGCAAAATATTTTAGTTTGTGCAAGCGTTAAATGAGCAGAAGCATATCCAATGGATGAATCAAACAGGTGACTGGTTTCCATGGCAATGTAGAGTACAAGGTGGGTTATACTGCATTGCCGAGCAATACTTCGTAGGAGGGGCAATAAACAGTAACCTACCTTGTACCCGGGACCGACTGAACCAACTGAATGCTGGGAACCAGCTTTCCTGTGTTGTGGCCACATGGCCAAGTTTCATACAAATTTGCCAAAGAAAACATGCAAACATTGAGATTCGACAAATGCACAGAGAATGTGGTTCGTTTCTAGTTGGTACATGAATCTAACAGAATAAGCAAAAACATTACAAGATATTCCCCAATTAATATCCTAATTAATCTTTGGAAAAATGGGAAAGACATGAATTACAATACATGCTTTCACAGCCTTTCAAATAATATTCAAAGCATCAAAAAATATTTATAACAATCACTACAACAACAGAAAAAAAATCTGTAAAATTTATCGCCCCTCCATGGGCAATCAGTAAGGAAGAATTACCCCCATGTGCATTCAGTAGGGAATATTCAGTATTTAAACTCAACTCAGGGTGATCAGACTTATTGCAGCACAACAACTAAATTAACATGTTACTGTAAGTATTTCAAGTTATCTTTCAAGTTCCAAGTAAAATGATTAAGTTTGGAATAACTTCAGTGTGGGATGATAAAAAATCAAAAGCTTAGATAAGACAAAATTGATCTGTTTCACTATTTAAAACCCACAGCAAATGAGTAAAACCAGCCAACAACATTATTTAGATGCTTATTATAAAAACTCATCAGGCAACGACTAAGCCAATAATTTCAAATGAAATAAACACAAATGAAGGATGGCTTCTATTTGAAAGTCATACAAAATGAATGCATGCAACACTATTATTAATCATGCAATATATCCACGAGGCTTTGTTGTCAGGAGTCCTACTGAGTTAAGTTAGAATTCATTAAATAACTATTCATTTTGTTACAGCTATTCGATACTGAACAGGAATTTTCATATCAAATGTTCTTATTATTGTCACCTAAAGACTACTTGTGTTACAAATTAATACTTTATTCTAATACAAACAAATTAAGAGGTTTCAAGGCAAACAGCAAACAAGAATTTAGTGTAAAAATACTAACAATGCTAGGTTTAGATGTTATTTCAACCAAGCAAACTCAAATTGGGTCAAAACAGTTTATAAGCTTAAAAATTCAAGCGCTGTCACATAGGGCAAGTAAGTCAAAACTGAATTCTGCATTCATGTGACAACACCCAGCAAACAGTGATGATAATGTAGCTAAGCATTTAAATATTGCTGACTGGCTTGTAATCATAATTTGTCTATTAAATGTACTTACTCCAACTTTACGTAAGAGGTCCCCTACAATGTTAAGAGCAGATATTCTAGCAGAAGGCGTAAGTGGGGTACCGCCATTCACAGAAGGGATTCCTGCAAACAAAACACAAATGATGCCAAAAAATCACAAAAAATAAACAAACTAACACAAAGAATACAAGGATCAAATGAAATGAATTTGTTAACAATGGTTTACCAAACCAGGCCCTGTGAGTATAATCCTTTAAATCTGTGTACACAAAATAAAAGCTCTTAATATTAAAACACTGACCTGCTATTTTGTCATTCTGCTAGATCAGCAGAAATATAAATACAGGAAAACCACTTAACATGACTCTCTGAAAACCAGAATTCTCTGAAAATCAGACGATTTTTCAAGTCCTATTTTTTCTATTCATAAAAAACAGTTCTCTGAAAACCAGAATTCTCAGAAAACCAGACTTTTTCCTGAGTTCGGAAGGGGTTCGGTATTCAGGGGTGCTACCAGAGTGCTGCAAACACCAAACCTCTGGATACTACCGAGTAGACAGAACAATAATCATTTTTCAAAACATATGAGTACATGTACATTTTTTTGAATATATAAGTAGTTTTATTCCAGTACACAGATCATGTCAAGATAAATAACCTTAGGGCTAGAGTTCCCACAGTTACTGAGAATGTATTGCTGGTGAATACATGAAGTTATAAATATTGCTGATATGAACAGTTTGGGATCAAGGAATGGACTATTACAAAAAGTGAGTACAGATTTGTAGTTACAGTCAGTAAAATACAGCCAAAAGAAATAGGCCAAACATGTTAAAGTGGCAACAGCCAAAAATTTATACTCCTCTGCACAAGTTTTCAACAAGATTACAAACTTCCACATAATGTAGGAACCCTGTTATTTGTAATGAATTGAAGATGAAAACAACAAAATCCATGCCATGCATTCTCATATCTTTGTTATAGTATATGTAAAAAAACTTTCAAATACAAATACTATAAAACATTAATAAAAGGACATGTCTACCATCTCTGATCTATGATAGATAACTCTTACATTAACTTCAGTACATTTGTAAGAGTTACTTCCCTTACACAGTTGCAGTGGGCATTATCAGTCATGCATGAGTGATACTGCATCATACTTGTCAAGTTAATTGTGCATAATTTATACAATAAATCAGAATGAATCACTATGTACACAGCATGCCAAAAGTAAGATAAAATCAACAATTACGTAATTCAAAATTTGCAAATAACTAAATTACTCAACAGAAAAGTAAATAATTCTGCTTCTTATTTGTCCTCATGCTTGAAAGACTACAGAAAAAAAACTTTAAAATAAATATTTACTGTAGGTTAGTGACAAGAACTAACTTCATAACTTCATCATGTTAAAGTTGTACATTACTACATCCCCCAATTAAGTTCAACAAAATAAACATTATTAAAACTCAAATAGGACCATCTTCTTTCAATGGAAGAATCATGATGGCACACTATTTTATACTGATAAGAACTACAAACATGTTTCATTGTTTCATTGAACATAAGGTAAAGGTTATGAAAAATAATAAGGCAAGATTTCATATAGGAGAAAATGAATGATCATTTATGAAAATATCTCTGGTAATGCTTTAAAGCATGTATTAGATAGAGCCGTACGATATTGATAAGCGGAATGCCCATACTGGTAGGTATCTACACTAATCATATAACTGTCACATTGTCAGTGATTTCAATTACTCCATCATGCTAGTAAGCAAATATTTTACACACTTAGAGATGGGGGGATAATGTTTCTGCTAAGCAAACAAAATATTATCAACTCTGAATCAGGCAATCAAAATGCATTGATCATATTGATACCATTGTCCTCTCAAGTAAGTTTCTTTAACCAAGCTACGTACAGCAGGTAACCATTCATATTTCATGGCCTGATGAAACAATGAGATATATTGAGGATGCAGTTACAATGAATCAGATGAAATGTTATTGTAAGGAAAAAACTTCAGCAACAGATTATAATAAAATGAAATATTTTAATGCATGAATACAGGTCATGCTGTATACTAATTACTATTGTTTTATGGATCACGAGGCTCAGCCTACCTTTTTTATTAGGAGTAATAAAGTTCCCTTGATCATTTGTTATCACAGTACCATTAGATTCCATTTGTTTCACAACCGACGGTGAGGAAAGTTTATCAGAGTTATTGTTAGTATTGCTACCATGAAGTCGACTCTCTAGAGACAGGGGGTTTGTAGGAGTTGTGGTCCCTGACCCTGGTTGTGAATGTGGCTTTTCTCGGACATCTATCTCCTGTCTTAAGTCTGAAACAATTCAACAATGATTCATTCTATAATTTTCATACTGTAGTTGCTATAACATCATCTCAGCAATATGTATGCTTGATTTAACAGATGAAAAATATAAAATATTATAAAAACTGTCTAAACAGGCAAGAGAATATGTTAATGTCTGTACAATCAAGAACAACAGTAACAAAGCAGTAAGTCAAATACTTTTTTTATATTTCAGTGAATTCTTTTGAAGATATATTAATTAATGATTCAATCAATTATAAACTACCAGCACAAAGGAAAGGTTACCAAAATATCTTGATTGACAAATGGGTGGTGGTTTACAGCAATAACCTGAACTTACGGACATCGCGTAAATTGTCCATTTAGAGATCAGAACAACCCTGAACAAGTCAGAATCTACAAATACTAGAATCAGTTACACCTTAAAACAATGAGCTCTCACTTCAGTTACACCTGTTAACTGGTGATACAAACCTCTAGCTTCATCCTTTAGTCTCTGTACTGTTTCACATAACGTCTCCTTCTCATCTAATTCACTCTCCAAAAATGCATTTCTTTCAATGGCCTGAAAGAGAATACATACGAGCTATTACCTAAATGTTCACACGGAAGAAAGGCAAGCTAGAATGTTTTGCTTTTCAATCTAAAATTAAAATGTGTATTTTTGTACAAGGAGCTGAGTCATGTTACAAAATAAACTCAACACATCAAGATGATGTAAGCAATATCACGATAACTGATAAACAGCTTATTATATTCAGTTTATCATAAAAAAAACTGTTTTCACAAAGCAAATAATCATCATAAATTTATATCATTAAACAGGCATAGTACATAATTACTCATTCATAAAAACTAATTAGAAGTGGTATACACTTGTGACATCAGACCACTTTATAGTAAATACTTACCGTTATGGCAACATTTTGTCACCACAAGCTACATTTGTCACTATCCATACCATGTAATGTTAACATTAAGAATAGGACTAGGATTTAAGTGTGTAAAGTAGACGGATAATTTAGAAAAAATGTGTCATACAAAGAAACAGAACAAACATGGATGAATGGAGTACTAGATACATAACTGTGTGCCTCTTCCTTATATTAAAATACAAATGTATGAAAATAAAAAGGAGCTATATTTTTCTGGTTGGTGTCAAAAATATAGGATTCAGCAGATGAAATCAAAAGATCCGGCCCAACTTTTTAACTGAATTGTTACTTTGCAAAATTCCAAAGGAAATAGTTTTGAAATAGTTTAATCATAATAATTCTGTATCCTGTATTTTTCACAACTATGTTAAGAATTTAAAGAAGAGTTACCTGGTTTAATCTTGTCTCAAAATCTTCTAAAGACACAACAGTGGCTCTGAAAATAGTGTTTATACCAGTAATAAATTACAAATATTCTTCCAAAATACAAAATTATGTTTGCCGTTGATCAGCGGAAATAAGGTACAAGCAATAAAAAGAATGAGTGACTATTAAAGTGTCTGGGAGCATATAACTTTAGTTAACCCTTTGCCTCATGATACCTCATCTCCCCCGCATCTGAAGCAGATGACTTTTCTAAACATTGAGGCAAAATAAGCCATTGCTTGTAATGAGTAATGGCTACTTTTGCCACTATGTTTTCCACTCTGTATTAGCTTTGAATTTGGAAGAGTCCTAAATATGCTAATGAGGCCAATGGTTAAGTACATCCTTAAAAGCTGCTGGATATGTTAGCTCAGAGGAATACAGAGCTTTAAAATTTTGTGAAAATCAGGTAGAAAATATACTTGTAGTCAGATTGACCAACATTAACTCAATGCTTGGGAACAGTTATCTCAACTTTATAACAGTTAACAGGAACTAAACAACACAGACAGAAATAATTCAAATACCACACAGAGGAAATTGTTTCATATATAACATTCCCAGAGACTCCGACTGAGTAATAAATACTGTTTTTGTTAGGAATAATAAATGGATCATGTCAGATTAACTTTGTACATCACTTGTTTGTGGCAGCTTTAACACATGGAGTATGCAGACCCATAGTCGAAAGAATAAAAATAAAAACACCTGAGGCATCATCCAGAATAATGTAACATTCTGATACAAAGTAATATCATTGATTGATTTTATCGTTCTCAGTTTGTATGCTATTCACATGGAAGTAGCTGATTTTTAAATGATTCTTACAGTGTTCTTTTATGATAAAACATAATCTACCCCCTATGTGGTCCTAGAATTACAGCTATAATAAATGGTGATATGGTGCTGCCAATATCATCAATATCACAAAACAAGAATCAATGAGAATCTGGGGCAAGTAACATCTGTCTCACAGAATAAGATTATAGTCTGGCTAAATATATACCATCATAACAGTTCATACTTTGATTAATAACAACCACTTCTTCAATTATCCCAGGAATAACTTCAAGTAATTAATCACATGTTTTTATCAGTGGATTAAAGGAATATTTCAGATAGTCGGTACAAGTCAATTGGCTAGGCTTGATATATATGACTGGTATATAAATATTTACAATTCTAATATAACTACACTAGTATTGTCCCAGGGTAGGAACGCACAATGCTAATTATCAGGCAAAATAAATGCATCAAAGTAAAACCTGATAACCTCAGTATGGCTTTTAGACCTCGGAACCCATTGGTAACATATATTACCAAACTTAAGGCTGCAGTTTTTTACTTCCTTCAGAATTTTTTTTCACTTAAAAAGTAACATCAAACTAGGGAATACAAACTGTTTAGGATGTTAGCGAAACTAGAACATCCTACTTATATAATGTCTGAAAACTGTGAATCATTTAAATTTCCACCGTAGTGCAGACAAATGTAACACATGCTTCAAGAAATTGAGCAAAAATTGTTTAGGGAAAAGGAATTCACTAAAGCTATGATATGTCAGCAGACCTATCACGGATTATTAACTACATGTTGTTACCTCTTGGCTCTCTCTAAATCATCATTAGCTTGTTCTAGTTCTCGTATATATTTTTGTAGTTCATCTTTAAATGCACGAACTTGAAGAAGTTCACTTTCTAAATCAGAAATCTGGGAGTGACTTGAACCCTGCAACACTTCCAGTTTTTGCTGAAATAAACGAAGTCAAAATGAAAACAGTTGGTTTTATCATGATTTACATCATGAATGAAAAATGAACAAACTGCCAGATTTTAACAAGAACAATAATCACAAGAATAAAATTAAACTACATTCATCAAACTTGACACCATTAAATGTATCTGCATCAAATCTGACACAATTAATGTAACAACATCAAAATTGACACCAACAAATGTGACACCAACAAACTTGACACCTCAAATGTGGCACCAACAAATTTGACACAGTCAAATGTAACTTCATCAAACTTGACACAGTCAAATTAACACCATCAAACTTGAAACTATTAAATGTAACAACATCAAACATGACACCAACAAATGAAACAACATCAAACTAAACACCATTAAATGTAACAATATCAAACTTGACACCATCAAATGTGACACTAACAAACTTGACACCATTTAATGTAACAACATCAAACTTAACACTATCAAATATGACACCATTTAACATAGCACCATTAAACCTGATGTAAATATTAAAGTGGTTAAACTTAATGTAAATAAAGTGGTTTGATGCATAAAATTAAGATTACTCAAGTACAATTTTAAGACAACATTAATCATCATTTTTATGCGCTGAAACACTTTACGTACAACACAGAATGCATAGATTACAAAGGTTGATATCATGATAATTTTATAAAACATTTTATATGTCAGCAAATTCTTTATATATCATCTGATATGTCAATAACTAACAAATTCTATAATAGTCTAACTGTTGCGGGTATAGTTTAATATCGGGTAAGAATCTTTAACAATTTATTGGACAATTGAACACATAAGATTCGTATCAGTAAATCCCATTACAGCTAACAATTCTGTTATATAGTTGTGTATGTTAATATGTTAATAATGACCATATAATTTGACTTTATAACTTTGTTTACCATGTAATACTTATATATTTGTAAACCACAATAAGCAATAAATCTAAAGATCTGAATTAAGCAGTATGTTGAATGAAATCATAATACACTGTTATGTCATTTATTTGCAATGACATAATGATTAAAATCAAATAACGTAATAGTGATTTATCAGAAAAAAATCAATATACTACAAATAAATCACTAAAAATTTTGCTTAGTGTTTGAATCTACTTATAAGCAAAAACCAGGATATTTTCTTTCATAACTTCAACAATAAGTTTATGTCCAAGCAATAACTTGACATCAATGTTCGAAGGACTTTTGACTTGGCACAAAGACTTTTTCTTTCTAAAAACCCAAAATATTTTTTCTCAAAACAAATCACAACAATAAATTAATCAACAAAGGGGTCGTGAACTTTTCTATTCCTAACATGGACTGAAATCAGCTGAATTGAAGCTGAAACCAAATTTGAAATATTTGCTAATAATTTAAGTTAGTGTCAACCATACTTCATATCACCTGAATAAAATTCAATTAAAACACTTCATGGATGTATATGTAAAACAGCCAGGAAAGTATTTAAGTTGTATTATGCAAACACTTGTCTTGTACAAAAACTTATACTGAGTATGCACATGTATGGGAGAATTTCCCACAGTCCATGATAAGCTTATATCATTGTTAAATACAGACAACTCAGCAAAAAATCTCTTGAAGAATTTTACTTGTTTCAATCCACAATATGCACTCAGGGGTTAGAGAGAAAGAGATTAAGATTAGGTCAAGTAATAGAGTATAACTACTGACAGGATATGAATACTTGACCAGCTGACAATATGTGAAGAGTTAGAGTTTATCATAATGTTACAAAATCTGCGGAGATTTATCAAATAATGGGATTTAAAGATTAATTTGATGTGATGGTCTTTAAATCATTGTAAAAGATTTCACTGGTACTAGTACCACTATTAACAAACTGTACTGAACAGCACTTGTTACCCATGAAGATTTATAAATTCTTTTCATTCACTTACCCTTGTATCACAAAACATTCAGTTTTAATGAGAAAAAAGTCAGTTAAGAGATATGCTCATGAAATACAACTTTGTTTAGTTAGAGTGGTGCATACAGACATTATTTATACAGCAACTTTAATACACAAAAAATGATCAACCAGACAAAATGTTGATTTCAAAACTTGTAATTCATGTATGTTGTTACCTTTGGTGGTGGGGGGGACACCCATAAATCTTGTGCTCTGGATTACAACGATTGATAAATAAATCCAAAGTTGGTAAATATGATATATGAGCAGCCAGTTAACACATCAGCACAAATGTATTTTTAATAAGGAAATGGTGACAAAAATATAATCTCCATCTACATTTAACAAGGTTGGGTTATCAATGTCTATCTCTTTAATTGGGAGGTCACAGTTCTTAAGTACATCAGCTCACATTAAAGGGTAGTTCAACACTTGGACTTTCAAATACATTAAAGCAAAATTATTTACTTGATTAGAAAAATGAACAGACCAGCTAAATCAACAATCTAAAATTCATGTAATTATACATGAATGATTTCAACTCTAACCTACATTAATTCTTACTGTAACATTCTACACCACAAACTTCAAACAACAATAAATACCACAACACAAAAACTCAACAAAAATACAGAAACCAACCAACCAAAATGAATTAGTTTTTCGTATAGAATCTATTTACTGAGCCATTAACACCTAGTTCAGTTCTGATTAAATTCTGTACACTGAATATTGTAATGCCTAAGTTCATAAAAACAATAAAATTGATTTACAAACTGATCAATGATTTTACAGAACATTGTGATGTGTTTGATAGAAACATTATTTATGTCAGCTGAGCATATTCATATATAATTTGTCAACAAAGCTTATAAGTTAAGCCACCTCAAATATTTAACTTACTAAAATCTAAACATTGAACTTGATGTAACACTATTGTAAACCCTTCTGCAGTTAATTTTAACCCCTGAATAAAGACCAACTCTAATAAAGATTATTTTCTATTCAATAAATATGTTTTTTCACATGTAAGGGAAGTCCTTTTCTTGAGTTTGGGGAAAAACAAGGTATTTTTGCACAGAGGAAGAAAAAACTTGATGTAAACTGAATTTTAGGGGAAAACTGTATGATTTTAAAGATTTTTCCTTTGAGAAAGATGTCAATTAACAGCCCCTGCTATTGCGGGAAAAAACTGGTATTCAGTGCAAGACATGAAATAATTCCATCAGTATGACATAAAACAAGGACGCTCCAACAGTGAAAGATAAATACATCATACAATACACACCCGACAGATACCAATCAGTACAGAAACCACCTTCCCATACAGCAGAAAATAAGTGCATGTGCACTGTTGTTTATTCAATATTGCAAAACTGCAGTACAGGTAACTGAGTGTATAGTTAGTCTTTGTTTTCAGGCATAATATGAAACAGAGCCTATTATTTGTGAATATACTGTTATAAATGTACTCACAGGCATTGTATTACAAATTATGCATAATTCAAACAATATTCTTAGCCAGATACACAACCAGGTAAGTTTTCTGAGGACATTCTATTAAGTCACAGACACACAACAAAATCTTTATACCACTGAATCATTTCCACACAGATAATAAATTGTCGAGCTTTAAACAAGAATAAATGTCAGGTTTCATTCCAAATTAAGAATTCAAAATAACTAGAAACAATACAGAACTGTTAATCTGGAAGTTAATTTTCTTTTTCATAAATCTGAATGTATTTTACAACCCACATTTTTACTTCACATAAACACTGACAAGCATGATAATAAGAGATTTGATAAAACTTGTCAGGCATGTGGTATATATTTCATGTCGTTTAAGACTACAAGAATTGAACAGTACTCACTCTAAGAGACTCCACCTCATGTTGTAGTTTATCATTATTCTGAATTAAAGTCTTATTCTTCTTCTCCAGTTGTTCGACTTGTGTTTCTAATTCTGCCTCATACTCTCTACTGCTAACTTGATAATCTTCAAGTTCTTCCCTTGTCTCTTCAAGTCTAAAATGTTGGAAAATACACCATAAGATAATCAGTCCAGTAGACTCATCAACAATTAACACAGACATAAATTTTATGCATCATGTAATACTACTTATGTTCATCAGTATACAGGGGTGTAAAAATGAGCCGGAAGCCGGAAAAATCAACTGGCTATCTGAGCATTCCCACTGGCTACTTTTTCCAAAACAATGGGCACAATACTGCGTTGAACCCACAGACTCCCCTTCTACTTACAGTAGTTTACCAGTTAATATGAAAGCATTTCCACATCCTTGGTATATCAAATAAAATGAGTTGCACTGAGGACAATTCAACAATGAGGGAATAAGCTATGGTATTTCAGAAATATACCACATTTATGAAACTAAGTATGACAAGATACATGAAGAACATTTGTTTACAATTTATACAGTTGAATCAAAGCATGGCAAGAGTATCATGATCTGACGAGATAAAGGAAATTTCATAACTGACTTCACATGAGACAGAGAAACTGTTTTGAATCACTACACATGCATGGTGCATGTAACAGTAGTGTTATGGTGATGACCCCCCCTCCCCCCTACAATACTAAAGAAGTGAATGCCTACTTCACAGTTCACACCCAAGTAATTTATAAACCACAACTTCAGTGTCACTATGGAAGCAGACTGAATAAAGATTCAAATAAGCTTAAAACTACACATTCAAGCTAAAAAAAATATTAATCACACCCATCAACAATGTTAAATGTTATCATCAAAGAAATAAAGACGAATTATTGACATGAAGCATGCTTTAATTAGATGCATATTGTACTTCGTAATATTTCAGTAAAAGAAATTATCATAATTATAGTTGCAAGCGAATTCATGTAACAGAACTGGCTGAGTAATACCACATACAAACAACAGCTGCATGTTATATTTAGTAATGACAACAGACATCAGGAATGAATCATTTCTTGTTATTAAATAAGCTAAGCGGTTAATGACAAGTTGAAGAATTCACAGATAACAGGAATTAGATTTATAAACAAAAAACATGGGTACATATGTCACAGTTTTACGGGAACACCAGAATATATCAATATTAACTAATGGCAATTAGATCCAATACAGCTGTCATTTGTATAGTCAGGACCCTAGGGGCAGAATGCATGGATTTGTTTAAGCATAGTCCTTATCCCAGTAAACTGACATCCCCTCCCCTCAGGGCAAAACCAATTTTCTTCAATATTTGCAAATTGCAATACCAAGTTACTGATAAGCATTCATAATCATACATACCAACAAAACCATTGAAGAAATGATAAAGTATTTAATGTCTAAAGATGTGGCACATCCTTGGTTTCCAAACAAGAGGGCCACAATGGCCCTGCATCACTCACCAGAATAAATGTAAATTAACTTGTTACTAAAAAGGTAATAAAGGTACACTTGTGGGCAAATAATGGGGAACAATAATAAACTCGATAAAGGACCATCAAAGGATACTACAAAGGAATATTCATGATGACTGAAGAATGCCACAGACCAAATTTGGTGATGAAGTATTTCTATTTTTAGCTCTAGCAGCCTATAAAAGGGGCCGACCATATTTATTTGAGCACACTAGAAAGAGGACTACTTAAGGATGTTACAAACCAAGTTTAGGGATGATCCATCCATTGGTTCATGAGAAGAAGACATTTTAAAGGTATTTCTTTTTTAGCTCTGGAGGCCCCTAAAACCTGGGACCAACCATTTTTATTTGAGCAAATCTGATAAAAGATTATCTAAGGATGCTACAGACCAAGTTTGGTAATGATCCATCCATAGGTTCATGAGAAGAAGATAATAATGGTTTTTTCTATTTTTAGCTCTAGTGACCCCTAAAAGGGGTCAACTGGTATTATATCAGCTAATTGCAGTTAAAACATCAAAAGGCTTCTACACAACAAATCTGAAGTAAATATGACTGGTAGTTTCTGAGGAGAAGACCACTGTTGACACCAGACGACGGATACCAGAGCATCCATCTACCCATCTTAACAGCTCACCCTGAACCTTCGGTTCTGGTGAGCTAAAAAGGGGGCTATGGCACGAAATACAGGCTGGGCATAAATAGAAACTAAAAAACATGAGTAAATGGTAGTAGCATGTCATAATATACAGAGATATAAGAAAATTCATAATGCAGTCTATTCAGGTCTATTACTTCGTAACACATATCAATTACACAAAAATTTGCAAACTGTACCTATGATGAGCTGTTTGACCTGAATGTATTAATGTCAGATAGGAGTGGACTGACCTAATTCTATTTATCATATGTGTCAATAGAACATATGTTATTAATAATGAAATACATGACAATTATAAGCAGCATTGTACTGTAAAATCAGAACAAATACTATTACGGCACAAGATAACAAATTTCTATAAGACAATACAAGTTAAAGAATGGTTTTCCACTCATGATTTGAAGAAAGCCATTATAAGTGTTAAATATCAGCCTTAAATTCTACAACTTCCACATGTATGTACTTCAAGAAACCTAGTAAGAGCATCTCCGAAACTGGACATCATCGTGAGTTTTGATGACCTTATTGAGACATCGAAGTTAGAAACAACGATCATAAATTATTCAGCCGAGTGTAAGACATGACCGAGTTTCATGGCCGAGTCTGACACCTCTAGACACATAACTGACACCAAGCATCTAATCAAATGCTTAAAAAGAAAGTTAGAACACTACCTGAAGTATTGATCAACTTAAATGTTACATCTATTATAACAGCAACCTACATACATCAACCATTTTGTATAATATATTAGCAATCTGAATTTTAAAAAAAACATAGTTGACTTATAGGGGTATAAGGCAAGACCTGATCGGGAAATCATGACCCCAATACTAGAATCTCAGCTTTGGAAACTGAATCTCATCAGACAAATGTCCTACATAGTGGCATGTGTGTTGTGAAATCAAATTTCATCATTCAGGTCTGGATGTTTGTTACTAACTTGGCTGGCCTAAAAAATGAGGACAGAGACAGTTATGTAAGATAATTATTTATCTGACTGTCACATGCCTTATTTTATTATCTTCTAAGTTTTATAGTGTTACACTGTGGATGACAGAAGTATAAACAGTAGACACTGACTAGATATTTATATAGTAACCAATATAACCAAATGGATGACTAAAATAACTTGCCTGTGGCAATAAGAAATGCAAACATTTTATTCAGCACATTGTAATAATGCATACATTAAACTCATACAATGTACAATGATAGTGGCTTGAATATATTCATTAACATCACTGCAGACAAATATGGTAATAATTCTAACATTAACATTTCATGAACCAAATATCAGTCTGAGCGGGTTCTTTGTATCTGAATGCCAGAACAGTGGTTTATTTTATTTGAATGTTTTGATTGATATTACAAGATGATTTTTAGAACCCACTAACATAGCTCAATTAAAAGTACATGAATGTAGAATTATTTCTTTTTTATGTTTTATACCCGTTTTCAACTGTTCAACATTATTTCATTTATATACTGATGGGCAGTTAACCTAACCAGTTTTCCAGGGTTCTGTAACAGTATTAACTTTGTTCTATACAAGTAACTGTCAACCTCTCCACATGACAGTGATGGGTAACCTTAGATGACATTGTACTGTGTTCAAACAAATCATCACAGAGAAAAATGTGCCACACCCTGGGTGTGTAAGACCTAAAGCCTTACCAAAGTGGACCAGCTTGCCTGATTCAAGAGAACAAGGTTAGTCCAGGAAGGGAATCCGGGAAAACTGATTAAGTTTACTGCATACACTGGAAATACTGCTGAAAATAGGCTTAATAGACTAAAACTGGAAAAAAGAAGTATTTTATCTTTAACATGATGTTTTTTTATTCTTTATTTACACATTACAATATACTTGTATGAAAAATATATGTTTGACCCGTAGAATACGGTAGATTTAACACGCTGATAGAAGATGTTCAAAAGATACATGTCAGTTTCATTTATTTTATTAATACTATACTAGAACATTATAATTATTGGGTCAACAGAAAACAATTCAATTTCAACACCATTTTCCAATAAACACCATTGTCTAATTACCATTGAGTACAGCATTATTTCATTAAATGTTTTAAACATAAAATAATCATATGATTATGGTATCAGTACTATATTACTTATATGTACTATGTAAACACATATGATAACAATATAATTGCATGAATAGGACTGATCTTTACTGACAGACTGACTTGCATTCCAGCATAATTCAGTAATCCTGCAATACGTAACATGTGTAAGAAAATACCGAGAACAGTAAACACACCTGTGAACATTACCCTGTACCACTGTTCTGTTATTTCTCATTCATCTCCAACATAACAAAATCTGACCTAAATATCACATACAGACGTTCATACATTCACAGATTGACCCAATAGCATATTATATTAGAAAATAGCTTAATAACTAATGAGTACACTTTTTCCAGGAATTTTTCTGTTTTAATTAAGGAAATTCTTATTTTGGATCATATCAAAGACAAGAAGTGATCTAAACTCAATGTTTACATAGATCTTGCCAGTCATTCTAAAACAATTTAGTTAAATACTGTTCTGAATACATCAAAGATTTATCAGATAAGCCAGTATGTCTGGTATGTAAAATATAACATAATGATGGGGTGTATCAGCAGTAAAGCAAGAGTGGAGATATTAACAACACCCATCATATCATACTTAATAACACTCTTCAGCAACACATCCTTTTGAATGATTTGAATAAACAGTTTATTAAACCTGATGAAAACAAACCCAAGTCAAAGAAGTCTAGAGTATGAGTTTTTATACTGTACTTGTATTAGTATTAATACAATTATTTTGAGGAATGCAACTATTAATACATCATTGTACACAAACCACACCTACAGCAAATTGTTTCGTTTAATGAATCAAGCCAGCATTCTGTACCACAGTGTATGGCAATCTGCCCACACATACTACGACTTTTATTACAAATAAACCTTTATCTTACTTTTATACAAAGAAATACTTTTTATGTGAAGGCTAAAAAGAACATGAATTAAAAAAAACAAGTCATCTTAGTTAAAAAATCACTTTATAGTAGAAAGATTTGTGTATCAGAAATGTCCCAACAATACAGTAAAATAACATACAAGTCGCACACTGAAAAATGTAAGACCATATGGAAATTGTTTTATGCAACTGCACCTATCACCTTGTAAATAATAATTTGAATCAACCATTTAAGTTTCACACATTGAATTATGTACTCCCTTAAATAATTCCCCTGTTGTATTTAGCTACATAGAGTAGTTTTTAATTTGATGAGTTAATTGCTGTATATTATTCAAAAGCTTAATAAAAAATATTTTAGTAATTCATTTTTTTTCTTTAACAAAAAGAGTTGATTATTAGTTAGGACTCAGTACACTTATTCTTAATCTTAATTAACTCAACATAAATAAAGACAGGTTGAGACAGGTTTTCAAATTTATATGCAGAATGCTAATTATACCATACATATATAATGTACAATATACTCATTATATTATATACAGTATATGTACTGGTAACCAAATGTAAAAATAAAAACTGACAAAAAAACTTGAACTTTTCCTTCATTATTTTAACAATCCTAACATTTTATTTAAATTTCAATGTAATTCTGTTACAAACTGAAGATTAAGTAACTGATAAACAAATATTTAAAGCTTTAGTATATATAAATTTAAGGGGAAACAAAATACTTTCAGTGTTTTCCAATATTTAAAATCAGTGTAAATATTTGAATGGACAATGCCAGTGTAACCATTCCCCCTAAATCTGGACTGTTGAATATAAATGTGACATAACTGAGGAAAAATAAATACCAGTAAATACAAATAGTTCAGATTTTAAATACAGATAACAGCAGAAGTAAAAGCGCCAAACAGGATCATATTATTAATACCATAAGTACATGTACAAAATAGGCAATTGTTGAACATTTCATTTGTCAATCAGAAAATTACACATATTAGTATAATGTTACTAGTCTCTAGACCAGAATGTTAAAGAATGCTTAAAGGTCAAATATCAGAGTAATGTAAACCATAAATATAACATAAAGGCATGTATATAAATTAAATACACATCAAATGAACTCTATTTGTGAAGTTGACATCATAGATTCTAATGTCATAGTCAATGTATGCATTCAAACAATTGCTCTGATTTTCTTCAACATGAACTACAATTAAAGGTAGAGGGACATGTGAAGTCATTGTGAGATTTAAAGTTAAATTATTTCAAATTTTGAGGTAGACAAATGTTTGTATGAAATAAATTCCTGAATAATCAATTTTGAACCTAAATTTTCATGGTGTTTTGTACCTAATTGTTTGTAACCAAAGTTAACAGATCAAAGACTTCAGTTCAACTACATTTCACACTTGAGTTAAATAAGATTTTATATTATTTTCTTCACAAACAATTAGTTCTATTTGAAGAAACATGTATTTTATCATGCTGAATCAATATACATGAAGGCTCAGATTACCAACTAACGCCCTGCCACATAAACATGAGCATCAAACCATCACATCAGGATAAATATTTGATTTATTATCAATATTTTGAATAAATATCACATTTCCATTATGCAACGAACAAAATCTACCTTTTAAGATGGATGGTTGAGATTTTGGCACGATAAATAATGATAAATAAATAGTCTAAGGAATGCCTGATAGTAATTAAGAAATGTATATAATCAAATAAACAATTATACATGTAATCTAACCCCGGTCAGTTCTTCAGTCGTTTTTGTGTTATATCAATGAGCATGAATCAAAATAACTTGCTTTATTCATCTTTATATCATAATTTGTCTCTCCAAGGTCAAAGTTTATTCAAAGTATTTATTTAATTGTACTGTAGTCAGGTGATATATCAACAGGGATATTTAAAAATTATACTTGACATGTATACATACTTATTACAAATATATAATACAGTACACCATCAACAAATGCCTGAAAGTCATTTTGACAGTACATACATGAACCATAAGATTTAAATAAAATAAAAAGATTCTATCTGTACTAAATTAGAATGATTTGTAATCCTATAGACTAATATTTTCATTGCTTTGCTACAATTTAAATGGTGGTAAAGTGTCATTAATATTATGTTCATTCAACAATTTTATCAGGGGTTCAAACCATGGTAAGGTCATTTAAATGCTTTGTGTTAATAAGTGTTATCTCTAACTTCAGTAGTTATATGAATCAGCGAGTCACACAGTCCAAACATATCACTTATTTACTAGACAAATCTGAGTATTAAGTTGACTTTCATAAAGTTAAGAGTAAAATTTAAATATATATGACATATTAAGATAGTTTAAAGTCTAAAATATATTAATAAACAACTTGTTGTGAGACCATGAGTTTAAATATGAACCAGCAAGGCTTTCCTTTGACCTTTAAAACAGCATTTGACGCACAAAATAAGTAGAATTAATTATAAAATTTATAACTCCTGAGAATTTATACCCAAATTTACAGGAAATTTGTTGACTCTATAAATTATCATCAGCCAAGGGTCATTTTCGACCCTCAACTTTTGACATCCTGAAACCCTGAAACAGCCTTAATTTCAATGTAATAAAATTTCTTTATAGTTCCTTTATAATTATCCATTAGTTTCCATTAAGCACTAGTACTGAAAGGACATTTATCAATTAAACAATGTCTACTTGCGTTCTAAAATATAGCAATATTTAAACAACTAGCCTAACTGAATCAACAGAGTAATTAAAGCCATGATTTTATTCATGAGAAGTGATCATGCACAATGCATCAGACAAGTGCTAACAAAAGGGTTATCTTCATACATGAGTCATGCATCACACACGACAGATAAAAATATATATATTATCTACTTCAAAACAAACTAGGATGTATTTGAAATCTAAAAATTAAAAAAATGAACTTAATGCTTAAGGTAAAACTTATGCAGCAAAGTAGACTTAGATCACAACCTCAGACAAAGACAACTGCAAAATGCAATGTTTCAAGTGGAATATTGAATGCAAAATGAATATGAATTGTAAAGCAAGATCCTCCCTTCACCTAGGCTTATGGTTGATATCAAACAGTACCCCCATATACTTTTTCAGTCAACAGTCTATACACATCATTCTACATGAACAAATTTGTGTAACAGTCATTGGGTTGCTCCTGGATTATCAAAAACGAAAAAGCAATCTGCACTCTCCAGGGCCTGCAAAATCAATTGTACGAGTTGCCCAAGTCATACACTTGTGGGAATTAAGCAGCTTTGGTCTGATTTCTGACAGAAAATTCAAATTGTCCTTACTGATAAAACAGATGTTCACGAAAGTGAAAGTGGAAGTAATAACAAAATTTGTATAATTCCTAATAGTTGGCTATAAAACTGAAATGCAGCCCTATGTTTAATATTCACAATATGTTGGCCATCTTGCAAATTCGGTAAAAGTGTAGAGCAAACCATCATTTATTTATGGTGCAATTGCCAATGAAGTTTTTTGAGGTATTTTGCGTGATGCACCGAAATCATCCTTCACTTCACATCTACTGATGCTTTCTGCTACATATTTAATGATATCAGACTTTAGTGAGAAACAAATGCAATAGTTTCTCTTTTACATACATTAAAAATGAAAAAAAAGAATATGGACAAATGAACTTTTAGTATGGACAATTAAATTTTCTAAGTCTTCTGCTCCCCTCACTTTCCAAGATCACCAGACAACTTGAAAGAACCAAAGGTGGGATGCAAATGAGGGCGAGTGAATTAAGGGTAGCTTCCATCAAAATTTTAATGGAGAGCTTCAAACAATTTTAACACCTAGGTTTTAATCCTGTAACTTTGGCTATTTTATTCCTGTCACCAGGGTTATATTGTCACACTTATTCGTTCATACCTTTTGAGCATCTTATTAATTGCAGAATTCTTAGCCACAATCCACACAATAGAAAACTTAAATTTGTGACAAAATCTTCTTGAAACAGCTGGAATACTTGCTTGTCATTTGGTCAGGCAAAGTTATGATTTTTGACTAACCAAATGAAAATTTATCAGACAGAATACATTATAAATAAAAGATGTCGTAAATCGTGCCCAGGCTGCCAGACATCTGGTCCTGTACTCACTGAAAAGTTATTGGATCAACTTGAAATTTGCACAACTTGTCCGACAGTCTGGCAACTTTCAGGACGCCTTGATGATATAGGTTTCTAGCATGCCAAACCCGAAATCACCTTCATTGACTTCAATCAGTAACCATCATTCCAATCTTCATACCCTTGATAGTTGGAAGCAAAATATTATATCCTGACATAACTTATTCATTGTATTCAAAATTCTATTTTAGTATTTAGCCTCATAATATACCCAATTTCCCCAAATGACCAACTAAGTATCTTGTTTACAAGTAATTTCACTAGTTACCAAATACAAGGAGTTTAAGTAGACTGAAGTCTTCAAGTAATATTCAAATCTGCCATACGTGTGATGTCATGCTAAAATAAATACTTACTCTTGTTTAAACTTTTCAGCTTTCTCCCTCCAGAAGGTTATTTCTTCTTCAGGTGAAGAAAATTTCTTTGAATCCATCATGGAATCACAACCATACGCACAAGTTAATAATGTAAATTCAAAAACAATAGATTATTATTTTAAACGTTAACAAATATAAATAGTCAATTTCATACAGAACTACACAGTTTTCATTCTTTATTTAAGAAAGTAAAAAAAAATCAACACACTAATTTAACTCACTGACCCAGCCAGACTGGTTGGGATAATCACGATCCTTTATAAACAAACATAAACAGTTAATTCAAATAAAAAAAGGAGAAACAATTTTCTCAACAGCCAGTCACAACTTCACGTAAAGAAACTCCTCACATGAGAATTTGGGATTTTTCTTCAGCACAAAATTTCAATTCCGTCCCGGAAGACACAAAATGGCGAATTGATCTATGTCACTAGACGACTGCGATTATTATTATTTGACTTGTCTCCCTTAGTTTTATCTGTTCGAGTTATCTCCCGTTCGGCTTGGCGCAATTTGCATATACAACGGAAACATTAAAAATTGCTTTTGTGGGAGTAAACATTTAAGGCCGATTTTATTCAATTAACACATATTTTGTCAGCACAAAATAGACAGATTTTAAGCTGCTGCGGATTCTCCGGCAAAAAAATCTGGTGAAAAAAGTAAATCTGCTAGCTAAGTTCGAATAATTAGCACCACGAATATTACATTAAAGTGGGCTACGACAGAAGAAACACAGATTTAGTATATAGCATATGTTGTTCCTGTGATTTCTAAAATGATTCGTATTGACGTTTCTAATAAAAAAATAATAATTAAACAGAAATTACAAAATAAATATTGGAAGGTGATTAAATTAAATTAGTTGTAGACAAATTAGTCAGTGCGACAAAAGTCAGATGTACAATAAAACCTCAATAATGAAACCATCTTCGGGACTTGAAAAATTCTGTAAAAAAATAAAGCTTATTTATTTTCCAAGCTGACAGGTGAACCTTATAACTGATCATTCAATTTATCTTTTTTGTTCATGAGCCGTTTCAAATATCTAAAGATTACAAAAGTTTTCATTTTGTAATTCAAAATAAATCTCCATCCAGAAGGTTATTTCTTCTTCAGGTGGAGAGAATTTCTTTGAATCCATCATGGAATCACAACCATACACACAAAGTAGTAATGTAAATTCAAAAACAACAGAATATTATTATAAATCTTAACAAAAATAAATAGTCTATTTCATACAGTACTACAGTTTTCCTAGTGGTTTACTATTGGTCGTAAAAAAGAGGTGTTCTCATGATCAAGTTTAATCATTGAACAGTTATTGGAAGCCGGTCTGAAAATAACTGGTCGTTATAAAAAAAGGTGGTCGTAATATTGAGTTGGTAGCTATTAAATTTTGAAGAACGTATTAAAGAAACATACTGTAGGGCGATAATACACAAGCAATGGGTTTTACTTAAGACATCTTACAAATTATCAGCACTTTGATCCTTTACAAAGTATGCAGCATTTTGTCATGAACTTGAATTTGTCTAAATGAGGTTAAACTTGTTGCACAATACAAACATACAAAATCTTTGTAAATAAGCGATCGATCAAAATGTACAATCTAATTAATAGAATTTTTATTTATTTACGGATGTATTTGGGAATAATCAAGTGATTTTGCATATGAAAAGAATTCATTTTTTGTAGTGTTACTTTTACATCGGTATAGATAAACACTCAGACTGCAGCAATTAAAGCTTATTTATTTTCTTAGTTCATAGGTCAACCCTATAACTGATCATTCAATTTATCTTTTTTGTTCATGAGCCGTTTCAAATATCTAAAGTTTACAAAAGTTTTCATTTTGTAATTCAAAATAAATTACCCATTCAGATGCTTCAAATATTGATATATCTACAAATATTGTTATATCTTCAAACATTGCATGAAATAAAACAGATTTCAACTGAATACGAATGCCTCGTAATTTCGACTTAATGGCTTATACTGCAGATCAAATGAACTACATGTAGTTTATTTAAAATCGAATGTGATGATAGCGCTTTTATTTCGATCACTGTCTAGTCGGGATTCTAGAAAACTCACAACCAATTTCCAGCAGGGTGATATGGTCATAACTTTTGTTGGGATAAAAATCACATTCCGTAGGTTCAACGACTGCTAGTACATGTATGTCCTTACAATACCACTCATCTTGTTGGATATAAGTGAGACAAGCATTTAGATGAAATAATTATACTTCATACATCTATTGAAAAAATTGTCTCTACATTTTGTCTGAAAGAACTCGCTTGACAGTTTTATACAATGTTTGTGTTACACATGTTGGCCAGTTTAACAGTTTCCAGCCTTTCAATCTGTTATTTACATGTTTATACAGTACCTATTGTCCTATGATTTACAATATTTTTAATACTTTGAGTGGAATTTAATTACACGTTAAACACTTCTGATTCACCGCTGATTGCATGATGATGCCACGAACGTGCAAAAGGTGGGAGTTAATTTTAGCGAGTGTAGATAAAACCTTTCAAATGTACAAACATTGTGTTCTCGTGAAGTGGTCTGTGACTATTCGTTATAACATTTCTATTTATTGCATAAAGATCCAGTATGAGCATCGTACAATTCATCATACCTTGATTTCCTAAGCATTGTCTTTAATTTTAACTGACTCTGATAACGTAAGATGTCAAGTATATTCAATGGCAAGGACTACGTGTATGCTCGTATTTTCTCCACCATTTACAGATTATTTAAAGATACATTTTAAACTACTACAGGCCTACACCATGAAATAAAACTCCTCTTAATATTTGGAACTTCAGAGAAATACATCCAGTCAAATATCACCCAAGAAAATTCTAATTTAATATTAGTTTCTACATGTCCTTTTTGATGTGGACTTTGAAGTAAAGTAACCATTCAATGATAAGTAATCTGTTTTATGAGATAATGTTTACTGAGTAATGTCAGCTTCATTGTCCAATTTAAACTGAATTTTTAAATCTCGTCGATTTTTTCTTGAGTTGCATGAAAATCAGTAATTTTGACGTTAAGATCGAATAAAGGATAAAATTCGAACCCCAAACCTCTGAATCCGGCGTCTGGTGAATTAATTCCTGGAAGATTTTAAAGGTGCAAGATGTACTAGAAAATGACTATGTGTGTTTTGATGCAACATAAGCGTGGCCGATATCATACAGCAACCATGTGAGCCTTGATAGTTTATGTCTTTATGCATAACACAACAATTAGATGTGAACGTACAATAAACAAACAATAATGTATGACATGTCACATTCGAGACAAAATAAGTTGGCCGTAAACGGTATACGTGATCGTACGCACAAAAGTAAACCTACTTTTGCGGAGTACTGAGGCAATTCGTAATTACATTGTACAAAATTGTGATTGCAGTGAATAGATGCTGGAATCATCATGGCAACAAAAACGAATTCAAAGAATGACGATGATGTCTGTCCAGATGAGATAATACAACAACTTGGTGGCTGCGGGAGGTATCAAGTTCGCATGGTGATTGTCGTACATCTGATAAAAACCGTGGTATGTTTCACCTTCATGGGGATGATATTCTTTTCTGCCTCACCAGATTGGTGGTGCGTTCACAAAGCTGCTCATACTGACAGTAGTTCGTGTGTCAAAGAAGACAAAAACAGAAGTATCCCGAATTGCGCGTTAAAAACATGTAAATGGATCAATAGTTCAGAATGCAGTAAATTTGAGTTTGACACAAGCATCATCAGTACCATAGTAGACGAGGTAAGCTTTTTGCATATTCATATGAAGACTTTTTATAAGTACAAATAGCTACAGCACTGGTTAGAACAGGAATCATGCAACTAAAACACTCTTAGAGTAAAAGATGAACCCTTAATGTGGTCATACAATGGACACCATTAATTGACTGAAATGTTCTTGTCCGCAAACTTTTATCATTTTTGTAATTATGTCAAATGATTTTTAACATAACAATATCGCATTGCACTTTGTATCATAATGCGCGATGTATCATTATGTCCCGGTCGTCTGTTTCTTAATAGGTTCATTATTAATGTATGTGTTACCTGATACGTTTTCAAATGCCTTAGCGAGACGGTCATTGTAAGGGTTATGTATACAGTCTGTGTCGTGTCCGCAGTCGTACTTATCTTAATAAATGTGAAATCGACTGGTAATAATAACATTTATAAAAGTGTGGAGACGAAGACCATCTTTAGGTTGATTTATTCCTGTAGCCAATTATAAGTGTCATCTTTCTGGGAAAAGTGTATCAATAATAGCACTCTTATGTTTAAATGATTCAAGCAGATCAGACGGCTAACTTTACCACTGATGGGAACGAATATCGAAAATGATATTCGAATATTTGATTGAGATATTTCCACATTTCTTTTGGCGCCATTCTTGAATCTGTCCGAATTGAATCTGTTGTGCCCGAAAACTGGTGCAGTTTGTGGTTTCCAAGCTATGTGTATCCGTGTTTGTTTATATTTATTTACGTATGTTACTTTTTCAAGTGTCTAATTAACAAACCGTGTAATTTAAGACGTGATATGAGAAGATATTTCAATTAAATCATTGCACACGATATTGTTGTTGTTGAATAATATTAATGGCGTTAATGGAAAAAAAATCAGATAGAAACAGAAGAATAATTATTGGTCAAATGTTTAATGAGCGTAAACAGTCGTCATTGGTCAACATGAAGATAACAAAAGAACATACATATAGGACGACTAGAAACACCGACTATCCACATCAATCAACAACAGATCTTACGTTGACAAGTTCAGTTTAGATTATTTTCATATACTCATCATGAGTAATATATTCAACAAGAAATGATACATGTAAAAGAGGCATACAAATTATTAAATATAAACTATTATCCAAGTTACAATGAATATACATTCGTCATCAATTCTACAGTTATACATGAACAGACAAAGGATAAGGGCTGTAACAGTGAGACAGAGATTATTACGAATGTCAAACAGCTAACTTTTAAACGCTGTCAATTATTAGACCAATTACAGGGACCAAACATAAAGGTGCTAATATGTGACTGCTGGTTGACACAATATAAGTTCTAATTGAGAGGCGTATATTATACAGTTTTTGGTTTGGAGCGTTTTATAAACATTTTCGTGTTTTTTTCTTCGAAAGTTCTGTTTTAAAATTCATTTTTTTCGAACGAATATTTAGCCAAAATCCGAATATTCGGTCCCATCCGTCGTCTATTGTCTATAGAAATATGATAATGATGCATTGACCATAGGTCATAGTTTAATTTAATTAAAATACAAAAAGCCGAAGAAGTTAGTACTTTTTTACATAGTTTTTATTTACTTTATGTAGTTTGGCCTTGTCTGCGATAAAGACTTCATTCCAAGCACTATAAGCACCATTCAGGTCGCAGGAACACTTGCTGGTAACGTAATAGCGGGACAAGTGGCTGACATGTTCGGTAGAAAACCACCTTTCTTCACAAGCATCGTTCTCCTTTGCGTCTTTAATTTTGTTGGCTTCATATCTACTAACTGGCAAATGTTCGCTGTTGCGAGATTCTTCGTTGGACTTGGCGGGGGATTCTTTTTGACGACCCAGTATTGTTTGATGTCTGAGTTTTCATTAGCAAAATGGCGTGTATGGATTATTGGGTTCCCATCCTGGCCGATTCAAGCTTGTTTGTTATCACTCCTAGCCTGGCTTATACATGATTGGAGATACATTCATCTGATGACAGCTCTATTAGCACTGCCTTGTCTGCTGTCGTGGTTGTAAGTAATACGAGCATGTAAAACTGTGTAAGGTTTAATGGGTCAAAAGTAAAAAAAAAGTTCTGTCAAGGACAATAACTATCGTTCCATAGCATGGAACTAATGCTCAGAGTGATGCTGAGGAAACTGGGTTTAAGGTACGAGACAAGCGTTATTTCCGAGACTGAGCATTATAACGCTTTTGACCAATTAAAACAATGAAAAGCTTTTTTATTACAATGATTAACATAACTTTCTATCATATAGTAAGATGTACCAAAAGCTATCACAAGTTTGTAAAACACGAGCGCCACTTTCACTTCAGCAGTCCATGTTGCAGGTCGCCATGGTGACTTTATATATTTTCCTGTTTTGGGCTGCCAAGAAACCATTATCTTATCAGTACGAGGTTCGGGATTGTTTGGTGCATAATAAGACAAAGCCGAATATTTTATTTATCTATTTGCATATTTAGCATCTATTTCACTGTACGTATGTCGCTCAACATTTCATAGTTGGTTGAACAATAAAGCCAGTTCATGTACACGTTCTTGCTTGATTGTGAATGGTGTATTTCTTTTTGAAAAGACAAACAATTTATATTAAAATGAGCAATGGGACTAATCACAAATCATGAAACTACAAGTACATAAAACTGATAATCGTGGAGATCAAGCTTTGTAGTTACATGTGAATGTAGAAGAAACGTACATAATTGTGAAATATCATTACATTGTTCTATTTCACAAAGCATTATACCGGAGAGTTTCCGATGGTACATAGCACAAGACAAACCCAAACAAGCGGAGGTTATCGTCAAAACTGTCGCTAAGTACAACAGACATGAAAATTTTGATGCTCAGAAGGTGCTGAGTAAAGTGGAGACGAAGACCTATCAGAAATATACTCCAAAGGATTTATTTAAAACAAAACAGTTGGCGAAAGTTACGATACTGTCTGCGTTCAACTGGTGAGTCAAGTTATTGTCAAATAGATGGGTACGACGTACAGAACATATATTAAAGTAATTGCTAAATCGTCGCAACAACATTTTCTACTTAAAGTTTAATAGAATAATGGACTCAGTCATTTTAGTGATGTATATTAATTACAGTATATTCATGACATGACCCACTCTTCATAACAATGAAAAAGTAAACGTTCATTGGGTGAATATTAGACAAAAGCTGGGCGCTCTGTTCCAGATTTTGATAAACATACCCTTTATATCTTGATATACTGATATACATGTAATTACTCTGAAATGAATACTGTTTTTATTTTCATTCATTTGTGTTTGTTAGACATCATTTTGTATGGATGCATTAAAACAAACAAAAAAAAATAGAATTGTTACTTTGTCGCATAAATCTACTCCGTAGAGTATGTATAACCCAACGACGGTAGCCTTCGGAGCTTGATTCTATGACTTGCGCATGTATATATATTGTACATGTATATAGACAGGTATAAAATGATCCTGATATATCTACTTGTATGTTATATAGGATGGCATTAGGTTTGGTATCGTATGGAATATCATTTGGCATCCCTTCATTGTCAGGCAATATATACCTGAATGTATTTCTGTTCAGCATCGTTGGAATACCATCAAAGGGGTTAGCACTTTGGCTTCAAAATAGGTACGCCACATGACATATAATGTCCCTATATATGTTCAACCATAACATTTTGGTCATCACAATTATATCCTTTTAGTTTCTTATTCGTTTATCAATCCTGGGAGAAATTAGGTCTCCGTGGTTTAATTTTAAAAGGTGTTTAAAAGCATGCGATGAATCACTAGAAATACACTGTGGGGCTTTGTAAGCCCATATTCGTAACAGATCACATTTGTCATAAAATATGCTACGCATGTGCTTGCTTTCTGCTGCCTATGTGATCATATTTGTAACCCATGTTACAAATGTGATCTGTTACGAATGTGGTCTAACAAGCATGTGATAAGTTATCGAAATTTGTATAAAATTCCTATAATTTGCTTAGATGCAACTTTGTTTCCTTCTATCAAAAATTTCATGGAGTTGCGTAGCCTTGTTTGCAAAATTCGTTGTCTATTCTATGGAATTCATCTTTTTATCATCATGTGCACTAAAATAATGATGTGCTGCTCTAAGGCAAGACAAGGAGTGTGTTATATTTTGAATCATACACACAGTACGTTCATGTAGAACATATTTTACAGATTTGGTCGACGTAATACATCAGTTGGATGTTTTATTACTGTTGTTATTGGTGGATTAATTGTCGGCATAGTTCAGTCATTTAGTAAGTCGTTTCTGTCACATAATGTAATACCGCTTTTTAAAGGTACCAAGTCTATGTTCGGTCACTAAGTGAGATTGTTTACCCTCGCAACTTGGAAACCATTCGTAAAGGGAATTACTTGTAATTTGTATCGCCTGTTTAAGTTTTCACTTTATTAAGCACAAAAAAAGATGGTAACCAAAGGTATGTGATCAATTTCGAATGTTTTAATTATGAGAAGAATCTGAGAGTTGAAAAAAATGTTTTGTGAATCTTACGGTATTACTTACATTACTGCAAAAATTCTATTGTTACTGTTTTGCATGATCCTAAATAAATGCAATCCTAATGTAATACATTAGTTTCTAACTAATGGTAACATATTGTAACTTAATGTATAATAACCTCATGTGTAATTTCCCGATACACACATATATATATAGATGGTACAAAAGTATCGGGAAATTACACTTACAAGAGTGGGATTCCTACTTTGTCTCAATTAAATGTTTTATATGGTTTTGATAGATGCCACACATAAAGACGTACTCACTAATGCGTTCGCCTTGCTTGCAAATATCGGTATTACAACAGCCTGGGGACCTGTGCAGACAATGACCGTGGAGTTATACCCAACGGTGATAAGGTATGGTTTACACTGATTGTAAAGGGTTCATTGTGACAATTTGTTGCAAGATTGGTCTCATGAATATATGGTGTCTCACATTATGACTCATGACTCAAATTTATATAAATGTTTTTTTTTTCTAATCGAAAACATAGCCCTGAACTTATTATCAACTTACGTCTCAAACCTCCTTAAAAACGTAAATAAAAGTGAAAGCAAAATATTACATCCATGCAATATCAGTACTGTAAATCATATGCATGCATTCAGCCATGTTGATAATTATGGAGCAACTATCAATGTTTCTGAATTGTACAGACTTTAATATAACAAATTCAATAATGCTTTGTTCGAATTGGTTTGTCATAAATAAAAAAACTTTATTGTTATTTAAAGTTGGTATTATCAACACTTCACAGGAATATCGGATTTGGAACACTAAGTGTGACTGGTAGAATAGGGGCCATGGTAGGACCTCAATTAGTTTATCTGGTGAGTTGAAGCAACACGATCAAGAATGGTTGAAATTGTGTTAGATCTGACACAGAAGAAATGCAGTGGTTATAAATATACTTGTCTTAATCAACATGACCAATGAACCCTGAGTATCAATAAAACTCAGAAGATAAGCATGAAACAACTAAAATGAAGTAAAATACACAACCATATCAAGACTTATTTAGTACGTATTCTCTCTAAATTGTAGCTTGATTCATGATCATAATACTATGACTGTGGTAGTATACAGAATTTAGAATGGTTGCCGATATCAAATGAACTCGCATCCAGACGACATTCCTTTTATGAATATGACGAGAACACGTAAAAACGGGTCTTTCGAATATGCGTGATTTATTAGGGTAAGAAAGTAAGAAATATTTGCTTAAACCAAATGATAACTTTGATAGAATTATAACAATTAGAATGATGATATTTCAGAATACATACGTGCCTGGCTTGCTGTATTATTGTTGCGCAGCAATCTCCATGATCTGTTCAATCGGTTTGTTGTTTCTATCGGAGACCAAAAATAGTTACCTTGACGACAAGATTCTGGACACTGCGTCAGTTTCACAATCAGGTGCCTCTGGTGGAGATAACTGCAAGAATTCTGAACAACCAGCACAAGTTTTTGTTTTAGATGTTACCGGTGGCCGTTAGAGAAAATTTGTTACACTTCACCACGATGTGTAGGAGAATACTTATAGAAGTATTAGAAATGTAATGACTGAATATATATGCATATTGAGGGTAGAATGGTTGGATAGAATTATACACTTTGTTTAAAACCACAGAAAACACCTCAAGTATACACTAAATGTACAAGTATATATTCTATTTAATGCTTTAAGTAAATGTATATGGAATTGTGTTTATTGTTTTTATTTATGTAAATCAGCGAGATCCTAAAATATTGTGTTAAGGTTTTTAATTGTCTGCAACAAGTCTAGAAAGTACTGCTGATAATAAGTCGCCAATATTCAGTCGTCTATCGCAAGGTTGTTCTTATGATGACAAATTGCCAACTATTTGGTAATAAAAATGTTATGACCCAGGACAAAGTCTTAGCCATGTGGTGTTGCGGTTTGTTTTTGTTTAATATTTTCTATTAAAAATGTAATATTTCAATTGGAATATATTTGTACTGTAATCTAACTGATAACATTTTTTTCAGTTATATACGAATACGGCGACCGGTACACCTAACCAGTTTTCTTGGACTGTGTAATAACACCCGGCAACTTCTCCACGTTTGGAAGAAAATTGACATTTGTCAAATTTTCATACAAGGGTATGGCCTGCCGCCACCGGGATTCGAACCTGGATATCCGCGTATGGGTAAATGGATTGTACGTAATTTAGAAATCTGCAGATGTTATATCTAAACATTCTAATAATTGCTTTAATTCGTTTCATACAGGAAGTTCAATTACCTACATAATCACCTAGATTATATTATTGCTGTCACATTTATACATGATGGAAATAAACAAAATAGCCAGACATCCCAGTAACGAGTTATTTGTACTTTGGATAACCTTAAAATTAAATAATATTAGAGGTTGCAAATGAAGTGGTCACTATAAATTGTAGCATTAATTTTGAACGAGTGTTGCTTGCAGCATATGTGTATCAAATCAACCGTATTTGGCAACTTCAGGTATGAGCTATTTTTTATATCAATCCGATATTTTTTATTTCATTAGTGCAGTAATATATTTTTATGTGTTTAAGTAATCGACATTTCTGCGAGATTACCGCAAGTATAGCTATGTAATATGATGGGATACTCTTGATACAATGGAAAACGCTTATAGTGAACTCGGATGTAGTAACGTGAATATTTTCCCCTGACCGAGCCGGGTTTTTTTAATTTAATTATGCTCGGTTTTTATAAATTCAGAATTTGTGAAAAACTCGATTATTCGTGTGACAGCAAATGTACGAGCAATTGTTCAGGCAGTAACATTACCATATATTACCATATACATGTACATATACATGTATTATCAACTAACTGTTTCTATGTAGATTGTGATGAAATTAAAGTTTTCAGGAGACGGGCACAAAATAAATAATGACGCCATCCAAGAAAGAACAACCACATGATCCAGACGAGATACTTGAAAATATCGGTGGTTGTGGAAGATACCAAGTGCGCATGTCTGTAATTATACACATGATAAAAATCGTCACGTGCTTTGCATTTTACAATCTGGTCATTTGTACCGTTGTTAAACCTTGGACTTGTATTGATGATATTAGTCCTGAAAGAAACCAAGAATGTAAAAATGAATCCACAAGCAGCTGTAAGATGGAAAAGTCCTGTGTGAATTACAACAATACAAAATGTCAGAAATATCACTTTGATGAAAGTTTAAATGACCTTGTCAGTGAAGTAAGTAAACTACTAGAATATTCAGGGTATTTCATACTATCAATAAACATTTCAAGCGCCAGTATTTTCTTTGGAGAATATCTGACAATTACTGGAAATAATATCTTTATTACTGATAATATATGTGTATAACACCGTGTATTATGTTGTTAGCGCAACTAAAAGTGAAAGTGTAACGCCTGATCAAAATTGAACTGTTTTATGTTATAAAAAATAAAATGATAACAAATTTAACCCAACGTAAACAGTTCTTGACATGATGAGAACTAGTGTCTGACTCTGATCTAGCCCTATAAAATTATCAGTCACATCTCTATGTGCTTGTTAATCATAGATCCACTTTCTCTCTTGTAGTTTGAGCTGGTATGTGAGTATGATTTCGTGCCCAGCACCCTTAGTTCTATTCAGATATTCGGGGTCTTGGTCGGCAACTTTGTTGGAGGACAGTTGGCAGATTTGATCGGTCGGAGACTTCCATTCTTTGCATCAATATTGATGATGATTTCAATGCATTTAGTTGGTTATTTTTCCACATCTTGGCAGATGTTTGCGGTTTCAACCTTTTTTACAGGAGTGGGAGGTGGATTTTTTCTGACCACCCAGTACTGCATACTTGCTGAATTTACATTGTCCAAATGGCGATCTTGGATCGTTGGATTTCCATCTTGGCCTATAGAAGCTTGTGTATATAGTCTGTGTGCTTGGCTAATACACGATTGGAGATATCTTCAATTAATGACAGCAATAATGGCTGTACCTTGTCTATTGGCTTGGTTGTGAGTATTCAGAGTATTTTTGTAGTTCACGTCATAACAATTATACTTCATGCAAAAATAGCATTGTTGAAAAGAAATCTAGCTTTTTCATGAAAACTCACTACGTGCTGCTTATTATACATGACAAAATGATCAGTAAAAACACAGACTTTTATGAGTAATGATCCGTTTACATGCAAGAGTATTCGTCATCTATTTCAGCATTATACCAGAGAGTTTCCGTTGGTACGTAGCTCATGACAAAACAGAGGAGGCTGTAACTATTATAAAAGATATCGCAAGATTTAATGGAAAGAGTGAAAATGTTATCCATATTGATACAGCACTTCAAAAGCCAGTGACTACAGATGAAAACAGGAAATACACAGTGCTTCATTTGTTTAAATCTAGGGATCTTGCGAAGACGACGATACTGCTAATGTTAGTCTGGTAAGATATTTATCGTCAATCAATTTATTAATGATAATTAATAATTAATAATTCTATTTCACACCTTGAGGTAAGATCTTCTCTTGTCGTGTTGTTGATTTGAAGTTCAGCTATAACGCTACATGTATATATTTGATAACAGACAATGAATTGAAAACCATTCAGTTTTATGACAGGAACTATATTTGTCTATGAAAGCTCATTAAGATTTGATCATGGCGTATAATTAAATAATCAAAATGTAAATGATATCTAATCAAACACATACACTTTACAAGCAGCAGACTGTTTTATAACTTAATTATTTTCATCTATTTTAGGGGCGCTATGGGTATTGCTACGTATGGAATAGGATATGGAATTCAGACTCTATCGGGAAACCTTTACTTCAATACGTTTTTATTCAGTCTATTTTCAATACCTACAAAGGGCATTGCTATATTCCTTCAAAATCGGTAATAAGAATATGATGTTTGTTCCTCTCTTAATACAAACACCTATTTGTACTCTCTTGTTTATGTATCATATTGAGTGAATATATTTAGTAGAATATATGCAACACACAGATTCATATCGTGTGAAAGTAGAACGCGTCTAAAACAATTGTAAAAACAAATAAGAATACCAATTAAGATTATGGGAAAATCCATTTTATATCAAAGATTTAATTTTACCAGTAATAATTTTAAATAAACCTCGTATTTTGTTGTTATGTTTCAGAGTAGGACGTCGTAAAGCCGCCATATTATGTTTTAGTATTGTTTCATCAGCATGTATAACAATAGGAGTTGTACAAACGTTAGGTTAGTTTATATTTTCAAGTTTAACCATTTGTCATTTGTGTTATGCCCATGAGATCAACCGATTTCGGAACTTGAAGGGGCACACAATAGTATCATAAGAAAGATGATGTAAGTTTTACAAAACATGGCCACTCAACATATGTTACAGACATTAGAAAAATCAACAGATAATGACAAAGTGTAATGTAAACATGAACGCCTATTAAAAGACGCCCGAGTAAAAAATGTAAACAAGACGGCTGTTCATATTTCTTCTAGCACATACATGTGCGTGTTTTCATTCCAGATTTGAAGCAGAAAGACAGTATTACTAATGTTTTAGCCATAGTAGCTAACACAGGTATATCTACAGCATGGGGACCTGTACAGACTATGTCGCTAGAATTATATCCCACCGTTATCCGGTAAGATGTGGTTATGTACCGTACTACTGATTCACTATATTTCAAATCCACCCCCATATGTCTGTTCAGTTAACAGTATTTATAGTCAATTCAAACTTAAGTTCTAAGTCTCCATAAGACACGTGTACAAAGTGGATCTTTAATAACTACAGGTAGCAAATCTTCATTACAAGCATTTTACTAAGTTGCTTTCCTAGATATATATATGCACATGTACTAATATACTACTTAGAGATACAAGAACATATGTATATAGATAATGTATTATATAGAGGCACTGGGTTACGTAGAAATATTTCTGACGTTCCTGTCCTTTTTACATAGGAACATTGGTTTTGGTACACTAAGTGTGGTTGGACGACTTGGTGCTATAGCAGGACCGCAGCTTGTTTATATCGTACGTTCAATCTTACATGTACTTCGTCTTTTTCGCTGGGTTTAACGCCGTTTTTCAACGTTTTTTCCACTTATGTACAGCGGCCGGTTCTCCTAAGCAGTTTTCCTGGACTGTATACAGTATTAACTTAACCTTGCATAAGGATACGGCAACTTCTCCATATATGGGAGAAAATCGACATTTTTGTCAAATTTCCATGTAAAGATATGACCATCCGCAACCGGGATTTGACCATTGATCACTGGGTTACAAGTCCAGCGCACTAACCACTGGACCACAGTCGCGGCTATTATCATCACAGGGGCCTCAGTGGTCGAGTGGTTATGGTCTGTGGCTAGTAATCAGTAGCTCCTAACCGCAGATAGTTCGAATCCACATACAGGAAGCTGCCCTACTAGCGTTAAGAAGGTCGGTGTTTTTACCAGGTGTTACTAGTATTCATCTACCGTTAAGGCTGCAAGTCTCCGAATGCCACTGGCTGTTGGTTTAAACCTCAGAGAAAATTGATCATCTTTATATTTTTTTTTCATTATATTAACATGTGTTGTATCGTTAAATTTCTCTAATAGTGAATATTTGTGATGAGAAATTACAAACGTCCGGAATGGTTCTGTATTTTCAAGAAGCTATCATCACTTTACTAAGTAACTTTGTGGGTCGTTGAAATGATATAATTTTAATATAAATGTGGTAGTATTTAAAGTGTTCGCCTTTTACAATTTAATCTAAACAGAATATTTTATATATGTTATAAATGATTCACGTTTAAGCAAAATTACTATAATAATGTTTTTTACAAACGACAATTCAGTTGAATAAAATATCAATGTCTAGTTTCTTTATAGGAAAACCTCTTCCATGATACAAATCTATGTATAATTAAAAGTTTCTTTCTTTCAGAACTCCTACTTATCCGGGTTACTTTTCTATATATGTGGATCTATAACTTCTTTGTGTCTGGTGGCTTTGTTATTTATCAGAGAGACCATGGATCAACATTTAACAGACAAATTATCGTCCCCACGAAAATCAGAACTTTCACAAACAACGCCAGTGGATATACCTGAAGAGTCAGTCGAAGATTACATTAGCAATGGGCACATTTAGGAGAATGTTGAATGATAATCTATTAGTATTTTATCTGGCAGAGAATTTGTTTTTATAATTTTGTTCCAAAAAATGCTCTAATCCTTATTATTCACATATATTTTCATGTACATGTACATGAAAATACTGGAAACCAAACAGTTTTCACGTAACAGAAAGTAAGACTTTCCATGTTTTGTTTCAGTATTTGTTTTAGCATGAAATTCAGCTTGTGTGCTTATTCCAAGAGAACAGTTCAAGTACCATTACAGAAAAAAATATTGAAATAAATATGGATAAATTTCTAATCTAGATTTATATTTGACAAATGATAAATATGTTCACACCCTATCTGTAAATAAAGTGTAAAGGTCGAGTACGCAAGAACCAACTATGTCTTCACATTTTGCATATTTCCAAACCAAGCATGTAGAAAACCAGCCCATGCATTATTCTACGATAACACACGACTAAACATTTTACCAACCCGATTGAAACATTGCAATTAAACGGATTGATGTACAATATGTTTAAAGTCCATTTTGTGGAGCTTATGATTTTGTAAACACTGCCTTGAGAGCAGATACATGGAATAATGTATTTGATGTCTATTCCATCGACAGTAATTATCTAAACCCATTGGTTTATGACGGAATTATGACCGGGCCTTTGGACGATCATGATGGTATAAGTTGATGCTGATAACGTCCGAAAGACGAGTTTAAATGCGGGGAGTCGAATGTGAGAGTCTGAAGGGAATTTTACTACAATATTCGGGTAAAAAATGCGTTAATGCAAAATGTTTTTGTGGTTAGTTTCGAAATAACAAATATTATTTGTTTGTTCAGTTACGTATACTTTATCAGCTGATTAAGTATGGGTATAGGTATTTATCATTTCGTATAATTAAATATATAGATTGATTCCTGTGCTCGTTTTATTGCCACGTGTTCAAGCTCAAGAATTGGTACCCAAGAATTGGAAGAAAACAAAATTATAAATATCGTACACAAGACTTCTTCACCAGGACGACTCAACATTCCTTTATCATCAATGTTTTATCTACAAGTGTGCGACGGCATGTTCAACATGTCATGCATTGTTCATGACAAGTAATTAAGTCAATAAAATTAATATTATCATATATTGTAAACACTTATTGTTAATTCATCTGACAACATTAGAGATATACTTATGCGCGAGTAAAAACAATAGTTTTGTTAAGGTCACAATTTGTGAGGATTACCCAGACAAATCACAAATGAGGGAACACGGAGAGTAAGAACTGAATTAGACTATAAATCTTAAATATGAATAAATGTAACTAGTCACTTTGAGATTGTCACAATGAATTCCTACATTAATCTGACATTTATTTGAATGTCGATACTGCAGTACACACATATACCAAAAGTATGCCAAAACCAACTATGAAGCTTTCATTTAGCTGTTTTATCTTTTATGTACCAATATATACCGTTACGTCATGACACCCTGATATCTATCATTAGAGTATTTTGAATGCCACTGTCTCTATACAACTCGTACAACTAGTACCGTCTTCATTAAATCATCAGTTTGTTCAAAGTATACCCTTTTGACATGACACAGTACGTACTGTAACTTCGTTATCGGTGTCCTGACTAAAAGTTTACCAGTATTCCGCACCAGTATTTGCGCTTCACTTTGTTTACTATGCAACACAGCTAAGATCGGACGTATACCTAAAGTCACAGCAAAGTGAATCCTAACCACGTATTCTATAAAATGGAGGAAAAAACAAAATGTGATAAAGAAGAGTCGGAAGTCACGCCAGATGTAATACTGGAACAGATGGGAGGGTGTGGTAGATATCAAATAAGACTGGCTGTGGTAGTCCATCTTATCAAAACAATCGTTTGCTTCAGTACCAACAGTTTTGTCGTTCTCTCTGCCACACCAAAATGGTTTTGTACCAGTGGTGATACGTATGAAAATATCACATCTTGTTTTCGTAGCAACAACAATAGTGCTGTGTACTGTGAAGAAGCTGAAAAGAATTGCAAAGTGGATAACAATACACAATGCAGTGCGTACGAGTTTGACCCGAATTTCAAAACATTCACAGGCGAGGTGAAATAAATTTTATTATCATGCTAAATGTAATACGAAATACATTAATAGGAATAAAGACACATACTACAAGAGAACTTTACAGTTATGGCATTTTATGATACATTGTTATAGTATTTATACGACTACTAAATAGGAGCATCGGTATTGAATTATTTCATTTCATTGATGAGTTTAAATGTGCTGTACAAAGAAAAATACCAAATGAAGATATGATCAGATATTCATTGTTTTTCAGTTCAACTTGGTATGTGGAGACGATTTTCTTCCAAGTACCATCAGCTCTATCCATATAATTGGCACACTTGTTGGTAATCTAGCTGGCGGTCAGCTGGCAGATTTGTATGGACGTAAGCGACCCTTCTACATGTCAGTGGTTATACTAATGCTTTTCCATTTATTGGGATTTTTTGCACCGTCGTGGAAAGTTTTGGCAGGTGCTTCGTTTTTCACGGGAGTTGGAGTTGGATTTTATTTGACGATACAATACACCATATTGTCCGAATATTCATTATCTAATCATCGTGTTTGGATGGTAGGCTTTCCATCTTGGCCGTTACAAACATCACTACTGGCTCTGTGTACCTATTTAGTACGTGATTGGAGGTATCTTCAGCTGTTGTTTGTATTGATGTGCATCCCTGCTTTAATGACATGGTTGTAAGTAATGTTTATCTTATCCATATTACTGATGGCACTATTCCATATCAGGTATGTACGTGTCTTTCAGATATCCTGAATATAAGAAAACGATCAATCGGCGTGTATGTTTTCCAGGGCAACATGGTTTTAATGTTTCTGAGAACATATATCCATTCTTGAATAGCTAATTGCATACGGAATGCATGTACCAACTGTCATTTAGTTAAAATTATACACATGTACGATTACTAGGAATATTTCAATAAACTTTTCAAAGTTTTTGACAATGATCAGAAATTATTTCAGCTTCGTGCCAGAAAGCTTCAGATGGTATATTGGACATGACAAACCTACAGAGGCTGCAGAAATAGTGGAGAAAGTCGCAAAGTTTAATGGACGCGAGATGAATGATATAAACTTTGAGCAGATAACGAAAGGACAGCGGCATTCTGATACCCGTAAATACACAATTATGGACCTATTTAAAACCAGATCTATGGTGAAAATAACATTGTTGCTAACGTTGAGTTGGTGAGTAACAGACGTTCTAGTAGTCGCTCCTAGCCTTGACCACTCGTTCTAAATATTCGTACTCATAGTCAAAATTTAGGTCTGTCACCTGTTAATGTAACATATTTCTTTATGAAAATCGTCGTGTATCATGTGGTCTAGCCAATTATCATGTCATTTACTCACATTGCTATAACAGGTTTATTTCTTTACTATCAGATGCGAGTGTAATTGAGAATGCGTATCTGACAGACTTAGATTTTTTGAAACTATATGTATATATCAAGGCATTTTGGTTGCTTTTAAAGTAAAGGACGTTTTTCGGGGGTTATGCATGTTATACCGGCGGCATTAACCTTTTTAATGTGACCGGGATTCTAGACCGGTATTACATTTTTTCCGTAAATAACAGTCAATTTTCCACAATAATCACTCGGGTTAGCATTGGAGGAAGAATGACCTTAAGCATATTCATTTCCTTTTTTCTTTATAATTTTATGAATTAATATATAAGAGAAACGTAATAGAAACGCATAAAGTTCCAAAAACATGGTTATAAATTTGATTGCATGTAATACATGGTATAAAACATTGACAAAGTTCTGTGATAATACAAGATATTGTTTGTTATTTTAGGATTGCATTAGACGTCGCCTCATACGGCGTTGGCTTCGGTATACAGAATTTATCGGGAAATATCTTCCTGAATCTATTCTTGTTCTCTATCGTCGGTATTCCATCCAAATTTATCGCCTTATATCTTCAGAACAGGTACTGTATAACCAAGCACACATATCATTAGCTATCATTTCTTCATAGACATATTTTATATTTACCTAGTTTAAGTTAAAGGCACTACGATTGTATTAAGAACGAAGCGTGTTAAGTAATGAATTGAGGTGATTTAAGGAATCCCATTACATTTGACTAAATTCAATATTATTCTACTTGAACCATTGACTTTAGCTGTTCAGAGTTATTGCCTGTGATAGTAGTATAATTATGTTGTTTATGTTGTATTCTGTGTTATATAACAGATTTGGACGTCGTTTCTCCACTCTGTTGTGTTTTGGTATCATGTCAGTTGCGGGTATTGCTATTGGAGTCATACAAACATTTGGTATGAGCCTTCCACTTCTTCATTTCTTCTTCCACACTGTATAATGATTTATCTTTTTAGATAACGACTTGTTACAGTGTTTCGTCCCGCGTTTCATTTGACCAAAATTTGAAATGAATTATTATACGCTTAAATTGCAATCATTGTGTTGACATATAATACTTATAATATCGTTTAATGTCCGCATGTTACAACAGCCGAAAGAAATCAACTCAGTTTAAGATTCTCGCATAAACTCTGTATTTACATTTTTTGTGCTGTTCGTGTTTATGACATTTATAGTAACAAACTCTCAATTACACTAGAACCGGCGTACAAAGATGAACTTATAAATGCTATAGCTTTTATTCTCAACGCTGGAATCGCAGCTGCATGGGGTCCTTTACAAACAATGACGCTAGAATTGTACCCTACAGTTATAAGGTTTGATTGTGTGTTTTATTCCTTGTTGTAATTTATGATCGGTGAAACTACAACGCAACGCGAAATGAATTATTCATATTTTAAAAATGGTTCACTTAAAACGTGTGTATTGAAATGTTAATTGAAACATAAGTTCGTTTTTAAATCAATTTCAACGATATGAGGTATGCATTTTTCTGTATTTCACATATCTACTCCTGACTATTATAGGAATATTGGGTTTGGCACACTAAGTGTTGTAGGAAAGATAAGCGGTGTTGTTGGTCCGCAGCTTGTCTACGTGGTAATTATGCCTTCTTAGAAATCATTGTGAACATAAGAGAATAGTTGATAAATGTACAGTGCTCCCTCCGAAGAGCAACAAGTGTCGAAGTAGCAAAAAATTGTTGTTCTTTGGAGGGGGTTGTTTTTTCAGAGGGAATTGATGCATTCAAGACAGGTGTTTTTATTATGTGTATATGTGCCTTTTGTGCCTTTTGCTGTCGTTTCTTTGAGGGAATCGGTCTTTTGAAGTGACATTACGGGAGAGAGCACTGTACTTCGAACCAACCAACAAATCAATTACCTCTGAACCTAAAAATGCTGACATTACTCTGTACATAAGGTTTCTCCGTTTAGAAACATTATCTGTTAGATTGTTTCAATTAATAATGAAAAAACTTTACATGTAGTGAATATTGAAGTCGTCATCATGAAACATATTTATGTATTTACGAAATGTCTACATATGTATGAATTCTAGACATTAATCACTTACATTAAATTTCTATTTAATGCTTGCTGATATTTTCACTACATAACAATGGATACTAAATCCAATTTGTTTTTGTATTTATTGAAGGACACGCACATTCATGGAGTTTTATTTTACACCTGCGGCGGTCTGGCTGTGATTGCCACACTTGCAACGTTATTTTTACCTGAAACAAAAGGATTAAACCTTCAAGACAAAATTGATCAAAGTCTGAACAATGATAAGAATAATGCTGAAGGAGTGGACAATAAAACTTTTGATACGGAAGTCGAGATAACTAATTAATTCATTGATTTTCTGAGTTTTACTATTTGTTGGGTTTACGTCTGGTTAATCCATAGATTCTTGAAAGATGTTTCACGAAACTCAGTACTTTTTAAAAAATATGTATATACATATTAGTCGGGAACTTGAATATTGCCGAGTTCTTTGCGCACTTGCTATTTTCGAAGCGGCGAAATACCCGCAAGGTATGAGTGACACTTTTTGTAAGTATGGTGCCCCCTTGTTTCAGAGACTTGTAAATCATCAAATAATTATGTCATCGTTATATTAAAAAATAAAAGCAATCAATTACCCAGCTTGTCTATATCAATGAGCCTATCTATATGATTCTTTATTTGTACGTATCCGTGTATACATATATATATCTATGTATGATAAGATGTTGTTCTAATAGGCCTTAGTGCCCGGTGAATCAGACATAAAAGTCGTTATGTGAAAGCTTCACATTGTTACCAACAAAGTTACAACACGACGAACCTCTACCGTTATACAAACAAAGAACATTACGCACCACTTATGCAAAATAAGAACCGGAAATAAACAGTACCAGGATTCTAAATTATATGACGTACAATATGCGAACATTAAAACATTGTTCATACGCTTATGCGAAATACGAGCCGAAATTAAACAGTAATTTGTGTCTAAATTAGATGACATACAATATGCGAGCATTAAAACATCGCTAACACTGTCACACTTGGACAAACCAGTTTGTCATTGTATATATCATAACATTTTCCATACAAATGCATTTTTTTGTATTGTGCTCAACTGCATAATGAATTTGTGTAAGCACATGAATGGCGTTTTGTCATCAGGAGCTATGATAATTAAATAATAAGTGTGCTAAGCAAACGGCTGTGATATAATTCCGCAGTATTGTCAGTACATGTTAATATAACAGTTTATTGTGGAGATTTAGACACAGACATGCACACGATGATGACAAATGCCATATTTTTCTTTGTCGTCATTTTTTGGACATGTGACTAATAGGCATATTCATAGAACGGTGGTGAATTATCATTCATTCAGGCAAGACACACGAAATGATCGCTGAGTTGATTTCATCACGTGGTTGCCTCGGGTAAGAAAAGTATGCAGGTATATGAGGAGAAATTCATAATCCGGTCATTCTAGTAAATATTTTACAAACTTTAATGCGCGTATATATTAATATTGGTGAAGTTCATGAAAGACGATATAACTGAAATAAAGTTTTTCATTGTGAATGAATATAATTCACTTTTATTTATTAATTTATTAAAGTACAAATATTTAAACATTCATTTTTTAGAAAAATATTAAGTGATGGATACTGACAGTATTAGGCTTGCACTTTTAGCCGTGATGATACGTAAGTAAATGATTTTTGACCATTTAATCATGCATGAGGTTCTGCGTTCTATATTTTGCTACTATTGTTTTATAGTTTATGGATTCGCCTCGCGGGACTTAGAATATGTGACCAGAATATTCACATATTTCGCCATACCAATGTCACTTGCTATAATGTAATTATGTGCATTTCAAAGCAACAAGTCCCAAGCAAATGAACACCGTGAATAATTTGTTATTGACAAGCCATAAAATATTTGTAAAAGTTTTGCCAGTGTATTAAGTTATCATTTATATCGAACTGTTTGATAAAGTTTCGCGCCACATTCCAACGTATTTTGGTGCAATAAAAATACAAGCAAACACGAGTATGTTTTATGATATATAGTGTCCATGTTGAAGGCAGCGGGCGCCGTTTCCGAGTTTGATTATTGTTCTGTCTCTGAGGTTGAACATGCGAAGAAACAATGTAAGGACACTTATGGTGACTTTGGTCAGGGAAACGACGATAAGTTCTGTGCAAAGTAAGTTTATCGGCGAAATTAAAATACTTTTTTCTGATTGTATGCCGCTTGTGAGCTTAGTAGTCTGGTACGTTAGCGGCCGAAAGGATATTGTCAACGTTTTTTATGAATATTGGTAATTTGGTTATATCTCATTCAGGCCTTAAATCATACATTTTTTATGGCACACAATGTAGTTTACTGTTCAAAACGAGCATGTATAATGCGTTAAGTGAACAATCGTCAAGTCGTTAATAATCTACAAATGTATGTTTTATAGAGCTCCGTCAAGTATCAAAATACACGTATTGTATATGTTTCCCTTTTGTGCTAAATTGTTTGTAGGTTTATGAGTACAGAATACACGACCTCGTTTATTTCTTCACCTCTTGTATGTTGTTCTATGTTTCCCTCTGGTTTCAGTGTTGAGTGTTTCTTACAATGTTTAAGTGACGCCATTGGTGACTGTGCGAGCAGAGAATTGTTTTATAATGAAGATGTTACTGTATCGAAAGTGGTATACAGAGCTAAATGTGCAAATCCAAGCCGTAAGTTCCACCACCTATCAGTATGTTTTTCATCATAATGAATTAATTGTAGTAACTCGCATAGAACCTTTCTTGTTTGAGTGCAACTATAATTATGTTATATAATTATAATTGGCAGGTCTATTATATGTACATATATATGTATAACACGTATCGTACTGCATGAAATCGTTTAATTGTTTACTGGTATTTATTATTTATATAGTTTAATACACTTTGTATTCATGTATCCATTCCATTCCAGTTATAAGAACAGCAGAGAGAGTTTGTAAGGTAGAGACGCCGTGTGTAGAAGACAGTTTTGTCAATGATCAGATTGTCGCTATACACAATACAACAAACAGTAATCACTCAGACCCAGGCTTGACGAAACAACTTCAGTGCAAGTACGTTAAAACCATTGAACATTATATAAAACAAAAATAATAAATAATAAATTAACAATAATAGTGTTGTGTGTGTGTTTCGTACCTAAACTTTGATTAAGACATATTGCATATATTTGATATATTACATTTTTTTGTGTGTGTTCTTTAATGGCAATGAAAGTGACCTTGGCGGCAACAGTCTTTTCGATTGTATATTTGTTGATTGTCGAAGAAGAAAAGTTATATTTGTCGGCTTGTGGATACCACTTGCTATTGATTATCATTTCCTTTTGATATGAATTGATTCAAAAGATTAGGGTAAAAAAATAATTTCGGCCCTTTTACTTTGTCACGAAACCTTTATGGATGAAGTGTTCTCCGTAGAGCTTAGTGATAATGGGTATACATGCAATGAATGGTACGTTCATGTCATCTCCAAATTCTGTTTGTATGCTAAAAAGGGACATACTTTCGTTGCAAACAGCTGAACAGCTGCTCGTTCTATAATATCGCTTTCATTGTAAGTATTTTATAATGCATTAGTATACTGATTTTTGTCGGAAGTCTTTTTAAAAGTCTCGGTAACACACGTCCACACTTAATAGCGAATATTCTCATTTACTAAGGTACGTTGTTTCATAATTCAACTTCTGCATGCATTACATTGTATATTTATAGCCTATATATAGAGAGAGGTTATAAATAATATTACATATATTAATATTGTCACGGAATGTAAATTAATATAGCAAGATCATTATCATTCTCTCGTCGCTGACACAAAGTTCACATGGAGAACACGTGTTCGTTGATTTTCTTGTTTTTCTGTAACGACATGAGACGTTCATTATTCATTTTGAGCTAATGTGGCTGAAATCACACGTGATTTACGACATTAACGATATATACGTGACACAATTTTTATTTTAAGCATATTTAAATTGTGTTTATATATTGTACAATATGCTTGAATAAGTACGCTAGACCATTGTTTAAACAAAATACATTGAGGTGGTGTAATAATCATTTGTTTATCATATAACTTGAGTGCAAAATTTGTTTACTCGACTGATGATCTATATTTTAATATAGCGAGAGAAAAAATAAATATTCAAAGTAGGAGATTTGTAAAACAGCCCTCCATATTGTCCCTACGTGCACACTCTTTTGAAATCATCTATAAACTTAAATCGCAACCAAAGAGGAACAGTGCAACCTCTTCAAAGCAACGCCCTGAGAGGGAAGTAAAATTATGTTGTTGTTGAGAGGTTGTTGCTATAGAGAGGTTAAATTATTAGTTACGTCAGTGGGAAAACAGCATGCTGTTGTTGAAGGGAGGTTGTTGCTCGAGAGAGGGCCGCTCTGGAGAGGCCGCATTGTACTTATAAACAGCATGCTGATACTCGTGTGTTACATTGTGCACGTAGTAGATATTTTATGTAGAAGAGCTGTATTGTCAAGTATTGGATGGATTTAGATTACTGTTAATGTTTCAGGTTGTATGAAGCAAAAGCATCGTGCATCGTTGTACCTCAGCTTTCACAGTGTACTAGCGAAATGGCTCAGTTACTAGGTGGTGTCAGTGTTGTGGAGCTGTCTCTTACCCAGTGCAGCATCAGACAGGAACATTATTTGTTTGATCTGTATAAGGATACAATTCAGTGCAAGAAACCGAAAATTGTGTGTACAATATTTCTGTCGCATTTTTTGTTCATTTTGACAATCATTTGATGTACTTTTGATTTATAAGTATGGATAGCATAATATTACGTGCATATAATGTTCCAATTTGTTTTTAGAGAGCAATAACGTACCAAAAATCACCTCCCACTCCTAGGATATTTCGTTACAATTCTTTGACAATACATATTTAGCAGGACATTTAAAACTGTATACATACCGCATATAATGAATTAAAGTGCTCATACAACGATGCAAGTTGTAATGTACCAGAGCGAATTGTATATCTGTTATACATTAGCGTTTTCCGTACTATAGCTGAAAAGAAATCTACCTTTCTTCCAGACAAGCCATTGTTTTACACCGGCATTGATGAACAGAATGTCCAAATGTACTCCTGTGTCATTATTTCACATCGTGGAGTCCCCGTTAAAGGGGAGAGAATCAATTTGTGATAAGTGAGTAACACAAATATTTAATCATATTTTCCCCAACCTTATAAGATCTGAAATATTAAAATTTAGACAGGAGACACTTATTAAACTTTCTAGATACACGTATTAAACGCACAGACAGTTACGTATTTTCTTCAAATAAGAATCTAAATGTTTTACTTGCGTCTATTGAAGGTCTTATTGTTTAATTGCAGTAATGATTGATTCCTTACAACGTGAAAATGTATCATTTTCTGGATTTTGTAATTTTGTTCATTGTGCTATTTCTTACATCTGAGCGTTATTTCTGTGTATAATAGCTACTCATAAATCTATCATAATATCAAATCTACATGTATAATATTATACATGTATCTACAATAATATTATGACACCATTTTCTCTTCTCCACGGTTATATCAGTGCAGAGTGTATCAGTGAATGTTACGAGAAAGCTATTGGTAATTGTTACAAGATGGATAAATTTGTAATGATGGACCCAGAAACAATTAAAGTATCTATCAGAGCAACGTGTCACCATTATGAAGGCAAGTGTGTTGATATATTCAGTAAATCATTGTATTCACTAAACATAAAACAAAGAGCTTACTCCAGTACAGCCAGGCTGTGTCCTTTTGAGCAAGATTTTGTACACTTTGTAAACACACATATACATACATGATACTGTGTTTTTTTTAATTCTAGGTGTATCTTGTACTCCGTAAATCATTAAATTTATAAAAAAAAAGTCACCAAATGTCAAAATTTTGAATCTGTTTTTACAGAAATTAAGTCATCTCTAAAACATTGTCGTGTGGTAGATATCAAATGTTTACAAGATCTAGAAGTAGGTATGTCAGAAGCGTACGTGAACCTGATACTGAACCAGAAATATGCTGCTTACAAGACTGCAGCTTGTCGGTAATATATTCCATTGTTCATAAATACTTGTACAGTCAAACTTGTGTTTGCGGCCATTTCTGTGACCACTCTGTAAATAAAGGCCTGTTTTGAAAAACTGTCACTGTTTTTTAAACAAACTGACCTCCGAATAAAGGCGAACTGTCAATAAATGCTACATTCTGTCTTTTCCCATGGTGGCCTTTGTTCACGAGTTTGATTGTATTTAACATTAGTGTCATTTTATTTGATCTTATTCGTCATTTAATCTGGGATAATGTGAATGATGAATGATGTTTATTAAACTTCCAAGTCCTTTTTCTACTTAAACGAGATAATTAGAAATTATTATCCATTTAAATTATAACATAACCTCAATTTTGGCAATTTGTTTGAATCAACTAATTATCATTGATGAAGCCTTTGTTTATGTTGAAACAGCGATTAGTGAACAAATACAATCCAATTACTACATGTTGTAGTAATAATGTAATCATAGTATTGAGTTCAGTTAACAAATGTATCATTCGGACTTAGTGACTTAAGATAGAATAAGGTTCCCCTCAGGACGAACAGAAATGTACGATATAGTTTGAGTACGAATGTACTGATTGCTTCTTATCATTTGTTCTGCTTCCAGATCGTCCGGAATATTCCGTTCTTGTATCAAATACAAATACGGTGAGAATTGTACCAAACAGGCTGCGTCCTTACTGAGAGCTGTGCATCAATCCTGGCATAGTTACACACGGTGTGACCCCAGAGATGACCAAATATTTAACACACACAATGGTGAGACAACGTGCGCAAACAACAGTGCTCAACAATTGTTGGTCTACAGAAATGTTGTTTATGTTTGTTTCGGTGTTTTCTTAGCTCGGAGTTCATTCTTCCAGTCATCATTGTACAGATTTTTCGACAGGACTTTATTTGTCGAATGATAAATGCATGAATTCTCAAACGACTGAGTATTCTTTCCCTACTACGAGACGTGACGGTATTATACAGTTATTTTTAAGATTTAAGATTTTAACAATTTACATGTAGGACCCAAAATATTACAACATTTGGAAAAATAGTTATACTGTTTCATAACGCATACATGAACTATTGGTGGAAATTGTGTGAATGACTAAAATGTAACACTTCATACTAAATATACTTTACATTTAATTATAAAAGCGTTTGTTTAATTAGTCCATATATATATTAAAACAATTATAACTTCATACTTAACAAGTACATTATGCGCATTAAAAATGATATAAAACCATTTTAATAGATATCTTGTTAAAGCAAATGCTGAGTAAGGGAAATTTAACATTACAAAAACGTGAGTTTATATAAAATTCGTTATCTATACTCAATGTTTATAAATACAATTCACACATTAACCAGCTATTGTTAGTTGCTGACATTCTATTATTCAAAATTAAACAATGGCCTCTTATCAAAAGGAACTAACAATGGAAGATTAAACCTTATCAATGACATCTTTTAAATTGTACGATGTTCTAAATATTATATAATAACACGTTAGTAATATATATATATTATGTTGGTCCAGTTGTTAAGTATCAATCTCGCCGCAGCGATCCATTAGGAAGGATCGCACCCAAACGGTAAGATGGGCAAGACGGCCCAATGTCTTGCAATTACCCTTATGGGGTTCCTTGCCTACGTTGATGGCAAGAGAATTGAATGTATTCCGACCGATGTAAAGACGATCTATGATTTCAGTGCAACAAACATTTATGAAAATGAGACAATACCATTTTCACGTTACCAAGGTAAAGTGCTGGCCGTTATGAACACGGCCACTTACTGAGGTTTAACACGCCTACATTATGTAGGTATGAACGCACTCATGGACAAATATTCGAGCCAAGGATTCTTGGGGCTTGGATTTCCTAGCAACGATTTTCATCTGGTAAGTCGTTTTTTTCTTTTGTTTGAAGAATTTCAACAAGTCTGGATTAGTTTTTTCATGAATGTGTGTTTCAGCTGTCATTTGTAGAATATTTTCTGACGTTTCCTGAGAACGGGTTTATTATTTTATTTTTGAACGTTTTTGATTGATCTCAAAAAGCGATCCCGCGATCTGTGTTTTATTCATTTTGTATCTAACCATTTGGAATCAAGGATATTAAATTTTGGCGATCCCGGATCTGATAATCATACGTTCACATGTAACGCTATGTGTGACGGTAAATATTTATATGATAGTTTCTTGTTTTTGTTGTGTTGCGTTTTATGCTTTATAATCGAAACCAAGCGTACGCTAAATCAGTCCTAGTAATTCTGAATTATAGGTGTGCAAACATTATTCCTTTTGTCTGTATAAATATTATTACGTCTGTTGACATTACTTGTCTGATTTTTATTCAGCAAGAGCCGAGTGGCAGTTATACCGAACTCCTGAACGGTTTAAAGTATGTCCGGCCCGGTGGTGGATACGTACCAAATTTTCAGATGTTTAAAAAGATAGATGTAAATGGCCAAAATGAACATCCTTTATACAAGTTTCTGAAGGTAAATTGTTACTGTCTCTGATATATATTTCGATGTCTATTTGACATTGGTTTCAAACATAACTTAAATCAGTAAAATGCTTACGTAATAAAGTATGGCAGTATTGTAGAACAACATTTCATTATAAAATATAAAAATACAACTTTAGCCTCTATAGATCAGTCGTAAATAGTTGTGTCTTAACGTTCACTCTTAAATTCAGCTTTCAGAACAGTTTATTTAAATAAAAATAAGTTACTAATATAAATAAAATACGACTTAACGTTTCACAGGGAGAATGTGGTCCAACCAGCGAGGAGTTCCAGGACAGTTTGTTTTACAGTCCTTTGTCGGTCAGTGATGTCCGTTGGAACTTTGAGATATTTCTAATAAATAAACATGGCCATCCCGTGTACAGATATAGTCCCGATACGTCCTTGGATGATATAGAAACGGATATTAAGGCACTTCTGAAGCTGGGTATGAGAAACGAGTACAAGAAAGAAGAGAAACAAAATTCAATACCGATTGTAGACAGGTTAGCCTCATTTCTACGTTGGATTTTTTTGGACTGGTTCTAATAACCAGATTTGAGATTTGACCAATAAATAAGATTTGAGATGAATTAGCGGAAGTTCACACGGAAGATTAGATTGTTCCAAATATGCATTTTTTCATACATGTAATTGCTGATCTGCTTAATTAATGATCCTATAATGATCTCATTCATTGATATTTCTCTTATGTATTTTTCATTCAGAAATTGTTACTAATATATTCCGTGTTAAGTCTAATTATTGGTTTTATACAAACATTAACTGTTCTGTTTAATATGCACGTGATATTTTTATAACGATTAGTCCGCACAGATCACGTGACTCGGACAGCATGGAAATATAGACTATTCAACGTAACGACTAGATCCAACACTTTGAACGATAAACAGCATGGTATGAACGTCCAACTGAATTTGTCAACGATCAACAGAAACCCACACCTCTCTGACAAAACAATCACACGATTTAAATCCTTACAGAATACTTTTTTGGCTTATGCACAATGTCTCAATTCATTTTCTATGATTTTGCTGTGTGTGAATATTACTTACAATTATGATTTAACGAATAAAATTCAAGACCAATAAATACACACACGTGTTGTATCTTTACTCAAATTATTGTCTATAAAACATACCAAATAATGACGAGTTTGACTTAAACGTTCACGTGGTCAGACTCTGATATCATTGAAACTATGGTAACTTGTGCGTTCGTTACCATAGATATAAATGATATGGTTTGTTTTGAAGACACTGCGAGTTCAGATACAACACAATAAGTGTGTTTGTTGTTTATAAATGTGTTGTTTTTTCTCATTAAATGTTTATTTTTAGACATGCATAATGTATGATTGTTGACAATGACTGTTATCATTCCTGTCAGAGGCATGTCGTGTCAACTAGCGTGATTGATAGGTAAGTATGTAGTCAATATGTCGATCAGGTTATGAATAGACATGTGTTTGTGAGAGAACACTTTAAAACTAGTATAAATCCCCATAAAGCCGCGTCAAATAGACCAGTGCAACATAAAACCTACAGTACGCACATACACTGTTAAAAATAACATTTATTTATAATATCTACAGATTAAGATTGATAATGTGTGGGATATAATCTACAGTACACCATAATGTACGATAAAGTTGGCTTACATATACTATGTATTCCTAACAATACGATATAATTGTGACAAGACATTATTGACAACGCAAATGCTCCGTGAAAAATGTATCATTTACATGACATATTTATGTGTTCATACTTCTACATCATCATGTTAAGGAAAACAATACATTTAGCATGTTTACACTGTTAGCAAGGGCAGTAACTCTGAATAGCACGTCTGAATTCTTCTTCGAGTTATCAAACTAAATAATTATAATTTTACATTTCTCGAGAGCTTTACACACGAGAAGTCCAACCTTGTATAGGTTATACAAGAAACAACACATTACGGTGGTAAAATCTACCATGGTTGCCCCTAGACAAACTGTTATCATGTTTTTCAGGTTATTTTGTTTTGTTTTTGTTTAAATAGCTCACAACCATGCACATATTTTTTACGCAATGTTGTCAGAATTTACCTTCAAGGAAATAAATCAAGTAAATTTAACTATTCTATAAACAATAACATACGTCATTCAGATTTCTGTCTTAGATGAATGTATTTTTATAAAATACTAAGTATATCACTACGGGGACTCCATCATTGTGTTAAAGGTGACTTTTCGACTGACATATAATTGATAAATCGAGACAAAACGAGAGCTTACATGCCTGAGGTTAATCAGATATGTCTAATCTAAATATTGCTTCAATAGGGTCAGTCAGTGTCCCTTAAACTTTTAAAAGACATTGCAAGAACATGTATGCGATAAATAATTAGGTTTGTGCATGCTAGACTTAAACATTCAATAGATTCACAAAAATCTGAGAGTGTAATGTGTTACTGGCCAAACATCAACCTAGATTTTATATATGGTCTAATAAATCAGTTATCTGATGACCAAAAAACTGGAAATCTTAAGTAACAATGTTTTGATGTATGTAAATCCGTATCGTGTGATAACGGAGTTGGACAACATCGTTCAGTGATAACTGCTGATATGAAGGGTCTATTTAGATTATCAGCTGACTACCTTGAACACCTAGAACAAGATCATCTTGTGTCTAATCTACATCTGTATTCACATGATGTTCTAAAATAAAATCTATATAAACCAGTCTTAGCTCGGCGGTCAATAAGAAAGGACCGTAGTAAATACAGCAATGGGCCAGAAGGCCCAATTTCTGGCAGTCGCCCTGTTAGGGCTGATTGCCTATGTGAATGGAAAGAAAGTTGAATGTGTGTCGCTCGCCCCAGAGCAAAGGACAGTTTATAATTTTAATGCCACGAGTGTTTACGAAAATGAGACAATACCATTTAGTCGTTACCGGGGTAAGGTAATGGCCATCATGAATGTGGCCACTTACTGAGGTTTAAATCTCCAACATTATGTTGGAATGAACGCATTTATGACGAAATTCTCGAGCCTGGGTTTTACCGGGATCGGATTTCCATGTAACAGCTTCGATATGGTAAGTATTTTATTTTCATTCACATTTCAGCATAATTCCCCGGAGACTGAACTGGTTCCAACGTCAAGTACAAAACATGAAGTTTACTTTACGGGGCTAATTTTGCATATTTTGTCCAACTTTTTGCCGTAAAAGTTTCATCAAATTTTAAGTACAAGTTCATCATTAATGATTAATGCAACATTAAAACAAGATTGTTTGCTTCATTCATGCGATTGTCCAAAAAGCTACATTTTACAAGACAAAAACAGTATTTTTGAAAAAAAAATGAAATAAGCAACAAATATTTCACCGCTAAAATCGGAGAGAAATTGTATACAATTGAGTCACTAATTATATTGGATATTTCAGCTTGAGCCGTATGACACTTTTACCGAACTTTTGAACGGTTTAAAGTATGTCCGGCCAGGTGGAGGCTTCGTGCCAAATTTCCCGATGTTTAAGAAAATTGAAGTCAACGGGAAAAATGAGCATCCTTTGTATACTTTCTTAAAGGTAAGTAATATCATGTTACATATTGCTTTCTTGTATATTGGTAAGTGCAAACAATATGTTAAGAAAGGTCGTCTGCTCGTTATTGCATATATTTGAGTAAGTTTACAAATGTTGTGTAAAGGCTTTATTCATTTGAAACGGTTAACAAATTATGTTACGCTAAATTAATTCTTCGGTTGATTGTGTTGGGTGTTCTAAATAGTGATTCTAGTCAACCATCCTGTATTAACCTGTTACCCTACACACAACTGTTTACTTTTCTCATTGAGATATGAATATAATATAATATGAATTATAATTATTAAGTCACTGAAAAATAGGTGCTTAGTACGGGTTTCCGATCTAAGTTAACAACTTATTGTACGAAATGAAACAATATCTATCTGGTGCAACAGAAATCCTCTCTGTAAAAGAGTATGCTGGAAAAGGATACAGTATATTCAGTTTGTCATGTACATTTGTATTGTTAATAACAAGAAATATTCTTTTTTCTCTGTACATCAACATAATGGTTGGTCTGGTATTTAACTTCATACTAATTATTATACATGTGTTGTACAGAGCGAGTGTGGACCAACTAGTGAGGACTTTGAAGACGGATTATTTTACAGTCCTCTAGCTGTCCATGATGTCCGCTGGAACTATGAAGTATTCGTTATAAACCAGAGAGGTTTACCAGTATTCAGATACAGTCCGGATCATTCTATGGATGAGATAGAAGCAGACATCAAAGCCCTTCTTAAACCTGGTGAAGTTGAAGAAGTTGAGGAAGAAGAGCAAAGACCAATTGTAGAAAGGTAACTGTCAATGTGTTTCCATCAAATTTCTGCTATCCCGAAGTAACATGGCTTTTATTTTTTATACCGAATGTTGTTTTAAGTAGCATTATTTGATTTTAATGTTTGAAGATTTCATGTGTTTTGGAAATGTTTTAGTTCTTGTGTACTCGTATCAATTAAATGTAAATTTCGATACTTTTCAAAGTTTACGATAGAAATTCATTAATATTCGTCGGTGTTTTTTTTTCAGTCAAGAGATAATTCAAAGTCCACCGTTGAAAGAAAATATCAATAACATACCGGAAGAGGAACTGTACTATCCAGATCTTCCAGAAATGTAGACATCTTTGTGAAACAAAAAAATAAGCAACGTTTGTCCATGTAACCATACCAACAAATATGACATCAATACAAACATAGAATGACTCTTATAGTGGACCTGTTTTATTATTCGCCCTCATTTTCCTGTTACATATACTATGTACCTGTATATTGTTTCCTTTTTATATGCTTTAAGTCTACGCTAGATTTTGCATTGATAATTGGCTAAGTCAGTGTTACATTTTATTACTATTCATTAATTATATTCATTATGTGTTTATAAATATATCAATACCAATAAATACACACACGTGTTGTATCTTTACTCAAATTATTGTCTATAAAACATACCAAATAATGACGAGTTTGACTTAAACGTTCACGTGGTCAGACTCTGATATCATTGAAACTATGGTAACTTGTGCGTTCGTTATCATAGATATAAATGATATGGTTTGTTTTGAAGACACTGCGAGTTCAGATACAACACAATAAGTGTGTTTGTTGTTTATAAATGTGTTGTTTTTTGTGTTTGATTGTTTTTTGAAACTGCTACTATACACCTGCTATTACAGGTTATATTCTGGATTCCGACAATTCGGGATACTAAACTATTAATTACTGAAACATGTCTTCAGAGGTTCTGAAAAGAAAAGAAAATTATGTACAATTACTAGCGTAGAATTTCTCGTTTTAACGAGGTTAACTTTTGACTTTTCTATATGTACGTGTACATCCCATTCAATCATGATAGTAAGATGTACTTCACAGTATACTGTGGTCGAACTGATGCCACTGAATAACTTTTGATGATTGTATTTTATTCCTATATTGCACAGAAACATGGACAAATGTACCTATTTCTTACAATAAAGGTATGATATTCATGTATATATAACATACACACTAAACATATAACAAACACATTATGAATTTAACATACGCATTATATGTATATAATACAAACAGCTAATATACATATATATGTGTGTGTAACATGAACATATATATAACATGAACAGTTTTCGTACATACAATTTTACAAATATACTTTAACCACTACATTAATGACAAGTAAACATTCAATGTAGCATGTCCACGTGTGCATCATTCACAAATGAAAAAGCAGCACGATTCATAAACGTCATGATAAAATACGCGTAAACATCATTCCAGGATTCGCTCAGTTTTACTCATCCAATGTAATAATGATACGTGTTTATCTCTGAACATCATGCTAGTTTAATTTTAGTGGTGTCCTGTTTGTGCTAAGTACGTACGTATCTAATTAGTATGTGGTTAATGAGTATAAGTCGAACATTACAATAAATAAATTCTCGATTTTCTCTACCATTTGTGGGACGACCTTGTTCACGTGTACACGCTTACTTATCACGATTTGTCGGTTGACATTCGTGAAATTAATTTAGCTATGTATAATTAATGATGTAAATGCATTTCAGAGATGTAACGAACGTTGATTAAGTAATCTATCAACTTTCAGAAATTAAACTTCATCATTTAGTATTTATTTTGAAAGAAATATATAATACGAGATAACTCCGGCTTATGTATGCATTTTATACATTGTATGCCTCGTAAAGGAATTAATGAACATTTTATTAGCATGATTTCCCATCTTTTAATTGAATGCTATCTGTTTGATTTATTGCCATATGTGACATTTTAACATGTTTATTTATATTAAATGAATCCTGTTTACACAAAGGGCATTCTGAAAGTCCATCAATGTATAAAATAACAATAGTTTAGATTATATATTGACAACTACTGACAACTCAGGCTAAACATTCCACTTTAACTACACGTGTACACGAGGGAACATGATCGATCACTCGTTTGATCGGCCCTTAGAATACAAATGTACAGTAACATTATGATGTACGTAGTATAGTGATATAAAACATTCAGATGTATATTCCGGAAGTACCACTGCCAGTGCTAGAGTAGATGATGAGAGCCTATCGCGTCTTCACATCTCATCTTTCGTACATATAATTGTAATTGATCAATGTTTAGCTATGTATCAGTGAACATTGCGCTTCATTATTTTATGATATTTTACCACAATGATGGATTCGTGCAATTTAAAACCTTGAACTTCACTATTTCATAGTTAATGATTTCATGTTTTGTTTCTTTTTCGTTAAAAATGATAAAATTATGAAGTGTGAAGTTGTGTGGCTAAATTTCTTGACGTTTTTAAAAATGAGAATTATGAAGCGAGTAGGCACCGCAAGTCATTCATGGTAGGTCTTCCCTTTTGTCAGTATATATACAGGATCATGGTGTATACTTGTATACCGGAAGTGAGTATCGTCACATACTTGGTACGATCAAGAACGCGAAGTTAAATTAAAAATCATAATCAATTATCAAATAATCAAATAAATCATTGAACCGAAATTCATGAAATCATTAAAATAGGAATTAATTAATAATAGCTCAGTGTTTACATGCAGGATTGTTCTAAATTTCTATTTTTGTATCACTTTAGCTAAAGGTGTATATTTACGGTTATAATCTTTATTTAACGTTGATTTTTTTCAATTAGTTACAAGTATTCTTAAGTTACACAAAGTTCCCTCGTAACAGTGAACAAGAACTTGTACATGCTACGTTCTTATCATTCCCTCGTTGTATTATTTTCAGTTTTGATTGAAGCTAGTCTTTGTTCTCTCGAGTATTGAATATACCTTTACAAACCAACTAAATGTTAAGGAATGTAAACCATGGTCTCTGTTTACCATAATTAGGTTCAATTTCTTATCAATATCAATAAAACTTTCAAAAAAGACCACAGTTACATAAGGGGGGGGTAACGAAAGGTACTCTCCAATTTATCAATCGTCAAATTAGAAATTTCTATGAAAGGACATGATAATTTACCTGCTTGACAATTCTTCTGTTAATATTCAAATCTATATCACTGGAGTTGTACATTTTGTAAAGGGTTTTATGAAGTATACAAAAGTTAACAAAAACTTGACTGAATTAAGAAGAAATAGCCTAGTACAAAAAGGAACTCAGTACACGCAGTAAATCCCAAGACGTTACTGAACAAGTTGGTAGATCAACTAGAAAAAATAATTATTATAGATTTTTTTTATTCTTCCAGCATAATACACGAGATTTCAGTTATAGATATTAGATAGGCGCAGATTGTGACAGTGTCCAGATGTTACGTCTGGGGAGAAACATATTGAAATACAAGCCCTGTCTATGACACAGTTATGTTACATTAAGGATTGATGAAACTATTTGAAAGTATGGACGCAAGATGTCGCGTGTTTATAATTATTGAGGCTTTATAGTTATCGTTTATTTTTCTGTGTATTTTTGCGTGTTTTACCTCGTATATTCGAATTAATATGATCATCATAAGTTCAGCAATCAATCTGAGAATTATAAATCGGATAACAGTCTAAAGTATTACATCATATAATTCTCATAAACGTAAAATCAAAATATTCTGCGCCAATATATCATGGACAATTTTAACGGCTATTCTTGAGTTAAATGAGTATAAAATCCTATCGGTGGTTGTACAGAACGTAATTCACATAAATGCGGGATAGAGTTCACTTTTTCAAATTGTAGTAAATTAATGTCGCAATTACCATTCATTTCCTTATACAAGCTATTCAAGTTTAACTTTTATGAGATTGACACGAAGACTGATCGAGTCTAAAATATTAACCTTTCGTGGTATAAATATACACAGCCAGATATCATGTACAACTGACTAAATAATAATTTAATATTAATTGAAAGCTCAAGTAATGAAGAAAAACACGAACTAATCACATTGATGGTTGGTGCACCCCAACTCACTTATTACATAATATAATCAAGTATGTAAATAAAGGCCAACCACCGGACAGAATGAATTTCGTCGTAGAGTGATCGTTGTTCACGTGGCGGTCATTATGAACAGGTGATTGTTAACAAAGGTTCGACTGTTATCACATGTTGCCAGTTGTTCATCTATTAGTGTGTTTGTATCTTTAGTGTGTTCAGATGAGAAAACTAAAAGTGAGACAGTACCCAACAGAGAGCCGCGGCCGCGGTCCAGTGGTTAATACGCTGGACTTATAAGCCTGAGATCTGGGTTCAAATCCAGGTCACGACAGGTCATACCGTTCTATGAAAATTTGACAAAAATGTCAATTTTCCTCCATATGTGGGGAAGTTGCCGGCCCCTTGTGGAAGGGTAAGTTAGTACTGGTTAGTATACGGTCCAGGAAAGCTGGTTAGTTAGGTGAACCGGTCGCCGTATATAACTGAAAAATTGTTGAAAAACTGCGATAAACCCCAATGACAAATGTCACATAAAAACAAACAAACAAACAAGTACCCAACAGAACAGTGTTCCATGAGAATGAATATATACACGTTTGTTCAAACTGTTTTCCTTGTTCAAATTTAATATTCGGTCGTAAGATTTAAGGAAACATCGTCCTATGATCTCAGCTTCCACAGACGTTTGTAAACTTGTATGCTTAGTGCTATCATCGCCAAGCGATGTTCACATATACATTTTATTAATGTCCTTTTGAAACAATGCATTCATATAATAAATATTCATAGTATAATGTTTCAACAAATAAATCACTTTAATGGGTAAATGGGGAACAATAAGTGATTATCATTAAGTACATGTAGTTATAAAATTGCTTCGGATTCCTTAAAAATTTGTCTTTTTTCTGCTTATATGATAACACAAGCGCGTAGTCTGAAATATGTTTTACAATCTCATGAAACAGTAACGATTGAGTAATTTAAACCACATGTCTATAATATACAGCCTGGAGCATTAAGATTGATAAACGTAGAACAACCATGTAATTTATAAATGTGTAAGTGTATTTTTAATTATCACTTAACTTTATAATATCAAGATTGACATTTTATTGTTTGTATCAACAGTAAATGTATCCGGTGCATTATCTAGATTCGGAGAAAAATACTGAGCTATATACATTCCTTATTAAAGTCTCGTTTGTCGGCACATACATACATACATACTTTTAATCCGTAATCCGTAAAATATGTATATACATGTATGTAAAATGTATGCATTGAATCACGTTTCATATATGTGTATTTATATGCACGAGTACATTTATCAACAATTTTCAAAGAAACTTTGAAAGAAGAATTCAATGACAGACATTACGATGGAAAAGTATCTAAGAATTCATAATTAGAAGTGTAGTTGCTTGATTCTTCGATTGTCGTTTTTCTATTTATACTTTGTTCTATATTTAGTATTATGTTGAACTCACAATCAACACAGGACGTAGATTTCGTACAGTTTATCAGAGAGTGGGGATAATCATTTTAATTTCAGCATGAAGGTACAGTGGTCATTACTCATCACTAAGATATAATTAAGAATCATTTTACTCATATGTCAGAGGGGAAAAAGATTGTATAATGATAATTTTCTGATGAAACGATCTTACATTTACGTAGTGTTTTTCTGTTTGAGCTTTAGTTGAAATAATTTAACAATAAATATGAATTCATGAAAAAAATGGCATTTTACAACGCACAACCCAAGTGTCAATAACGTTATATCCTGTTAATTTTGATGGGGATAAATGTTATTCTTTACGTCAAAATTCAACGTAAAAGAGTCAATAACGTTACTTGGCCAACGGGCATTATTTGAATGTTTACAGTTTTTTGACAAACCAGAGAGTGAAGGTTGTTGACACAAACTATTTCATCTCAATGTTGAATACAATATAGTACGTGTACAATATTATAATTCGTCAATATGTATGTAAGAGTCGAATTAACATAGAAGCTGCAACATTCTCACTCATACGTCCGCATTAAGCATCAATTCCGCGAAAATGAGTCAAATTGTCTTCCCTTGAGTTCATTGGTAATTATAGACAAATACATAGTTTATATCTGCGGAGTATACGAGTAATATGGAATATTGCCAAATACATGCAGCGTAACTAATTCATTCATACACTGTAGTTAAAAGACACGTTTAGGAACAATACGAAATGTATTGTTCATACTAAATAGAGCGTGTCAAATAATATTTAGATCACCATTTTGGATATCATAATTTTACGAATGATCAGGTCGTACTGTATAAGCGAAATAAGATACTTTACCCTGAAGAGCTGCCATTTTCAGTTCTTTCCGGGTACTTGTGTTCGTCCGGCCGAGTTGAAAATCACTCTAAATTGAGTCAATGACCGTCTGGGATACAAAAATAATAGAAATTGTAACAGGTAAATATATATATCTTACCATTCATTTCATTATTAATGTTAATTATGAGTTCTAACTTGAATTGGATAAAAAAAATTCCGGTATCTGCATCGTACTTATATAGAATTAATGGATTATTGTGTGCGTAACTCCACGTACATGTACACAAAAACGCTAGCTTATTTAAAACTATACAATTATTTAAGAGTGATAATGTTAAAGAAGTTCGAAATTTAGCTACGTAGCTAAGTCTTTTTCACTTAGAACTGAGTATTTGAAAGAAAATTAACTTGTTATAATGGCATCGTTATGAATGATATATTATACCCGTCTGACAGCCTTTTAAGTTCATAAGAACTCTTAATGTTCAATCACAGTTCAAATTTATATTTTACTTTGTTTTTATTCATTTTTAACGTAATTTTGTACTTATTAAGATCTGAAGGTTTTTGTTATTTTTATAAAAACAATTACAATATGTCAGATTTGTAGTACTCTATCCTATCTTGAACCATACTTTTTCGTCTTGTTTGTTCTAAGATCATTTTTATCATAACAAATATTGTGTATATGTATTAAAACATTATTCCGAATAAACTGAAACTGTAGTTGGAAAATAATCATCACTGTTTATACTCTTTAATGAAATACATGTATTACAGTGATAATCAGTATACTTTAAAGATTCGATATACGTCGTAACGCATGTAGATCTAGATACCTTATAGTAGACTCAACGAGGACTGTCCGATTAACATGATCATGTAATAAATAATACCTCACAGACCTGCAGTTACATCGCGATATTCATTCTTGTAATGTAAGTACATGTAATGAAAAATACTTTGTTGTTTACAATTCTACGTACTTATTACATTTATTTTCCCGACAAATTTTCATGCTTTGATCATGCATTATTAGTTCTACTTTACTTTATTTGTTTTCTTTTATGTGTTTGCTTTTTCTGTTCTACATAATTAAGGCGTAACAATATTTGTTGCTGGTTATATGCTATTTAAATAGGGCAAAGTGTCGGGATTTTTTGTTTAATATTATTATTCTGGAAAGCCTCTGTTGAGATAATTTTTGTGGTGAACGGTAATAAAAAGTGGACGAACTGTTCCATGCGGCTATTAAAAAGTCTAGAGTCGCGGGGAAAAATAGGGTGAGTCGGGTACCAGAAACAAACATTTTTTTACGCCTAAGAAGTACGAATAGTCGTCTTTATTTTAAGACGGTGCCAATTTTACACAATGTCTCCCACTGGTGCGGTAATGTAAAAGCATGCCTCAAAGAAACTGGAACATGGATAGGAATCTGATCCTTTTTTTTATTCATAAAAGAAACCAGATAAAATCGTGTACTGTCAATTAATGATAGCGGGGTTTTAGAGTCAAACAATTAATAAGCTACTTTACGGATTACGGTAATGTACGATGCATTTAACCAAAATACAAGGACGCGAATGTCGTTTTATAAATTATTACCAATCGATAGACTATAATATTTTGAACAACTAAAATGCCTAAATACATGACAAATAATTCAGCAAAGAAAATGCAGGTACATATATTGTCAAACGTTTTAAGATACTAGGATTTCGTACCTGGAATAACATATCATTTTAACTGCAGAAAAAACAGTCGTGACACGATTAAACACATGGCTGCGGAAACCAAAGACCTATACCGTGCATGTGTAGTATCTAGGTCTAGAGGAAATGATATTGTCATAATGTATTTCAAATATTGTGAGGATGATAATTAATAGTGATCACGTATTGGCATCAAGAAAAATGAAAAGTAGTCTATAAGTATATTTGTACTTATTCGCCTTCGTTTTATTTTTATGTGTGAATCGTTGACTCGCTCATGACGTGTCAGAAATCGGCGCGTGGTCATAGATAAATCGTGAAACACGCGCAGTTTAGTGAGAAAAACCCCTGACATTTAACTAGTGGTGTATTTTTCAGCATTTTTCTTTAAATTGCATTTTATGTAAGCCATAAAAAATCAGTATGTGGTGATTTCTGAACTCGCGCATCTGCTGTAAATGAACGCCGGAAAAAAATCTGATTCCCCCTTAATATTTTTTTTAATCAAGTTTACTTAATGCATTGAACGTCAAATCTCGCGCGACAGCACGTTAAGGAAAATCACTGAGATATGCCGCATATTATTTTCTAGCCAATGAAATTTCAACACATGAGGAATCCCGCATTCATACGCATGCGCATACGACTACCGGCCTCTTTGCCACGTTGAACCCCATAACACAACAGACTTCGACTTAACAGTGTAAAGACTTATCTACCGAAATGAAAGTTTTAGCCTTTTTCCTGCTCATAGCAGTAACTGGAATTTTTGCTGGTGATTATGAAGAAGACAAAAACGTGCTAGTCTTGACTGATGCCAATATTGATTCTGCGATTACCGAGTTTGAATTCATCCTCGTAGAATTCTGTAAGTAGATTTTTAGCGGGTGGGGAATGTTGCCATTTAACTTATGGTGGCATTTAATTATTTCTTTGAGTACTCAAGACCGTTTGCGGGCAACGCTATCGAGTGATTATTTTGAGAATTTCTCAAGAGTGAATTAAATAATGTTTTTTTATGTTGTGGGATGTTTTTATTCTTGTTATTATGTCATGGTATGGAAGTGACATAAGCTCTATCTAGTTCGTTCTAGCAAGCTGATAATATTTCAAAGTCGATAGTAGATTGCATGTTTCAGAAGAAGTCTCATATGATGATATATTGTTGGTCTCGAGCTTAATGACATTATGAATATAGCTTACTGAGAGAGAAAATTATCACTGGTGATTGGACCCAGGACATATGATATACTAGTGTAAGCATACATTCCACCATGTTGATAAAACAGAGTGGTTTGTAAGCCTGCAATAACTTCACACTTGTTTGTCAAATTAACCTTTTTATTAATGATCAAATTTTGAGTTGATCCTTTTTGGTTATCAGTAAAAAATGATAATAATAGACATTTTATCAAACTATATCAGCACAGTCTTATTCCTACGGAGTATATTATAACTTTCTCCCTTAATTTGATTGTCATTGGCCTGTGAAGTAAACCTTTGAGCAAGTATTCAGTCATAACTTAACATAGAGTCCATTTCAATTAGTGCTGTAGAGAGTATAATTTCTCGGCTAACCATGGTTTAAACTTGAAAATCTAGTAATAGTATGTGTTGGCAAACTCTTGCATAAAATTCTATCATTATATGCAAAAAATTTCTTTCTAAATTGAATCTTGTAGAATGGTATTAATCATGCACAATATTTGCAGAAATAAGAATATAATTATTCAAATAGGTTGGTGCAGAACTTTTTTAAACTTTAAAAATATTAAAAGTAAGCTGTTCCACCTTTTTTCTCAGTGGTACTAGTTGAACTAGCATGAATGAAGTAGTCAGATTCATTTGATGTAAACATGGCTCCATGTTTGTAACTTTATACATTATCATTTGTTTGTCTCCCTTTAATTCTCAAGGATTTGTTGATTTACATGGTACAGTTTCGTCTTATTATATTTCAGATGCCCCATGGTGTGGACATTGCAAGGCTCTTGCTCCAGAATATGAGAAAGCTGCTACAGCACTCTCTGAAGAGGGTTCTAATATTAGATTAGCTAAGGTTGACGCCACTGTTGAACAAAAATGTGCAGAAAAATTTGAGGTCCGAGGTTACCCAACCATCAAATTTTTCCGTGGTGGCAAACCTGTAGACTACGGTGGTAAGTTAGTTGTGCTGAAATATTATGTGTATGTTTGCTTTCTAAAATTACAATATATTCTTTCCAGTCTCAGATGATTGTATATGGTGTTACAAAGCTTCTTATTCATTATTGGTCTTATTTACAATTGAAGTAACTGTAAAAAGGTTATTGCCAAAGATCATACAGATGATAAAGAAATATACCCATATCTTACCAGTTGATGTAGCATAGACAAGTTTTTTTGTAATACAATGTTTTTATAATTCAAAATGCCTATTATTGAGGTAGTGTTAACAAATTGATAAGCACAAACAGAGTTTAAACCAATAATAATAGATTTAAGTTAGGGTGAGTAAAATGTAATAGTCCACCATGTTTTATCAAAGAATAATATATTGGTTGGTGTCCTATTTGTTTATATTGGAAATGCTGCATGTTAGAGTGATCTGTAAATTACATTGTTTTTTGCTAGGTGGTAGAACATCAGCTGAAATTGTTAACTGGTTGAAGAAGAAGACAGGCCCACCAGCTGTCTCTGTTACTAACAAAGAGCATGCCGCTGGTATGATCGAAAAGGATGAAGTTGTTGTTTTAGGGTTCTTTAAGGTAATCATTTTTTAAACATTGCTTAGATATGTCTGGAAATAGTACTTAGTGTAACAGTTTATGCTTGAACGTGCTTTGACTAGACTCCTTTTTAAGGATGAAATTATCATTCAGACAAATGCAACTGTGAATGAACGAAAAGCTGTTTAGTATTTTCCTTTTAAGTCAAGCTTTCTAGGGCTTGATAATATTTCAATGTTATTTGAAAATTCACTTTATGTCAAAACACTGAACAGATTATATTAACTAGTTTGAAAATATCTGCTTTGCAGAATGAGTAGTTACCTGATACGTCAGGTTGCACACATTTTTGCACACTTGTATTTATCATTTGATAAGCAGGGCTCGGCAAATCCACTTGTCCGTTCCGATTACAAGAAATTGACGCAGGACGAATTAAAATTGCTGTAGAACAATTCTAAAATTATTTACCTGGTTGTCCTGCAGGACAAGTAGCCTAAAAATTGTCTAGCCCTGAGAAGTATTTAATTTGTTTCTTACATATGTACTAATGAGCATATATCAGGGCTCTCTCTTTTGGAGGATTGGGGCCGGGGCCCTGGGAGGGGGGAATTTCGCGTCATTTTCAGTTCAAGGGGGAATTTCAAAAGCCTAATTAATATAACATAACCTGCATAATTTTTTTTTTCTCAGGTGTGGGAATTTTTACCAAAAATGGGGGAAAAAAGTATATTCCAGATGTGGGGGAATGGGACTGAATTTAGGCTCCAAATTCTGGAGATTGAGAGCCCTGTATATGTAGTGTTTATTTCAGTCTTTGTTGATAATATAGGTTATTGCTTAATTACAGGATGCTGAAAGTGATGGTGCTAAGGTGTTCACAGAAGTAGCTGCTGGTATTGATGATATTCCATTCGGTATTGTATCTGATGATGATACATTCAAAGAGTATGAAATGGCTGCAGATGGTGTTATGCTCTTCAAGAAAGTAAGTTAAGCAAAAGCAATTTTTCTGTTGTAGTCGCTTTGTAAATAAAAATATTAAAAATTCGGAATTGAGAAATACTGAAAATTACATTAAGTTGTAAGGCTAACACTCATGTAGTGGAGGACAAATGGTTATAGTAGTGGTATTGCTGCATAGGCCTGTTTTGATGTCTGGTTCTAAATATAAATGGTATGTAACTCTGTGTTATACACATTAAACATTTAATTTATTCTTCATTCTAAGGACTTATACGTGTTATGTTACAGTTTGATGAAGGCCAAAACAGATTTGAAGAAGAGTTGAATAGTGAAAACCTCAAAGCTTTCATCGGTAAAAATCAACTTCCATTGGTCATTGAATTCACTCAGGAGGTAGGTTTTCAGAATTTTGAAACATATATATTAAAAATGTTAACATTTTAAGTTTCTACCCATGATGGTGCGTCTGATCTGTCTGTCCACTCCTAATATTAGAATATTTTTTGAATTTGGTGACAACGTTAAAGATACTGAATACCTAAACAAGATTTGCACATGTTTTGCAAAAAAAAATGTTCTCCTAATTTTGTTAATGTTGTATTGTTTTTACTTAAATGTTTCGTTTTATTGTTTAGAGTGCACAGAAAATCTTTGGAGGTGATGTAAAAACTCATTGTCTTCTCTTCACTGACAAAGTTGATGCTGGAAATGAAATAATGGTTGGATACAAAGAAGCTGCCGCTGACTTCAGGGGCAAGGTTTGTATGTTAGTACAAGATTCACCCTCAGTCTGTATGATTAGTTTACTCTCCTTTTAAATGCCCTTTATCACAGTTCACATTAGGACTATCTTGATACACGGGTGCACTAGTAAACTGTGGCATGCATGAAGTAAATACTGTTTTATGGTGCCTTTTGTGTTCACCAGTAATTTGTGTTTTTTGTCAAGCCCGCTTGCAGTTAGCTCAACGTAGTTGTCAAAATGGCAGTTCCGTGTATGTGTGTCTGTGTGTTAGTCCGTTCGACTTGACTTTGTCCGAACCATAACTTCCCTATACATCATTGAATTTTGTTCACCTCAATGAGATGGTCTGTCATGCGCAAGACCGGTTTATGTTTATGTCATGCATTCAACACATCTCTCTTTTTCATATGACCCTGGGTGGACCTGTCCAAAATGTCAAGATGATTCCCTGAAAAAGCAATGGATAATTAGTGCTAGTTATAATCAACCTGTCAGATTGACACAGCTAATAAGTTCTAACATCTTGAATTATGTAGATGTTTTTAACTTTAAAAAGACTGTCTATCATGGTATATATTGTAAATCGCTTTAAACTGTGATATATGGTGGTACACTTGTGGCATATCATGATTGCCCTAGTTTATATAACGTTAAAAGAACTTAGGTGGCAACCTCAATTGACGAGTTTAGGCAGCAGTCTGAAAGCTATTTTAATTCACCTAATTGACTCGTATACTGTGCTGAAATGTTTTTTTGAAGTTTTGTTGTATGTGAATAATTAACTTTTATCTTAGGGATATTAACAACTTCATACTGTCATCAAATAATAGAATTGATTACTTTCTGTAGGTTCTTTTCATTTACATCAACGTTGGTGATGAAGACAATGCTAGAATTCTTGAATTCTTCGGTTTGAAGAAGGAAGAGACGCCAGCTGTCCGTCTTATTAATCTTGAAGAAGATATGACCAAATTCAAGCCAGAAACAGGTGATTTGGATGCTGATTCTCTCCGAGGCTTTGTTAGCAAAGTTTTGGATGGTAAAATGAAGGTCAGTTAAAAAGCTTTTTTTGTAAATACAATGTATTTCCAGCTGAAGTTTTGTTACATTTCATTAGTACTGGTTAGTATACAGTCCAGGAAAACTGGTGTGGTGAACCAGTTGTCGTATATAACTCAAAATTGTTGAAAAATGGTGTTAAACCCTGGTGACAATACCGTATATTTCCTAATAAATTTTGAAAATGTGTCATTTCTTGGATTTAAAAAATGTTTTCTGCTAACTTCTATTGTTCATCTCGGATTAAAATAGCCTGTCATGGTAAATCACTTGTTTTCTCTTGTCCAAAAAGGGGGGTGGGGCCTTTATTAAGGGAGGGACGTTTATAAGGCAATATACAGTAAGTCGCATAAAAACAAACTAACAGTTGTACGTTACGCAGTGTTTGTAATGTTGGTACTATTTGTCTGAAAAGAAGTAATTTTTTATTAAATGGTATTTTTTAAAGCATGTTGTAGATCATAAATTGATATTTGATAGGTGATCATGTGTGATAAAATGTATATTTATATCACAGCCACACTTGATGACTGAAGAAATCCCTGAAGACTGGGATGCCAAGCCAGTGAAGGTTTTGGTCGGCAAGAACTTTGATGAAGTAGCAAAGAATAAGGATAAGGATGTACTTGTTGAATTCTGTAAGTCACAGGATTTGGAATTCTTGTACCAATGCAGGCCTACATAAATTAATATTCACTGGATGCCTTTTTATGTAATTTTTAAAGAAATTCTAAGCTCTTGTATGTATAGTGTTTCATACACTAATTTAACTGGGGTTTTCATTACAAATTGAGCTTAAATGTCAAAACCCATTAAATCTGATATTCTCTAATAAAGACTTACTTGAATGTTGTCTATGTTCTTACTGATTTTATATTACTATTCAGATGCCCCATGGTGTGGACACTGCAAACAATTAGCTCCAATTTGGGACCAGCTTGGAGATAAATTTGAATCTAATAATGATGTTATTATTGCTAAGATGGACTCCACTGCCAATGAACTTGAAGATGTCAAAGTGCAGAGCTTCCCAACTATTAAATGTTTCTGTAAGAACACTAATGAAGTAAGTTTATGCGACTTTTTCTTTCTCTTTGTTCTTTATTCAATACTTTATATTTACCAATTTAAAAATGTATCTGATTTGTGTAATATTTTTGGCCCCGAGTACCAACAACTTACTTCAATCTTAACATTATCACATCACATCTTTTCAGGCTGTAGACTACAATGGTGAGAGAACTCTTGAAGGATTTACCAAATTTTTAGAGGCTGGGTGCAGCAAGGAGGCCGCTGGTCAGTCCATGGATGAGGTATAGTTTCATTTTCTGCTCTTTCTCAAAAGTTCATATTATCAATAAGTTTAAATGGTTAAACTTCAACTATTTTATACATGATTTCATCAAATTGGCTAGTGTTGTCGATAGTTCAAGTATTTGTTTATATGTACATCATTCTTGGTTGTAAGGTTCTTCGGCTGTGTGTAATTGCCTTGCCAGTTCTGAATAAAACATCACATAATTGCTTTCACTTCAATTCTGGACACAATTTGAAAAGCTTGTCAAAGCATGCTTTTCCCAACTATTGTCGATGCAAACCTATAACCTGATCAGTCATGTCTTAATTTTATTTAAAGAAAATTAATTTGGATTGATTTATGACTCACATGTTTGGAGCAATGATATCATTGTATATATTTTAGGATGATTATGATGAGGAGGAATTGGATGAGGATGAAGAAGGTGAAGAAGAGGAAGAAGGTGAAACTCACGATGAGTTGTAAATTGAGACCATCGTATACATATCATCAACATCATGTCGTCATTATATCTGTGTTCACCTCATACCATACAAAACCTTCTGCCTTCTATACAGATGTACTGAAGTCTAACTGATTCCATGATGGATATACAATGTTTTTTCTTCTAAATAATTCAAGACCTATGATGAAAATATAAATCATTTTTCCCATCCATTTGACAGTGCTATATGGATATCATGTCGGTTTTATTAGTAACAGTGGTTCTGCAAGCTGTACATTTCTTTATTTGTAGGTCTTTCTATTTCATTTGAAGTGATACAATGATCCAGTACTGTTGAATGTACTGATATAACATAGATTTGGCATGTTATTGGTATATACTAATGTATATCATAGTAAGCTCTTCCAAAGCATAGCGCATAATACAGAAAATGTTTCCCCTGACTTGCCTTACTTCAAATATTCTTACTTTGTACCCAGTTGATATATTAGCGAATTTTATATTATAACTGGTATGATATTGCCTAATGCTGCCAAAATCTACTGTTGAGGTATTCTTGTATATGGGATATTCTCTATAGGTTGAAATTACATTTATTTCTTGTACAAGATGTGAAAGTTTGTATTGTATCACTGTTTACATGAGAAATATGTTTGAAGTTTGTTGACTGTAGTTTATATAGAATGGACGCAAGTGTTGTACACGCTTGTGTTACATTGCTTGGACTTCGGAGTGAATGTCTCATGCATATAGGAATATTCAAATTGTATGAAAGTCATTTTATGTTCTTTTCTTTTTTTTTGGGGTTCGGGATTTCCCAATGTTTTTAATCATTTATGTATCAGTTATATTTCAATTACGGCATATTTCTGGTCTGACTGCATGTTATGTTATTTTTCTTATTTTTTTTGTTTTTTTTTTGTCCATTTTTATATTTATAATAAGCATTGGTTTATTTTAGATGTAAGAATTAGAGGGTGGTATTAGACTGTGAGCTGTGTACATAGTCGTTCAGTTGTATGGTTTACATGCTCAGTAGTGTAATTGCATTTTTATTGTTTCTTTGAATTAATGTCTGGTGCAATTAAATGCCCATATATAGTGCTAATTAGCAAATTATTGTATTAATTAAATAAATTCCTGTATCACTGTGTTGATAAGGACTGTGTTAATGTGATAGAGCATACTATTAAACTTGATTGGCCTAAAGAATAAAGTCCAGAACTGGAATGAATTTTTTTTACTTATATGAAGATCATGATGAAATCATTTATATGATAAATATAAACATGTTAGTTGAAAATATTTTTATCAATAAGTGTATGAAAATTTGTGGTGCCATTTTTTCAATTTTGATAAAATATTAACACTTAGATTAGTTTATAGTTTGATTATTCACTTTTCACTTATGATTACACCACAACATGTTTATCATCACACTAGTGCTGGATTGGAGGATTATCAATTTTTTGTTTCTTTAGAATGGTGCTTATTAATGTCATATAAGATCAATGAGTCTAGCAATTCTGTTACATTTACTTACTAAAAGTTCCAGATTTTATATTGTAGTCCATTTGTTTCTTAGGAATCCCCTAATGCAGTATTTACAAATATTCCCATTCTAAAATGATCGTTTTGTATCATTCCTGGTCACATGTAGGCCAACATCTGTTTTTAAGTTGACGATCTGAATTACTGAAGTCATTGAATGAGATTTTGTTTAAAGTTTGTTGTTGGAAGTTGTGTTAACGTTTGAGAAGTTTTCATTTTTGAAAGTTGGTTTGATTAATTGTTTGATTGGTGTATCAGTGTATGTGAACAATATATTCATTTTCTATCATAAGAATGATGTTGTGTGTTTAGTATGTGTACTTATCTGTAAAACATGTGTTTTGGTTAATATGCTAGTAGACATCATGTACTGTGATTTTTGTATATTTAAATTAACACTAAGCAAGTTTGAGATTTCTATTTAACATCTTAACTGATGGATGTACTGGATGAAATGTGTATCTTGTCAGTTTTTATAGTTTTATTATAGACTTTTACGCCATGACTCGAAGAAAGCAATAATTACTTATTCAGTTTGAAAGTCAGTCTGGTTTAATGAGCATTCTTATTAATAACTTTTGGTGAAGCTGTTTTTTATGTCCTTCTAAACATTGATGTACTGTTATTTCATTGTTTATTTTGATGTTCAGTTAAGAAAAAAATGAGAAAGTAGATAGTTCTGGGCAGGTTCAAAATATTTATTGAAAAGATTATAAAAAGAATTTCTTGTGAAATTAATAAATGAAATAAAACTGAAGTTATTATGTTTTTTTGTCAATTGATGGAAGTTGTTGATACTTGTTAACAAGTCCTGGTTACATGTGTAAACATCGATTTCACCCTTGAAGTAATCGTCGCATTATATTCACTACTATGGAGAGATACCATACATAGAAGAGAGCTGGCTTTGATGTATACTAAACAACTCTGCCTTGGTGTACAAGTACTGTTAATTATACCCAATAAGTCTTCAAATAGACGGATACAACAGTAATGTATGGAAACAATGATTTGATCCATACTGAACGTGAACACGATGTGTTGAGCTTATTAACTAGTCAATGTGTACTCTAGATCATCAAATGAAGAGGGATTGAACTCGGATTACATGGGTATTTGACACACGTATAAGGGGAGTGCACTCGTAAATTTCTCATATTCGTGTATAATAATTGTCTCCCTTACTGCACCATGCATTTGTCTGCTCGTTAAAATTGCTTATGTTTCTAGCGACCGGTAAAAGGGAAATAGTTCCAAGTGCGCTGTCAATCACAGAAACACATGTCTTGCATTAAATAGTGACAACAATGTATACACTTCAAAGATACAACTGAACTTTATGAACAACACAAGTCTTTCATCTTTTGATTCAAACAGAGCTGTCCTAACCGACACTCTCCATATCGGGGTAAACACACGCGAAACAAAGCCCCATAAATACCGAATTATACTGGATGGACACTAGACCGGGAAAATGGTTTTATTGAAATTAAAGTTTATCATCCTTTAAAGTTTTTTATACAATCGGTTTTCGACTGCTGACATTCGTTTACGTGTAAAAGTGTTTGTATTGTTGTTGTTATCCGACTTTTTCACGATGATTTGCTACGAAATGCTTAAAATTCAATGAAACTTGTTCTTCCTGCGTTAACCATGGCAGCTTGTTCGTACTACGGTGTATAAATACCGATGTATGTGCTCATAGTGGAGAGAATTTGTCCTTTCTATCTGACAGCCCACTTATATAGTTTATCACTTATTTAAGATCAATGGGTATTGACTGATCGCGCCTATAATTGATTTTGGCGTTCGGTCTAAAGGCTTATCTTAAAATAGGGAAGTTTCATGAGCACTATCATGTAAAATACATGTTGTAACAATTACTAGTACGCAAAACGGTATGTTGAATCTAATGCATTAACTTCTCTATCATTTGTTCAATAAAATACATGTATAAAGGGGTGTTTATTGAACAACATACTCTGTAACTGTAGAGCCACATTCATAGTTTGAATCTATGCCTATCAATAAAGAAATGAGCGTTTTATTGACATTCCAACATCTTATACAAACATTAATTTTGAAACATGCAGCTTTCACACAAGCTAGCAGACGGCAAGATATACAGCATGAATTAGACACAACGCCTTAGAAAACCTGTCTAAATATTGACCATATGCTGGTCGTCTTTTTTTATTTTAAGTTCGAACTTTTTCCGAGAGAGTTTGCCAAACAAAATCTTGTCCCAGTGTACACAGCTATACGATAACGACAGTTTTTTTTTTTTGAGAACTTATTCCTACTTTTTGGATAAAATCTGAAATCGATCTTAACGATTACTCAACCAGGTTTATAGTCCAATATGGTAAGATAAATATTTGAACGATTCTATCATAAATAGGAATTTCATTGCAAGGCCCAATTGTCAATCAAGGAGAACAATTGTGCAAGGTTATGAAATATGATTCATTAATATCAATTATACTCCTGTACGTCAGTTATTGCACTCATGTAATGAGGAAATTATCCATTCAAATGTTTTCAGTTTATCATTTATTTTTGTGTCGTATCGTTTAAAAATATGCTATGCATGTACAGTTGAGCACGGTTATAGTGTATTCCTGGGGACCCAGAAAATTACTTGAAACTGGAAAGGTCGCCAAATGATCCTGACCGTGCGAGGTTAATCCTTGAACAAAAGAAGTACAAGTGTGCATGGACCGCTTTAATACAAGCACAGATACAGTGCAACCTCTCTAGAGCGGCCCTCTCTCGAGCAAAAACCTCCTTTCAACAACAGCATACTTTTTCCCCCACTGTATGAATTGATTATTAATTTAACCTCTCTAGAGCGGCAACCTCTCCACCACAACATAATTTTGCGTCTCCCAAAGGTTGTTGCCCTGGAGAGGTTGCACTGTATATGACTTTGTTATTTTGATACAGATGACCTTCTCCTGTTATTAATCAAACCAGTCCTCTGCATCATAGACAAAATGTTGAAGTAATTGAAATAAAACACAAATCAACTTTCCTTATTGATCATAAGGAGCATATTGTCCATACACACATGTATTCTAGATCATGTTTTATCTGAATGAACTATAATATTACCTTATATTGTGGTTACATAGTCTAGAATTAGGAAGAGCATTAACTTATTGTTAGCGTCTTCATCTGCCTACAAACATACGCTTGCTGTCTCATAGTAAAGCTGACACAAATGATATCAAAGCGTTTTCACCAATATGTAACTACATTTTGCCTTTTAAGCAATTTTTTTTAAAAAAAGAACGATATCAGGCGAACGAGAGCTGAAAGACAAATAATGTTTGAACTCCGACCAAATATTTAGGGCAATAGGGGTATTAAAACAGATGCAAAGAATTGGCATCTTCAGTGAATTTCTCTGCACACAGACCATCGTAACCAATACATTAATAGTGCTACACGTATTAAAACACCATCATTGAAGAGAGCACAAATTCTTCAAGTAGTTAGCACAGTGAAACAGTTCACTGCCAGTAACCTTGACATGTCAGGGAAAAATCCAGTACAGAAAGATTCACCTCGTCATCATTTGCATTCATACTAGGTACATCGACGCTGAAAAAATACCATGTTTCTAATTTTATTTCAAATGTGCATTTATTCGAAGTGGATCTTAGATAGTCAGTATGCTTAACGTAAGCATAAAAATAATTTGACCGTATCACACCCAATTGCCGTTCCTTCAAAACACATTCCATGCTACCAGTCCATGATATTTAAATGTACAGTCGATTTTCACTAACCGTACTTGTGTCCATAATGTTAAAACTTCTTAATGTATTTAACATGTCTCGTATGTTTGATAACAAGTACGTGCTGATAGATGATCATAATTGTTGACAAATCGACTAATTAAATATCTTTGACATTACACTGTTTAAATTCCCACTAATGATTATCTAATTGAATGTTTGCATAGAAGGCGGGGTGATGGGGTTTTATTAACTTTTGTGTATATTTTATTGCAACAATCAATATATAATTCAATGCACTCACATTGCTAGACTATCACGAAAGTAGACCATGGTGATAACGATTTAATTTCAATTGTTTGTTTTTGTATAATCAATAAATGCTACACAGACTTTTCCTGACTTCCTCCGTCTTGTCAATGTTTGGATATTAATTCCATGTTACATCGGTGCTACCCTCGCCCAAAAAATCAATTTGACTTTTAAAGGAAGTGAATTTTGAGTAAATGTAAACCTATTTATACACTTATCGTATCGATGCATATATTATTATTATTATATATAAAGTTGATAATTCTTTGAATTGTGCAACCATTCATTCAAAATGCAAAATTCAGGAAACAAGACTATATTAGCTATTAGCTATATTCTTCAATACAAGTAATACGCATGTACATGTGTCATAAATCGTATTTTATTAATCATTTGAATCGTAAATATAGATTAATATATTGGCCGAATCTGCTCTTGACTATACCGAACCTAATATTCAACCTTATGAACAATCCCATAGCGTAATGGAGATTACATACCACCGTCAGTGACAAACCATCACGAACTTGGTACATTTATAGAACGAAGGGTATTTGCGTTTGTTTAATAGCATGACTGCCCGCAATGATAGATTTTAAATACATGCTAGGGTCCAAGATTACAAAACTTGAGATCGGTCTCCAAGCTCAAATCTCATATTTTGTCCTTCGATATTTCTAACGCAATTATTACTCTACAATGAAAATTTCAATCCTATGTTATTCTACCAACTAAAATGATCCGGAAAATGTATTTAATCATTTAACTGCAATCTGTTTCAAACCAGAAAGCTTCATCTTTGAAATTGAGATTTGAGCTCGGAGACTGTTCTCAAGTTTTATAACTTCGGGGCCTGAAATTCTGAGTCGAGATTTTTTTACATATTTCAAAAGAAGATCCACTTCAGTTTACATCGATAACAAACATCATCACAGTTATTGTGATTCACGCGTGCTGATGCCTTCAATAATTAGATGATGACCGAGAAAAATGCATACTGTACGGTATTACAATATAACCCCTGAAAACCGGACCAAAAGTCCGTTTTTCGAGGACTACTTATTTTAGAAAAGAAAAGTAACACTTGAAAAATCATCCGATTTTCAGGGAGTACGGTTCTGAGGTTATACTATGTATGGTAATTACACGTAGTTATCATGCCGTGTTAAATGATCGCACTCAACTCAGTAGTAATTATAAATTTAAATCAATATTGATAAATATTTTCCGAAATATCCACATTTAGAATATCAAATTTTCAGTCAACATGAAGTTGACAGATCTTACACATGGTATGATTGATGCATTTAGTAAGTTGAAGGAAAATTTGTCCGTTATACCTAATTAAGTTTATACTTAAGATACATAGCGTACATTTCTTTAACTTTCAGAATAAACCTTGTTTTCTGCTTACGAATATCGAAATATTCCCCATGCATAGAATGAAGCGGATTATGGCTACACTAACAGTCAATGGGTATTAAAATGGGCCTTTAACATTTTTGTTTACTTTAACCACATAAAGCAAACCTGCTGGTGCTAAGGTCCAGTTTCGCTTAAGTTTATCTACAAGACATTATGCAAACGGTCGATTTATGACTTGCTAATATGTTAAATATTTATACACGAATTCTCGATCAATTTCATTGGGTTAAACTTGGCCTAATGGGGGATAATAGCGTTAGGAATCAGATTGGGGTAACTATGACAATGGAAATGGGATGGGATTAAGAGAGACAATAGAAATGGGCCGGGGTTACCGAGTTAACAGGCATGCGTCGAGAACAATGTTTTTGCTTCATTGTTTCATAATTAAAATTGAAACGAAACATGATGTCACCACTGCTGTTGTAACTGTCAATCGTCAATGCTTGAGTTATAGCTATCAAATGCCAATCCCGGAGTCGTAAGAATAAAAAAATCTACTAACTTATTACTTAAGTATATATGACACAACATTATCAGGACCGGAATTGCACAAGTAATCGACGATCGTGTAGAATGAGCGAATGGTTATACAAGACGCGACAAAAAATCTTACCTTTGAAAGACAAAAATCTACGGTCCGGGTTTTCTCTTTCTTATGAATATTACGACTTGCATATACGTACTTACTTGTGATTGTGGGCGGAGCTTATTTGTGATTACAACGGAAGAAGACTTCTTACTAATTACATTTATGATAAAGCTGTAAGCGCACTATAGTGTCCATTATTTGCATCTGGTGTCTTGAAATTCTTTCGGGACAGGAGGAATAACGTTCGTTCTATTTCGACAGTTAGCGACGTGAATGTTCGTGACACACGATTCTTAAATTAGGAAATAGTTCGGTGTTGAGAATAATTGTGACTTGGAAACATTATATTCAGTGAGGTAGGTACAATTTCGACGAAATGTCACAGAATACACATTTGCACAAATAATAAAAAAAAACGTCATAAAAGCTGCTTAATTATGCTAACACGACGGTAAGAATACAACATGTACCTACTTGTTCGTTAAGATCACTATTTATCATAGAATATTTCAGTTTAATTATAACCAATTTATGGAAGGGTATATTTCATGTTTGATTTATTATTATCCAACCATGTCAGACTGAAATAAATTCATTTCTTAAAACAAAACATAACACCCATGGATGTGACAATTTACTTGATTTTAAAACTCCTTTTTCAAACAAAATTACGCCAGTTTTATCCGACTAAATGCACGTATGGACGGTTTTCGTTAATAATTAAGTCCTGATAGACGCGTGCAAAAACAAAGGCTTTATTAATCTATTAGTTTAATTTTACTAAAACAAGTGTTTGACAGATTTCTTCTGAATAACAAAATTTATACTTAAATATAACTGACAAGTTTGAGCTTTTTTCAAATTACCAGACATTATTGTCAAACGACTTATGGGTGTCACTCAAGTGTATGTTACTATCTCATAAAATCTACAGGTGAATAAAACATAAGACTGATTTTTTGTGTGTTTCAATATTTCTTCCTCTTCTTGTTTTCAACTAAGCACTGTTTTCATGAAGTAATTGACAGGTTATGTAAAACTATAAAAATGAAGGACCCTTGCAGTGATTCTAAACACGAGTATGAAATGTGATGTGTCAAACAAAAACACACACACACAAACACACACGCGCGCGCGCAATTATATAGGCATTTATCAACAAACTTATCACAGTGTCATGCTATATTTTTATGTGAAAAAAGATGCCGACTTCACAAAGCTATATGAATGGAGATATTAACCGAGTCGAATGTTATTAAATTTTCTGTAAAAAAATTTCAGCACACACGTTCGTCTTTAACAATGTGGCTTTTCTTCCAGGATCTAATGTGAAAGAATAGTTTTTTTTATATGACTAAAATACTTTATCTGAAATATTAACTAATCTTTTCAACTAAACTGATCTTAATTGTGATTTTTTTAGAGATCAGAATCAGACATAAATGTGTTATGAAATTAATACTTTCATACAAAAAATCAAACAGAAACTTATTACAGACAAATACTCGTAGATATATTATTATTATTATTAAACATATGAAAGTATTAATTAATTATATGTATAAATGTATATCTATAGGACTCCGCTTATATTCCATAATTGGCCGTTAGTCATATTACTGATGTTAATAATTTAATGGGATTCTAATAAAAAAAAAACGTAATTATTTTTTTAGCGTAAACTGCCATTCTGTTTTTGACTACAACGGAACGAATGTTCAGTTATCGATACGTAATCAATATATCATTGACTTGTATTTATTTTACACATATTAATTTTGAATTTCTAGAACGGGTCTTCAAAGAAAAAGACAACGACTAGTGACGCTATACGGATTTATAAACCAACTGGATTTAATCATATTTTTTATATAAGTTATAGACGTATTTGTTTAATGATATCAAAAGTCGCTTAAGCAGAATAGTTTGGTCGGTAGGTAAAAAATATCAATTTCACAGAAAGATGACAATTTTTATCATTAAATCAACATTATAAATCTTATAATTGGAGTTCAAAAAACAAAAATCCCATCTATATGATTACAAAGATCGCTCAATTAAGAATCAAGGTACGTATTTTCACATAAAATAAGCTTACGACAATCTTAACTCAACAAATAAGTTGTTATCTTTGTGTAAGAAGTCAAAAAAGACATGAGAAAAACATACTTTGTCAAAGAATTGATTTATTTTCATCAAATAATATTCGTTTCGCGTTTAGTTAAATACTCAAAACATAGAATAATTATGTGACTGTTAAAATTGAAGTGATTACCTTACTATCAATTTGTAACAATAAATATATTTTGAGATAGAAGATTTAGCCCTTTTCAAGTGTAACAAAAGTATTTCTAAGGACCAGCTGAAGTAGTGATTGCACATATCCAAAGCCTACTTCTGTGCGGTGGAAGAAAATACTGTCTAACATGTGTTTGATCTTAAAAGATAAAGTAAATATTTCACGTGATAACTCTGTTGAACATCTAGCCTTACACTAGACAAACTTATCACCTATGTCGGGGAAGAGTAATTGATTTTATGTAAATAAAAACATTCAGTCGTGATAGAAAATTAAACACGACGCCACAACAACATTTTAAACTAAATGTCACAATAATTTAAACAAAACCTCATGACAATATTTTGATAAAAAATTATTGTTTACCTCGAAATGTACATGTACAGTGTCCATACATATTCATAATGATTAAATAAAACAACAAATATTTATGCAGATTATCTGATATTTTTACAGAACATTTGGAAAACTATTCGTGGCTTCATCGCTGCATACAAAGGAGTGGTTAAAGATTATTTATCGATATATTCTTCAGATATCTGCAACCATTCTCTTAATTTCTTTTGTATACAATTAATGTAGTCTCACTGCTCGCAAACATAGTGTGTTTTTCACAAATAAATTACTGTCAATGTATCTTTGAATACATAAATTCTAACGAGTCAACTAAGAAGTATTTATATATTCTAGTAATAATTCTGATAAAAAAAATATGTACCATTGTTTCAGTATTTTTTTCCTGACCAATGTACGATAGGATAACATATTTTCATTATTATTCTGGGAAAGGTTCGGCTCGTTAGTGTGGAAATGTGTAAATATGTATTATTTGTCATAAGCAATATCATAAATAATATGTATTTCATATTAGATAACACAAACATGTCACACTGTTTCAACACGTCACATTGTGTCCACGTCTCATATTGTTACATCTTCTTCAGCAATCCCTGTTTGAGTCTAACAATTCATTATAATAAATGTTGACTGGTTCTTTACAAATCACCAACTGCTCAGGTTTCGCACACTTAGTACTTGATCTAATCAATCAATCAATCAATCAATCAAATTACGTGTTTGTACCTTGTAAATCTAAAATACGACTTTCACACAAACCGCCACAACAACATGCCTCTATTTTATAATAAAGAATTGGTGTAAACGTGGTGCATTTCAAACAATTCGACTTCTTTCTAACAAGTACGACAATATTACTTAACTCATACAATGAGAAACTCATACAGTATGTAACTCATACAGAACAATCACCCATTCATAAGAATAGTTATGTTTTGTTTTTGAATGAATAAAAGCATCGCGTAGTGGTAATTAAACTTTCCATGAAACTCAGATGTATACAGTCTGAAAATTAGTTGAGGAATCAAGCAAATGGGCGGGTATTAGTCGACATTGTTCATTTACTGATGATGGCAAGCGTATGTCGTTCCGTAAGACACACATCTCCATGCATTAGTACGTTCATGATGAAATGAATAAGATATAAGCATAAGACCTATGCATAAGACTGAAACAAAAAAAGGTTTGTTTCCGGTTACATGCCGAAAAAAAATATGGGTCGGTAGGTAGGGATTTTTTTCTTATACATTTTTTTACATTTATCGGCAACACTTTTGTGAGAACCGGAATATAGCACTAAGATTCTGATGCCGTAAAAACTTCTGAGTCGGCAAGTAAAAGATGGGTCGGTCAGGTAACCGGAAACAAAAACTTATTTTTTTAGGCCTAATGAGAAAAAAATCAGATCACAATTCATTGAGATATTGTTATTTTACCATACTAATACATCCACCTTCTTTGTTTTATATAATAACGTATTCTCACTTTTGTAAAACATTTATTATCTACTGTGTTCTTCGCCTCATAAACAGAGACAAAAAACATTGTTTATTCCTTAAAATTTCTTTAATCAAAATCCTAATCGTCTTAATCAAACCATAAGATACAAAATACAAATAAGTCGTGCAATGACGTTGATTAATGGTTACCTCGTCCACAATATATATCAAAGAAAATACACAGACACCAAAGGCTTCAGTTCTTCTCATTAAAATGGTATCTTTGGTTCGCTGTGTGAGCGTTATGAGGTAAGAAGATGACAAAACCTTGGGATGCCAATCAAATCCTCGATAGTCTTCGTTTTAAAAAGTTTTTTTCCTTCAATATTTATGAAATTCACAGCTGTTAAATGACCCTGCTGTGTCACAAAGTCTGACCGAGACATTTATTGAGAGGACGGAGTTTTCTTAAATCTTTGTCGATAATTGATTTCTGGTATCTTATAGTTTGTCCCATTTTTGAACATAAAAAAACAGACCAACATCTTGGTATCACTGAACTGCTTAACCGCTAAATTTTTATGATAAATTCTGTGTTGTACCTGGTTTCCTAGAAACATACAGACTGTTTGTTTGATAAATGTTTAAATGCAATCGCGCGTTTCTGAATTCATTCGACAGACATTTGTCAACTGGACAAACTCAGGTCACCTACTGATGATTGCTAATGTTGAAAATGTTCTCACTTTTATTTCTCAACAACTGTATTCCAAATGTTTTTTGTTTGAATTTGGTAAAATGTTTTTATTGAAAGGGGGGGTGCCTGTGATTATGTTTTTCCTGCGTTATTTGTACTACTACTAGATGATTGACTGCAATTTAAGTGAAGGCGCAAAATATATATAATATCTATGTCCCGGATGCGAAATGATAGCTGAATGTAACAGCCTCCTTGCTGGATGTTATCTTTGCACATTCCGGTGCATTCTCTTCATGGTTCCGTCAGTAAATGTTATCATTTGTTATATAATGTACACGCGAAGTCTCAATTCGGCCTCACTTCTGTCTATATGATCTGTGTTATCAATGGTTCAGAATCATTTTACTTCTGCATATTTCAGTCAAACTCGTTGATGATTGAAGAAATAAAAAAACAGATTTCTTACTTAAACACCAACCGTAGATGTTATGTAACAAGTAAAAGACAATTACCCGGAACTGTTAAATACTCGTCATAATCCCCACAATACATTTAACTCCGTCTGTTAGTACATGAAGGTGAAATGTATCTGAAAGTTTTGGCATTACAGTAAAAACTATTTCCGCTGACCAGACCCACTCTTTTTTCTGATCTCTGTCCGTTTTCTTTTTGTTGATAGTTTCATATTAATATGAACATCATCTTCCAACTAAAATTAGGTTTGGAAAAAGGTCTGCCGGCCTAATGACCCCATATTTAGGGGGATGTTAGCGGAAACCAGAGGATTATGTTTTGGGCCTTATCTGAAAAATTGTCGTGTCATGTACCACGTGCCTTATTTGTCTTATGCTGTAATGGTAAAATATCAAAGAATCAGACCTAAGTTTATGGAATGACAAATCTAAAAGCTTAGTGTTAAATGGGTGCAACAAAGCAATGTGCTATGATCACATTTATCTATTTATTTAATCTATATATATATTCATGCATACTTTATTGTCTGATATGACTTTGTTTCCGTGGTTAAAAGTATGCGTGTATCGGTGTATTTGTATTTAAAATGTCTATTTAAAATCGGAAGTACTGATTTGTGGTTGCTACCATTTTTGTCCTCTTACTGTTTGACCTTCTACTAAATTCTTCGCAGTATCTCTTTTCTGATCGTTTAAAATGGTGAAAACTTGACTGACAGCTTATATACGTAATCGTCTTCATCTTTTATATCATCCAACTCTTTTAATTATTGTCCTAGATGAACCGTTTATTTCACGGAAACCATTTATTTATACAATACTAGAAATCTTCAAATCCTTCACAAACAGGGAACTGTTAACCAAAAAAATATAAAAAAGAACCACAGATACGAGGTTTGATTCGTGTTCGGTGTAAGACTAACTTACAAAAGGCCTTACATGTAGTTTATGATAATTTTCCCTCGTGTATGTGAGACTGGACACTAACAGAATTAAATAAGGACCATTACACGGCTTTGTACCAGATCAAATTTAGGGGCCCGAATGTCACGGTTGCACGCAGTTAAAGAAGAACAAACAGTAGCAAGAAATCAAATTATTTGTTGGTTATATCTGATAAATGATCAGTATATTCAAGATGACTGAATAATAATATAATGGAAATTTTAATAAAAAATGATTCGCTTACTTTAAATTGTGTAAAATTCTGTTTCGTTCGTTTTTGTTGTTGTGTTATCCCATATCTGTGAAATATTTGCGCATATCCTTCACATTTCATGTCGAGAATAATTAATAATAATTTATTGATTAACATAAATACGTTTTTTTAAAAAATAAAATGTTAAAATAGACGTTGTTAGTAAGCCTGCCTATCCAAGATGTTTATTAGAATTCTGCATTTTAAACATTTGCAGTATCAACCTCACCAAATGTTTCATAAAAATTAACTAATCGCTAAAGAGAAGTTCCAGTCATTACCGTATTGTTGTTGGTGGATGTTTATGTTGCTATGTTCAATGTGTGTACGTATAGTAAGAACATCTCAGACGAACAACCCACGTAGTAACAATAAAAATCACTCGGGAAAAGTCGAGTATTATACATTAAACAATTACGTACAATAAGCGCTCTAGAACTCTGCCCTGATTATTTGCTGAAGGTCTCGGGAAATATTATAGCTTGTGACCAGCGACAAAATTTTAAAGAAAAGAAAAATATAGAGCAAAATGACGTAGGTGGAAATAGGTGACACAATCTAAATAAAGCAAAGTTGATCCAAGGTTTATACTTGATAATGCAAATAAGCAATGTCACTGATTTACATGTGAAAATATAAATTAAATTATCGAAGAAGAATAAATTTAAAACATAGTCAGATATGACCGACATTCGGGACACACAAAATGCATTTATCATTTACAAAAAAGGGGACGATATGTTTTTAATCCGACATGGTATGGCGATGATTGATACTAGATGATGATCTACGTCAGAGAATTATTTTATTTTCCTGGCTGTTAGTTATAACCGACTTTTTTAATGGCTTGGGTGCTTTGTTCAAGAGTCACTGTCAATATATAAAATATTGTATGTCATGTTGTCACTGACTACTCATTAAGATCATTCATTACCAGCAAATCAGTTTATAATTATCTTCTATCTGTTTGTCTGGCTGATTTCAAATAAATGGATCTTCGATTATGCCCTGACATGATAACGGTTATGCGGGCCAAGTTCGGACATGGTCCGGTTTTTACGGGTTTTACTGTAATATTTTCTATCTCACAAACTTCGTGTAGACATTGATTGAATTCAAGATTTTACAGTAATACGTAAATAGGTTCATGTTAAATTTGAAATTTTATGTAAAAGTATGCTGATCATTGACGAGTCACTATAATTAATCAGCATAATGTTATTTCTTCAACTGATAGTAGTAAATGAACGCATGATGTTATTGTAGTAGTCTCCTGTGGATGAACATGTCCAAAACCGCATGTTCTTCAATTTATATACCCACATATTTATCCTAATTATACACGAATTAAACGCAGGATTCATACAGATATTATTGCTAATTTAAATGAAATTTACGGATTTTTGCTGCACTGAGACTTAACGAAAAGTAAGCCTATAATGATCATCTTGTTTTGGTTCCATTTTACATGGATAAAAGTAGATTAATACCATGTATTATACAATTCTAAACGATTCTTTCTATGTGTAATTACTCATCAGCTGGTTTAATTACAAAATTCTGTTAATCAGTTCTACTGACAAACACCTTTAAGAATGCAAACGTCTTTGAATCAATTTGCCTACGAGCCCCTTAGAATTTGGTCCAGTTCAATCTAAGATAAAAATGCTTTATAAGATCTGAACGGACCAACGCGGAGATTTCTTTCTTAAACAGTTAAAGGCCTTTCGTTACAAGAAATATTTTCAAATTGTGTGTGTAGTTTTGTATGAAATGTATAGTTATTAAATGCTCTTAAGTAATATGGGCCATCCAAACTTTAATGTCCACAGTAAATAAACTCTAATCGATGACTTGTTACAAAATATACAATATACGAGTAAATATATACTTAATGACTTCAAAAACGAAAGTTTGATGTCATATAGGAATTAATTTAATTTGATGACATTACAAGAGGACACAAACAAATTGTTTTTATTACACTCAATAAATTCATCGATAAATCAATCGCATTCAATTAAACGTTTTTATTTTATACCATTTTGGTTGGGAAGTTTTTGAAAGTTGCATAACATAAGCGCGAAGCCTTTATGTTCAAAGCTAAACCCGCGTTTCGTGTTAAGTAAAGCAACACATTATTGCCAATGACTCGATTGATATGAAAACCTGGCCGATTTATCCGTGCGTCATATTATGCACGTGATTTTCGCTTTTTTCGTGCACGCGCCATTTCTTAAAAATATTGACTAAACACGGTGCGTGCTGTTTCCTGATACACTTCCTGATGTGTAAAGAATATCAAATACTGTTAAACCTGTGACCAAACGCCATCCTTGGGAAAGACAAAAATGTGGCCTTTTTGGCAGATGGTCTTTATTCAGAGGTCAGTTTGTTCTAAATAATTAACAACGGTTTTTCAAAGAGTGGCCATCATTCTTGGAGTTGCCTTTATTCGGAGGTGGCTTGACTGTATTTTTTCAAGTCAAGCTGATAAATCTAACACATTTAATAACTGTTTTAATAGCTGTTTATCAATGTCTGTTATCAATCATGGCATATTTTGTACTAGACCTGCGGACAAAATTTGTTCCAAGAAAAATTGATTCTTTTCTATTATCTGCCGAGTTAAAAAGAATGTGCTTGAGATAGGTAAGTGTAAGTTCTTTTATATTAAAACGTCCACTGGACCTCCACGCTACACAAAAAAATATCGTGAACTAAGGCCGCTGGTGCATTCCGAGTTCCACGAATTTCTCGATAAAATTGTTTCTAAATATAAACCGAATTTTTAATGTAATTTTACAGGACGAGTAAAACGTGAAAATCGTGATTTTCTCGAACAAAACAGTTCAGTAATGAATATCACGGACTTCTTGATTTGTCTTATTCACGCTTGACTTAATTTTCTCTTGAAGTTTTTTTTAAAGAAAATAATTGCGAGCAGCCGAATAACATGCAGATTTTGCTCCGATATCATTTTTTTATGGAAATCTATCTATCTATCTATCTATCTATCTATCTATCTATCTATCTATCATAAAACTCATATTACGGCTCTTCTCTCTTATATCGTTCCCTTTTCTATCAGTTGTTTCAACAAGCTGTTAATTTGAATAGAAATTTCCTCGCTTTCTCCGAGCTAGGTAAAAGTGAAATAATTTTTACCAATGCTAATATGACAAGAGTAAGTGCCAAAACCAGTTGTGCTATTTTAGATAAAAAGTATGATTTTACTTGCAGATATTTTGTCATATTGTATCTGTCTTATTTTAATGTTATCTTAGAGCTCAATGATATACTTTTAGCAAAAATGATTGTAATTGACGATTGCCTAATTTGCCGTCATACACAACTTTAGGCTGGTCCCCGTTTACTATTTACTGAGTTTGGTGCCCAGCAACATGGAACGGACACCAATCGAGCATTAAACAATACTCTAACAGTGGTCTTTTACTAAAATAATTATGTTTTATTGTACATTGTATACGTTGATTGGTGTCTGTAGCCTCTTATAATTTAAATTTGAATGGTTATGCACATTGGTAACCTTTATATCACGTTTTGTAGCTTGTTTTATGTGCATGAATGAGTCTGATATAAATAAATCATCAATCATGGAGTAGTTATGAAGCCACGTCGCTGGAAATTTATATTGTTAATACAATCTGAGACCATCTTTATCTCAGATACAATGTACGCATGACTGAATCAAAACTACTTAAATGATGCAGTTTTCCACACTGCAATTTATTTAGACTCGTTATTTTTACAAAAGTCATATGAACTTAACAAATTTTCGATTTCGTACACGTGTCTCTGGAAACGAAAGTATTCAGTTACAGGCAATGAAATATATGTCGGACAGTTGGAACAAGTCAAAACCATATACGATGACTTTAGTGTTCATCGATCATTAAGTTCAAATGAAAATATACATTGACTGACATTCTCTATTACAAACAGATTTCTTTCCATAAATAAACCCAATGTATTTACTACATTGAAATGTAAGTCAAATTTTCGCAATCGACCCCGGATATCAAATTACATGTTTAATTTGACACTGTGCTTGATTTCGGAAATAAACCCGTCCTATCTCTGTTACTGTAAAATTCAATTCATAAATACAAAAAGTGACAATATGCTTGCAAACTTGACACCGCGGATTATGACCATGTAATGATACAATATTGACGTTAGATAATGAACGGCCACGCTTACAACCCACGGTTAAGTTCATAAATAGATACGGTAATTCAAGTTTTTTTTAAATGAAGATTAGAGATAAACTTGATTTGAAGTGAATTTAAATGTCCCAACAGCAATTTATTCTTTATAAGTCATAATAACCTTATCGCTTATTTTGTGTGAGCACGTGTATTCTACTGTACCTCTATTTTAATACGCGTCAACAGTCTCCAGGTAACGCGGCCGATACGTACCGGGTCAACATGTCCAATATGACTGTTCAGCTAAAACGGTTGGCTGAAGAACCGATATCAACAGTCACGTGACTGATTGACGCTCTGAATAGCTATTGACAAACTGAAATACCTGTCGCATAAGGCAAAGAACGTTAACTCAGTGTATAGTTTATACGTATTGGATTAATGTATGGTTTAAAGCTTGACAAATGAAGTCCGCCATTAAAGTGAAGTAAGATTATTGAACTTCACGGTGAAAAAAAATAATTGAATCCGATTTATGACAAAAACAAGCTGAAAACGAGAGGAATATGTGAAATCTGAGGAAATAAAACCGGAGTTTAATACCATTGATATTTGTTAATGACAATTATATTTACTTTATAATGGTGTCGATCTATTGATTTTACATTCATTCTTGATTCGACTTGCAACTTACACAGATCTCGGATCGTGAACAATTTAACTATATTTAACAGTGAACTTTTAACGCTGGACTTCAGTATGTAGTAAGGGAAATTCATTTTTTATCACTATTTGATAAGGTAAGCGTTAGTTTGTATTAGAATGTTGTAAATTGTTGAATACATCAAATTTGCTCGCGTGTAAAATATTTATAACACATTTTATTATAGGCAAACTTGTTCTTGAATGTTATGTAATACCGTATAATTCACCAGCAGGATCAACTTTCCAAACTTTACATGATATCTTCACATTTTGAATCATTGATGAAAAACAATAAAGATCAGATAACAATTATTTCTATTAATGAAACAGCAAATTAAAAAAAAATGCGGTTTTAATATATAATAATCGCTGATTTTATATATTGTATATAACGAGTACCGCTCTCATATGGGAACTCCGGTGACTGTTTTTTTTTTTATTGGACCAGAACAGATATTTTCATGACGTACAAAGTTGGTATATTCCAAATTTGTATGAAATATTTATTAAATACGTAAATATTTATGAAATCTTATCTTAAGCAAATTTCACGAAAATTCAACAAAAGCAAATCCCGTTTACTGAGTAAACACGAGTTTTCTGATTTACAGAATGCCGTTGTTGAACATCTATTGCGTGTTGCCAGGTCTGAGAATAATTGTAATTATTATCATGATAAATAGATAATTAGGAATGTTAATTTTCTCTTCAAATATTCAGTTTATAATTCCACATTATTCTTGTAAGAAAATTTCAAAAATGATAGGTCGATTCGGGAAACCGTTTCGGAACGCTTATATCCAAAATTATAGTACTTTTTTAAAAAAAAATGAAGTAGTTGCACACACTTAATACACTATGACAGGAAATGGTCCATATTTTGTGATATCTGCCCGGCATTTTATTTTTTAGCGACCCGCACCGTAATTAACGACCTGCTTAGAATACAACAGCAAATATAATCCAACAGCTCACACGTATAACTATCATTAAGTTACTTTTCTTACCAAACTTAAATTACTTTTAGTTATTCACATTTCGCTACCCACGCTTAATGCCACACAGTCTCTCCTGTGTGTGATTCCCCACCTCCTTAGTTGTTCGCTGTCATGTCGTGCTAGAGAGAAACCGAACTTTGTAATGGTTGAACTGTATCAAATTCAATATTTTTTTACTGAAGAGTTGAGTTTATAGTTCTTGTTCAAGATAAATCAACGTTGCATCAAGATCTTCATCCTAAGAAAGCTAGAAAAATAAGAACATGACTTCAACTGAGAAAAGTTTACCGCAGCACTCGTGTTTTAACATGTGTACAACTAGAATTATATTCATAATGTGATTGACGCCATCCCACTAAACAAAATAAAATTCTTACAACCTAAATCAAAATCTCCGCGAAATGAAATTACAGGATCTAAATAAATCCAATGAAATAATTAAGACAGAACACTTGATAATATTTATTAAATCTCAAATGGACTGCTAAACAATCGGAAAGTAATAAATAGCATTTCACTCAGTTTAAACTAGTAAATTAGTTTTTTTTCCTTTTAATTTTTGCCCCTAATTTCGGTAACTTAGTAACACTCTGTTCAGCGCTGATAAATCAAATAAATTACCTTAGTCTAATGTCGGTATAAAAATCCAATTGTTTTGTTTCGAAGTAATAATCAGCCATTTCAATGAGTAAATTTATTATATAAAAATGAATACAAAACACTTCAGAGAAGATAATATTTATTCATTCAATCACGAGCGGTTATCTTAAATTGTAAAATCAGTGAGGTTTCTCCATCATTAATATAGCAAAAACCGTATTTTGCCATATTAAGAAGGTGATGAATTATACTTTAGAATATCTCCGACTTTCAATTAGACAATTGGTAAAGAATTAATGCTACTCTACAGTGCTACATTCTCTTCAGTTTACACCCACAGATCATAGCTGCATATTTTTGTGATGCTTTCCTACAGGCACAGGAGACCTCATAAATACCAGAAGAAGGTTCGATCATGTTTGGGCATACTGTATAGTTTATAAGGTTGCTTATAGACTTTTCAAATTATTTAATGACACGAAATTCATGGCGAACTATAAACGTCTTATTGGTTCGTAATTATCAAGGGTTTCTTTTTTGTCACAAAACTCATTTTTATATCGCAAATTTTGGAAACTCTTGTCTGAAATTAAGAAAAAAATGCCTGAAAGTCTGAAACAACGGAATTATTATCAAAGTGTTAATTAGAACCAGTCCAAAGTACTTACGGCTCGTGTTTTGAGGTGTTCCTTAGTACACATGTTTAACAAAGACAAAATTAACAATTCAAATTACGATATGTTGTGCAATTATGACTAAACATACTTATTACTATATTCATAATTATATACGTTTGATATTGTATATAACATCAACAGAGACAAAGAAACCGTTGAAGTCCTATACATTTGTACATGATTATAAACAAACGTACATTGCTACATGTTATTAATAAGAGAATTGTCTGGAAATAACACAGCGCGAGATTTTCTTCGAAAGTTTGACAGAAAATTTCAAACTTAGCACCAGTCACACAACGTTTTTTTTCTCTCACCACAAAACATCTTTAAGAAAAAAGGACTAGTAAAAATAGCGATGCAAGCTTTAAAAACAATGTGCCTAGTACTAAAATATGATTGATACACGACATTAACCCTAATACACAGAACACTAAACATGAATTCGATTCAATAAAATACGAGGGAAAAGTTTTGATTCATCCCTGTAACTTTAATCACGTCCCTCTTTTATGATTGCTTTTATTGTAAAAAGTGACACACAACCCGTTATCTTTTATAAAACCCCTTTTAACATTAAACTATAACTTTCTATATTAGGAACAAGGGAAAATAACGAATCTATAATTAAGTGGAAAACTCTTGGTTTATTTGAAAAGAAGAAAATATCACAAGAAAACACGTAGCAACCGAGCGATTCCTTGATCCCAGATACTTAAGTGTTTCTTTATGTAAGAATGAGTAATGAAAATGAAATATCGAAGTTTTTGTCCTTCTCCATTTCATAGACCAAACCAGACTTCACTGATAAAATCTATCACTTATTTCTCTCTCTTTTTGTTCGAAATAATTATATGACATACGCGCACAATACAGAGATCATTCATCGGTGATTGTAGACGAATCAAAAGAAGTTACACACTTAGCTCTTAATACATTTTCTTGAACTTTCGCCTTTTACAAACATTATATTGTACAGTGACATACATATTGCACTTCAGAATCGACTCCTTCATAGAAACACGTTTAGCAAATTCTGTTTTAGTGTCTAGAGAACAATCTTTCATTGTGCTCTCAATCGTAATGACGCATGTAATAGCAGTATAGGTTACATGACATATAGAATATGTAAGATTGAAGAATAATTGCTATTACATATAAGTCCTCTGCGACATTTCATGAAAAGAAATAAATGGCACTATTTTATACTACTCGAAGAAAATGTCTCAAAAATTGTGTTTGGTGAATGATTGTATTATTACTATTATGTATACTGGCCGTCATAAGAAAGTAACCATAATAAAAATTCTTCTATTTTGCCCTAATATACTAACCTTGAAATGTTAATGATATACAGCAATTTTATGGTCAATAATGGATAACAATATGGTTAATGGTTGGTTGGCTTACTCGTTTCAGCTATTTCCAGAATTAAATTCATCTCGATTACTTGCGTTTTGTCTATTTTATACCAACATCAGTCACTGGTTACTTTCTTATGATGGCCAGTATATTTATTCCTTCTACGCACATAATATGGAATACTTAGCTGCGGTAGACATGTAACTTATTTATTTCTCTGTCATATACCCTGAAAAAAACTTTCCTGTGTGTTTCTATGAACCATAAATAGTTCTTGTGGTAAAGTATTTACTTCCTCGTCATTGATTTAGTGTTCTTTTGTAATTAAATAGACATCACTAAATGTACATGTAATGCTCCGGCAATGTGCAATCATTCAAAGTACTTACCTGGCACAACGTGCCTACGACTCCATACCATATTAAAGACAGCCTTCCCCTTACGAAAGTAAAACCTATCATTGAATCGTATTAAAATGGGTACAGACCGCGCAACCAACAAACAACCAGGTGACTCCAGTATATCCCCCGAAAACTTCGTTTGTGGTGGTGTAAAAAAAATTCATTTGCGGGGGTATAAAACTTCGTTTGTGGGAGTATAATATCTTAATACGAAACGGATTCTGTTAGACGAACTTACATTACGACTCCATGTAGCTGTTTAGCTCTTTGATTGCGTGGTAATATATGTAGTAAAGAAAAGTGTACAATAGTTCATCCAGAAATATAGATTATACGTGTTTAATATACATCAAACTGCACACAGGAACATGATACTCGAACATAATTTAAGATTATAGTTACACGTGTTTTTTTTTAAATTTTAATAAAATTGGTCGAACCATATTTGAAAATAACATTATCCATGTTAGAATAACGTACATATTATAGTTACAGTGTTTAGCATACGAACATCAATAAAGAAATTTCTGATTCAAACTTTTCATCTTTAAGTTGGGAAATGGTTAGATCAGTTAAAATTCATTTTCTTAACATAATTGATTACCTTGTTTTATAACCAGTCATGTACTGTATGTATTTTGCCTAGAAGTGTCTATTTAAATTTTATCGAACAGTTGAGCTTCGTTTTTGTCTCCGGCATTTACGCATTTGCAGGGTTTTGGGGTGCCGTTTTTGACGACCGATATTCGGTCACGTTCCCAATGGCAAAAAGTGCGTTTTTTCCCAATCGCGAAACTTCTCTATTCAAATGAAGAAAAAGAAAAAAATGTTTAATTTTCGCCATTTTACGACGTGCTTGGGGTCGCGAGTCTGAATAATACGAGTGAGACAATCGCTGATTACATAATATTAGACAGGTACACTACTCAGGCATTTTATTTTATTATTTTAAGTTATTTTATATAATATGATTTTTTCCCAATTCTGAGGGTCGAGTCATGTTCCCAAACTACTGAAAAAAAATGTATTAAATATCTATTTCACAAAGTACCGTTATGTGTCGTTTCAGAAGTGTGTGACAACACGTGCCAAGATTTACAGTTTCGTTTTATTGTGATTAACCCGGATATATTCATTATAAAGGATGTAATTAATACACGTGCTTCGTTCATGTACATCACCAAATTTCTGGCGCTTTTCGTTATGTGAATTATGCAGTGGGCATTTAAACTACACTATCTTCCGACACATGTTGCGACAAAGCCTTCGTTGCTGCCAACATAGTATGAAAAAGGATTTGCTGAAGAGAAAACATTATGGAGATAGATGCCAGCGGAGATGTAGCGTGTTATTATTGTTTGGATTATTGTGCTGTGCCTTCTTGCCAAATGGGGTCGGGGCGTCGTGCGATGGACTGCCGGATGGCTGTGACGTCGTTTCATTTAAGACGGACACTGGAAAATTTCAGAACATTACCTGCTCGCACTTAGATATCCTCGAAGTACCCTGTATTGGCAAAGAAGCAAGTGTCGTGTTCAAACTGTAAGTATTTCGAACATCATAAACCGTTTCCAAGTTTAGTAGCTGAAGTTCATTAAAACCTCGATACAGTAGCTGAAATTAATAGTTTCAATCTAATGTAACTACGCAATCCTACAATTAATGATTATTTCATCATAGACCGAAGAAATACAAGACATTTTCAAACTCTCAATGCACGCATGTTTCTTTTCTTGTTACATGTACATGTTATCGGAAAAAAAGAAAACTTTGTAAAGAACTAAAATAAACCGCTAACCAATCTAGGTCTAAGAATTACATTCAGTTCATTAATTACACAAGCACGCGAGAAATCCATCAACATTTTATTGACAACAAAAGTCTTGGACTAAAAATTAAGATAAAGTACGCACATATTTGATATGGTCAATGTTCGTTTCATAAATGGTTCGCGTTTGCTATGTACGTTTGTATTGTATTGTTTGTAAATGCATGCTCCGAATTTTGAATGCGTTAATGTAAATATCAGTGATATGAGATGTTATCTGGTTACATCTAAGTTAACAGATGCAAATAAAAATAATGGCTACCTATGAACAACGATAGCTTTAAGCCTACATTATTTTTTACTATAGACTGGCCAGATGCCGCGACCGTAGTCCTGTGGTTAGTGCACGGTCGCGGCAGGTCATACCCTTCTATGAAAATTTGACAAAATTCGATTCACTTCCATATGTGGAGAATATGTCGTCTCCTTGTGGAAGGATATAAGTTAGTACTGGTTAGCATACAGGCCATGAAACCTCGTTAGGTGAACTGGCCGCCGTATTAAACTGAATAATTGTTGAAAAAACGGCGTTAAAACCTCTGACAACAAAGACTGACCGTCCATTTAGACTTTATTTCATATCTCCCTTTAGTTTCCACAGTTTTGTTGTCTTTTATATAAATAATCTAAAATAATATTGCACATGTATATTAATTAAGAATTACAAAAATAGCTGCAATTTCTTCATCTAAAGTATTTCCTTTAAGTTCATATTCTTCGCTTTAGGAGAGCTTGAAATTATTAAATATACTCAATTTTACATACGTTCGCAAAATTTTACTTGTGTCAGTTTTTAAATAGTTATGAAGTAATGTAATTAATACCTTAAATAGTTATAAACTAATGTAATTATTAATACCTTGTTGTGAAATACGACAGACATTCTAAGTTGAAAAAAATCAGTCAAACCAAATAAACTTTGTTCTATTATGTTCCGCTCGGTATTGTTGGTATATTTCTATTTTGGTATGAATAAGACGCATTGAACGATAAAGTCAGATAATTACTGATTATATAAGGACCCGAGGTATTTTTCGTTTTAAATTTCTTACAGATATACGCAAAATCCCCTGTTTATGGTAAAACAATGATTACCCAAACATCTTGATATGATAAAGGCCAAAACCTGTGGACCGGGTTAAACAAATCTCTTTACTTAGAGAGCACGCATTCATATATGTTCATACCGCTTTTGTACACTCCACTGTACGATAAACTGGACCGAAGTTTCCCAATTTCAATGGATTGAATATCGCATTATTGTTTGTACAAGTTTAAATATGTACATTTAGACATAGGACAATATGTTGCATTTAACACATATTATTTGCATGGGTTCTCGTATTTACAATGTGTAATGCGGGTCTTATTTATGACAATTTTGTGGAGGACTGGAATTTATAAAAGACCAAAGTTTAGAAGCAATATCAGAATTACAGATAGAGGTAGATTACTTATAGCATGAAAAATGTCCATAAAATTTGGCGATTTTTCAAAAAAATATTTATCCCGTACTTTACTTTCTAAACGCGGATCTGTTAAATATGAGATATCATATTTTGACCATTACAAGAGTGCTAGTGTTGAATTCTGTAGCTTATATTATATACATGATCCTCTTATAGGGCTTGCGTAGATTAGTAATGTCAAAAGATTAAATACTGCTTAGCTCCGGATCAGGAGAATATTGAGGTTAAGCCCAGTATTATAATTGTTCAATAATACTTATTCACAAAATTTAAATCTATCTGCACACAATGTGGGCAAGTCACTAATAGACATACAAGTATACATGTGTGCTTAAAGTACCTTACATTAAGTTAAACCTAATATTTTCTTTAATACAATGAATTTAACCCTTTATTTGATCAACTTCTGTTGAAATCTTTAGCTGCTAATATTAAATTGAGTACAATGCTCTTGTACAACTTCATAACTCAAATTTTCTTCATAGACTATAATATTTATTGTTAATTTCTAATTTTCGCATTATACAATTGATAATCGTTTGAAACCGATGGAAACAAACTTTTATTTCGATTCCATTTCACAACAACATATTAGTACTTGCTTATTCAATTTCTTCAAACCGTACAACCTCTAAACTGGTCCCCGTTCCATGTTGCAGTGCAATTGGAGTCAATGGGAACCAGTTTATACAACCTCTATCCAGAGTTGTTGTTCCTTATTGCTCACATACACCTAAACTGGTCCCCGTTCCTTGTTGCAGTGCACCAAAGGTCTCTATACACCAGTCAACGGCAACCAGTTTAACATACACCTTGCAGCTTTTACAAGATTCTAGCAAAACAAAAATCAAGCAATAAATATGTTATAACAAAAAAGATGGCATAGTTTGCAAGAAAATAAGAGCAAAATTAATACTGATTTTCTAGCGCACACAGGTACCTGACACAAAATCAAATTTTAGCTCCATTGGCTGAGCAGCCTGTAGAGATAAAATTTGGTTTTATGTCAAGTACCTGTGCCAGCACACCATTTCTTGAAGGAATGCGTTTGTTATTTTTGCTGTAAAGTTCCTCATAACCGGTCCATAAATTTTACATTCACTGATATGACGACTTCTTTGAAAAGATGTTCAGCTATCTTCAAGTATATATTTAATGGTCTTAATGTTCGACAATACGACAAAGTAATTGTCTTCTCATCTGTGGATTCTTTTTTTTGTGAAGATAAAATTATTTTCGCGTATTTAAATTCATTTTTGCCAGAATTCTTCATCATGATTAATTTGTTTTGATTCTTTGTCTATTTAAATAGTCAACAAACATTCAAGCGATTTGTGGATAGTGGACATTTTTAACTTTTAGATTTGATACAACATTGCAATAGTGTCAGTAGAATTCAGTCATTAGTTGTTTGCAAGTTATGAACATTATTTGTTTTCTCAAGTTATGTAGGGGTTTAGCTCGTGTTTCCAATTTTCTGTGATTTCATTCTTTCAATTACCACTCTCTCTTATGACTGGTAATTAAGATATAATAGCTCGGACTCTGGTCCTATTCTCAGAGTCAGATATCAACTATCACAGCGTAGAGATACGGGTGATTAATATAGATTAATTAGACAATAGATTATGGTACTGACGCGAAACGAGCTGGGTACCATTATTAAACACTTTGTGAAGGCTGCCTGATTGAGTCAATAATTTAACCGTTAAAACATGATAATGACAAAGTTCGCAGACCTATTTTGTTTACCTCCTAAATGAAGAGTATCTGGGGAAAATCTGGACCAAATAACGATAGACAGAGATATGTAATCAATATTAGAAACCCATATTGTCAGGAAAATAAAAGTCAGTGAATAGTTTTTAGTCAAAGAGGTTTTGATAAACAAAGCACATTGTTCGAGTCGCTTTGTTGAATTGTGTAAGCTTGTACAGATAGAAATGGGTGGACCTTTACTGGATGAACTAAGTCTTGTGATCGATAGAACTTCTTTGGATAAAGAGATATATTTTATTAGACTTGTTTATTGTAATTATTACAGCCTACTTTTTTGGCACATTAAAACTTTTTAGTCTTGCTCAATGTTTCTATTATCAAATACCGAGTACACATGAACAGTATTCCTATAAATCAGGTGTGTTTGTACAAGTTAATGGTGGTTAAAATGATCATGCTCCTACTCCCAAAATAAAAACTCCTTAATAAAATCGCACTGCACGTTTTGACCAAGCAATAAAAGGTGGACTATTTTTATTTTCAACAACTGAGCCAAATGCCCATATGATACTTATCGCGTATATTCGTCCCAGGTTCACAATTATTTAAATCCGACCTTGTTTTTTAATTACTCATTTTTATTAGGAATAGGTTGTAAAGTATGTGATATAGCAAATCATGAATCAAGATGCTTTTTAAGACAAGTTATTTTCACCTCGTCCCTTGAGGCCTGGGATCATATGCATATTGAGACCAAAAATAGTTACTAATAATGAGGAAGTCACATTATCAAGTCAAATTGTAAGGAAGTTATTGAAAGCCGGGCCGAAAGTAATTGGGCGTAATAACAATATGGTCGTAATATTGAGGTGGTCGCTTTGTTTTTCTGTATTACTCATTATTATTATCATATTATACAATTATTATATATCGTAAATCATATTGGGCTCGTAATGTAGAACGTGTTGAAATATTCATAAAATATCTTATTCTCCATTCTTTTAAAAAATCGACCCAGCTGTCGTCTGCTCTATCATAAATAATTAAACAAAATGTGAATAGTTAAACGAACAATTTTAATACCATTCTCGACCAGTAAACCCGACTGTTGAATGCCTGTACTTAGGTCCACTTTCACCACTGAAAGATCTAGATAACAGCTTTAGAGAAACAAAATCACTGAACTATCATATGTGGTAGATTATTTCAATTGACATAAATCTATATTGCTCCGAGTTTGTCATTTCTTTTGTCGAACTTATGGTCTCATTTTAAGTAAAGTTTCTCTGCTCTCCTGCCATGAAAGAATGAGACACAAGCGAGAAAATATTGATTTGAACTATTCATTTTGTTCTACATCTTACAGGCGCTTTTGCCCGCTATATTGGACAAATGATACAGTTAAAATTGAATCGTTGTTAAGAAAAGGCTTCGTCGATCAACATTCAAACCTCAAATGGCCTCGAAAGCCTGTCCTCTCACATTTAATGAGCAATGTAAATATGTGACAATTTGAACGGCTTCATTGTCGAAGAATGTTACTGCAAAAAACATGTTAGATTTGCTTTGTAATGGAAGTTAAAAATACCTGCTGAGTGAAGGACTTATAAATTTTATCGATATAAATATTTGATTTTATATTAATTCCTGACATAATGGTCTTTATCACATTCCGGTATTGCTAAAGACCGTATCTAGTCGGTCAAAATAAAACATGACGTTTGAGAAACCTAGAACAAACGAACCCTGTCATAATTTTTGGTACATTAAGTTACAAAATCCGTATTTACTTATATTATCACTTGAATCAATAGTTGATTTATCTGGTCATTAAGAATGCAATTTCGACTTAGTGGGGTATCTAGAGAGAATAATTCTACTATTGCATGTTCCCTCATAGTATGTCAATATGAACACGATCATAGTTCAAGGTAATTATCACTTAACGGACTAGGCTCGAGTTTTTGAATCACCGAATGAAGTATAAACTCTTAACGCATCTCGGTATTAATAGATCTATTGCATTGTCATTAATAATTCAGATAATTTGGGTGAATGTACACTCATTTATTTAAGTGTGCATTTATTTTATTATTTTAATGATCAAATGCAAAACAATCGAGCAAAAAATAGGACATAGGGATTTTCTGAAATGTTATTAAAACATTTTCGGCATTTCATTAAACAATTGTCACAACTTAATACACATTAACAATAAAGTGTGAACATAATTGTTAAACAAATCGGTGTCATTTGGTTCAAATATAATGTACACATGATTTTGTATTTAATCAAATCTTTTAATTTTTGGAACCGTCTTTACATTTAATAATTATTCAAATCAAGATATTGACTTAACTGGTCCCAGATTCTGTTGCTCACACAATACTATGTCAAACCTGTCACCGCTATCTGTAGATCCCTAAATTTTTATTGACTGCGTACAATGCTACACATAAACAAGGCAAGGATCCAAATTTAAGTAAAAAACATACCCATAAGCATTCAATGACAATCAATGCGATCATATTCTGATAGGAAACTGTTCTTTATATTAATTTGTATATTCAAACATTACAACCAACTGTGGACTCGGACTAATTGTTTTATACTCAGAATCAACAATAGTTACCATTTTCACAGATAGATGAACATGTCTATTTGTGTTTTTATGAAACAAATACAATCATTAACTAATCACTTTTATCTTATATACAATATATATATGTATGTCAATTTTATTGTTATTTATTGCAAACAATATATTTAGGTCGATCCTTTTTGCAATCGTGTTGTTTTGTCTAGGTCTGCAAGCCTTTAATTGAGACATGTTTAAAAACTTGGCCACTTAATACTTATAAAAATATGTACTTCGTCAATATATTACATTCTAACATACATCCTTACCTGTGTTTCAATTCTTGTAATGTTACAGCATAGGTACTTTTCATTTAGTTATAGAAGATGCGCTTATAAGTCTGTTATAACTTTTCAATTCTTTCCGGTTGGCAGTTAATAAATCAATGGCGAAAGATTTTTGTATGTATTTTACGCAAGATGCATGAATAAGTCCATGTTGCTGAATTGCTTGTTGAAGTCCTGCATTATGTTCAACAAACCTAGAATAAGTCAGCATCATTCGTATTTTCCAGCTCTGACTGTTTTTCAATACGAATTCATAATGATTTCAATTATACAGGTGTCTCAAAAATTCACCCAAGAGTCAATTGGCGGCTTTCGTTAATGTATAAACTTTCTATTTCAGTCCAACAATAAATTCAAGCATATCGAACAACGATGTGAGAAACTTTGTTCAAAACTAATATTGACACTGGTTAATAAGTCGTCATATTTCTCTACAAAGGACGATATTTGTACTTATATTGTGTTATATACTTTATTCACAATTATGCATTGTCCATGTACGTGTGAACGAAAGGACGTATTTACAGACATATATGAGTTTATGTAACACTGTTGACCATTCTATTGACAGATCAAATACAACCTACTTTACTTTCATTCACGGATTTTTTTTTCAAAATAGTTTTCTCTCGCGTTTGACCAAAAATAACAATTTCAAAAACTTTCTTGACCTTTGTTCTAAGAAATGCTGTCACAATGTACCACTTTGTTTTCAGTCAAGCAGATTTGTCTCATTTTGAGGACATGCTTGAAATAGTTTGTTGACAATGTCTGTTCAAATTTACCAAATGATGGAAAAATCTGTCATTGACATGTTTTGTAGACGCTGAATAAACTTGCCTTATAAATTTGTATGATTATATAGACGCATCGCTAAAATGGATTAAAATACGTGACGTCCGTTTTTACCTTTTCCGGACACATTTTGAATCATGAGTAGCGCGAATTTCATGCATTGCATTTTTAAAGATAGTTTTTTTTTTATAAAATATCGCGGTTTTTTTTATGAAATATCGTGTTTTGATCATGTACTGATATGTTAAAATCAAGACCACTGATTATGCTTGTACTTTCAACGTTTTTGGTTTCAAACCAGGCTCATTAACAGAATAAAGATGAGTGTGACAAATTCAGAAAAAAAATAAATGAAAAAAGTATGCTTTTAAACAGACAACAGATTTTTGTACAGTATCCATGTCGTAATATTAACCAACTGTATCAATATTCTGCATTGCTAACGCGTATTTGTACTGCATATCGATTTATTTATTTTATTTTATTTTTTTGGTTAGTAAATAAAATATACAGAATGACCGTAATGTGAACTGCTGGAAAATTACTCTACAACCCCATTCATTAGATCGGGTTCAACCATATTTCAGGGCTTGTTTACAAGTCCTTATTCCCTGCTATGTTGTTATGCATGACCTTGTAGATATTATGAAAACATAGCTCACAAAGAAAAGGGTCACATTGACTTTACATAGAGCGTGTCATTCCAATCAATCTCTTAATATTGAATATTTCCTGATGATGTAAGCATCGCTCATTCAAATGTGAACAGTGGAAACTTCGATTCACACAACATAATTCATCTATCGCTTCCACGTTTGGTTTATAATCTATAATATATTCATGAAGGTAGACGTGACATGCACCATTTACGTCTGTTATCATCAATCGTACGTTCTGATATGATTGATTGAAATATTTATAGTAAATATGTTGTTGAAATATTTTATAGTAAATATGTTGTACATGTTCATTCAACCTGGTGTCTGTCAATGTGAAACAGTTAGTGCAAATATGTTCATAAAAAAGTAATTACCTGCAAATTACGCTTAAGAGTTATGCTTTCAGATCTAATAGGTCTACCATGTTTACACTCACAGGGGGCTAGCACGTTGAATTGACGGAGTATAATGGCGTATTAGGCCTGAAATGGCCACACCGACCGAAAACACATATATCATATATATACATACATGTAATATGGGTGTTTTTGGTACGTGTGGCCATTTTAAGCCTATTACACCATTATACACCATCCCTTCAATGCGCTAGCCCCCTAAATGTCGCACGAATCAAATAATCCATGATTTCGTTAACCTAGAATGACTGACATGGATATTAATTGAATACTTGCGCGAATAAAATGCAATGCATGTCATGATTGTCGTTTCTTGAACTAACGGACTTCTTTGGATTCAGGGAGGGGGTGGGGTTCAGTATCAAAAAATGTAGATGAGGCTTATTAAATGGTTTGAAAAATAGAAGTTGTAAGTTTATTACAAATGCAGTTACGTCCCTTGCATCTAAATATGCCATTTGCTTTTAGTTTGAAAATCTCGCTGAAGAAAGCACAAGTGTTCAATCTAGATACTTTATTTTCTTTCATAAAGAATTGGGTTATACGAATATTCTAATTTAAAGTAAGCTACTTTTTCTTTCATATTTCGTATTTTCTAATGATTTGTATTATTTTTCAGTGACCTTTCGAACAATCTGATTACAGTCATATCAGCTGATGACTTTCTGTACTATGATAACCTTAGAGATTTGTAAGTAATGCATTATATTAATTAGAGATTCAAAAAAATATTTCATTCTTATGTTGCTTGGGTGACTGATTCTTTATGAATATTTATGGCATTCAAGGGCAGATTTGGGGTAGCAGCTGGTGTGCACCCCTCTAAAATCTGGAATGCATGAGTAAAAAAATCCTACATACATAAGTTTTACAGTTTTTAAACAAAATTCTGAATACATGATGTTCAATTGTTACAGTTATGATCCCACTTCTTCAACAGTTTATTGTTACATATTATACATACATATCTACACCTGATCACATTTTACTGTAGCACAATTGTGTATGTATATATAATTAATTTGGATCATTTGTTTCAGCAATCTGAGTTTACATTCACTTTCCTTTTGGTTTGAATATTTAGTTATCTATAATTTTTGCTTTCAGAGATGTATCCAACAATTTGATATCTAATATACATGTTGATAGTTTTGACAATTTGACTGAACTAGAACGTTTGTAAGTATGAGTTGAGCGTTGCTATAGTATACAATAAAAGGGTTTTGGATGTGTTCTTTGAACCTATTTTCCCAGTTTGAAGTGTGATCATCCCTGTAGTGTAGTATGAATGCCTGTAGCTATTTAACAAAGTGAAATGTACAAAAATGTTATACTTCAATACTTATTTCTGTAGGTATGTACATGTATGACCAGATATTTTCAAACTTTATTCAACATCAGATATTTCATAGTGCAATTTCTGAATAGGGTGCAAACTAAGTTACAAAACCTACTTCTTACATATTGGAGCGAAGAAGCCTTGGAATTAGGGCCCACTATTTATAGAGGACATATCTGGTCGATCTTGGGTGACCATATACTGGTTGATTATATACTTTACTTAAAATTCATTGTACGCTGAAGAAGTAATTTTTCTTGGAAAATAATTCAGCCTATGTAGTCTTGGTGGGTTACAGAAATATTCTAGGTCAGAAAGTAATAATCAATTTATTGAAGTTGTTTTTTTTATATCCATAGCTAAGGGGCCATTATTTTGTGGGGGGTTTTTATCCAAAAAGTACATTCTCATTTAATCTGGTATATTCATTAATGTGGGTATATGATTTATAGATGCTATAATAATTAACAAGGTGATCTTAGAACCTTTTTTAATTGATCAGTACTTAAATATCAGAGTTTTCATCTCGGACAAAATGGGTGAATTGTATTTTTTTTTGCAATTTCTGGTGCAAAGTGTGGAATGCATATTTATTATTTTAACATTCAAACATTTTGTAACATGTGCACAGTTTGGATGAGACTGATCTTTACCTCTGTCTAAAAAGTCGGTTTTCTTATATTTATATTTTTAAGCATAGTTATAAAATCTCTTTCATTTCTTGAGGAAAGCATCCAACTTGTTGTATTGATGCCACAAAGAATAAAGATTATTGTTAAATGATTGTTAAATCACAAGACCCCGTTTGTCTTGGAAATGATAAATACATTGTAATTGAAATTTAACACTGTAAATTAAATGCAGCATTTTGAATTACATGAAATGGTGTAACATTGATGTAGTGTTAGTATGTCTCTGGTGTTTGTGTTACTCTAATATATATCCTTCCTTTCTGTCAATGTTTATGTATGTTGTTATTGTAGGAGTTTGGCAGGGAATAATTTCACCACTATAGAGGAGGCCATTTTTGAACAAACCACTTTACAATTTTTGTAAGTATTGGCTGTGAAAAAGAGTTACGTTCATTGAGTGAATAGATTTTTTTTTTCAAATTTTTTTTCACAGAGTGTAGGTTTTTTTTATGTCAATGCATGTCTTGATATTCTTGGTTTTCATCAAATTTTGAATGTTTCATTTCATTGCACTGTGATTTCATGTTCCAAACATTTTTTTACAATTTTCAGTCTCTGTTTTGAAAGACTATGAAAATAATGTTGTGATGAATAATGTTGAAAAAGGCATTTTCAAAATGCTTTGTAATTTTTAATTTGTAATGAATATGGAAGCTATAATATTGTGTGATGGACTTGATAAATTACAAGGATTTAACATTTGAAAACATCTTAGGTCTACTTTATAATTTATTACATATCCTATTGATTGTAACAAACAAAGAACTTAGTTTATAAAGTTAGTACATTACAGTTCATACCTAATCCAGATATATTTTATTTACGACAAGACCGCATTGGCATATAATGATTACTTGATCATTGGTAGATATTAGACCAGGCCTTGTTTTAAGTCTTTGAAACTTGGCATATAGACAATTTATGCATAATACATTAATTTAATATCAGGGCCTTTATATCAATTATTTCATGACTACTGTGATTTATGTTTTGTTTAATATTTAACCAGTGCTTTATTTATTTATAATTAACAAATGTCTGTCTTAATGTTCCACTTTCATAGCTTTTGTAAATCATTATTTGTAAAGGAATTATTATTTGGTATTAATTTCTGAAGTGAATTTTTTTTTTTAATTTTGTCTGTAGAATTTTCTGTGCTGAAGTAAAATGTTAAGATATAGTCAGTTGTTGTTATGACTTAAGATATTTGCCCCTGAAAAACTCAAAAATTAAGTTTAGGATAAAAGATATATTCCCTTTTTCGCTTGGCCGAACTACAGTCATTTATCAAATTATTATGAAATAATTTTGTACACTTAATGCATGTATGTGTAATGATTTATTTATACTTGGGAAAGAGTTCCTCTTAATGTCTGTCGTTACCATGTTTTATAAAAAAGTCATTAATCACTATTGTAAGTTGGCTGTCCTTTAAACAGCAGTGTGATTTAAAATCAATGGTTTATTAATATTACTAATTTACATAAAATACAAAATCGTGCTGTAAATTATGGTACATTTTTGTAAGCCAAAGTTTTGAGGGCTGTCAACATTGATTTTGTAACAAAATTGTTTTATTTATTTAGCCTGATTTCTCAAGATTTATTGCTCTGACATTTGGCAGGATAATTGAATAGTTTAAGACCTTGACATGTGTTCAAAATTGTTGAATTATATTATAAGTCTTCTCTTTATCTGTTTGTGGTGTTTTTATAACTTTTTTTAAGGTAATTTTGTTAAACATTTAAGTTATTTGAAGTAAAGATTTCTATGCACTGTTCTGATTCAATAGTTTTTGTCAAGCCCACTTGCGGTGAGCTTAACATAGTTGTCAAAATGGCGACACCAACTTGACTTTGTGCGGACCATAACTTACCTATGCATCAATGAATTTTAAAATGACTTGGCACAATTGTTCACCATGATAAGACTGTGTGTCATGCACAAACCCAGGTCCATATCTCGCAAAGGTCAAGGTCACACTGCGGGCTTGACATATTGCAATTTGGCGACTTCTAGTTTATCTAGAATTGTTTCATGGGCAAAATTTTGTTGGGACAAATTCCTTGTTTTCCCAAATTTCAAACATTGACTTTTTTCCGCATCTTTTAAGATTTCACTCATATTTCATTACTTATTTATATATCATTGCAGGGACTTATCATCTATGCCAGGTTTAATTTTACCTAGGAAACCTTCAAGTGCATATCTGACTGTTTTGTATGTGAACAAAGTTGTTTAATTTATTGACAGTAAAACCTCAATCTTGGGACCACCTTCAGGACTCTAAAAACCAGTCGTAATAATGAGGTAGTCTCAAGTTGAATCTGAGGCGGGGGGGGGGGGTATCGAAAGCTAGTCTAAAAATATGTGATCATTATAACAAGGGGGTCATAGTACTGAGGTGGTTGCTATTTGAGGTGATACTGTACTACAATTTTTGTTTTTCTGCCCATAATTTTTTCATATCTTGCCTTAATCATTTCTTTCTTGTAACATTTATTAAGTTATTTCTTACATTGCTCTCTGTTTTGGCTTGCAATACAGAATACATTATAGTGTTTTCACAAGTCTTCAATATTTTTCATCTATTTTCTGTATAGCACTGCTCACATTGAATGATTTTTGTTTATCTTTAAAAACACACTTGTACTAAATGCCATTCTACTACACCTTATTTTTTGTTGCTAGTGTTTTAAGAGCTCTCCCTGTAACTTTATTTTTGTGTTGCATATTTTTCTGTTCTGGTGTTTTTTGTGGAAAACTTGACAATGTCGTCGTTTTCACCCGTCTTCTTCCTGACAAAGGTTTCCAGATTATCATCTTTGAATAACTCTGACACATTTAATTTTCTATTTTTTTTGCATATGCCATTATAATACATCATTTCTGTGAGGAACTCAAAGTATTGACAGAAGAACTACACAAATTATTTAATAATTACTGAAAATTCAGTTATTCAGTGTCTGTGGGCTCCTAACATCTTAATCTCAACTCAGAAGAAAATTAGTTGAATGAACAATTGCCATATTTGTTGTAAAATCGGTGCTATGTTTTTAGTACTACGGAAAAAGATATAGTACTACTTTCAGTCAGTTGTTAGTGTAAAATTAATTTGAAGATAACGCTGATAGTGGTAGATTAGTACAGATATATTTAAAATATGATGAGTTATCTCTATTAACAAATGCCTTACTGCATTTCTTACAGCACCTTTTTCAAGATTTTTGTATTTATTATTGATTTAATTTGTTACATAATTCTAGCAATGTCTCTAACTATGTATACTTCATTATATTCATAGTAAATTTTCAAACATCAATGTATATATGTTAACATACATGTATATGTATTTTGGTGATGGTTTATTTATTATAGTTATTTAATTAATAATCAAAGTTGGACATGCATTTGATACTTCAATGATTGAAACATCGCTGCTGTAACTGATGTATAAAATCTGAAAATGATCGAGTTTTATTCGTTCTTTCTAGTGTTACAAGAGTTGACTATTTTTTTTTCAGATAAGACCTGATGTGTTATGTGATATAAATATTCAAACATTTTTACTACTAAATTTTCCAATTTGTTGCAGTTTTAAGAATCAGCACATTTTGATCTGAGTGAACACTTCAGATATATGCATGTTCAAAGTCAGCTGACTGTTAGATATACTCTATGTGAAAGTCTTTCACTCATATTTTCAAATGAATATATTTTTATTTCAGAAAATAATCCATTGCACATATACTAGTTAGGCTTAATTTATTCTACAGTTTTTAATCCTAATAATGATTTATATAATATTATGTTACACATACAAAACATACAATATTAAAAATGTTTCAATTACATGTATATGAAATTATCATTGTTGTATAAAATGTTGTTATTGCACAATTATCTGTGATATTAAGTCTGGGGTAATATTTATTTCTGTTTAAAGTCACATTTATACCTAATTATTTATATCAGATGGAATACCTGCCTCATTAATGCCCAAGTCCCATCTCATTACTTAGCAAGATATTTAATTGTGAGAATATTTTGCAAATTTATTATCATATGGTTTTACAGTAAATATGACATTCAAAATTTTGAAAAGAAATAAAATCATTTTTAGAATTTATCAGTAGGTGTCAGTATTTGATGTATACACATATATACTTTTGTTAATTACAGGAATATCAGCAACTTGGAGTTACTGACTTTGGAAAAGAATTTCTTTGATAACCTTGATTCACTGATAGAAGTGTAAGTACTGGTAGATATTATAGAAAACTTACTTATAATGTTTAGTTACATACATCACAACACACAGGTACCAAGAAACTTTTGGATTCTTTTCTATGCATATGGGCGCGTGCGTGCAATGTGTGTTTTACTTCTGGGTCAAGGTGACCTAAAGCAAAATTTATTCTGTGATACAAAATTTGTGGATGCCATCTCATATTTATCATTTTATACCTAAATAAGTTGTGTACTTAATTAATTGATTGAACAAACAAGGACTTATTGAGTTTGTGTCCATTCTCTGAAATGTCAATTCATTATGTAACAGTTTCTCAGTGTGGCAGTACCAGGATTTTTTTATGACTTAAAGATCAACCAACACCAAGTAGGAATATTGCATTTTAACATTCAGGACCAAATGTAGATAAAAATCAACAAATGAATTCTTCTTCATTGAGTTCAGAAACTGTTACGTTGTGGTATTGTTGCCACGAGAATGGTATTTGTAAGTCTAGAGATGAATACTATTGAGGATAGTTAGTATATTAATTGGGTTATAACGCCTATTCCATGTTGGTGTAGTTCCTTATTTAAGGAATGGTCGTTATTTAAATTTATCAAGACATGAAAGAATTTGTAATTATTGCAACTCAAGAGTTATAGGAAATGAATATCACTTTCTACTAATTTGCTCAAAATATTCTCAGATTAGAAAAAAAAATACTATTACATATGGCCACCGATACAAAAGTTTTATAATCTTATGAATACATCCGCAAAACTTACTCTCATGAACTTATCAAAATATATGAACTATGCTAATCTTGTATGAAATAAGTGAATGTCTAGTTATATTTTAATATAATATATTAAAATTTCACAAGTCATGATTGTGCTCTTCCAGCAAACAACATCTATTATGTTCTTGTTATCATGTATTTATTTACTTATGCTGTAAAACATGCAATTTGTTTTAATGCAATAAAATATTTGTTGTTGTAGTTGCAATTTAGTCACATTGTTTTAATGGCCCTTGAGCTTGTATTTAACCTTTCTTTTTTTCAGAGATATTTCCCATAACAATATATCAGAGTTGCATGACAACCAGTTTAAAAACACCAATTTAGAAATCATGTAAGTATCACACATGGTAGACTTTATGTGTTACCTTAATTTATGAAACGTCACTGCCACCATTCATTTAACATACACTCATATGTTATTTTAATAAGAACTTATGTTGTATTTGTGTGCTTAATTATGATGCATCTAGTGTTGAATATTGAATTTTACCTTTCGTGACACCCTAGTTTTTGTTAGAATGCCTTTCATAAAATCACATCAACACTCCCCAATAACTGTATTTGATAATGTATTTACCATGTATAATCTTTCTTTGTGTGAAAAAAATTAGTTCATTAACATAAATATTAAATTATGCATTTTTTTGCTGAAATAATACTGTCTAAACTTTAAGATTTAATCACCAAAATATTTTCCTTGGGCTAACTGCTTTTTGTGGGTGTGGAATCCTGTGTGGTGTGTTCCTACCCCTAGTGTAGAGTTTTATTTCTTGATTTGGTATATACAGTATAACCCCTGAAAACGGGATCCTTCCGGACTGATCCAAAAGTCCAGTTTTCTGAGAATTCCAGTTTTCAGGGAGTCCGGTTTTCAATGGTTGTACTGTATACTGAGGTAACAGAATATTCCATACAACATAGGTCACTCCTAGATACATGTTCTGATATATCTATATTCAGTGAAGTCTAGTTTGGAAAGTTCTTAGTTATACATAATAGCTGCAATGCAAGCTTTTTAAAAATTTGATAAAATAACCCTTTTATTCACTTCAATATTGGAGGAAATATATATCATACGTATTAAAATTTCTTGTGATGTCATGACTCATTTCTGTTTTGTATTCTCTAATTATCAATCGTTTTTTTTGTCATATTAAGGCAATACAAGCACCGAGTATGTATGATTGCTCACTCATATTGTCTTATATGAGTAAAATATGACATTTTATGTTAATATAGATCATTTACCCGATTAAACATTATATATGGCTTTGGTGACAACTATCTGCATTATGTTTATGATAATTGTTTAAAGTTCTATACATAATCTTGGCAGACATTCAAGATTTAGTTATTTGAGAATTGTTATAATATCACCTGGCCTTATTCAGCTGCACTTTATCAAAACTTCGTACCAGAAACGCCCGGCTAATCAGTCTATGTTTGTCAAACTACCTTTTGTACCCCTTGGAAGTCTTGGTCCACCTCCAGTAAATTTGTTTGACAAGAGATATGCAATCATTTTTCCTTTTTTTACAGCTTTGTATGAAGTTAAACTGCGGTGTATTTTATCTTTGTAAGATATGTTAAACTGGTTGTTTAAGCGTATAACTGAAGTTATATTAGTTACTTTATGCATTAACTTGATATGTTAACTTTCTGAAGGTCATACAATCATCATGATTTAATCTTGCATGCTTCATTGAGGGCATTGTTGAAAACGTTTTTTTCTCTTAGAGCTCAAAAAATGAAAAACCTTAATTGAATAAACTATTTGTTATGAAACAATATTCTAATGATATGCGTATATTTGACAATACAATCATGCAGAATAAGTGGATTGACCTTTTCTTTCTTTAAAAGTGATCATGCATGTGATTATTTACCAAAACTTATGTCATATTACAGTGATTTATCATGGAATCTAATGACTGAGGCAAATATCCGAGGTAGTCGGTATGTTTTGTCTCTGTAAGTAATTTACAGACAATTTCCTTCTCATCCAGCTTTTGGACCTCTATCTTTTAGATTCTTGCCTTCATATCTTGCTTAAGATTATAATTCTTGGTATATACAACTTTTAAAACTATATTTATTACTCCTTTTCCATGCGTAATGCAGGAAAAACATACGTAACTGATTCCTGAAGTTGCTTATTTCATTTATTAACCATTCTTCTGGTTTGAGCTATACTCAAAAAAAAAGCAAAGACTCCAAGTGCTGACCATGATATTACACTGAACTCAAATAAGCCAAACTAAGTAACTCACCATTGTATTTCAATTTGTTCTCCATCATACCATTCTTTACTTATGAGATGTGTACCATTCTTTAGCTATGAGAAGTGTTTTAAATTGACCATTGTATATTTTACTTTATTTCAGTTCATCAGCGTATTTATTAGCAAGTGGTCAATCGGCTGCGCCCTTTAGGTCTCTTGTTTTACATAGATTTACATGGGGAAATCCTTTAAAACTCCTCTTTTCAAAGATATAGTGATCTTCTTCCAGGAATTTTAAAATTATGTCCATAAGTCAAAACTGGCCTTGCCCAAGGTGTCACTTGCTTTAGATGGACTAATGCTTGGAAAACCTTAAAGGTCTTCTCATCAAAAACTACATGGCCTGGAGATATTTGCTGTGTTGCATTGTCTAGTGATACTCTAGTCCAGATTATGTTTCTCAGCCCCGGGGACTTCTTGTTTCACATGGACTTATACATGGAAATCCTTTGAGGAACTTTCTTGTCAAAGACAGTTTTGGATGTTTGATACGTAGCATTGTTTTGTTGTCCTCTACTAAGATTGTTTTATTTGTGCACCTGAGGTAGACATTGGTTTAGCCTTTGGAGTCATTTGTTTAACAAGGTGTCATTTCATCATGTCGCTCAATTGAGCAATACAAGGGTCTTCTAGGTCCTCTTCTTACACAAATATATACTATTGTACCAGAGTATATTTTTTTGTTCATTGTATATGCTTGATATTCTGTTTCTGCATAATAATTTTAAGTTGTAAGTTAAAATACGTGTATTTCTGAAAATAGTGAACTATTTCTTATTTACTAAATGATCTTTATTTATGTGGCAGTATATGCTAAAATGAAATTTACTTGTACCATTGAAAATGTAACTCTGTAGATACATCCCTGTATACAAAAATGACAGTCTAGCACGAGTTGAATTTAATAAAAAAATGAATCATTTATTCATTTAGTTGGAGACACTACTTTGTTCGATTTGTTTTGTATGACCACAATATGTTGTCTTGAAAATGTACAGTTGTATTATATTTATACATTTTGTTTTTGGTGGTTGTGTTTTTAACTTTCTTTATTTTTTGAATTACTATAGTTCACTGAATATCACACTTACTTTCCAGGAAAAATGATTTATGATAGCACCCTGTATTTATTATGATAATATATGTGATGTTTGTTGGTACTCAATATTGAAGAAGAGTTATATAATTCTTTGAGTAACATCAAAGTTTCACTTAAATTTATGATGAGGCTTAAAAAATTGTTTGTTTCATGCTGTGTCCTCATTAAAAATAGGGTATGTTATTTTTTTTTTTTTTTATTAGTCTTGAAAGCTGCTGTTGAGATTTTTGTGCAGAAAGGTAACAAAGTTGATGTACTGTTCCTTGGGCCTGATAAAAAGTTTAGGGTTGCGAGGAAAAATTAAAGTAGGTCAGGTAACCAGAAACAAACAATTTTTTATGCCTGATATGTCATATAAATAATGAATTTATTTGTAATGTTTTGTTGCTTATCATTTTAGTATTACAGTTATGTTGGTTTAGTTCTGTATATGATTTTTATGAGTTCAGTTTCATTTAATGATTATTTACGGTTGGTTGGGGACGGTTATTGTAGAAGGCATGTATGTGGTATGTATTGTTTGTTAGATAAATTCCTATGCTATGAACTCAAGACACCTCAGTCTGTTACATGGTTGCTAATTGGAATCATCTATATACGTGTGTTGCTTATTTGTTTTTGTCTTTTTTTTTCAGAAATCTTAGTCACAACCTGATTACTACAGTTGGTAGTCATTTCTTGAATGATGCAGACCCTTTGACCAACCTGTAAGTTCTAGTATTCATGTAATCTTGCACAAATTTATTGTACTTTCCAGAAATTGTATTATTGTATGTGATTTAACCTTTTTCTGGGTCAATATAAAAATTTATTTACGTCTAAATATACGTGCTTAAATTCATATCTTAGCCTCGGTACTTCCCTCTCTACTTGATAGCTCTTTATGTAATGGCATTTGAACACATTTTACCATAAGAGTCAGACACTAATGCTTTTCTGTTGTATGGAAAATCTGCAAGCTTTGTATATATTTGTTTAAGCAAACTGAAGTAAGGGCCAGCAATCTTGTCAATACATGACACGTTGTTACTGTCAATTCCTTAATTGTGTAGTTAAACAAATGAATTTAAATATGACTTTAAACAGACATATTTGAAACCAATTTATTAACTTTTCATGCATTTAATTAGCTTAAAACTGTATAATAGTTATGTGTCTATGGAATATTTAGTTAAAGACCACTTTTATGTTTAAGACTTGAATCTGAGTGTTGATATCCTTGAAATTTTCAGATCTGTTTCATATCTGTAAGTAAGAGTGACATAGTACATCATGTGAATGTTTGAAATTCCCTAAAATAGTAACACCTGGTTTCAAATGTGCTTAATATTTGTTGTTAGTGTATTAGAATGGTTAAGGGATTCATATTAGTCTTATTGGTGACAGGATAATGTTTGTATTGTGTTATATATGTATTGTCTTGATAGGATGCAGTTTCCATTTAAACTTGGCCCATGTAAAAGTATCCTGCATTTAGGACAAATTTACAACAGGCACTTTTTGAAGTTTTATAGGAAAATCAATCAACTGACATAGAAATCCTTTTTATTTCAAAATGCAGTGTTTTAAAATCTATGATATTGAAGATTTACCTAACGTTCCTAACTATTCAGAGAAATTCTATTTATTTAAAAATGTTACCATGGCAATGCATGGGGTATGGCCCCCCCCCCCCCCCCCGTGATCTCCCGTCATGTTTAACACTGTCAGGTTAATTAACTAACTTAATTATTAAATTGGTGAATGTCAGCGGACAGACAGTCCTGGAGCATCCACAATTTCATCTGCACGAAATAGGATTTCAACCAAACCTTCACATAATTATCGTCACCAAGTACCCCAACGCATATTGTCGGGGTTTTGTTTCTTGATAATTTTTTTTGTGGAATTATGGCCCTTTGTTTACTTTGTGCACATATAATATTCTGTGTGCAACTTCTCCTGCATTTCTCAAGAGATTTCAAGCAAATTTTCAAGGAACTATTGTTATCAAGTACCCCAATGCATGTTGTTGGGTTTTTTTATTTGATCATTATTGCCTGAATTATGGCCCTTTGTTTGTTTTGCCTGTATGAACTATTAAAATCAAACTTGTGCATGTCATAGGCAAAATGTTTCCACCCTATGATGAAGGTAGATACGGGGTAAGCACTCAAAAATGAAAACCTAGTTTTTGGACCATTCCTGTCATCTTGTTTTCAGATTATTTTTGTGAAATATTTTCTAATTATAACTGTGTGGAGTTGTTTGTAATAATACATCCTTTATTTACCATGATACATGCCACTTAAATGCACTGTGACTGTTTGTGTTCGCTCTAAACTTGCTTTTAGTTTTGAAGTTTGGTACAAATTTTAGGTTAACCAACTTGTACATCACTTCAGCCTTCGTGGATGAAGTGTGTATGTGTAATTGACTTCAAGTGATCAGAAATATTCAACTGCTTAAAGAATAAGTATCCTGTTAGTTAACCTGAAATACTTTTTAAAAAAATCTGCAATAAAACCCAGATGTTAAATTTGTTCAACCTGTCTATATAAAGCTGTAATTGGGTAGAAGTTTCAGGCTTGATTGATAATTATGAGAGGTTACTACAAGTGTACATATGTAATTATGTCATTCATTTAAAAGACAACCCTATTTCCTGGGTTATCTCGTGTCACTGTATAATTTCTTTTTGAATTTCATTTATTATTTACTCAGTGGAAAGCTGTACCTTGCATACACAGTCACAAATCAAATATTGGAATAAAGTCTTATTTGATTTATGAGCTCCAAAAATATGTTTTAGGTAACATTGAGGGTAAATAACTTGTCCTAACCATGAAGGACATTTCAGGCATCCCATTTATACTTAATCTGTATTTATCCTGAAATGTCATATAATTGAGGCCTTATTTATACGATAAAAAGTATACTGGGGGTAATCTGGTACCAAGATTCTAAGATTCTAAGGCAATTTAACCAAATTTGATTTGGTTGCACTATATCTTAATATTCATGAGATATCAATGAAATTAATTATTATAAAGGATTACCTACCACTAAAGTCACTAATGTTTTGTTGTGATCTTCTGTTGTTTGACTGGAGTTGAATCCCTTTACTTTGAGACTTTGAGGCCAAAATAGTGTAGAAAGATTCAGAAAAATGTACATTGATATATTTGTCTTGCTTTATCATTGTTTTCAGAGACATAAGTTACAACCAGATCTCTGAGTTAGATAAAGATTCATTCCATGACTGTCCTGATCTTCAATTTTTGTAAGTAAAACCCTACATTTTCAGAATATTGTATTTAAATTTATTATTTTTCTTGCTTACATCTCCAGTTGCCATTAGATCACTGAGATTCACTTTTTTACTTCAGGCCTTTTAAGGACTGATGTCTTTAAATACAAAAAGTAATATAATGTTACTGTACCATTGCCCCTCTCTGTGATTGGTTACTGTACTATTTATTTGAAGCTCTGATTGGCTACTGTACTATATATTGGAAGCTCTGATTGGCTACTGCACTATTTATTTGAAGCTCTGATTGGTTACTGTACTATTTATTTGAAGCTCTGATTGGCTACTGTACTATTTTATAAAACAGTACTTTACAGATGTTCCATGTTGATTTATACTTGATAAATTCTAGGAATCTGAGCCACAATGAGCTGACAACTTTACACAGAGATATATTCAAGGATAATGAATATCTGCGCCATCTGTAAGTTCAGTTATCAATGTAACTATGTGTGTTGTTTTTTTCCACTTTTTATGTAAGGTGGAAATTAATTGTAGTTTACATTTGAAACATGATGACTCCCTATTTCAATATTACAGTGGCAGTATTTATTTTATTTTTTTTTCATTGGGTTTAATGCTGTTTTTCAACATTTTTTAGTTAAGTTATATACAACTTCTCCACATATGGAGGAAAAATCAACATTTTTGTCAAATTTTCATAGAAGGGTATGACCTGCTGCAACTGGGATTTGAACCCGGTTCACCAAGTTTCAAGTCCAGCGTGCTAAACACTGGACCATGGTCACGGCCGGCAGTATTTATAATGTTAACCATTTGTGTGCCATTTTTTGCAACTTGGAAAAACTTGCTGCTCTAAACCTGTGGTGGGGAAAGTTTTTGATATCAAAATCTTAGAGGGACTTGTGTTCATTGAAGCATCATGGCATAAGCATTGTTTTTTTTTTCTTCTGCATCTGGGAAATATTCTAATGTGTTTGCTTAAATTGTTCATAATTTCTGTACTGGAAAACAATTTACGCTGTAATCATGTTTTTTATTATGTATGCTCTAATTAATTTCACTTTCATTCTGAAGGTTTATTCTATCTCTTGCTGTTTTCTTTTTTCAGGAATTTAAGTCACAATGAAATTGCCACTTTACCTGACAAAGTCTTTGAAGACATACCGGATGTAGAAATAATGTAGGTTTTGTTCCTGTCATTAAAAGTTACGAATACTATTATTGTACTTTTTTTCTTTGATTGATTGTCAACATTCTCCATCAGTCCACTGAGCTACTTTTCTACAACATGGATCTCCGTCTTATCACCCTTTAAAATAAGTTGCACTATAACCCCTGAAAAAAAACGGAATTCTCTGCATATTGGAAGATTTTTCAAGTCCCATATTTTTTCTCTTCTTCAATCAGTAGTTCTCCGACAACTGGAATTTTAAATCCGAATATTAGGTCTATTCCAGAAAGGGTCTGGCTGTCAAGGGTTGTAATGTATATGTTTGAGTTTATGCAATTTGATGTGTTTATATTAATACAAGTAAGAAGTAATGTTTACCTTTTATATATGTCTGCATTTGTCACCTTTGTTTTCGTTAATATATATACATATGGCATTATTAATTTTCTAGTTTAGTTGCACCATGGGAAAGCTTATTTAAGAAATCATTTTGTTTGTTTTCAGTGACTTAAGTTACAACTTATTTGTGACATTAGATTCTACACTGTTCACTGGATTACGTCAGATTGATATGTAAGTATACATACAAATAGCGTGAAACAAGATGGGATTTTCTAGAATTATTTTATTTAGGCCTTAAAAAAAAAGCTTGTTTCAGGTTACATGCCCCAAAAGATATGGGTCAGTAGGGAGGGATTTTTTGTGTTATTTCATTTTTTTAAATATCTGCAATACTGTATGGGAATATGTGTGCCATAATATTGATGCATTGTGAATATTACAGTATAGCACTACGATTTGGATGCCATAAAAACTTATGAGTCGGGAGGTAAAATATTGGGTTGGTCGGATGACCAAAAACATCTTTTTTTAGGCCTTACTGATACTTACTCATATTGCCCATACAAAATTCAACTGTTTGCATTTCTGTTTGTTGTATTCATTGTTTTCTTAGATTTCTCATAACAGCCATTTTTAAAAAGACTCGCGTAAAAAACATTAACATAGTTGATTATAGTACTAGGTACAGATGACGCAGGGTCACAATATTACACAACTGTCGTCTGCTGTATGAGAGTGATCAGTACGATAATTTATGACATATCTCGAGGAGTTTTTAAAGTTTGTTCAATCTTGTTCTTAGTTGTACATAATTTTCAAATACCTCGTTATTACGAGCGCCACACAAGAGCGCCACGTTTATCTTGAGCAGTTGGTCTGTTCCAATGACTCCTCAAGATAATGAGTTTTGCTGTATATGTGTATTGAATTGAGAATAGTACAGATTGTAATATTAACAGTACATGTACTTGTTATTTATACTGTTTATCTTTGTGTATTTCAGTGATTTATCAAATAATCCGTTTGAGTGTGAATGTGCTGGTAAGGAGATTCTGTATGATTTGTTGGAAAATGAGAATACCATCAGCAATGTTGAGGAGACAAAATGTACAGACACTACTGACCTGGTCCACACATTTATGGATTACAATGTCGATACTTGTTGTACGTATCTTATTCTTCTTTAGTCTGAAAAGCAATACAGACATAATGAATCTTGCTTAAAATGTTAGTTATATAAGTATTTTTTTTTTAAAAGTAAGAATTTGAAAAAAAATGTCTTTGCATGTTGCCAACATTATATGTCACTCTAAATGGAATATTTTTGTTGCAGCGGGAAACTTGGGTAGTAAATGTACAGCATCTGAAAAATGTATGGTACGCTACTCAAAATGTGAATCTAATATCTGCATCTGCGCTTCTAATTACTATGACAACAATGGAGATGCTACATCAATGGGACTCTGTAAAGAAAGTATGTATCTTGTATGAATATCTTGTATGCGTCTTGTATGGGTATATGTGTCGTGTATGAATATATGTGTCTTGTATGGATATATGAGTCTTGTATGAATATATGTGGCTTGTGTGAGTATATGTGTCCTGTATGAATGTATGTGTCTTGTATGGATATATGTGTCTTGTATGGGTATGTGTGTCTTGTATCTCTATATGAATCTTGTATGAACATATGTGTCTTGTATTGGTATATGTGTCTTGCATAGGTATATGTGTCTTTTATTGATATGTGTGTCTTGTATGTATGTATGTATGTAAGCATCTTGATCTAAGACATGGATTGATCTACAATTTGGCAATGTCTTCATAAACCTGTGTTATTTCTGATCTTATTTGTTTGGTCACTTCTCTACACTTAGATCAGTTTATCAAATAATCCATTGAGTGTACATATGGATCTGACTGCTGAGAGGATGTCTTATGAATTATATTGAAATGTCATTTGCAGAGGTGGAATTAGATTTTCAATGTGATATGGATACTGCTTGCATCGATGCTAATAGTGAATGTGCAGGTTCACCAACTAGAAAATGTCGATGCAAAGTTAACTATTTTGACAATCAGCCCATCTACATGGGTGGTGTCTGTAACCTTCGTAAGTTGCACACGTTGATGTGGAACATTTTATAAAGTAACACTTTGTGAGCTTGTGGGCTTTTAATTCTAACAATTTACATGAAAAAAAAATTACTTTGAATGATTTTTTGGTTCTTATAGAAATTTTGACAAAAGTCATTTTAATTATTGTTTGCCTTAACAATTTCTTTATGTTAGTGTTAGTGTGTGTTCAACAAAAGAATCCTTGTGGTTAAACATGTTTGTACATGTAATTCAGATAATGGCACTGTTGTATTAACTAGTCATTGATAAGATGGTTTTAGTGTATAACAATTTAACAAAAGCTAGAGGTTACTGTGTGTGACTAATTGCTAATATTTAGGAAACATTAATTAATAATCCAAGTCATTAGAAAGTAAAAAATTGAATACTACGAAATACCATTTGCAGAAAAACATCAACTTACCACACACTTATACTACCTATATCATTCATCATCGCAAAACCATCTTTCCTTAAAACCAACCAATCAACATTGATCACATTCACTGCTCCTAAATCCTCAAACATGGGTCACTTTTACTGCTCCTAAATTTTCAAACATGGAGTACATTCACTGCTCCTAAATCCTTCAGATGGGTCACTTTTACTGCTCCTAAATTCTCAAACATGGGGTACATTTACTGCTCCTAAATCCACAAACATGGATCACATTTTCTGCTCCTAAATTCTCAAACATGGGTCACGTTTACTGCTCCTAAATTCTCAAACATGGGTCACATTTACTGCTCCTAAATTCTCAAACATGGATCACATTCACTGCTCCTAAATTCTCAAACATGGATCGCATTCACTGCTCCTAAATCCACAAACATAAACACAATTGTTGATATTGATTGTGTCTTAGAAATAAGCATTTTGTTGACAACTGTGTGTTGATTTTGTTTATGTGAAGTTTTCTAGTTTTTTCTTCAGTTTCTTATTATTAGATACATTCATCATCAATAGAAAGCTTACCTGAAATTTGTAATTTAGTACTGATGAGCCAACTCTTGTTTTATTTAATAATAAGCAGGACTTTTATTTGACCCTTAAAACAGCATTTTGATTCTTGAAATCCATAAAATATAGCTTTTGGCTCTTGACAATTTGTACCAAAGGGTAAAATTTATAATAAAATTAGAAGGAAATTTTTTACTGTTGAAATTATTATTAGCCAAGGGTCATTTTTGATCCTCAATTTTGGATATCTAGTGAAATCCTGATTTATTACCATAAGTGAACAAAACAAATCTTATGTACCTTTAAAGTGTTGAATATTTTAGTACTTTCATGGTCACTGAATGCGATTGTTTTTGTGTTACAGAGGTTGATTTGGGCAAGGATTGTACAATGAACACAATGTGTAATGCTACAAACTCGTACTGTAATTCTACCAGACAGTGTGATTGTACGTCAGAATACTATGACAGCGACACCACCGCAGTGATCGGTGGCACATGTGTTCTCAGTAAGTGATGTCATTATATATATATGTGTGTGATAAAACTTACTGAGTGAAAACATTTTCTCTACTACATGTCCATATTTACAATTTACTTTAATATTTTGAAAAATTCTTATGATGTTTATTGTTGTCTTCATTGTTTATTAATTCGTTTATTTAAGCGTCTCACACATTCCCATGTAGTACCCTTTGCAGCAGACAACTTAAGAAAACATCGCCTGTAAAGAGCAATGGCTTCTTTTGCCACTGTATTTTCCACTCTGTCAGAGAGAAACAACCAAGTTTTCTGAAATATATTGTATATATTTTCTGTGAATTTAGAGGAGCCCAAAATATGCTTATTAGACAAAGTGTTAATGTAATTAATATTTTTGTTTTTTAGAATTGGACCTTTATGCAGCCTGTAACAAATCATACCAATGTGGCCCCAGCAATTCTGAATGTTTGAATGGACACTGTAATTGCTCAAACGGTTACTATGACTTCACAAACAATGGAGAATGCTTAGGTGAGTCAGTGAAATGATATATTTTTTCATATTGTTTCTCTTTGTCTTGGTTTTCTAAGCTTAATGGAAGTATAACATATATATGGTTTTTTTTGCTTCAGGCATGAACTTATATATATATATATATATATACATATTTAAAATGTGAAAATTTGATTTTTTCAGCTTACATAGAAGCTTCGCATTTTTCTAATATATAATAATTATGTAATGCTTTGTTTCAATGTCTTACTTCATACTTATATTTACTGAAGTTTATATATCTGTAGTTTTGTTTATCTATGTCATGCTCTAAAAACTTTCTGTTTCTTCTTTAAAGAGTTCTTTTACTGAAATTTCAATTGAATTCTGTTTCATTTACGTTTTTAAAATTACAAATTTCTTGCTTAAAATTCTTATCTGTTTTGATAAAAAAGCTTTATCAAAGCAGAAGAGAACAAAAGTGTTGATATCTATAATAAAAACTTACTGGCACTTTGTGCAAATGTATCAGTTTGTAGATTTTTTTATATAAATTTTTATTCCAAATTAGGCATCTATTTGTACAAACTATTATATATTTATGTTATGATTACACAGAATTAGAATCGTACGTACAAGTGATATCTCAAAGAAAAAAACGGTCGACAAATACAACAGCTGAAATGATTCAAGGTGAAAATTTCTCTAGGCTAGGGGTCGATGTTCCTTTTTTGGGGTACTTTTGTTTAAGGGACAGGTTAACACTTAATTCTCAGCACATGTGTTGGTAATGGTGCACAGAAGAAGGGGTTAGATGTTTGAATCTTTAATACCAGTTATGGTTAAGGGAATTGATTTCATTGGTTAGAAAGTTTGAGTTTTGAATATGTAGTATAATATTTCATATGTTTTAAATCCAACTACATGTAGTAATTACTGGATATATCTGTTAAACATTGCTTCTAAAACATCACTAATTTTCACAAGATCCCTACAATGGTACATGGTTGAATTTCCTGTTTTAAAGGCATCATTGTGACAAAATGATTTAGAAAATAATAAACAATGACTGGGTATTTGGGTGTATAATCAAACAAGACTTCACAACCATTTGTGAAATGTTCATGACTTTGTTTTTTTAGCAAGCTTCAGTTAGATCCTTAAACTGTTTATTGAGGTATTAAATAAAGACAATAGTTCGGATATTTATTTTTTACTGTGTACTAATTCTACCAAAAACTTAAACAGTATTGCCTGTATTCTGAAAACTGAATTAAAACTAAATAGGTGTATGTTGATGTATTGAATAAAGTGACATATTGTGTAAGTTTTAATTATTATATGTGATTGTTTACGTCTACATGTTTATTAATTATTTGTATTCTTGATTGAAGTAATCACTTTTGTTGTCAGTAATTGTTGTCAGTAATTGTTGTTCAGTAATTGTTGTTTTCATTTTTTCCAATAATTTCATTAAAAATAATGCTTTGTTGACATAACCAGACTCATTGATCATCTGGCTTTGACAATTATGATGATAATGATACAACAATAATAAAACTTCATTCCTTGAACAACCTGATATCTTCTTCCTTGGATGAAAAACTGGTTTATTGACCAGTCCTGGCACAAAGCAGTATAAGTGAATAACTACACATTGTAGATTCATGTTCTTGAAACAAAATACTCTTCTGGATGTAAGAGTTGCAGCCCTTTTTAATGTGTTTCATTCGTCTTTATGTCGTACTTTATTAGTTTCTCTGACTAATATCTCTTGTTAAATTATTGCACCAAATCTTACACGAATACTATAACTGCCAACATGTCTTCATTAGTTGACATCAGCTTAACAAACGTTCGAAAGAAAAGGAGCTCAAGAGATTTTGATGATTTCTGTAAGAGATTGGGGATAAAATCAAAGTGTTGTAAGTATAGCATCCTGACTCACCAGTTGTCTTGGCTGCTAGTGCAAATTAGATAATTATAAAGATATTTTGCCAATGCATATAGTATATATAAACATTCTCTTTCATTTTCATTTTGTATGCTTGAATTAATTACTGGAAGTCCATATCCGGAAGCCATTATTTTTGTTCTCTCTGCGCAAGTTTAATGTCTAATATTCACTTCTTTGCTCCAAGACTTGCTAGTTTTGTTTAGTTATATATGCTTCATCCATTTCTATATCGTTTATGCAAAGATTTGCATGTTGTAGAATCATTTGTCTTTATATTGACAAAATGAGGTACTGTAACTTTAAATGATTTTGAAATAGAGAGATGACTCTCAGACCTCTCAAACAAATATCCCGTAATACATGTATGTTCATTCTGTGAGCTAATGTGTTGGTGTGTAATAAATGATTTTTTTTTTACTTATAAAATTTTTTATGAAAATTTTGATTTACTTGAGGGATCATTATCTAAGTTTGTTCATGTTTTGCTGGATGGGGTTCATACTCGCTATATTTGTATTTTCTTCTTGCCAGTTACTTATTTTCTACATATGTATAAACACCTTTTCAATTGTCAAATTCCATTTTATATTATGATGTATTCTTTTATTATGATTATAATATGTTTATGTAATTCTATAACATATTTTTAATATGATTCTTATATTTTCTTCAACATTCACAACCTTCCCTTTACTTTTACTGTCCTGTCTACATCTACCTTACAACTCTCACTTGTTACTTCTTAACCTTCCAACTCTAACTTCTGACTGTTCTATTTTACATAAACCAGACTCACCCCTACAATGTCATACCACATCCATTCTACTTGTTATCTTTCATCCAATGATCAGAATTCATTGAATTATTATATGTGTTCATCTTGATTATTTATTACTTAAATTATGTTAACTTAGACCAAAGATCAAAGATAATTAGAATTATTAGAATAATGTTGTGAGACTGTACAGTGTGGTAATACTAGTAAATGATCTATTTATCAATAAATGAACCACCTTTTATCAAAGATACTAACTAACTAACCAGACCTAAACTAACACATGTAAAATTTCCATATGGTAATTATTAATTTACCAATTAACTGAAACATACTTTAAACATCATAAACTTATCCTATTCAAACTTTGTGTATAAAAATATTTTATAATTCAATTTTATCATTCTCTTCAACATGTCAAAGTTGCATATTTGTTTCTGTTTGGTATAAAATTTCAAACTCATTTGTAGCATTGTCGACATCTCAGTTGATGTCTTCTTGACATTATCTACCGTAAAAAGGGAAGCTTTTATGAAGCAGATCGATATTTTATGATACAAGCCCGTAATGTGTAAATACAAATCATTATTACTGGTACCATTTTCTTTTATTTAGTATTCTATCAATTCTATTAAGAAATATATTTATTGCAATTGTGTCAGTATGTAGATGTGAATGAGTGTTGTGTATGTTGATTGCTTTGAGAGAACCTGCGATCTGTTTTATTCAATAATATTATAAACAGTTCATTGGTTCTGAATGTACCAGTATATGTATTTTGTTTAGAAAGTATGTTATGATTTTTTTACCAGAGTAATTACTGCTTAATGTGTGAAAAACTCTCTGTTCCCAATGCTGCTCTGCAATTTGTTTCTATCAGCCTAGTGTTAGACCATTGATCTTTATGTAGATGCTGCTTTGTTTGTACAGTAGAATTTTACTGGCTCAGATAATTTATCATCCAGTGGAATAGAATGTTTCATGTTCTTTTTATTGTTGTGTATTTTTTTATTGTTTTTATGTGACATGGTCGCTGGGGTTTAATGCCATCTTTCAACATTTTTTCAGTTATATAGTGTCTGGTTAACCAGTTTTCATGGGCTGTATACTAACCAGTGCTAACTTACCCTTCCACAAAGAGCTGAAAGTCAACTTTTTTGTCAAATTTTCATAGAAGGACATGACCTACCGAGACCGGGATTCAAACCCGGATCTTCGGGTTACAGGTCCAGTGCATTAACCACTGGACCATGGTCATGGCTTTACATTGTAATTACGTGCTTGATATAAGGATGTACAGTTGAATTGAGAAAGTTCAAAATGCCATGGTAACATCTTAAAATTTCAAATCTTCACAATTTTCGAATGCAAAGGTTCTGGATTACCAAAGTTTTTAGCATTAAATACATACTGTGTAATAAAAAAAATCAGGACCAGCTGAAGTGTCGGGCTTAGAGAGGATTCTTGATTGGAAGATTTGGATTAGGGAGGCTTGACTGTATACTGCTAGTATGAGCACATGCTTATATCACAATAGAAAGTATTATTTGAGTAATTGTAGCAGTTAATGCTGTTTAGAAATCATTTATGAATTGGACGAAATCATACCTTACTGAAAATATTAAATTAAGAATTTCTTCAAGGGACAAAAATATGATGAAATGTTGCATGTAGCTGAGAACAGATACACCTGACCAGCATGCTACTCTGTATGTTCAGGAATTGTATTACTTAAGTTACAGATTGTAAAACTTTTATAAAATTCTGTTTTAATTCATTGTGATCATTCATTGTAGTGTATATATACATTCACAAATATAGATATACAGTAGAAACACTTTGAACCAGTCGGCTCTGGAAGGAGAGCATTTAGCTGGTATAGAGGGCTAGCCAGTTTTGAGAGATTTTTACATCCAGTCGATGTGAGGGTACATATACCTACTTTGTCTGGCGAGCAGCTACCATTGTTGCTGTGTGGGTGTTTCGGATGAATTGTGAAATAAAAGTTTTATCAAAATATAGTTATTAGAAAAATTAACTGTTACAGGGCTGTATATATATATATATAGTATATGTGTTTACAGTAGTTTGTATGCCCATCAGACTGATTAGCTCAGATGTTAGAGCAGCTGACTTGCGAGCAGAAGATCACGGGCTCGAGCCCTGTGACAAGAACTTTATTTTCTGCCTCCTGTTATATTAACAAACAGATTGATAATGTTATTTTGCAATTTAAAATAATTTTGCCAAAACTAAATACATATATGGAAAACAACTAAAATAAAAATTACAATATTTATAACATTTCATCTTTAGTGCATTGTCTTCTCACTTAAACAAAAGATCAAGTTAAATATAACCAAAGCTGTGTCATAAAAACAACACAGGTGTGATAAACACTTTCAATCAGTTTAGAGTGTTACTATTTTACTATATTGACCATTTCTATAACATTGATCGGTGTGTGGAAACCTATTTACAGAGGTATATATATAGAAGAACCAATCTTGAGGGTTTCTGCTGTATGTCTGATGATGTTGTGACAGACACCCAACATTAATTTTACTTTATTACATATATGTATATCATATTTTAATCACACAATATGCTTATTTTGAGCATTTTTGTGTCTTGCACATGCGGACAAATCAGTATTGTTTACGTTGGTGATCAGAGACTTTGCCAAGTATGTCATTTTTTTAAAAAAGTACTTTTTACATTATAAATTCAGTTTACTTTGAGTTTTGGTTTGCCGTATGAAACTTTAATTTAATAAGATTTAAAGCAATAAAAAAAAAAATGTTCTAAAATTTGTTGGCAGAATATACTAGAATTTGTCAAAGGAGTGTTCTAGAATTTGTCTGCAGAATGTTCTAGACTTTGTCTGCAGAATGTTTTAGAAATTGAATTGAATAGAAATATTTTAGTTTTTTTTTTTGCAGCACTATTAAACTCAAGTGATTTTATCTTAATGATTAACTGGAGGTGTTTTAAAGATGATGTTTTTTTTTTCAGCTCCAAACAAATTTTATTCTTGTTACGATCCTGACCAATCTGAAGTTGTGTTTCAAACCTCTACAATTGTGTCATCTTCCACCATTTGTGAAGAAGAATGTTTCAAGAAGGATACAAGATATTATGTATACATACGAGGTGTCTGTCTGTGTGGAGATCTGAAAGTGATTACACCCACTGGTATCAAATGTTGCCCAATGGTGAAAAGTGATTGTGATGGTAGAACGTATGCTGATGTGGATGCCAGTTTGGCGTCTGCTCACATATCTGCCCGATATGTTCCACTTTTAATTGTCGGAAATTCTCATCAGTTCTCAATTTCAACTTCACTTTCAATAATCAATAAATTTGGATTCAACTTCGGAGACTCTGATGATTTTTTTAATGTTTCATCATCAACAACAGCAACAACTATTAGACACACGTACAGCTACTCTGGTCAGTTCTGGTTGTCTATCTATGCCTGTGTAGAAGCAGAAGACGTATGTGAGACAGAATCTATTCCAGTTGGTGTTCAGGTTCCCTTGGAATTCTTGATAACATACATCACAGCTGTTAGTAAAATAGATGTGGCACAGGAATTAGCTGGTGTCCATTATACATTACCAATGGGATATAATGTTGACTCCTACTGGTGGAGAACATTCAATGGAACGGTCTACGAGGGTATGTATCATGTTTATGTCATTTATATATGTAAAAAATACATTGTGTAAATAATATGCAAAATGTATTTGTAATATTCTACGATTTATTTTGAAAACGTAATTGAAATACAAGTCATAAGTATTGGACAGTAATTATGTATTTATATCCATTAAAAAAGGGTGTATCTGTCTATCTACCCATCCATGCAAGATGCTTGTCAGGAGCATGGCTCCAAAAAACATTTAAGTTAATTTGAAATGTCCTTATTACATAGCATAACCAGCTCAAAATCAACACTGAGATATAACACTTTAATGACTAAGGTATGATGATGAAGATGATGGGAAAAAACTTCAAACAAAACAAACTTATTACACTAACGATTACTTTATACACCAAAGATTACTTATTACACCAATGATTACTTAATACACTAATGATTACTTAATACACCAAAGGTTACTTATTTCACCAATGATTACTTAATACACCAAAGAAAACAGGTCAGTATCTGTGTAAAGTTTGTGACTGCAAAATCTTAAATCAATTATAATTGTGGTTTGAAAACACTTAGCACGAAAAATAACAGATATGAATAAAGAGCCAAAAAACTGTTAATCAGTATGGACAGTGCTACGTTGCAAGCCTTTTACATGAACCACAAATATCAGATAAAATCATTAAAATCCATTTTACAATCAATCAAAAACAATGAACTTAACTGTGTGGTTTATAAATGAAGGAAACAGAGACACAGCCTGAACTGCTATTTAATAGAAGTTATTATTCTCTTTAATATGAATACAAGCTAAGGCCTAAAAATTAGTCTGCATTTAGTCTGTTCTGATGACTCCTGAAGTTAACATGGTTTTTCCTACTTGGGTTTCATTCAATATTAATTGATGTGTTTATTGAATTTTTTAGAGAGTGATTGCCCAAGAAATTGGACTTTACACAGGACCAGATGTGTACGACAGTTTACAACTGCAGCAACATTTGCATCTGCGAGCTTAACGTGTGCTGCAGAAGGCGGCGAACTTTTGAAAATTTACCACACGGATGAAGTTCTGGAATTATCAACCATTTTTTCTGGTAATTATCCATGAAATTTGAATGTTTCTAGTCATTGTTTAATTGGTGATACAAACATTTATATATTACTGTGTCTACATATTCATGATAGATGGATGGGAGAGTACTAATTTACTGACTATATTGTTATTTTATGTTGTTGTAGGTTCTTTCTTGATGGACGCTAAAAGATCAGGCAAAAGATATTACTACAGTGATGGTTCAAAGACACCTTTTAATCTTGATGACCCCACAAATGGTGATTGTGTCAAAATAGATGGCAGTACTTCAAAACTGACCAGCGCCAACTGCTCCACGCCTGCTCCTTTCGCTTGTATTCAAGGTAATTTAATTCTGATGATATTTCTAGGCCAGTACTGTACATTGTATCTATATAAATATACCCAGCAAAGTTCATTATAAAATGTTTAGAATTGACATTAATTCTTTATTAATTTGTCCTGTTTGTTACAATTCTTGATGTATGCTGAAAGTTTCAAGTGTGGTGTTTAATGATGTACCCTCAGAACAATGTTCTTATCATAGCCCCACAAACAAACTTACGAGGCTATACAGGGGAAGTCCAGACTAGACTGGTTTCTGTATCATCCAGGTGTTTATTATAAATGTAAATAATGAAAAGGTCTTTTACAAACATATGTAATAAAATATTTGGTACCTATAAATTTGTACAGATGTGGTGATTTAACCCTTTGCCTCATAATACAGCATTTCCCCCACCTGAAACAGACAACTTTTGAAAACTTTGTGCCAAAAGAAGCCATTGCTTGTAATGAGTATTGACTTCTTTGTCACAATGTTTTCCACTCTATCAGAGGGAAATAACCCAATTTTCTTAAATAAATTGATGTTTTGTGTATTAGCTTTTAATTTAGAAGAATCCAAAATATGCTTTTGAGGCAAAGGGTTAAGATAAGAGGGGTTCTGGATGAAAGAGGTTGCTGCAGTGTCAATAGGTTGATTGTACTTCATCCAGCTGCTTCATCTGCCTAATGGATTATAAAAACACTTCACTGAATCCATCTAATGCCTAGCTGTAAATATTGCTGTTATGTTCTGTTTTCATATTGCTTGCCAGAGGTTCAACACTTATATTGTGTATAATGATTATAGCAATGTACTTGTATCTCCAAGATGTTGATGGATTAAATGATTGAATGAACTCTGTGTTCAAGCTCCTATTCGTAGATATAAAAATTACATTATGTGATAGCTATAGATGCATATTTATGTAATATTCAGTACTACCACAATTACTTAACATTTAATGATACATTGTTCTTGTTATCATTCAGATACAACCAGTTGTCCTTATGGTGGAAAGTATATGTCAGATAAATACTGTTACTTGCTCGTAACTTCCTCGGAAACTTGGAGTAAATCAAATTCTTACTGTGGCTCACAGTTTGGTGGCTGGCTCGCCAATATAACTGATGTTGACACCCTTGATATGATAACTGATCTACTTACTTCAAGTTCTACAAGGTATGTTGTCTCTACTCCCTAAAAATAACGTTGAAATATTCATGAAAGATTGAATACTTTGGTGCAATAGTATGACATGTCAGACAGCTTTTTCTGTTTTTCTTAGTTATCAATTTTTAAGTATATGTTTACAACAAACTATTGGTATTGCTGATTAATATATGGACTAAAAATTGTAAAATTAAGTGCTATGTCTGTTTAGTCTGACATATATATACATGCATATTTATACGGTATGTTGTTTTTCATACTATCTTGACTGTATGCATGATTTTTGATAGCAAAATATGATTTTACTCAACAATTTATCTTAGATGCTTAGGTACTATTTTTCCAATGTCATTTTATTCAGTGCGGCATGGTTTGGATTGCATAATTACAATATTAAAGAATACTATGAATGGGCAGATGGTACAGCTTATGACTACAGTTCATCTTACCGACCTTCCACAACACTTTCGGGTATTGGTGGCTGCTTTGCGACAACCAACACAAAGACTTGGTCTGAATTGGCTTGTGATATTCCCAAGAGTTCTGTGTGTCAATACTCCATTAGAAAAGGTAATCTCAAGTTCTGTCTGAGCAGTTAGTTTTGTAAAAATCATTGTGATGAACCAATTTTTCGTTGTGGCCAAAATGATCACTTACAAAATGTTAGTGAGTAAAATGTTGTCTCGCTCAGATCAGGTTTAAGTTATTTGAACTTTGACATACAATTTTTAGTATTAAAACAAATAAAGACGTTTGAGTTTTTGAAATCAGGCATATTTATTAAATGTGATATGTTTATGAAATGTTATGGGTTACAATGTGTAAAAGCTCTGATAAAATATTTACTATCACTAGATTATGCCCATTGTATTTACTGCTTGCTATTACAAAACCATTCCATTTATAATTTCAGTTCGATCGAGTGTACCAAATCATGTTTACGGTAGTCGTAACCTAGGTTTATCAGAGGGACAAAATCTACAACAACTGTCTCCAATAGATAGTGTCTTAACTGCAACATCTGCTTTGGAGTTAACCACAAAACTCTTTGTTGGTAAGTATTCAAATTGTGTGCATGCCTACCTTATGAGAATAAAACTGAATTAATCCAGTTTTTTACTATACATGTCAGTGTACATGCTGATTGTATTTATATAGTGTAGATATTGATTGTATTCATATAGTGTACTTGTTGATTGTATTCATATAGTGTAGATATTGATTGTATTCATATTGTGTAGATATTGATTGTATTTATATAGTGTACTTGTTGATTGTATTCATATAGTGTACTTGTTGATTGTATTTATATAGTGTACTTGTTGATTGTATTCATATAGTGTACTTGTTGATTGTATTCATATAGTGTACTTGTTGATTGTATTTATATAGTGTACTTGTTGATTGTATTCATATAGTGTACTTGTTGATTGTATTCATATAGTGTACTTGTTGATTGTATTTATATAATGTACTTGTTGATTGTATTTATATAGTGTACTTGTTGATTGTATTTATATTGTGTACTTGTTGATTGTATTCATATAGTGTACTTGTTGATTGTATTCATATAGTGTACTTGTTGATTGTATTCATATAGTGTACTTGTTGATTGTATTCATATAGTGTAGATATTGATTGTATTTATATAGTGTACTTGTTGATTGTATTCATATGGTGTAGATATTGATTGTATTCATATAGTGTACTTGTTGATTGTATTCATATAGTGTAGGTATTGATTGTATTTATATAGTGTACTTGTTGATTGTATTCATATGGTGTAGATATTGATTGTATTCATATAGTGTACTTGTTGATTGTATTCATATAGTGTAGGTATTGATTGTATTTATATAGTGTACTTGTTGATTGTATTCATATAGTGTACTTGTTGATTGTATTCATATAGTGTACTTGTTGATTGTATTCATATAGTGTACTTGTTGATTGTATTCATATAGTGTAGATATTGATTGTATTTATATAGTGTACTTGTTGATTGTATTCATATGGTGTAGATATTGATTGTATTCATATAGTGTACTTGTTGATTGTATTCATATAGTGTAGGTATTGATTGTATTTATATAGTGTACTTGTTGATTGTATATCATTTTGGCCATTATTTTAATCAATTAATTTTTCTATCTAATCACATGTAGAAACCTTGTTCCTGTGAAATTCTTCTTGTGATGATTTGCAACTCTTTATTGTTCATTGCTTCAGGCATGCCATTCTCAAGACAGGGTAAACTTAGATTTGTGAATTTCAAAACAGAGAATTTGACTGCTGATGTAGATATAGTCATTAAGGTTTTCAGACCAGGCTGCTCACATGCATCAGGAACATCAATTACCCAACCTGGTAAATGTTTTGTTTTCTGCTCATTTTCTTTAACTTCTTATTTGGATTTGCCATTATTTTATTATTGTTAAAAACCTTCATCTTTTTCTCATGTGAAAATTCTTATACTGAAAATAGATTACATTATTGTTTTTTTTTTCATTATATTATTTTAATTTGTCAACCTTGTTAATTATCTTTTCTCAAATATGACTAAAAGAAATGTCATTTATTGTAAGTACCCTGATTTTGTTTTGCAGGCTGTGGATTAACAAAGGTTACTACATGTTCTAGCAGTTCACACTCTTGCACCTCTGGTACTGCATGCAGTGATTCAGAACAACTGTGTTATCTTAGTGACACGTGTAAGGCTGTAAATGAGCCATGTACTTGCAACTCTGAAGCTGCATCTGCTTTTGCTGTAAAAGCCTGCTCATCTGATGGCACCAGTCCACTGTACAAACAGGTTGGTGAAACAAGGCACAGAGTGACTCAAACAGGAGCATTCACAGCTCAAATGGAGGATATCGCTGTAAATGCACTTGATGTAATTGCAATTCAGCACCAACGTAACATAAGTGTAATTAAATGTGACAAGCTGGCCTCTGACAAAAATGAAATGCCAACCTATACTGTTGATTCTAACCATTGGTTTACTCATCAGGAATCTTTCCCAACATCATACACTGCTCACCTGGAGACCTGTTACATTCAAGGTATTATTACTGAAGAGGAAACAGTAAACTTAGCTTCAAATTTGGCTTTTTCAACAGGTGTTGGTAATAATAGTTTAGGCGTCACAATTATTGGCGGCATATCACGTCAGATGCTTCTTCAGGTTCTAGAATCTGTAGCAGACGTTTCCTTGGTGTATCCTGTTGTATCAGAAGTTAACCAGACCTCTGATTCTTTAGGCACAATTTACGCGCAATGGAATGTTGAATATAACCTAACTGCAGCAGTTGGTCGTGGCACAAGCGTGAAATCTGTATGGATTTTAGATGGGGTTCGTTCTACTGTAAATTTTTCTGATTCATGTCCACCTACAGTGAAGGCAGCCATGACTGATGCATGCAATGTGTCTTTGTACTGGTCTGAGGAACCTTTTGTCTACTCAGCTTACACTTTTAACAGACTTGGAATCACATATCTGTCATTTGAGTTCTCCAATGATCTCGGAACCATCAAAAAGTCATTGGAAGTCAAGACTGAAATACCTGTAGCCAATGTGTCTTTCACCTTAGACACAAGTTGGTTAATTCCTTACACTGTACCAAAAAACAACCAGTCTAAGTTTGTTACCTCTGTATCTGATGGAACAGGACTCGCATATAAATACACAATTAATGGTACCCCAGTATCTGCTCCAGAGACTAATTCAACCTTTTACCACAATTTCACTGAGTTAGGTACATTTAATGTGACTGCTCAAGTCTCTAATATATTTGGAACAAAGAATGAAACAGTCCAAGTGCACGTGAAGCAGGCAGCAGGATTTCGAAATTGTAAATTTGTGAACAAAGACCCATCTGTGGCAGCTGTAAATATATCCATTAAACTACAAGTTCAATGTGAATTGAACAGTGGAGCTGAGGTAAGCACTATATGGACAGTTAGTGATAGAACTAACAACATCACTGGAGGTAATTCAACAGCAAGTTCTTCACCCTATACCTGGTTACAGTCAATAATATTCACAACAAGGGCAACTGGAGTGAATGTCACTGTCTTTGTCATGGATGCTTTTCAGCAATTGTCGGTATCCTTGATGGTAGATGTATATGATGCAATTACTGATGTTAATGTGGGCACAAATACTTCACATGTGTTACCTGGTGCAGCTGTTGCCTTTACTGCATCCGTTCCATCAACTTCCGTTCCATCAACTGGACAATACGGAGTGGTCGAATATAATTATGACTTTGGTGATTCTGTAATTGTCTCTGGCAGTAATGGTAATGTCACTCACAAATATTCAGAAGGTGGAAATTTCACAGTGATAGTTACCGCTTCAAATGGACCAACCAGCCATTCTTCAACTACATATGTGACTGTGTATGTGACAGTTGGTGAATTAAATGTATCAAACAATAGTCCAAAATCTGTAACAGATGCTGCAATTACATTTACAGTCAATGCAAGTTCAGGAAATTACTTAGAATACCGCTTTGAATCAGAGCTCTTTAATGTAACCCAAGACAGTACCAGTTTCACTTTTAACTTTACATCTGCAGGAGACTACAATGTGACAGTTTATGCAATAAATGAACTAAGTAATAAGTCTGTAACTACTATTGCATATGTAATGAATGTTGGAGACTTTAGAATATCTTCATTCACTGTTGATGGACAAACTGATGTTGGCTGTTTTGGAACTGGAGAAACAAAAGAGTACCAAGTTCACTTTATTCATTATGATATTCCAAAGGTGACATTTGATTGGAGTTTTGGCGATTCTTTTTCCAGTCCAAATGATTCTCCAATCAAAAGCTATGATTACAGTGTTGCTTCAAATTACACCATTACTGTCACTGCAAAGTATGCTCCGCAAAGTGTCCAAAAATCTGTGAACATGGTTGTTTGTGTTCAGGAGAAGATTTCCTCACTAGTGATTTCCCTGTCCTCTAATGTAGCATTGCCAGCTAGTGGTCCAGTGAATAAAAGTGTGGATGTTACTTTTAAAACAGGAAGCAATGTTTTATATTTGTGGTCAACTAATGCTACAGCTGCCAGCTCTGTAACAAGTCCAACGTTTTTAGTCAGTTTTTCAACGGAAGGATTTTACTCAATTTCAGTAAATGTGTCCAATGAAATCAACTTTGTTGTCACTACGAAAGTCATTCAGGTGATTGAGGTTGTTGAAGGATTGTTCATTACCTGCGATTCATGCATCGAAAAGTCTGGATCTCTTTACGTTGTTGTATCAATTTTATACAAGTTTACTGTGTCCTCCACATCAGGTTCAGGTGCAACATATGTTTGGAATTTTGGAGATTCCAACACAGGTTCTGGAGTATCTGTATCGCATAAATATGACTTAATTGATAGTCATAATATTACAGTTACTGCCACAAATCCTGTAACGTCACCTGTTTCAATTCACATCCCTGTCCATGTTCAAACCATGATTACCGATGTCACATTGACAAATTATGGTGCATACTGGTCTCAAAACGTTTTTGATAACACAAAGATGGATGTAAATGTTTCCAAAGAGGTATCTTTTAAGATCATTGTCTTGCCTGCCGGTATGAATTTGGAATATATAATAGAATTTGAAGAAGGATCACCAACAAAAAGTTACAGTTCAGATATTGTAAGCCACACGTACACCACCCCAGGAATGAAGAATGCTTCTGTTACTGCAAGGAGTGAATTTAATAATTTAACGACCAGTTTTGTATTTTATGCAATCAAAGATATAACAGAATTGAATATGAAAGAAAATGGCACATTGCTTAAAGCCTCGAGTACGAAGATCCATAATATTGCCCTACCCAATACTACTTACCAATATGAGTTGTCCTCCCCAGATGCTGTAGAAAATACCACGAAGATATCATATATATTGAAGGACAGTAGTAATAGAATAGAGGCCTCGGAAGTTAAAAATCTCATTTTTTATTTCACGTATCGTTCTGTAGCTACTTATGTACTTACTGGCTATATGGGAAACAGTTTGTCTCAAAAGAATAAAGAATACACAATAGAAGTTATAGCCCCATTATCTGGTGCTGATATATCTGCTTCTGTTACTAATGGAAATATAACTCTAGGATCCAGTATAACATTCACAGGTAGTGTAAAAGTTGGACAAAAATATGCTCAGTATAAGTTCTCTTATTCTGTCGCTCCTGATAATGAAGTCATACCAGCCCATGATTCTTCCAACAATACGATAACTATCACACCTGGTGCAGTTGGACTTTATGTCGTCACGTTAGAGGTGTTCGATTCAGTGTCATCTCCAGTGTTTGCTAATTATTCTGTCAATGTGATGGTACAAGTTACAGGTGTATCTATTTATCACAAAACAGAACATCCAAATGCTATTGCAGTGGGAAACAGTGTGAATTTTTCTGCCATTGTTAAAACAGGGACTAATTGTTCCTACCAATGGGTGGCTAATGTTGGAACTACAAACATCACAGGGAACGCCCAGTCATTCTTAGTTACCTTCAGATTACAAGCAGTCTACAATATTACTGTAAGAGTTGAGAATTACGCTAGTTCAGTGCTCACTTATGTGATAATCTATTCATTACATAATGTTCCTGCTTACAGTATTTTGGTGCCTGAAGCAACTTTCATTCATGATATCAATAAATATGCATTGTCAAGTAATAGTAGTGCCACTTTCTCCAGCTCAATAACTGACAACTCATTCTTAACATATTTATGGAATCTTGGAAATACTACTGTATCAACATCTGAAATTTACCAGCATAATTTCACAAAAGTTGGAACGTACTTAGTTAAGCTTAATGTTTCAAACATTATAAGTGAGAAATTACAAAGTGTAGGAGTGATCATAGAAGATCTAGTGAGTGTTTCAAATGTTTCTTCTTGTAATTCTACGTTTGTAATAGACATTTCTGTGACAATGACTGCTAAATATACTGGAACAAATGTTTCTTTTGAGTGGAAGCGTGAAGACTTGGATGATGCAGCTGGCTCCAGCACAATACTTAAATATTCAGTACCAGGGACTTACAGCATAAATGTGACAGCCATAAACCTTGTCAGCACACAGTTGGTACAGTGCTACATCTATATGTACGGAATTATAGATAACCTATTGTTAACAACATCACCATATCGTTATGAAGGCTATACATTAATTTTCACAGTTGATGGTGATTATATCTCACCCGCTGAATTCGTGTGGGTTTTCTCTGATGGAACAAATATAACAACATCCATACCGACTGTAGGACATGTATTTGCTAATATAGGAACATACAAGCTGGAAGTTACTGTTCAAAATGAGGTCAGCAAAAAAACTATAAGTTCAACATACACTATAGAAAAGTTGAGATGTGAAGTACCAGTGCTATCAGTTGACAGTACGAGTAGGACAGTTCGTAGATCAAGTGATGTTGAATTGACTGTGAATATTGATATTGGTGGCTGTGATAATTACACATCCAAACATCAGTGGCAGGTATTTGTTGGAAATTCCTGTAAGAATCCTAATGCTTTAACCACAAGTAATTTAATTGCCCTGGATGAAAATATCTCTACAAATACCCCAACACTTCCAGTACCTAAAAAAACACTACCATATGGATCAGTATGTGTAATGTTTACACATAGTTACAATGATACACCAGTCTCTAATAATGTCACCATTGACTTGGCAGTTGTAAAAACTGGCCTTGTGGCTAATTTAAAAGGAGGTACATTACGGATGGTGAGCATTGGCTCAGAGCTTGAATTGAATGGAAGTGGATCCTATGACCCTGATGAAGATCCCAACACTGCAATTCATTATCAATGGAGTTGTTCACATACCATGGTATGTTTGAATTTTAACTATTAATTTCTCAGTGTTACGTTTGTCCATAAATGTGCTGTAAAACAATGCATGTAAGATTTATGATGTGAGTTTGGATTGATTAGTTATCATTATCATCAGTCTAAAAGTAAAGGTCTTAAATCTAGGCTGGAAAACATCAACCCTGTATGATAATTAGCTCTCACTCTGGATTCAATGCAAAATAAAACTCAATGGTTCATCATTTTTATGCAGATATACAAGTTTGGCTGTCTCTTCTCAGTGTAAACAATAAATTGTTTGTTAAGTAATGTAAGCTAAAGTAAATTGTTTCTGTTTACTTCATTGTTGATGAATTCAATTATCTTGAATTATGTGTTTACAGAGTACTACTTCAGCGAATGATGTTTGTGACGCTATTAACAAAGTTACCGCGGCTTCAGCCAAACTGACAGGACTCACACTGAACGTCAATGATGAGTTCCTTATCACCTTGATTGTTTCAGCTACTGGTAGAGAAGGTGGTGTTGCCTCCCAGACAGTAAGTACATTGATTTAAGAACTATGTCATTGTTTTGGCCACACACATAGAATTATCCATTTTCAACTTAGCTTAGAATTTCGGCAGTAAGTTGGCTTGGCATTTTTTCTGTCTGAAAAACTGTTATTATTTAGGGAAATAACCCAGTCAACTATCTGTTATTGTTTAGAGAAATATAACCCAGTCAACTATCTGTTATTGTTTAGAGAAATATAACCCAGTCAACTATCTGTTATTGTTTAGAGAAATATAACCCACTCAACTGTCTGTTATTGTTTAGAGAAATATAGCCCAGTCAACTGTTATCATTTAGAGAAATATAACCCACTCAACTGTCTGTTATTGTTTAGAGAAATATAACCCAGTCAACTATCTGTTATTGTTTAGAGAAATATAGCCCAGTCAACTGTCTGTTATTGTTTAGAGAAATATAACCCAGTCAACTATCTGTTATTGTTTAGAGAAATATAACCCAGTCAACTGTCTGTTATTGTTTAGAGAAATATAGCCCAGTCAACTGTTATCATTTAGGGAAATATAACCCAGTCAACTGTTATTATTTAGGGAAATATAACCCAGTCAACTGTTATTATTTAGGGAAATATAACCCAGTCAACTGTCTGTTATTATTTAGGGAAATATAACCCAGTCAACTGTCTGTTATCATTTAGAGAAATATAACCCAGTCAACTGTCTGTTATTATTTAGGGAAATATAACCCAGTCAACTGTCTGTTATTATTTAGAGAAATGTAACCCAGTCAACTGTTATCATTTAGGGAAATATAACCCAGTCAACTGTCTGTTATTGTTTAGGGAAATATAACCCAGTCAACTGTCTGTTATTATTTAGAGAAATGTAACCCAGTCAACTGTTATTATTTAGGGAAATATAACCCAGTCAACTGTCTGTAATTATTTAGGGAAATATAACCCAGTCAACTGTTATTATTTAGGGAAATATAACCCAGTCAACTGTTATTATTTAGGGAAATATAACCCAGTCAACTGTCTGTAATTATTTAGGGAAATATAACCCAGTCAACTGTTATTATTTAGGGAAATATAACCCAGTCAACTGTTATTATTTAGGGAAATATAACCCAGTCAACTGTTATTATTTAGGGAAATACAACCCAGTCAACTGTTATTATTTAGGGAAATATAACTCTTGTCATGCCAGTCATGCCAGTACAAAGCTTCTGATTGCAGCGATTTTTGGGGTTGGTTAGCGAACAACAATATCCAATATACATTTAAATTGAGCTTAGCTTTTTTTAATCAGTTATGTTGAATTTTTCTGGTTCATAATGTCAGAAATATAATAAATGTTACACTTGAGAAAACTATTTTTTTAACTTTATTTTAGCTGATCTAATGCATCAGGTACTAAAATGTGTATTTATTGAACTTTTTATTCTTACTCACTTATCTCTTTTATATTTAGCGAAATAATATCATTTGCCATATTGAATATATGTGCTTATCTATCGTGTATATTCCTTATATACATTTTTTATTCTTTTTTACATTCTGTATACTTTTTTTTAGATTAGAGTCATGGCCTCAACTGTTCCAATCTTCTACATAGACTGCCTTTCCTGCAGTGCCAATGGTCATATCTTCTTTGTGGGCAGCGTAGGTGTGACACTGGAAAGTCATTGTACGTCTGGATGTACATCAAATTCATCTTATGCATGGTCAATTATTGATGTTATGACATCATCAGTTGAAACAATAGATGCCACAATGACCAGCACTGGTACTTCATCAAAGAACTTTGTTCTGCTGCCATCAAAATTGTCTCCGAACAAAAACTACTCATTTAAACTAGAGGTCACAGAAAATGGTCAAAAGGGAATATCTTTATTGACGCTGAATGCCACATCAGAACCATCATCCGGATATTGCGTTGTAACACCATACGTCAATTTAATCCCTCTTGACGGTCCACTGAATGTTGCATGCACTGGAGTAACTGATGCTAACAATTTGACAAGTCTGAACTACAAAATCTTGATTGGTCCTTCAGCATTTATTGGTGCTCCCTACATTGCTTACTACGGATCCAAGGCTTCAGTTGATTTTTATGTCGTACCTATTGGTAATGGAGATGTCAGTCTGAGCATTTATGTTGTCAATGACTATGGAGCTGAATATTTCATACTAATGAAGTAAGTGTTCAAAGAAGGATTCGAAAGTGTATGATACAATTTATAAGATTCACTTTGGTAAGGTTGTTAGATTTGTAGTTGTTGCTGTCTGCTTATCATATGTAACAGGAGTTTGTCTTTAAAACCACAAGAAAAAATGTAATAATTGACATGTAGAAGAAGTTCATAGCCATTGATCTGTGTTCAACATAGTTGTAAAGAATTTCTGTTATATATGTAGTAAACCTTTATTAATTTCTGAATTTTTCTTTAATCTTATCAAATATGAATGCCCAACCATTGTAAACTTATGGAGAAATTATTTTGATTAGTTTAGAAACATATACAGTAAAACCCCGATTTTTCGACAACGGATTATCCGAAAACCTGGTGTAATCCGAATAGAAATTTCGGTCCCAATTTTTTCCCTATATATTTCATGGTAAAATAACCTCGATTATCCGAATCGTCTAATCCGAATACCATGGCTTATCCGAAGTGATAATCAAGTCCCCAAACTGATTTGTATGAGTATTTTCACACCTGTAATCCAAAATCGACAATTAACATTCAATCAACCAGACTTGTCCACTGAAGGATTTCTTTAACATGTCAAAGGGTGTGAACAACAATTTATAAAACCCTACTTAACAAAGTATTGTTCGTTTGATTTATTGTTTGCAATTTCGGCTAGATAATTATCCTACTTATAATGCAAATTTGGTTGCATGATTTACCTCTTATTTTTGTTTTATTAATAAATTGCTTTAATAGAAGAAGTTTAATGATATCATAATTTGACTTTAATATGCAATTAACATTAAAAGTGTTCACTTTATTTTTTGTAGTTTATAAATTGTCACGAAATGCTAAAAACAAACCATACATAGGATTTCTCATAATTGTTACATACTTCGGACGACAAAGATATGAGTAATATTGGTTCGTGTTTGTAACTAAGTAATGGAATTTTGTTTCGGATTTTGACTTTATTTCAGTGTTCGTTTTTATTGAAAACGTATGCTTACAATATTCTTATAACGTGTATACATTGTATTTCATTAACTGATCAAATTTTATAAATTTACATGTTCGTCATAATGTATTTTGGAGTGTTCTCCATTTATTTTCATACAAAAACACTCTAGATATCCATTACCCTGGATTATCCGAAACCTCAGATTATCCGACATAATTATTCGGTCCCGCCCATTTCGGATAATCGAGGTTCTACTGTATATTGGTTAGCATATATTCGACTCATACTATGATAATGTTGGCTGTCTCTCAGACTTCATTCTTGTCATGAAATTGATATTTGTTTTACAGGACTGTCAGTTTTCGTCAGCCCACTCTTCCTGCAGGTACCACCAAGTTGGACTACATGATTACTAAAATGATTTCTCAGATGAAAATAACAGCGAAAAAGAATAGTCCGTCAGAAATGATACAATACTGTTTAGCGTTACTGAATTATCTCAATCAGCTATCTAAAGATGAAATAGGGACTGTTTCACAACGTATGGCTCTACGAGATGTCATTATTCGGTCACTACCTGTACTACCTATTATGTCTGTAGAAAGTATACAGCAGGTGTCTTCTGCTTTGGCACTTATAACGGTAAATAGTCATATATTTAGAATTAAATTGTTCCTAATTGGTCAGCATTAAAAATGTACTTCTTATTTATTAAGGGTGTTTGTTCAAATATGAATTTTTGTTAGTTTTATTTTAAAGAAAATGGTTTTGATGTTTTATGTGGTTTATTTCTTTCACCAGGAATATACCAATGAGCTGTCAAGATCAACACAGGATGCAGTACTTGCGATAGCAGAAACATTAAAGGATAAGTTACGAGGAATTGTTCAGAAAGGAATGGAATCGGACAAGATCTTACCAGATTTTCTGATTATGGCTATAAATAAAGTACAGACAGCGTTGAATATGACTGATACTAGTTCCCTAACCACTAGCAATGCCACAGTCCTTAACATGTTTCAGCCAGCTGCTGATTACATGCTTTCAGACACTTCTGGGCTTACCCTTAATTATGCAAGTGATGATGAACGACTTAAAGCACTGACCTCGAAAGCAATGGATATCATCTCTGATTTATTACTTGTCCCTCTGTTAGCTCAAGTGGCTGGAGAGAAAGAAATTACTCTGTCCTTAAGTGATGGATCCAGTTTACTGGCTCGTCATATACTTGTGGAAGATGCAAATGATGATGTTGCAATGAATGGAGTGTTGATAAAACCAGGCAATGCTCTGAACTATGTCAATTATAATGAGTCATCAGTATTCCAGTATATACTCGTTTACAACTTTAATCCTCTCAACTATGGTTTCTCAGATGTATTGCCAGTCACCACTAGAACTTTGACCTTTGCTTTTCATAAACCTGATGGTGAAAATCTTGCAGTTTCAAACTTACCTGAGAATTCTACTACTGCCATATACTTATTTCCTACTGATGTCACCCCATATGAAGTGAGCAGCAATGGTCTTCCGAACTCGACAGATTATAACCCTCTAGATAAAATGAAGTATTCAAGCAAACTTCTGTCAGCAGACACACTTTATCATGTCAATATCTCACATCCAGGAAAAGCTGAAGTTGCTATTCATATCCAAGTGCGAGCAAATTTTACCCAATCCGCAAACCCTGACACAACTCTTAATGCTAAATTGTATAAGAACAATGAGCCATATCTTGATAGCGATGGTCAGCAGTACGAAATAGACCTGAAACGAGCACATGTGGACAATCCAAAGAATGACCATAGAAATTACACTTTTTTTATAAACCACAGGTAGGCTATAACACTTATCCATTGCACTATTTGATAGTTAATTTATTCAACCAATCTTTTGGTAGATTTTATCTTAATGTGAAGTTTTCTGTCTGTCATGAACTTGGACATGTACATGTGAATGTATTAATCCTTGTTTGCTTTGAACAATTAAAATAGAACAACTTTAATGTGATATTTTTTATGTCTAATCAGACTCTTGCTTTAACAAATACTTCACATTTTATGTTTGTTATTTAAATATACAGAAATACTCATCTATTATGGACAGTTGTGGTTCTGATGAAAGTGTCCTAAATAGCAGGTTGTACTTAATATTGGGACTCAGCTGGAGATGGGTAGAATGCATACTTGTACATGTTGTATGTGCATGGTTTTGCTTTTTTCTGTAATTGTTAGATTTCTTAGATAAGGTGGATACAGCTGATAAAATATTGTAGGGAAGGATTGATTACAATATGATACAAACAATTATTGCTCAAAATAGATCCACAAACTAAATGTTTTGACATCTTGAATGAAAAACGTCTGCAACCAAAATCTATATGTAGATCTAAAGTACCTTTTCAACATGGGTTAACAAGAGTCATCAACACCTTATGTAAATGCTAAACCGTCATTCATACTGACATCATTGAATATTTGTTTTTTTTTCACGCCTACTTGGGCAATTAAAGTTACTTTTCAAGACATGTCTATTGAAATGTGTTAAAATTCAATCTGGTCGAAAATATGTATCTGTAAACGGTAAGGTCAGTTATAGGGTAAACATGCATTGTGGTACCTCCATTTGTATCCATAACACTGGAATAGTGGGGTGTCCATATATCTGAATTGTCAGTTGAAAAATGAAGACAATGTGGCCTTTGTTTCAAAAACTGTCCCTAATACTGGGATGTCTCTGTAATTACACTAGAAGCTATTTGTGCCTCATTAACCTTGCCTCTTGTTATGAATTTCCAGCAATGTTTCAATGACTGACGCTTTTGCCCTCAAGTTGAAGTGTCCTACAGACATTGAAGTTCAAATCGGAGTATACTACTCTGCATGTGAATATTTTAATGAGACAAAAAGTGAATGGGATACAGATGGGTGTGCCCCACAGGATGATTCCATACCTTCTGTGATGTCATGCAGATGTAATCACTATACATCCTTCGGAGGAAGTATATTTGTGTCTCCTGACCAACTTGATTTTACAGATTTATCAGTGAGTAAATTGTAGCAACATTATTTACTATTTCACATAATGGATTATGAGAAAGTTTTGTATAAGATTATGATTTTGCTTCTGAAGTGTTTCAGGCGAAAAGAAATATTTTTACAGAATTCTTCTACTTTTTGATAATCATTATGTTATTTTTAGTATGCTCATTTTATATTCATAATGTTCATGAATTCATGAATCTTATTACACTGTATTTATGTTTTAGGAAGTGGATTTTTCCTCCAATCCTGTAGCAATTATTACATGCAGCGTCATACTGTTTTTGTACATTGTGCTAGTGATAGCATTCAAACGTATGGATGTTATGGATATTAAAAGAATATCATTGATCCCTCTGTGTGGCAAGGATGGTTCATTCAAATATGAAGTTACTATTGTCACCGGTAGACTTCCCAGAGCTGGTAAATATTTTCAAGAGGAATCGCATTTTGAATAGCTTTTCGTTTTCTTAATTGGCAACAAGTACATGTATTTCACTATTTATTTCAATGTTTTAAAGTACTGACTTAAATCATGATACAAGTATTACAGTTTTTTTTTCATTTTTTTCATGTTCATTTTAGTTTCATTGTTTTGATTTCAACTACATGTGAATTATTTATTTATTCAAAATTTATCCCCAACCTCAGGAACCACTGCCCATGTTGGAATCCGTCTGATTGGAGAGTACGGAAAGTCAGTACGTCAACATGTCTCAAAGCCAGGTGCCTTTCAGCGTAATTGCGCTGATACATTTATAGTTGCCTATGACGTGAACCTTGGAGATTTACGTAAAATTCACATATGGCATGACAACAGCGGCACTTCTCCATCTTGGTATCTTAGTCATGTGATTGTCAATGACCTTCAAACTGATCAGAAATACTATTTCTTTGGTGAAAAATGGTTGACCTTGGAAGATGAAAATGGTACAATCCAGAAAGAAATTAAAGTTGCAGGTATAATTGTTGATCTTTGGTTTGAACAAATTATTTAAATAATATTATATGCTGTTCTTAAAATCGTTAAAAAATTGTTTCAATTGCAAAATGTTATGAGTTGTAAATATCTATATTTAAGTATTTATGATGATTGTATTCATGATTTGGTTTGTATGAATTGACTATTTTACATTGACTTCTTCCGAGGGATCTTGACATTGCGTTTTTCCACATAGGTTCTCATGAGATGACAAAGTTTACACACAGAATGAAGACTGCTACATTTAATGCATTGGCAGACAAACATCTTTGGCTGTCACTTTTCAATCGTCCTGCTCAAAGTCGGTTTACACGAACACAACGTGTGACTTGCTGTGCCACAATACTATATGTATTTGTTGGTGTCAATGCAATGTGGTATGGATTGCTGAAGAAAAGTAACACAGAAATTGGTTTCGGAGATTTTGGTTGGGAAGAAATTGTTCTAGCCTTGGTCAGTAATGTTATGGTTCTACCAATCAGCATAGGACTTGTTTATCTATTCAAGAAAAGTCGACCCAAGGTAAAAGTTACAATACTCGATCACTCTCTGCAGTTTTCAATGTATACTTTCATGATAATTTTTCTGAAACTCATTGTTGTGGGATGTTTAAATATAAGACTGTATGATAAAACTGACACATTGGGTTAGGTTATGTGCTCCATTCAGACTGCCAGCTAAACTGAATACTTTGTGTATTTTAATGTAATTTAATCTATTTTTTCATCTTGTGCAATTGCTTGGCATTCGAATATTTTTTTTGCATTTTAATTTGCATATATATCCTTTTGCTTTTATTCTTTAATATTCATTTATCACATGTTCAATATCTTACTTACCGGTATACAAACTAAAAACTATTACTCTGATATTATAAAAGCTGTACATGAAAAGATGTTTTACATTCCTGTCACATTGTGTTTAAAGTCTGAACAATTTTCTATTCTGTATTTCAGTCCAACTTCTTAACAAATGTCCATAAACCACAGACAGCACAAACGCTGGAGATTGAAAACTTGTGTGGGAACTCTCAAGGTGGTTCTTTTGAGAGTCACAATACTGGTGCTGTGCCGTATGACCTGGAAAGGGAAAGCACTATCGATTCAGTACCTGTAAGATTTATCCCCATTCTTTGATATGAAGAAAATATTTTTGGTTGAGTTTTAATATGTGTGTAAAATTCATAGTTATATTGGATTTGAATGATTTTATTTTTTTTTGTACAACAAAGATATACTCATGTATTTTCCTAGCTTATGAGTTTAAAGTACATTCGTTTGGAACTTTTTCATTTCGGCATGAAATACAATTGTAAATCATATTCATTTCTTATATGATTAATGCATTGGTATATCTCACTTTAAATATGGTATCCTTCACTTGACTATCATGTATACACCAGTTGTAAATTCATTCAAACAAATTATTTCATATTCATTCATATAATGCCATTCATAACTAGTGCATTATGTGAACATGAATCTCTTTTGTTACAGCACACTGCATTAGGTCTACATCGATCTCGCCATGTTGCCAAAACTCATCGAGAAAATACAGATGACAGTTTGAAGCGTCCATCAGTCTCCGTTACACAGGCTAGTTCACGATCTCCACTATGGAATGAAGATGGCATCATGAAATGGCCAGAATCAGTTCCTATATTTGATGATGGTCAGGATTCCCGTCCATCGACTTGTTCTACCATGACAAGTGTCCCTGCTCTCAAACAATCAATTAAAGCTGGTGGTTCCACACCTGGGGCTGCTAAAAAGGTAACTTAATGTGCTAGCATGGTGTGTAGCGTTTCTACGTCTGCTTAATTTTACTGTTTATGTGTTCACTCAGGATCACAACAGTATTTCAGAGCTGTCAATTTTGGATAATCTTCTGTATAACAAAACATGGACAGTGGACTTAATGTTATTTGATTGGAGAAAACAAATTGAATCTTATTATTCTTGCAGGCTACGGCCGTCGTCCTGTTGTTAGTGCCTGGAGATCTGGGTTTGAATCCCGGTCGCAGCAGGTCATACCCTTCTATGAAAATTTGACAAAAATGATAATTTTTCTCCATATGTGGAGAAATTGCTGGCTTCTTGTGGAAGGGTAAATTAGTACTGGTTAGTATACAGTCCAAGGAAAATTTGCTAGGTGAACCGGTCGCTGTACATAACTGAAAAATTGTTGAAAAACGGCTTTAAACCCCAGTGGCAATATGTCACATAAAAACAAAAAACAAAAGAACTATTTTCTTGCAGACAAAGGAATGTGATGCTGGACAACTGATTGCAGAACTTGATAAACTGGATATGAAGGAGACAGAATCACAATCTGGTAAATCTGCTGGTCGCAGGAAATCGTCTACGACACTCAGGTAGATTCTTCTTTTTGACTTAGATATGTTTAAGTTTATCTCCCTTGTATACTCTTTTTTAGCTTTCATTGTAGCAGATTCCTGTAAATTAAATCTTAAAAAAATGCACTGTTTTATTTTCATTCACTTACCGTTTAATTTGAATTCTATGTTCGAATTAGGGAGAATGTTTGAATAGTTATTGTTTAATGAAAGAACAAATTATTTTATGGTTCATTCTGTTCTATTTATGCTATTTAATTGAACCAGTCTACCTCGTCGTTATATTTCTGTATGGTAGATAGAACTTTAATGTATTTCAGGAGACCTACAATGCACAAATCAAACTGGGGAAGCTTAGAAGATATCCTGAATTCTGATGACGAAAGTGTGTCCGAAACAACTACAAGTAGATTACGAAAACGGGATTCTACCACCAGTACTGTTAAAAAGTTCAATCCACGTGCTGACCCCAGGATTAATGGGTAGGTTATGTTGTGTTAATAATAATTGGTTTATTGTTTTCTGTATTATAATTTCTTGACTTCTTTTTGATTAATATGGGAAGTTGGATGCTCTGTGGTCCATCATCTGGCATCAACCATGGTCTTCTCAAAAACTACTGGTCAAATTTGTCTGGTAGTATTCTTATGACCTTCTTACTGCATTTTTCTCATATTATTCCAGTTGACTCCAATTGTTAGGTAGTCTTCTGTCAAGTTTGCTCAAATAAATTTGGTCTGCCCCTTTTAGGGGTCGCCAGAGCTAAACATAGAAGTACCCTAAATTGACTTCTTCTCATGAATCAGAGGATGGATCATCACCAAACTTGGTCTTCAGCATCCTTACATTGTCCTATATCACATTTATTAAAATGAATTTGGCAAGCTCCTGTAAGGGCCACTAGAACTAAAAATAGAAATAAATTTAAACAAACTTCTTGTGGATGGATTATCACCAAACTTGGTCTGTAACATCCTTGGGTCATCACCAATATTCCATCATAGTATCGTTTGATTGTCAATTAACAATTTTATTGTTCATCTTTACCTGCCCAGAAGTGCACCTTTATTACCTTTTTAGTAATTAGTAAACTTGTATTTATTCTGGTGAGTGATGCAGGGCTATCATGGCTCTTTTGTTTCTTTTCCAACGAAAGTTTATTTCTGGGTTCTTGCGTAGGACAGTTCAACACAAGCACAGAACTTATCACTTTTAGTAAGGCCTTTTTTATTGTAGTAGTTCATAAGATATTTCATTATTACTCATGATAAAATAATGGCTTTGATTAGACTATTGTTAACACATTTGTATTATTTCTATCACAGGAATGGATCTGATTGGCCAAAATCACGAGAGTCCAGTCAGAGCAGTGGTTCTGTTGAGCGACCTAGGGGAATGGCTGCTGCACTAAGACGTTAGTCATTTGAAATCTATATAAATCTTAAAACTTACATTGTATATATACAAAATTACTGTATTCATTTTATGTATTCATTTTATGTATGTAGTATTGAAAAATTGTGAATTGTCTTTGTGCTGTATTGTACTACTGATATTACTTTTTTATTTTTTTTAATACTTAGATTAATATTATTGAAGAATTTATTCATTAGAATGTTTATATATTGTTAGTTCTATAATTACAGCTGGGTATTACAGTGAAATGACGATGGAATCACGTGATGTTCAAATTCCAATTCATAAAGAGAAATGTACTCTGCCATCATGGTGTATCTACATAGGATATGTCATATGCTTCCTTCTGAGTGTTTTCTCAATTATTGTTGTAATCCTTTACTGCTTCAAGTTTGGATACAGTGAGTCTGTGGAGTGGGTCCTGGCTTTGATTCTGTCGTTTATTCTCTCTGTTGTGATAATTGAACCACTCAAGGTTTGTTCATCTCTTGTTCTGTGTGATAAAGTAAGTTTTCAATCTGTACACATGTACATAGACTCTGAGTTATGTTACAATGTATAGCGTCATTAAAATGTTGTATATAATCTGCCATGGATTGTATTGCTTTCTAATATAGTTACTGAATTGTTTTTTATCACTGAAAATAAGAGGCCTCCATGTTTATGTTGTCATGGTCTCTGACTAATAATCACTAACCCCTCATCACAACACATTCAAATCCCACCCAGGACCAAATTTCACATACGAGGAAGCTGCCCAGCTAGCTTACTGAAGGTTGCTAGTTCTACTCTGGTGTAAGCCCAGGGGTCTTCCTCCACCCTGAAAGCTGGAAATGTCGTTAAATGATCCTGACCGTTGGCGCTGTATTTAAACCCCAGGGAGAAAAACAAATGAAAATAAACCATAGATTTTTGTATTTTGGATAATTTGTGTATTGTTACATTACAGGCAATATTGATTGCTGTTTACGTAGTGGCCATGTTCAAGAATGTTGAACAAGATGAAGATGAAGACTTTATTGATATTTTACCGACATTTGACAATTCTAATGAAAAGATTAAGGTTTGTAAGATATAAAGTGATAATAGCAGCAAATTGTAATTTAAGATATTAAGATATTCAACTTGTGTGGTCAGTGACTTATAAATTAAGAAGTGCAGGTTTGTTAAAGTTAGCCGAGAGTTTTGATTATTTCAATTGATACTTCCACTGGCTCTTGATGCATACAGTATACAGTAAAACCTCGTTATTGCAAGGAGTCATTGGAACATACTTAATGATCGTGATAAACTTCACTGTTAATTTAGCTTGTGACAGTTGTACCCGTCAATATGCCAAAGTCGTATGTTTTTGTTTTTGTCCTTACAGGATGTGAAATTCAAGCCAATATCAGGATTTGCCTTGCTACAAGCCAAAGAAGAGGGTCGTAAGATTCACCGCATGAAGATAATTCTCCGTCAGTTCATTGCGTACATCTTTTATCTCTGGCTTATTATGGTGATAGTGTATGTAAATTTCCGGTATGACTCATATCTGATGACCAAACATGTGACACAGGACTTTATTGCACCAACAACCAGCAATCATCTGAACTTCACAAATATCACCAGGTAAGCATGTTCATTATGCTCACAGTCTACTCTTCCTCAAATTCTGTCAGAGGAAAATTAACACTTCAGTTTCTATAGCAACTCACCTGGACATAATCATTTTTAAATGGATTTCCAACTAATTTCTGTTACGTCTGCTGTTTCCTTTTCAGTACTGATGAATTCTGGGACTGGACAGAGAACGTGTTTGCTGCATCACTGTACAAGGAGAACATCACAGATGAGGAGCACGCGTTATTGCTAGGAGCACCAAGAATGAGACTCATCAGAGGAGTCACTTGTAATTATTGATGAATTTTTCTCATTTATTTAGTTTTCAAAAATGAGCAAAGATTGTAGAATCTCATTTCAGCTATCCCCAGTCTAGAACTGTGCTGATAATTCTTAGTTTCTTTTTGTATTATTAAGTATTGAAATTGGAAGCGAACTTTATTGTCTTCAATTACATATATCTCTGTGTGAATGATATTGCCAATTTTGAATGCGAAAATATTTTCTGTGATAGCCTCAAGTATATTATGCTACTATTTAGATTATATTATAAAAGATAAAGTACATTTGTAATTCTGGCAGCATTGTGCATGCATAAGATGTGCATGCAATGTGTGAATGCATAAGAAAGATTCAAGTTATTAATTTTAGTAACATTTTATGATATTTCAGCAAAGTGTGAAGCATCTGATGCCGCAATGGACCTTGGAGCACCAACATTGACACAGCGAACTTGTCATGGTGAAGGAACGTACCATGAAGACACCAAAGACTACAGTGAAGGATGGAATGAAAGTAACTCTAATTACTCCTGGAGATATTTTACTGCTGGCCAACTTGGGAGGTAATTGTTTGGTTTTAACTAATGAATTCTTGCATCATTTTAATACCAAGTCTATGTAAGTAAACTGTTATAAAATGTCGTAATTAGGTTACCGGTAATGATTAATACAACTTCTGTCATTTTATTGAAACACTACTAAATTTATTCATGGTATTGAAATTATATTGTAACTGGTAAACTTGGTTTGTAATTTCTGTTTTGGGATTTTGTCATGGCCTTGCAAATAGTTACTTATTATTTCATTTTAAGTTCTATTGTTAAACTATATATCTATTAAATTGGTTACCCTATAAGTATTTCTGTTTCAGTACACACAAAATAGGACATGTAGCTACTTACGGTGGAGGTGGATACCCTCATGTTCTTGGTACAACCCTAGCTGAGACTGACACCATCCTGTCATACTTGAAAGACAAAGGCTGGATTGATCTTCAAACACGAGCCGTCATATTTGAGTTTGCCTTGTACAGCGCTGGTTCTGATATGACATCGATGGTAGCTTTATTAGCAGAGTTTCCACTTACTGGTGGTGTGATAACAAGCTATGAGATACAAAGTCAGAAGTTGCTATGGTTCCAGGAACGGACCGTTGATCCATTGATGGTACTTGAGGTGAGTTAGTTGACAAATGTCTTTAATCTTTGATAAATATTATGTGGAATACATGTATTTTATTTATTTGTTCGTTTAAACTGTCTTCTACAAAGAATCATTCATGCTTTTCAGAATTTTCATGGCTTATTACACCTTTCATAGTTCAGTTCAATTTGTTAATAGTGCCCAGTCAATTCAAAATATTTATATACATTTCATTCCTGCATTTCAGGTGATCCTATTTTTGGTGATAACATATTCAGTGGTTCATATTGCTTTACAAATACGTGAACATCGTAAAGCATTCTTCAAGGATATATGGAACTGGTATGAGATGCTCACCACATTAATGGCATTGGTCAGTGTTGGAATGTATATTGGATGTGTTGTCGAGGCAACCAATACTTTCAATAATTTACTGGATGATATGACAGGATTCACAAACTTTGAACGTGTAATGTATGTACACGTTGGTATGCGGTATCTACATGCCTGGCTTCTGTTCCTACTAATGTATAAGGTTTGTATATGTTCACAGTTTGTTTACAGATATTCTAACATTTATTACTGGTAATTTATTGATCAAAATCAATATAAACTCATAGATGTTGGTTAAACAACATAAAAGATACAGGTTTTGACACTGATTTGGCTTGTGGCTTATAAAAAGATATATTTGCATAAATGTGATTGCAAGACAAGTATAGCTTTTTTTGTTTAAATAGATTACGAGCTACAAAATACATACTGTGTCAGTTGTTTATGTCTGTTAATATATTACTTGTATATGGTATTTATGTTCAAAGTTGTTTTTATGTTTTTTTTCATGATCAGGTTGTGAAACAATTACGATTCATCAAGTTTATGCATGTGTATGAGCAAACATTGAGTACAGCTGTTGGACATCTTCTGGGGAGTGGACTAATTTATGTAATATTACTGTTGGTGTATGCACAAGTTGGGTACTTGGTAAGTATATAAGATATACATGTATCGCTTGGGAAAGACAAAATTTGGCCTTTGTTTGAAGGTCAGTTTGTTCTAAATAATCAGCAACAGTTTTTCAAATAATGGCCTTAATTGTCAGGGTGACCTTTTTTTGAGGTAGCTGCTAACACAGGTTTAACTGTATGTTTTATTATTTTTTTATTGTTTGTATGCTTGAAAAACTTAAATAATATATGCTGGTTATTTTTCTTGTTTTTCCTATTTATCTTCATAGTTAGAATAATTTAATCACTGTTTGTTGTAGCATTCACTAGCATTTAACATTAGAATTAGTTTTTCTGCTCAGACATTGCTCTATCAAATAATGTGATATTTTTCTTTTGCAGATGTATGGGCGCATTGTATCTGGCTTCGAGTCGGTCGGCCATTCTATCACAACACTGATTGTAATGATTAGAGGAACCTTTGATTTCTGGCCAATGCTTGACCATCATCCTATATTTAGTCACTTTTATGTATATTCGTACTATGCGTTTGCGTATGGTATTTTGATGGCTTTAGTTATTTCAATATTGACTAGTACGTACAGAGTTGTGAAGTCAAAGATGTATTTTAAGTCAACACTAGAGATGCAAGATTATGAAATGATTGAATTCATGTTGAAACGGTTCAAGCTATGGGCCGGAATCCAAAAACCTAAACCGGTAAGGGCCGTAACTCTGATTACATGTATTTAAGCTCTAATTAACACCTGTATCTTTGATGTGTCAGTGTGCAATTTTGACTGGAATTATGAAAAATATCTGTCTATGGAAGACAACTTTTATTCAAATAGCAATATTAAAAAATCAACAAATAGAAACCCATGGTAGGTGTAATCATTATTTTATATACAAAAACTGTTTCCTATGGTTTTGTATATTTATGTATCCAGTTGATATTTTCTCTATGGCTGTTTTCTTGCTTACAAGTATCTATTTTTTCTTGATAAGAGAAATGCTTTGCTTCAAACACTGTTGCTATGTATAATGATGTTTTTTTTGTATTACAGGCTTTCCGCCGGGTAAGATTCCCAGGACTTCCATCTATATCTAGTCGCAGCTCATCTAGCTATTCCAACCGGAGTTCAGCATCTTTACAAAGTTCCCAGAGTTTGACTGGGCCACAATATTCTGAGGTTCAACTTAGATGTATGCTGACACGATTACAGCCTACCTGGCAGGCAGTGCTGAAACGCATGGATAAGGTATGAATATCAATATTGCTGCCTGCCTAACGATTCTTGGACAATTACAAGAATTTATATGAGCCATTTGATAGTCATGAATTATTAAATATTTACCTAAAAACTTCATGTGTCGATTTATTGCTGTCTTTTATCTTTTATTGATTGTGGATATCAGATGACTTTGGTTGCTAGTTGTTAGACAGTTCAACATTACAACAAAGTAAATAAGATAAGAATGATTCAGACTATGTTTTTTGTGTATTAGTTTTATATGGCATATATATAGTTGAATTACATTCCTTTGAATTGCAATGGGTTGAAGAACTCAAATCAACATGCATTCATTCAATTGATCAAAAATGTGTTTATGAAAGTTTTTCACAAATTTTGGTTGTAAGCTTATCTGTTCAAATGATTTTTTGTTCACCTGTCAACAGTGTACAATACTGTAATTGGAAGTCATCTAACTACTGTAATTGAACCCCAAAGCAATTAACTGCATTGCTATTGATTCAGTATGATGCGATTTTCTTTTTTTTTTCAGATTGTTGCATTAGATGATGAAGAAGAAAATCTAGTCAAAAAAGCAGAAAATGAAATGAAAGAATTAAATTGGAAATGTAGAATAAATGAACTTGAAAGACAACATAAAGAGTTGTTGAGTTGGAAAAATCAATCAGAGAGTTCAAAACCTCCTGTAGGAGACCCTAAGCAAAGACAATCAATTCTTAAGAGACTGTCTAGAAAAGACAATCAAGACAGGAAAGCACCAGCTACAGTTTCCGGTGCTCCTAGTCGAACAGCAGCATCTACACCTGCTGATCAGAGTACAGGTGAGAAGACCTCACAGGGTCGTAGGCCACTGAGTGATCAAGGTGCTCGTGTTGAACCATCTACTTCAAAGGGACGTTCGTCTTCCAGTGAAAAATCGAAAGTACAAACTTTTTTCAAAAGCATAAAACCGTCTAAGTCAGCGTGGAATAATAAATGAACATACAATGTTCCTTGTGAGAGTCACCTTGAGAACCTTGTTAACGTAACTGAGTTATCGTTAACTCTTTGAAGTCAATCAACAATTTTACTATACTTAACTTCTAGCCCTGATTAATAACCATGTGTTTAGATTAATGATTCTGCGTTGTGAAGCACTGAAAAAAGAATGCCAAATAAATTCATGACAATGTCTTTCATCAAATGGTAAAGATAGTGAGAAAAAGGACTCACCAGGAATTCATATCTTTTTGTTCATTATTGGAATCTATCATATTAATACTATGGTGACTGTGGGCTAATCAGTACTTAATTGAAGAAAAAGATATCAGGGCAAATGAAAGTTTTTCTTACTAGATGCAAGAAGTGGAGATTCCTGCTGAAGTTACAGAAATAATCAAACTTTGTAGGAACAAAACCATTAGTGCTTTAACACTATAACGTGCTGCTTGTGGTGTCATAATGTGATAATAGTTTTATATCTTTGTAGAAGTCATTCATCCATTTTCAATGTGGAGAAAGATATGTTTGTGATATGTTATGTGCCAAGTTGTTTTAATTCTATATTGTTGTCATTTTAAGAATAGTGCTCAGTTTGTTTTATTGTATTTATCAATGTTTCATCCTGTTTTTAATCATTTGCTTGATATGTTCATGGTTATTGTTTCATAGTGTACCTATCTGCATATTTCATTCCTGAGTTACCTTAGTTAATCCTGCTAATCCTATTGGTCCTCATTTACTTATGAATGTTCATCATCCCAAAGTGCTAAAAACTAACATCCATTCATTATGATATGTTGGTGCTGTGAATAGGATGTATGCACATTTTATTTCTCAATTACGTATGATTTATAAGTGTTTTATCGAAGAGAAAAATATGTTACTCAATAATGTTAAAAAGAGTGTTTGACTGGGCAAAAAATGTATAAAGGGTAATCATTTTAACAAAACATTTGAGGTAGATGTTAATTTATGCATAACTCAATACTTGACATTAAATCAGATGAATATATTTATTACAGGATTATCCAAACGAAATGAGATCAGAGTGATGATATGTGGATATTTGTCTACCTCATTAACACGTTAATTTATGCACACAAACAAAAATGTGTTCATTTGTTGTTCTGCTTTATTCCTTTTTGAGATAATCAATAGAAATAAAAAAAAAATGATTGTGGGAACTGCGGCATCCAATAGCTGAAAAGGTCAGCACTTTTTTCTAGCAAAATTAGGATTTTTTCCGTGTCATCCCTGGCTGTTATGCTTGTTTGTTGATTTTGTTTTTTCCCAATTCTTTAAAAACATGGCTATTTTTTAAATCACTTACAAAGTTCAAATCATTATTTTGGAAAACATGGAAAACTAAAGTTTTGAAATGCATAAATTAAACCTGTTCCATTAATTACTATAACAAACTTTGATGGTATGCATTAATTAAAGAGTAAAATAGAACAACAGAATCAAGAAGTGAGGTGCATCTATGAACAAATTAAACTGACAAATATGTTTATACTTCCCTTATATTATTGCAATTTGTTTTCAAATCTTGATAAGTAGTGAACTAAATTTTGCTATGTCTGTGAACAATAAAAAAGATCCATTGAGTTTCTAGATATGTATATCATTTTTAATCATAACGTTTTCAATGACATAATTTCATGTTTTCTTTCGAATGCTTTCTTACATGTGTCCATAGTGTACTTAACAGTTCAATTGTTGCCAAATGTTTGTATATAATTATATTGCTGTAATTTGTGATAGAAAATTTACTAGATCCGTCCTTATTTTTGTTCATGACATTACTATGAACTGATTGGTTGTTTTTTATATGAATTCACTTCATTATTTTTTTCACCTTGGTCTCAGTCAGCAATAAAGTTATATTTCAGATTGATTTCATACAACTTGTTACTAATATTATTTTTTAATTTTCAAGACATTTCATCTTAATTTTCCCCAATTGATAATGACCCAAGTAATATTGTGGATAGAGAAATCAGCATTAATTGCCTATGTTAATGAATTTATTATTATTTACTAATTAGTCACAGATATAGACTTAATTAAATACACCGTTATAGTCATATTGTTTCTGTATTTGGTGGAGAGGTGAGCATATTGTGATGTAAAAACGGAAATAATGAAATAACAGTATTATATTTATAGGAATTGTCAAGAGTGAGATTGTTCTATGTTACAAATGTTTTACATAATCTGTGGAGTTATATATATATATGTGCATTGTGTGTATGTGTATAAATTGCGTCAATTATCAGATATATTTTATATATATTAACAGTGCCTTATAATTATTTAACTAACAAGTTTATAAGGAGTCCATGCATTTATCTTTATTTATTGCAAGGTTTTGTTTATCTTATTTTGTATAACTTAAACATATTATAGATATAGAAGGACTGGGGGATTTGGTAATATGACATTTATTTGAAAACCTGATAATGTTAGACATTCAACAATATTAAGATATTAGTTTTTATGTTTAATCAAAATGTGTTCCTACTAATGTTTTTATCAAAGATTGTAATTACACTGAAGATCCTTTGCCACAGCATTTGGTGAAAATATTTTCTGTCAAAATTACAAACAAAATATTTTCAGTAATATTATAAAGTTTATTGGAAATTGTTACAGGCCCTACCAAGTAGAAATTCAGAACTTGTTAATACTACCATCTGTGGTTATTAGTTAATTTTCTAGTTTGTTAATGTTTTTTATTGTTTTTTTACACCAATTTTTCTCAGTGACAGAATACAATCATTCAATGTAGAAAATATTAAACTATTATTAATCGTTGAGTTTTATATATTGGTTGTTTAATGATAGCAATTATTGTTGTTGTTATGAAAGATATGTACATATTTGAAATATATTTTCAAGATAGTTTATTTATTCATATATTTACCAAGGCTGAATGACCAATGCTCTTATTTCAAACAGTAAAGATAACCAGTAACAATTTTGGTCATCAACTTTGGTAATTTGTTCTACACCTTGGAAACATTCCATAAGACGACAGTCATGCATTGTTTGCTTTTTGACTGAATAAATATTTCTAAATACTAAATGTCTTGTATTCCTTTATATCAGTGAGAAACTGGGGTCAATCTTTTTCTGGGTCCAGTTTGTTGAAAATTCATTTGTTGCTAAATTGCAGCAAATGAAAATTGTATGCAGTGAAATATTTTGCATTCGAGAACAAGATTTGGTCACTTTTTAGCACATTCAAATTAGAATTGTGCACAAAAACAAAGAGTCGTGTTTCATGAAATTGAAATTTGTAAATATGACAGACATAAAACATAAAAATAAAAAATTAGTCTGGATTAAGAGAGAAAAATGTTTTCCATACTTAATGAATACGTACAAATTAATCAAAACTTTCTATTCGCAACACTGTTACTAAATGATTTGTATAAAATGAATGTATGTAATGTACTAACTGAAAAGTACGAACTTGTAATGTATAATGTTCTGAACACAGCAAAGTATATGAGATAGAAAACAACACAAAGATCATTTAGGTCTTTATCACTTTATCTTTACATCTGACACAAACTTAACATATTTTTCCATCCTCCATAGTAATCCCAAACTAATTTTAGGCCAATGTGCAATTACTTGAAATATCTAAAACAATGATTGTTAATAAACAAACTGCCTTCGTGATATGAATATTCAAATGAAACACACTTAAAATGAATAACACATAAGAAATATTAATACTGTGAACAAGTCATAAAAAACTGAGCTTGAAAAGTGATCGCTTGAGTAAACTGTTCAATGTTTAATGTTTGTTTGATAACAAAGCAAAAAGAGGCAAAATTCAAACAAAGCCACTCTACTGTATATTTAATTCTTAGAAAAATATCATGACCAACATTTTTAACTTAGTATTTTGTGTATAAAACTGTAACATTCCTTTTTGAATATAGCATTTTCGGATAAACAAGGTTTAATTGTATATAATAAATCATCAATATTGGCAAGAGCATGATTACTCCAACATTTAAAAACCTACACCTCCAGCTGACATTTAAACATCTCCCTAACTTCAGAGAGTTCAAGAGGCCACTTGGTGTTGGTTCCAGTAGGCAACAATCAGCGTATCAGTGAACAATTTACACAAACATTAATACAACTAAGCAGTTCAGTACAAAAATAAGCAGTTCAATCATCAAACAGGAACGATATGGTGGTACATCACCGGTGTAATATATTTAAGTTTCTACTCAATACAAGTGAAAAAAAAAGCAAGTAAAAGTCAACAAGTTTTTTCTACAGCAATCACAGCAACTAGAGGAAATATATCTGCAATTCATTAGAAATTCACTTTCAAACTGAATGTTGGGGTATTCATAAGCTTCTAAAAAATATATAAATAATATACATATAAAATTCTAAATTAACAGCAGTATCACCAAATCATTGAAAAAGAGTCAATGAAGTTACAAAATTGTCTATAACTCATGACAAATGTGAACAATGATATTGACTTTTGACTAGAAACTGACTGTTTCAAAACCATTCACTTTGTTTTTGACTAAAGGGAAACCACTCCAGCTCATACTGGTTTACATAAAAAACAAATTCATTTAGATATGACTAAAAACTCAGAATAGATTAACTTTGGACCCACTGATACATTATGCATTTCTTCTCAGGCTGCTCTACACATTGAATTCCAGGCCCTAAAATTGAAAATTGGTCTGAAACCACCTCATATGCTTGTATGATAGCAAATGATGCACAGTATAAAGGCAAGATTGAAATAAGGTTTTGGGTATGTAAGAAAGAAATCCAAATTAACCCTGAGTAATAATGGCTTCATACTTCAACACAAACATCTCATAAGAAACAATCTTTCAATGAAATGAGATGACTGTAAAATCTTGACAAAGTTGCACAAATAAAATGTTAAATTTCTTTTATTTTATGTGCTTATCAAACAACACTAGTAACAGGCCTCTTTCCTATAAAAAGACATCCGACAGTGGGTAAAACTTGAAGAATACATATTTAATTAAACAAAGAATATATATGTCACCTCCTGATGATAGCAACACCAACTAGTTAGCTCTGACAAGCCTTATAACATAAAAAACAACATCACTAAAACAACATATCTTGGATAAAATATTTCCCATGCAACAAACATACATGTATATAATAAAAAGAGATACTAATCATGCATAGTAAATCAATGTTCATTATTACCTGCGATTGGTATTAGATAAACAGCCCAGCTGTAAAATCCAACAACTAATACACACCTCATGTATGAGAGCATGTATAATATTTAAAGACTAATAAAAAATACAGACACAAAGACTAAATGAAACAATTCTCATTTATATCCATTGATTCTGAGCAAGTTCAGATACAAGCAAAGGGTATAAAATGAAAAGGTTAACAATTTCATCTTATAGCAAATATGTGAAGTTACAAAGAATGCACCAAATTGTGTATAGGAATGTATACAACAAAAAAATGTCATCTTGTATAAGTTCTAATTAAATAATTTAACATTAAAAAGACAATTTTTTAATTCCAAAAGAAGATAGCAAAATATTGTAATCCATACATAGTGTATAGCGCATCAATCAGGACAAATTCCTCATGAACTTTGGCAAACGTTAAAATATTGCACACAAACTAAACTGTTTGGCTTCAACTTCATTCACACCATATACACATAAGTTTAAAATGTAACAAACAATTAAGAATCCATATTTGCTGTAATAGATAAATTCATGCTATGTACAGCTCAAAATAATTGAAACATAATTATATTTCAAGTTTCCTTCTAGTATTTCCATGAAATGAATTACTGATTAAGGATTAAAAAACCAACCCATCACCCTACATTTACATCTTATAGTTCATAGGCAGTAATCATATAAGCATACTAATCATTCACAATACAATACAAATTCTTGCTATCAAAAACATTTGACAGTCTTCAAATTCTCTGTCCAGCAATTTATATAAAAAATAACTTAAAAAAGAATAGAACTTGCCTGCTATATCAAAGTCAACATACAAATGTAAAATGAATAAATACATGGCATATGCCACATAGATATATGTAATAAAAGTAATAAAGAAAAAGTCTTTCAAAATGCAAACAAAAGCTCAATACAAATTTTAAATGCCTTGAAAACCAAAAAAAGTCTCTAAAATACATTTATAATTTGTAAAACTTTGTTAATTTGAACATATTCAGGTACATTTCTATCTTATCAAATCTTTGAACAGAAACATTTACATTCTATACATATGTCAGCAAGTTCTTTTTGAAATATAAAATCGCTGTTCTTGATGGAAATAAAGCCCTGGGTTAATCTTTAGGTTTAGGATCATCCCCGAAGTTCATTCTTATCTGCTCTAAAAACATGAAGGTCAATATCGTATGTGGACCAAGTCGAACAAATGCCGGAATAAAACCCTGAAAATAACAATGTAGATGTAGATGGGACAAAAACATGATATGACAATGCAACATATTTTCTTAGGTCACAGAGATGAAATGTTTCCAATTCACTGAAGCAAATATGAGAAAATAACATCAAAGCAAAATCAAGTCTATGTAATTAATAATTATCATTATTATGTTATTGGTGATATATTCCATAAAATCATTAGAGTAAGCATTAAACCCCCAATAAAACAAGTATTAAACAATTGATTTCAGTAAAACATGCAATTCAAACTTGAAATTCCCAAAAATTAAAAATCAAATATTATTCATTAACACTTTAGACCTAAGATCACAAATATCACAAATAATTATAGAGCAAAATCTTAAATACTGCATAGTAAAGAATCAACATGCTAAAAAATCGTAACTAAGGTCTCTTCATATAAATTTGTACACCATGCAATCAAAACCAACAAGGAATGAATGTTTGGAACCATTTTTGAAATTAAAAGAGCTAGTGTTGATAATGAGCAATCATAAGCCAGTAGAGCTATTTAAACAAATATACTTATGTATCTATGTTCTACAAGGTAATACTGGAGGTTTAATGAAATATTTTACAGACTGTGTAATCTCAAGTTCTAATATAACATTAATGCAATGATTTATATGTACTTAGTTCAATTTTAAATCAACATTAGATATCACAAGTTGTGTATTTATAGGGTATGTGGGCATCATTTTGGTAAATTGAGGGGATTAAAAAAAGTATGATAATAAGGAAACACTGAAAGGTTTTATCAGGAGTAGATACAAAGCAGCTAATTACTAATCACACTAGCTTATTGATTGTTACTCTTGAAGTTCTTTAAAAACATGAGTATTATCATAATATCATGATTAAACTGACATTAAAATCAACAAAGAGCATCTAAATAAGTACTGACCAGTCATCATAGTTAGCAGGTGTGACAAAAGACTCATGAAGATTCATGCAACAATAATTGTCGCATTTAAAACTTATTTACAAACATAATGGTTAACTAATATTAACTATAATTATATTATTATATATTTGCAGGGAGGCAAGTGGGTGGGGAAAATAAAAAAAAGTTATTAACAATCCATTCAGTCTTTGGGGTCATCTCCAAAATTCATTCTTATTTGTTCAAGGAACATGAATATAAGAATTGTGTGAGGTCCAAGCCTGACAAAAGCTGGCATGAAGCCCTGTAATATACATGCATATATAAAGTAACATAAGACCATCAGTACTTTTACATTCACAGCCTTAAAAGAATAATTCGCACTGATGTCTTAAACTGTATCAGTACCACAGAGTAAGCATTTCTTTTCATTCATCAGGTAATAAGATATCCCTTAGCACAGCATAAGCACAGCATAAGCACAAACAATACAATTTATTTTGTCCTCCTTATGTAATTATGCCCTTAATATTTGTCAGGGTGCATCTTACCCAACACCCTATTAATATCAATTACCACTCCTACATTTATCATAAAAATCTTCAATAGAATCAACTGGGTTAATTACATACATCAACTATCTTCATATTAACTTCTAACCAGCACTACATTGAAGTACCTATACAAATTTTACAACACCAACCTTGAAAAATCCTTGAGGTCCATTCTTCCCTATGTCAACAGCACAAGCCAATATATTCTGTTATAAAAAAGTTAATTAATACAAATATTATATGCATAATACTAAAATATTAAAAGAACTATGGCATAGTCAGGCATATGATCAGACAAAGAGCAAATTGGCCTTGGAGCACTATATGATCTTTCATTTACCAATCCTAAGTCTCCAATTTTTAAATTAAGGAGATTGTAATACAACTATTTACAAGAAATACATAATAAGTACACAAAACATAGTAATCACGCAAACAACTAGAATTGTATTCAGTGAAATAGTATTCAGAGGACTCTCATTGGCTGGAACTGGTGAAATTCAAACAACAAAGAAAACTAGAATTCAATCTCTGGTCCTGTCTGTTTTTGTTATATGTTCTATATACACATAGTTCAACTCGGCATGGATAGAATCACATAAATTCAAATGCTAAAATCAACAACCAGGTCCCCTGCCAAATATTGACTCTATAGTTCACACATTTCAGTCGAGCAATACATTTTCACAACTAGGCCTTAATAATTGGCCTTCAAAATTTGCTAGATATGACATGTTGTGTGAAACTGACATACATTTGAAGATAATGTTACAAATTGTTTGCAGCATTGACTGTAATTAATTGTTCATTATTACCAGTAATTATTTACTATGTTCATCAACGAATATGTTTTGTAATTATATTTAGAGTCATTACTTCATAATTATTTGTGAAATAAACTTTATAATTAATTGTGAAATAAACAAACAACAATGAGTATGAAATGACAAGATTAATGTCCCTTGAACAAAATGCATTTTCTTATAATTTATTACGTACATATTGTTATATGAATATGATACATCACTACAAACAACAAGAACATATTACACAATACAAAATATACAGGGGAAACAACTCTATCTCATGGAGTAAAATGTTTAAATTTGGATGGCTAGAACTCTTAAATACTGAAACTGATTTTGTAAGTCCAGGCCAGTTAGAGCCAATGAGATTCCAGTGTAATATAAATATCATAAACTTTACAGTATACATAATTATCTTACCTTATATGTACCAGGTGGAGCATTCATCATTCTAGTTTTCATTACATCTAATGGCATAGTTAAAAGTGTTGCTATGGCACCCTAAAATTCGAGGTACATATGATGCTATATCTCAAATAATGTTTTTTTTAAAGTGATTAATTAAAGATTATGCACAGGACACAAACTAGCCAGTATTTACATTTTATGATTAAACTTCATAATTCAAAGAAAACAAGTGACATGATTGCCAATTTTTTTTTCACAATTAAGCAACTAAAGCACTTATTTCACAAATGCCCATATATCAAGAGAATCTATCAGACCTGTTAGATCTGTATTTAACTGAATCATTTTAACTGCATAATTGTACGTTCACATCAAAGTGATTCGATATTTAACGTAACAAATTGTAACAATTATACTTAAGAGCTCCACTGAAAATGATGACAGAATTGTACATGTTCTACTTGTCCTTGTAACTTCCTCCATGTATTTGTAAATCTACCATACAGTTGGGTTAACAGGTAAAGAAATTATCTGCTATGAATATAAATATTCAAACATCAAAACCAGAAAACCAGAAAACTACTTACAGCAAAGAAACTTGAAGTAAAATGTAATATTTCATTGTCCTTCTTAAATAAAAAAGTTCCTAATAATAATCCTTTGATCTGATCATAGAATGCTATCTGTCCAATAGTAACCATTACTGCACGAGATGTTGCCATGGTTGCACCACTAAATAATTTAACAGGACCTTCGTGTTTTAACACACGATATAATCCATCTACCGCATGTTTGTAACTGAAATGCAAATATAGTAAGCTCATAGAAAAATACAAATAAATACATCAGTACAATACAATTATCTCACTTTGTTATCAAATATTAAAACAAAGGAAAGACAATATCTTCCTTTTAAACCAGTCAGCATTTACAACTTTGAAAAATCAATAATGACAAAGGATACATCACATAGATAACTTACTTTCTTCTCTGATCTGGTGGTAATTTTACATCATTCTGCATTCTGAAATATAAACATAACATCAAATATAACATTAATATATACTTCATACACTTACCCAAGTCTCTAAATAACATCATGATAACAAAAATATCAAGTTTCATTTTTCTTTTTCTTTAAGGACTTTTACAAAAAGAGAAAATTTTGACTCTTCTATGTTGCATATCAAAAGTGTTTTTTATAATGACATTAATTTTGTAATGATACCTTTACAAAACAACATTTAAGTCCCTTAGTCACTTTTCACTCTATTTTGTCTATGTTTAAGTCAGTATTATACCAGCCAACTAAAGATATTAATCGTAATACTTAAGCATATACAGTTAAATTTCTGAATTAGGACCATATCATATAAAGGTAACATTTGTGCAACAAAAGGTTTGACTCCTACCTAACATTGACCATATCAGCAGGTGTACCAACAAAACCACCCATTGCACCAGCTCCACCAGCCAATAACACTTTCTCATAAAATGGCATTGATCTTCCATCCTTGGTTAATGCTTTACGTCCAACATCATAAACAGCAAATCTTGTCATTGAATATGTAAGCTAGAAATACATAAATTTGACTGTGAATATAGAAATCAAAGTCTTCAGACACTAGACTGCCTTGTACCAGGCATGTAAAGTAGACACACTTAATGACAACAGGGGAGGTCACCCTGAATACAAACTTCTATACAAAAAAGATATTACAATGTATATAAATTCCAAGCCAATTTTGTTTTGATTAAATGTGCACAAGTTCCCTACTTTAAGAGGACAACAGGTGCTAATGGCATTCTTCTGGTCTGTATTTCTTTTATAAATGCCACGAGGCAATACTTTTTTCTAAACAATACTTCATGCAGCATTTTTCTTCACAATTTGTCATTAGAATAAGATACAATTCAAGCAAACATGGAAATCTATATATTCTATTAATTCATGACTCACCTGTCTTAACACTGAGGCTGAGAGCCCATTGTAAAATCCAAATATTCCATCCGATTTAAACAGTTTTTTGGCCATGAAAAATATGCTTACTTGACCTTGCTGTGTCTGCATGTGCACCTAAAAATATATCAAAATGAATTATTACATTATCGTGTTATGTAATATTGATTCTTGAATGGATAAGTATTGTCAGAGTACCAGGGTAAGTGTTGCAGGAGTGGTCATCTTTTAAATGAGGAATAACTCAAAATGTATTGGTATTGGAACAATTAATGATTATACATATTACTTTCATTAAGCCCAAAACTTTTACATATAATCGTCAACCAATACTAGAAGTAATGTTTGAAACAAAATAACATCAATTACACAAGAAATGGCTAAAAAACTATGAATAATAATGATGCTACAGGTATGATTCTAGTGCACAGCAAAATATGTTACTTAATGCAATTTGGAAACATGAGTTTACATATTAATTTAATTTTGCAATGTCAAACTACAGTGAAAAACCTTCCTAGTTTTATTCTATTCATTCTGCACAAATTCAGTAGAAAGAAAATCCATCAGTCATTAAATATAACAGCTGAAAAGTACACTAAAATGGCATAAGGGTATGAAATTAAAAAAAATAAGGAAAATATTCATTGATATGGTTTCGTTGTAGTGGTTTCAAACAGAGATCTAGACAATCTTCATTTAGTCATCTCTTACTGTAGATAGAAGTATAGTCAATACAGATAAAAGTTTTATACAAAAATGTTTAAATACTTTATACTTGTACATTACACTAAACAAAATAATGTTATGCTTATCATTTAAGACACACTGACACCATTTTAACCTAAGTAAGCGTATCTTTGTGTGATAAAAAGTTCAATATTGAGATTACTATGTCACACACACACACACACACACAATAGTTTCAGTATATTACATGAATCATTTTCAGCACTGCATGGCTAAAAGTCTGAACCCAAAATTTAAAAATTTGGGTTAAATACTAAAGTCCAAAAGTGCCATATACTGTAATAGCCTTGGGGTTGAAGGTCACTGATATGTAAGTGTATATTGTTTGAACTCATAAGTATACAATTAAATTCTAGTAACTAAAGTCACGAGTGTACAGAAAAGTAAAAGTCAACTTATTGACATTGTTCAAGAGGTGTAAGTCCAAAGAATTACCAGAAGTACAAATCCTGTAGATTTACACCAGTTGAATATTTTTCTCTGGGAATTAGTGTCACACCAACAGGGTCACTTGGCAACTTTTACAGCGTAAACAGTGGTGGAAGACCTTAGGCTTATTGGACAGTTTCCTAACATATGAAATTTGACCTAAAGGAAGGATTCAAACTCACAGCAGCAAGAGACTAATGATTACCAATCAAAGACCAAAAACACTTGACCATGCAGTGAAATGAAACCACACATACATTGAAAAATATTGAGTTATTTTGTTTTGTTTATCATTTATTTGAATAAAAAGACATAAAGATAACTGATTTATAATCAGAAGCAAAATATATAATAATACAAGTTGTATAAAGAAATAGAATTTTAAATCGAAGTGAAATGTAGCATTACTCAGAAAAAACCTTGAACTGCATATAATCCATCAGATGATTTATATTATGTTCATTTAGAATAAACAGGTTATCTGAATGTAGATATGGAGCAAAGATACTATGTTTACAAGTTTAAGAGTGCATTAGATTACAAAATAAGATTAAGATGTTAGTGGTAAACAATGGCAATTTAAGCCACTGAAGTCACACATGCTTGTGTACCTAAGTAAACAGAACATTTTTTGCCCTATCACCAGGGGCCAAATATTGGCCCCAATAACGTCCTTTTTTCCCAATTTCAAAAAATCCCAAATAGTCACAAAAAAATCAGCAAATAATTCCAGTAAAAATCTGATTGACAAATACTAGCTTATGTATTTGGCTTTCTGGTTGGCTGATTAATTAGTCAATTAGTTGGACTAGATAAATACCAGCAGATTTCTTATAAAAGTTGCGCAGTAGCACTAGCAGTGACCTTGATATGCATTACTGCTTGCTTGGATTTTAACACTATATGCTATATTCTAATATCACCACATTTCATGTAAAATGTCACACAATAGCAAGTATTATTCGAAGAAAATATTTCTCAGACTTCCCGAAATGTAGCAACATGCAGCATGTTTTCCCAATTTAAGCAAGGGCCTTTTCCCAAAATAGCTGGAAAAAGCCCCGGTAAACTTCACTAAATTCACATTATCAATATGACAAGACTAAGTTCCATAAGTTAATGTCACAAGAAAGATTCAAACAATAAACTAATGAGAATAGCTATAAACTAGGTTTCAGATCAGGGTAGCATTGTGCTCATATATCGCTATATATTGCAAAGAAAACAATCAAGTGATGCAAGGAAAACAGATGATCTTCAAATACATGAAGAACTGTTAACAACCAGGCCTAAAATTTAAAGATTTCAATACTCTGATATCAATATTAAAGTAACGTCTAAAAATTTACAGTCAATTAATTTAATCTTTCATGGCACGTGCGAGCAATATAGTCTGAAATGTAGTCAGTGAAAGGGGCACACAGAATCATAAATATAACACAAATTTAAAATAGTTATCCTTGATTTTTAAAATATGATTAAAATCATGCGAACGTGATGAAAATAGCAGACGATTCAAATCGCAGTGAGAAGAGTAACAAACTTCAGAATACCTTCAGCAAATCCAAAGGATGAGTGCAACACGCCGCCATGGCGCTTGCAATACCACCGAAATACCATCGCCCAATTCGTTTGGTTTTGTCAACTGTCGCACTCATTTTACGTCTTTAATATGGATCTGAAAACGTGAGCACAAATGGAACTTAACACAGGTCAAAACCAAACGAGGTGAAGGTCGATGAAGAGTTCTTCAATCGTCCAGATAATCAAGATTGAGCAGGTGCGTGTTGTCAACCACAACAACAGTAATTTTCATCGGTTATAACGGTATACACAGTAAAAATGAGTTTGACATGGCGTAAATGACAAATTACAAATGGCAAAATAGAGGAATTGTTAATGTGGATGTATGCATACATTGAGTGCGTCCTTTGGAAGTTATTACAACTTCATAAATGTAAGTTGGTCACTATTTCGGATAAATAAAATTTCGGATACAATGATTTATAGAAACCAATTGTTGATATCCTGCTAGCCAGAAAGGCGCTTTTTGAAGAAAATGTGTCATCTTTCGTTACATGTTTCTTTTAGAAAGAGATTAATAATATTTTCATTATATTAATATACATATCAATGTGTAATAAGAGGCAGAAAATAAAGTTCTCGATGCGGGCTCGAATCCGCGACCTTCTGCTTGCAAGACAACTGAGCTAATCGGGCAGACGGGCATACAAGCTATTATAAACACATATATTATATATACAGTCCTGTTACTCTCCTCCTTCCATTAATTAATTAAGCGATAACAACAGACTCTTTCGACTTATCCAGTCTTTACTTCACCCTACCTCTAGAATTCCAATGGGCTTACAAACTGCTACAAACATATTTATTATATACACAGCCCTGTTACAGTTATGTACCATAAATCCAATGTCACTGCGTAATTTCAGATGTTCTATCAGATCTTACTTCTATCTAAGCCAAGTTCTGATGTATAAAAGTCTTACAACAGCTGCAATTTGACTTGAATTGGAAACATTGTATGTTTATTCCCCAGAATTCACAGAAGCAGTATGAAAAAATATATAACTTTCATTTAACATTGTACTCCACTTCATTCACTATAGCCACACTTTTTTCATCAAACCCTTTCAAATTTGGAATAATGTCATGTTTTATAGACAGACAAGATCTAACAGCAATATATATACATAGTATATGTGGAGCTCTATTATACAAATTCTGATCTGATTTACATATATACAATAAAATCCCTGAAACCTGGACTCTCTGAAAACTGGGATTCTCTGAAATTCGGACAGTTTTTTATGTCTCATTCTTTTCTCTTCTATAATCAATAGTACTCTGAAAACTAGAATTCTCAGAAAACCTTTTGCCTAGTCCTGAAGGGGTGCGTTTTTCTGGGGTTTTACTGTATCTATTCATTGAAGCTTTATTATTGTTTCGTAAATCAGGTTTGAATTTGTATAATAGCTATTTTAATTAAAATCACACTATCTATGTTTGAAGATATGCTCACACAAGGAGTTTTATTAATTTCCTGTAGAGTCCCTGGTCTGTTCTACTTTACAACTTGTGAGCTGAATTAAAGAACATATTATGTTTTCAGATTGTTAATACTTCAAGTAAAGCGAAGATACTTATTGAAAATGTCTTCAAGGGGTAATTATATTTTTATATCTGCACTGAATTTTGAAATCTACATTCATTTTTATCAGAAAGCTGCAATTTTTAAAATCATGCTCTACTGCTACTTCTTTATGAATGTATTGTTCAGTTTTATAAAATAAATGCAAATATTTTGGATTAGTTTGCCTGAACCATTGACTTGGCTTATTATGCATTCCATCTTTTACTTCACAAACTCTTTGATGAATCTATTGATTCAATATTTCATGCATTCAGCTAGCACATTAGGCGAATCTCACAGAGGATTGCCCAGGAAGTCATCTTTTACAACCAGTAAACCTCAGGCAGTTGGAGGAATGTCAAAGGTATATTATGAAAAATACACTTATTGATTAAACTTGATGTTTTAATCTAATTCAATCTTTCATTCAAATAATGTGCTCTTATTGTGCATAAACATATTGTGCTACATTAAATTTGTATTGTTCAATTTTGACATTTGCTTGAAATTTCAGCTCTTATTTGCCATATCACTGGGTCTCCTAATTCAGTCTGAAGAATGATCCACTGATATTCTGTTTGTTGTCTTACTTCATTTTTTGTTAGGTTGTATATATAAATTTTATTGAATGCTGATAATTTGTTTTAGCTTACTGTTAAACAACATGGTAAAAGACGGCAACCTAAATCTAAAGTGTAAGTACCATACATAAATATATAAGTAAATATTTTGTATCAGAAAAATTCAGCCAAAAAATATCAACTGCAAGATAAGAACACACATGTCTTGTGCAATGTGTTCACTTGAGGCAATTTTTAGTAAATTTTAAGAATGTACCATAGTATACAGCGAAACAACAATTGCCAAAAATCACAAACATTTTTAAGGTACTACCGGTATCAATAATTGCTACAAAGTTATGTTGATAAATTATTGCTGAACACCTATAAACATTTACAAGCACACATTGTATTTCTTTCAAATTGGTTAAAACGTGTCAGTGAATTGCTTGTTGTTCAACTGTTCATCAGATCATCAATCAAGATCATTAATATTAGACACTACTCCATCGTAATTTATTTTTGAAATAAGAATTACTTCCCTTTGACTTGCAATTTTTAAGTTTGATCTATCCTCTAACTACAAATACACACATTATTAATTACTTATATATGTTACAGAGATACTGGCATGGCATCTAAAGAGACTTCTACAAAGAAAGGTAAGGAGAGTTCGACCTGGATTTACATTTATACTCAAAATGTTAGTTATTGCAATAATTATTATGTTTAAGAAGTACAAATGAGTTACTTTCAACTTAAATCCTGGTGTTGCCTCATTCTTTTCTAAATTTGACTTGTACAAATTATGTTTCCAAGCTCAGATTGGGGGGGAGCGGACCCGGCATGCGCCTCCTCTAAAGTCTGGCAAGCATAAATAAAAAAACGTCAGTTATGTGCTGATTTTGTCCATATTCTACATAAACATCTAGACTTTACCCTCCCCAACCAAAAATCCTGTATCCACTTCTGGTTCAAGATTGATTATCTATATCCAAAACTAATTATTTTTCTTATTATGAATTCTGTTCCATTATTACGTTTCATGCATTCTTTTATTGGAATGTTTCTCTTTTGTCTGTTGCATTATCTTATGTGTTTAAAGGAAAGCCTCAGTTTGACAAGAATGTTACCAAGAAATTTGATGACATGATTGATGGCGATTTATCTGATTTGCCCCCTCAACCAAAAACTATGGTGAAGATATTCCTGAGTTCAACATTTTCTGGTTAGACATTTACTACATACCCATAACTTCGGTTGTACTGTTACTCTTTTCTTATTGAACTTTAATGAAGTGTTGCTCTGGTATACTTGTATATCACAGTATAATCCTGGAGAAGTGTCTGTATTTTATCACCTGGGTTTGCATTTGAAGTCAGATACTGTGAAGCATGTTTCTAATTCATTTTCCACTATAATCAACATGAGAGAAAAGTATACAACATGTGTCTAGGACCATTCAAATTGTGGGAAAGATAAATATTTGGTTGTTTGATTAACGTTTTTATATGTTTGTTAATTATTGCTGAATCAGAATTTATTTGTTAATGACTAGTTTCTATTGTACATGTAATAATATCATGATGTATATTATGTAATATGTGTCCTAGTGATACACATCTCTAATTTGGTGTCTGTATGATTTGATATTAATTATTCTAATTAACTTTCAGGGTATAAAAAAACATGAAAATATGCCATTTTCTCAGCTTGTAGATTTTGTATCTGCATTTCTGTGTATTTTTATGCCTGTATTTCAATGTTGGTAATTATTATGATTTCCTTACTTTAAATTTAAAACTAGTAATATTCTTTTCCCAAAACAATTTCTTGACTTAAATTTAAAACTAGTAATACTTTTTCCCAAAATAATTTTTCCAGATATGCGACAAGAAAGAAATATTTTGGCACGGGAAGTGTATCCATATTTACGTGCATACTGTGCATCATTAGGACTTGACTTTCAAGTTGTTGACATGAGATGGGGTATCACTGACGACAGTATAAATGACCATTCTGTGGAAAATCTTTGTCTCTTAGAAGTTGCAAATTGTCAGAAATCATCAATCGGCCCAAACTTTATAGTAAGCCATTTATTTATTTCATCATTTAGTTGTTTCAAAGCAACAAAATATTTGAAAGTTAATATCCAATTCACTTTTTTCGCGTTTCACTAAGAGCTATGTATTGTACAAGGTGGCATTCTAAAAAATGTAGATATTGACTTAGTAACCAATCTGCTTAGCTGCAAGGCTATGTTTTAAAAAAAAACAAGGTAACTATTAAAACAAAAATATTTTAAAAATGTTCTGGAAGTTCATTGTAAAGTTTGTAGAATGATAATCCACAAATCTAAGGTATTTTACTAATGCTTTCTCAAATCATTTTGGCTTCAGTTGTATCCTGGTAGTAAGGAACAAAATATCATGAGACCAATTGTTTGATTGCTGTTGTATGAATTGAAGATTTGAATTGTTGTTGTTTATTGTTGTCGATTTTTAGGTACTCTCAGGTCAGAGATATGGTTTCCGACCAATTCCTGTTGAAATAAAAGTGGAAAGGTTTGAATTGCTGCAACACATAGCTAAACAACTTAATCTAAAAGACAGAGAAATACTGAATGAATGGTATAAACTGGATGAAAATATGGTTCCTCCAATGTATATATTACAGGTAAACTGTTCTTATTATTTTGTTTTTTAATCAGTTTTTAGTTAGTTTTTGAAAACATTGATGTCCTATACTTAAAGCAGTTATATCCATTACAGTATGATCATGCTTAAGTTTCATTTAATTATCATTTAATTTGAGTGTTTATTTCTTTAACTAGTTTTGAAGCTAATTTTAGTTTATATGTTCTGGCATGATATAGTGTGACAGATTGAATCACTCAGTTTTCAAAAATTTCTAGCCAATCAAAACCAAGTTTACATTCTATGGAGACTACTCACCTGGATGTGATGAACTTAGACAGAAGGCTAGTGCTGATTGGTGGAAAACTTTAGAAACTATTCAAGGAGTTATTCGTGAAGCAGCTAAGGTGGCTTTTAAAGAAAAGAAGATCACAGAGGATGAATTACATCAGTACCTCTTATCAGGTTTATACTTGCATGACATCAATACAATACCTTGTGTAATGCATGGTGTCCGGAGTTATTAAATCATGTTATTGTTCTTGTAATAAATACATTGTGACACAGTGTTGCTCTTACATAATTCACTTTTTGTCCAGGGTGTTAAGTTGACAGGTTATCTTGCAGTCCACAAAGTGCCAATCATGTTTTCAAAGTCAGGTTAAATTAGTATGGTACAACATAGACATTTTTCTTGTAAAACTGTGGGTATTCTCAGCATCAACTTGCTAAATTTTCGTAATCTTATGGTCATCATTCATTATACTCGATCAATTAGCTGCATCACTTAAAGACAGACAGACATACAGATGGATGGAAGAACAGACAGACTTTATTTATAGTCAACAAGTTTATGATAGATAACATTAGTCAAGAACAGCTTTTGAATCAACATTTTTAAAAAGTATGCAATGTAAAATGATACAAATTAAAATGGAGAACACATGATTGTTAATCTCAAAGTTGTCAGTTTGAGGACAAAATGAAGTATGTATTTATGTGCCCTTGAAAATACTGCATATTCACACAACCTTTTGTCACCCACTTTTTGTTCTGCCTTTACATGAAAAATTACCAATTGCTTGCAGAATGCTGAATGATAAGTTTTTCTATCAATGAGAAATAGTGTTAGGACCACTAATTTGGCTTCAGGAACATCGCCTCAGTCACCTAAATGCTGCACATATCAGAGAGAATGCCGAAAAGAACAGTTGATGCATACATTTAAAAGTTGGTTAGAAAAATAATATCTTATGTTTATATGATAATTTCAGTGACTGAGTGTGAGATACAAGATGGAATATTGAAAGCTCAAGATACATCAGCTCATTGTCTTGTCTATACTAGACACCTTAAAACTCTTGAAAACACTGGAATCAATGATAAAGATGCAAGTAGATTCATTGATGTTAACAAAATAGAAAAGGTAGATATCAATTTTTCCAGTATCTTTTAAAACAGTCTTTTACATTAGCTTTTATTATGATTTTAACTGATGAAAATATCAATTTAACTTCAAGATGACTAGATGGACTATCCGACAAAAGGTAGACAGCATATAAATGGTTATTGTATTGTCATTGAAAGTCATTATAAGGCCAAAGAAAAGTCTGTGAATCTTATTGTGCTTCTTTATGGTAATACTTATTATTTATAATTATTTGTATTCTGTGTAATATTTTCAAATATATTACCATGATTAATCTGAATATTTGGATGCCCAGTGCTTAAGAAAGTGAAATATATACTGTATAAACAACTTTGTTGAAACAAACGAAATCTCAGACTTCATGTTTTCATTGAACATTGCTCGTTGTTTCTTCTAGGACGGTAGATTCATCAATGTACTGGACAAGGAAGTTGAACAGTTGAGGTGCTCATTGCGTAAAGAGAAAATTGAAAAATGTTTACCAAAATCCAACATAAAAGATTATACTGTCCACTGGATGCCAAATGGACTTGACCCAACTATTGATGATCATTTAGCTTATCTTCGAAACTTTTGTGCTGACTTTATAGAAGATTGTATGAGGCTTATAGAAAAGGCTTCGATGGAGAAACATGCTTTGATTGACACGAGGAATTATTACACTTATTATGATGAAACAATCCATCATCTGCAGTTTTGTGTTTCAAAGTGTGAATCATTCTGTGGACAGGGGAAAGTAAGTGCATTTCTAATTAACCATGGTTAAAGATTATGGCACTTATGTAGTAATTTACCATTTTACTGACAGTATTGAAATTAGCTTAAATAAGTTTTTTCTTGATGCAGTCTCCATGAAACATACAGAAGTTTTACAGAACTTGTCTTGTGAAGTTTCCTTTTTTATGGGAGCAAATGAAATTTCACTGGACCAAATTTTCATTGGAAACCAAATATTGATAACAATCTTCATCACAGACTCAGAGGATGTTTGTGACATCAAACTGTAAAGCTGTTAAATTCTTTGATTAAAAAAAAGAAAAAAAAATACCCCAGCTAAAAAAATCTGTAGCTGCATATGTTGTGTTCTTCAAATTACATACTATGGTATCCAGTAAGTACTGGTATTTATTGTAGTTAGCAAGTTGGGAACAAATCATAGTTCATGTTCACGACATATCCTACTAAAGTAATTCAGAAAAACCAATGAAAATGCTCCTTAAGCAAGTTATTTATGATGCTATATTTGTAACTGGGAAAACCTATTATAATTTATTAACAGTGCCATGTAGATGCACGATTTATATACTGTCGTATGAGATTTGTTTGCTCAGCAGTCAGTCCCGTATTACAATTAATTAAGACATAAACATTCCAATTTTATTCTGAACATGTCCATTGGTCCAGCCATCTTTCATGGGGGCTGTTGATGGATAATACTGAGACTAAAAGTCCATACATGTACCATTAAATAAACTTGTGCTGTCAAATTCCAGTCACATGTATTCAGAAATTTAGTCATTGATCTTCATTTGAAAAATTAGCCATTTACCTGTTTATTTATTTTGTATGTACATGTATTTGACTGTCTTTTCTTCATACAATGCTGTCAGTATGGTCGCTTGTGTATTGAAGGGTTCTTTATTTCAATTCAGGTTTTGAATGCAGCCAAGTCCTATTTACTAAACAAGTCAGGAAGAAAGCCACTTGTAATACATGCTGAATCTGGTTTGGGTAAAACCTCTATTATGGCTATGATTATGAAGAGCATTCCTGAATGGCTTAATAACCAGTCACATTTCAAACTTATACGGTTTCTTGGCACAACACCTCAAACCAACGATATATTTGATGTCATGTATACGGTGCTTGGACAATTATCAGATGCTTATGACCAAATCATGCCTCCACATTATTACTCATCTATGAAGAAGATGGTTGAGTGCACACCAGGTTACTTAAGGCATATTTCAAAAACTGCGAAAGAACCAGTGATCATATTGCTAGATTCTGTTGACCAGTTATTTCCTCACAATAATGCCTATGCAATGGAATGGCTGCCCTTGCTGCTTCCAGTTAATATCAAAATAATTGTCTCTACATTACCAAATGAGCATGGAATCTTGAAAAATCTGAAGAAGCTACTGCCTGATCCAGATTGCTTTGTTGAAGTACCAAATCTGGATGAACCTACTGCAAAGCTTATTGTTGAGACATACATGAAGCATTGTGGTAGGACTCTACAACCTTTCCAAGAAAACCTTCTGTTGTCTACATACAGGGTAAATCAGAATCCATTGTTTTTGAAATTACTTCTGGATGAAGCAAAGATGTGGAATTCTTACATTGACAAAGAAGAGCTTGAATTGCCAAAAACTGTTAAGGCAGCAATTAACAAGCTGTTTGAAAAGCTAGAGAACAAATTTGGTTACAAGCTTGTCAGCCATGCTCTTGGATATATTACCATAGGATTAACAGGTCTTAGTGCATTTGAGATAGAAGATGTACTGTCTTGTGATGACGAGGTATTAAATGAAGTATACAAATATCATGATCCTCCCGTACCTGGCATTGTACGTATACCACCAGTCCTGTGGGCAAGAATAAAATATGATATCCGGAATTATTTGGTGGACAGAATGGCTCAAGGAAAAAATACCTTGTATTGGTATCATCGACAATTCATTGAGACAGCAAGAGAGAGGTATGTAAGTGATGGTAAGGATGTGATGCTCCATAAGAACTTGGCTACAATATATGCACAAGAGGAAGGTGTCAAATGCTCTATTGTACTGAAAAACAGGAAGAATTTACTTGTAGAAGATGCTGACAGACAAGTTACACCACAACCATTTACCTCTGACAACAAGCGTAAACTTGCTTGTTTACCACATCATACTCTTGGCGGATACAAATTGATTGGTTTGGACAAGGCTAAAAGTACTGTGTACTGCAATTTTAAATTTCTTTGTGCAAGGATTGCTGGTTTTTCTTTATCTATTGTGGTCAAAGATTTACAGGACTTTACTAATGAAGTCAAAGATGAAGAAGTTCAGATTCTGTTGCACTTTCTCACTAGCATCAAGAGTGACTTCACTCAGCAATCCCGTTTTGCTTTCTGCTTGTTGGCATATATCAACCCTAAAGAAGAGCATAAACATCTGAAAGAGCTCAATGTTCAAGCCAGGGAATTCCTTATTAGTAAAAAGAAGCCAATGTTTATCCCCGAATATGCTTTCCTTGCACTCAGAACTGATATATCCAGTGCATGTCTCACAACTGTAAAAGGATTTTCAAATATTGCCTCTGCATCAAGCTCTGGTTTACTGCTTAGAAGGCAAATAGATAAAAGCAGTGATGAGTCTAGCAATTCTGAAGATGATAAAACAGACACAGACTATGGTGTTTGGAATTTGGGTTCATTTGAAGTAACAGATATTGATATGCCTGATTTGAAAGAACCATTGGAACATGGTTTGCTGGGAAATGAGTCTTTACTTTACATACATAAACATTGTCTCATGGAATATAACTTCACCAACAACAAGAGCAGAAAATTAGATCTGAGTTTAGTAAAAAATTGTGACCTTTCTAAAGGTGTAGTAAAACTGGTCGCTGATTTTGCAAGGGGTGTAGCCTTTGTTGCTGTTCCAAATGCTATTGTTCATGTAGATGTGTTTGATTGGAGTATTGTTGGTACATATACAATTACACAAAAACCCGTCGTCATAGAAAATATAGCTGTCATCAAAAATGGAGACAAGTGTTTAGCTGTTGGCAAGGTGACTAATTCATCCCAGGCAGACCAGGCTCAGGATAATGAGAATCAGAGCTTTGTTAGTGTTTTTGAAGCAGGAGAAGATGGTTCTGTACTGTTCCGCACTTCTAATAAAAAGATAGATCCAGAGCACATCACTCTAGCCTGCAGGGATGAACTACTGTTTGTTGGTACTCAGTCAGAATGGGGTGAGCCCAATTCTAACAGTGTGGAAGAGAAAGAAGCGAAAGAGACAGACAAGAATCAATTAATTATCTGCAATTTATGTGATGCAGATGATGACATTGAGGAACTGGAGATGACTGGTTCTATTGTTGAGTTGAATGGTAACCCAGATAGATCCAAAGTAATTGCACAAACATTTGATGGAAGTGTTTACTATATTCATTGCGCAGGATCTTCATCAGAAACACTTGTGCAAAAGATAAAAGTAGACTTTGCTGTTAAAAATATGGCTGTTATGTGGGAGGAAAATGTTGTTTTTGTGAGCTCTCTTGCTGGTAGCATAGTTCTGTATAACATAGAATCTGACAGCAAAATGTCATCATTTACTGCCCACAATGACAACATACAAGATGTATACATCCTAGATCAGCATTTAATCACTCTGAGTGAAAATGCAGAAATGAAAGTTTGGGCTGTGAATGCACTTTTACAAGATTGTGCTTCAGAAGAGAACACATTCGCTATAATAGATAACAGAGAACAGTTACTAGATCAGACTGATATTACTGCTGTCGCTTGCTCTGCAAACAGTGAAAACATTATTACTTGTCATGAATGTGGAGTGGTCAAAGTATGGAATATGACAACACAAGAATATGTTCTTGCCAATTGTATACAAATATCAGCTAATATTATTCATGTGATATCAGAGAGAATTGTCGCATTCCATGACACCACAAAAGGTATGATTGTCATACTAGATATGGTCACTGGTGAAGAAGCTATCCAGATACCAGAAAATATTACCAACACTCTTCATTCAACATTGAACTCAGAAAAAGACTCCATTTATATGTTAAGTTCTCCAAAGCAAGGGAAGGAACAGATTGATATTGTCAGTTTGAAATTAATGAAAATTTCAAAAACCATTCATCTACAGGGTGGCCTGATGTATGAGGATCTCTCAATATTTTTGTCTTCAAACGAAAGGTATTTAGTGATTCGGCACAAAATATCAGAGGCGGAATATTCACAGATAAAATCAATGTGGAAAAAAGGGGGATTCTCCACTCAGAATCACAGATACAGATTTACAGCATTAGATTTATCTCAAGGAACAGGCGCTCTAATTCCTTGCAATCGACAAATGTCCAAAATACCAACTCTTGGTGTGTTTGCTCAGCCTTACATGGGCAATATCATCCTTATTGCTTCCAGAAGGTAAGCATATACATGCTAGTTATATCTGAAATTTTAAATCCCTTTTTTAGTCCATTTTCTAATTTTATTTTTCAAGGATTTGAATATAAAACAATTTTCCATATAGTTTTGTTTATTGAGAGTTTATCCATAATTGTTGTGCACTTCAAATTGGAATAGAAAACTTGATACGAGATATGGATTGTTAGTAATTATTGTCAACTCTTTGTTTATCATCACAGTTAGATAGTGAATACATCAGATAAATGTATATTGTACTTGTATACCTTATCCTGTAGATTTGCTGTAATCTTACATAATTTTATAGACAGCACCATACTTGAGTGTACTTGCATATAAATGTATTATACATTCACATGGGGAGTATGCCTACTGACTTCTCAATTTTTATGTTCTTAAATGATGAAAAAAAACTTGTTTCTCTTACATTCATTTTGACTAGACATTTCTGATTTTTTTTTTATTTCCATCACTGTCCTTTGTCTGGCTTGAAATTTGTACAGAAACAAATATAACTATTGTGGCTGTGTTGCAGATAAGGCCTGCCAATAATGGTACAGCTATGGACATAGTTGTATCTTATGTCTGATTTTGTGAGTCTAACTTAGTCCATGACATCATTTAAATCTATGAATATTATTCCTAGTATTCATGTATTTTATTATAGATATTTAATGTTGTGGGATATACCAACTGGACGCTGTGATCAGAGGCCATCTAAGGAACGCCAGATTGGAATGTTTTACCGACCACACTATTGTGGTAAAGATTGTGTTGGTGCTAACTCATACTTTGTTCAATCACGCAATCAGAAGTTTATAGCCAGTGGTAGTGAAGATGGGTACATATTAGTTTACAATGCAGAAGATGGCATTCCAAGAGGAAGAACAAAGCCTTCATCTAAACACAGTGCAGGGGTAAGATGTAATCACATTTTAGGAATGAGCGGCTGCGTCTGTGGTCCAGTGGTTAGTGCGCTGAACTTGTAACCCGGAAATCCGGGTTCAAATCTCGGTCATGGCAGGTCATACCATTCTATGAAAAGTTGATAAAAATGTTGGTTTTCCTCCATATGTGGAGAATTTGTTGGCTCCTTGTGGAAGGAAAAGTTATTACTGGTTAGTATACAGTCCAGGAAAACTGGTTAGGTGAACAAGCCACCTTATATACCTGAAAAATGTTTGAAAAATGGTGTTAACCCAGTGAAAAAAAATTCAGAATGAAATTTGTTGAGATATGCTAGCATAGAATCTTGTAATAATGTTGATATTTTTTTCTGTTTATATTCATTAATTTTATGATCTAGGAATTATCGTTATGCCTTTTTTGGGGATGTAGTTAAAAAGTGATTTTTTCATGAATGCTGTGATTCGGATATCTTGTGGTATGTAACTCTCTTTCACATGTGAATCATATTAAATTATACTTACCTCCCTTTAACTGATCTTTCTGTTAACTAGGTACAAGTAATAGCCATCTCTCCAGACAATCAGTGGATAGTTTCTGCTAGTAAAAATAACTTTCTCAAGCTATGGGATTCTTCAACGGGCCAAGAACAGTTTTCAGTTCGTCTTGATGCAGAAATTCAATGTCTGGGTTTTTCACCCAACTCCGAGTATGTTCTGTTTTTTGTTGGAACCATGGCAACACGAGTTGGAATATTTTCAGTACATACTGGGAAGGGATAGGCTGTTGATAACGTTTAATTCAAGATATAAAGCCACAATTAGTTGTGTTTATTATTTAGTACTAAACTTAGAGTTATATTAGTCATTAACCATAAGTTGTTACTGCTGTTTGGTGCCATTTCAATACATTAGTGTTGAAATTATCTCTTTTTTGTTTTTTGCTACTAATCTAAATGTAAATAGTATCATTGTTGTGAGAAAAAAAAACATGGCAGTTTTTTTTTGTTCAAATCAAGTTTTGATTGGAACTTAATATGTTAACATACTAACGGTTATTTGTTGATTCCTTATGAATAGTCTGTTACCCACACCAATTGTTAGAATTCTGTAATTCCATACCATGAAAGGTGAGGATATAATTTTGCTGTATTTGAATTACACGCTCAACTTCACTGTTTTTCCTCAAATCAGTAATGTACAGTCAAGCCTGTGTTTGAGGCCAACTCCGCATAAAGATCACCCCTGTGAATAAAAGCCATTCTTTGAAAAACTGTTACTGATTATTTAGAACAAACTGACCTTTGAATAAAGGTCATCTGTCCAAAAAGGCTACATTTTGTCTTTCCCAGGGTAGGCCTTGTTCTCAGGTTTGACTGTATTGCTCTCATGATGTTGTACGGTGAAAAATCTTTTACTGCTATAAAATCTATGGCAATGTTGTTAATTTATCTTAAAGTCAAAAAATACTTGATATTTTTTCCCAGCCAAAGTCTGACCTTAAGTATGTTCATCCATCCAAACAGTCAGTTTATCTATAATCAAATGTGTTCGCAAAAAGACAAAATCAAGAAGTAACATTTGTATTCTTGTGGCAAGTTATACATTGCAAATATTTTGTATTTCACAGTGAAATCGAACTACATGTATTTACTTCATTTACCACATCAATGGTCAATTTTGTTTGTTATATCACGAAAGTCAAAGAAGATTTTATAATAACATTCACTTATCGTTGTGACTCATCTTTCACTAACTCATTAAACATAAGTTTCTTTGTATTTTGCTTTGATGCAATGTGCTTTTGATGTTTGTTTTTTGTGTAAAATTATAATTGGTATGTGCACAGTCCTATACATCTGATTTGATCGTTTTCTCAGGGGTCTCATTAAGAAACGAGCACCAATCAAAATGACCAATTTGAACACTTCTTTGGCCTTTTTCAATTTGGCCTTAAACTAGATGCCAAATGGCTCAATTGTGTGTTACAGCAACTGAGTCTCTCACTTCATTATATTGACCCCTTACTCAAATTCTTAATGAGCACCCTGTTGTCTACATTTTAAATATTCAAAGTAATCAGTAATTTCATGCAAATATATTTACACTGTCAACTACCATCTTTTTAAATATTTGTTCGCATGTATTTCTTAAATATTGTATTGTTATTTAACACTGATAGATTAATTTTTACAAATTTGATTGAGATATGTTTTTTATTTGTGAATAGACTGCTGTTTGTTGATGGTATGAACATGTATTGTTCCAGGTTACCAAGTACAGTTTTCTAAGTGTGTACATGTATGGTATTTATTGGTAAAATGTTTCTGTGCCACTTGTGTCTGTATTGTTATAACAGTGATGTTAATTAGCATATGAACATGTATTTATTTATATATTTTTGTTCTTTTGAAGTGGGGACTTACAGTCTCAGCGGGCAAAATGTTAATGTATGTTGTATTCTATAATGTTTTGTCAATACTACCAACTCAAGTGACTATACCAAATGAATACTTATCTTATTTGAATAATTATTCTGGTAGAAACTATTAAATGGAAGTTTTTGTCATGAACTTGAAGATTTTTGTCACTCAAGTAATCAGCTGATACTTAAGTGTTCCTTATATTATTTTGGTACACAATCAATCCATTGGGCGGAATAAATGAATGTTAAGCAACTTGACACAGTTTCATATGTTGATGAAGTCAGAGTTGTCTCCCTTAGGTAGTTTATATAAATGGTTGAATCATGATACTATGTAATACGTTCTGTTGTTTTTTCTGTTGTTGATGTAGTATGATCATTCTGTACTTGTTGTACCTCATCGTTAATGATTGTTTTGAGTATTTGGTCTTACATATCATCTTTTCACACCAGTATATCTAAACTGAAATACTTAATCTAGATGGTATTATTGTCTCGGTGTGTGCACTGTGTATGTCTAAGTTGATTCTTTTTTCTATTTTTTGTTTTTTGCTGCTGTTTCAGTTGTTGTTATTGATGATGTTTCTGTTCATTTATGAAATCATGGTAAAAATATTTACAATAAGGCTCAATATTTTAATGTATTTAATGCAATATATATATATATAATATACATATACATATATCCCACCTTGTGATAGTGTGTTTTCTCTGTTGTCTGGAGTCTTTATATTGATTTTAAGTCATGTATTTGATCTTGTCTGATGTAACAATATGTCGTTAATGAAAGATTTCCTTACTGCTAGTCTCTATAAACAAGTTTCAAATATTACTAAGCATAACATTATATATTTGTTAGTTCACAGTATTTATCATACTACACTTTTCCTGTAACGTTTTTATTTTTTTTAATCACGTATGTACACAGATCAGTTTCTGAATATTTTTTACAGAAGTTTTGTATTTGTACACTTTTTGTTATATATTTTTGTGGTGCCTACACAATATATGAGCACTTTTATTTACTATTGAAATAACAAAATAATAAGGAAATACTAGATATGAACCACCTTTTATTAACAGTCAAATAAAATAATAAAATAACAAGAAAAAATTGGTTTTGTTCTTTCTTTATTTCCAAGGAAATAATCTGGTTTTCTGTTTTCGAGTTGTATAAAAACAACTTTCTGTAATGACTATGAATTCAAGTCTTTTGTCCATATATGATTCACATGATCCCTGCAACAGTATCATAGTAAAGTGCAAGCTATATTAGATAGGTCTGTTTTACCGACACACGTACAAAATAGTGTATCAGTTGTCAACATGCTAATAACCATTACATAGACTATTAGTGGTCCGTCCATTGGGGTGTCCACTAAACAAGGTTGTACTGCAATTAATACAGAGATTAGGCTTCTTGTGGAGAAGCAAAACAGAAAAATAAATGAGGAAAAGACTGTATCCTGTGTGACCTGACAAATTTCATAATGCTGAATTACTTCGGAGGAAACAATACATGTAATTATTGAATACTTTGATTTATGAAACACACCTGTTATTTCACGTCTAAGTCTTGATCTTGTCCCAGAACAACGACTCACACAAATCTCCGATTACGTGGAAATGTAAATTTTTACTTTAACAATAATTTGCGAAAAAAAATGACGGATATGTGCGATAAATTTTCACGAATAAATATCACAAACTGAGATAAAAGTTAAATTTGTGTAAATCTCTCGTTTTTTTAAATTGAAATGTGAAAATCTGTGTCAACCCAACAACGAATTTATGAACATAAAACTAAATGATACGTAACCATTGCTATCAAGTAATTTTTTCATGATACGCACATTACTTAGTCGGTCGACATACTCCACATAGAAAAATCGAAGTTGTTACTTATATGGTAAGTCTAGTTCACAGAATTGCTTTATTTTAGAGACTTATTGAAGCCTATAGCTTATGTTTTAAATATTCATGACTGTATTCTAATGTTTGTTTTATATATATGGTAAGTACGTTTTTATTTCTGTCGCGCCATTGCATTCATGATTTATGTGATTACGCAATAAACCAGCACCACGTGTTAGGGTCACAATTCGTTCCATTTCCTTATGTGTGGTGTAGAAAAAATGAGGATCAATGGTGAATTGTAAACAAAATTCATCACTTCGATGGTATAACAAGCATTCGAGTAGGTCTAACTATGTACGTATGAAAGTACCACGAAACTTACGATAAAATTGAATTTGCTCGCTATTTCATTTAGTGCAATTTTAGAAATAAACATTAATGTTTATATGTCCCTTTAATGAATTAATCATATTATCTAAAAAAATTATACATGAAATAGGCTTAAGATTATTGAAAGTGTTCTCCGAGCTGTGCATCGCTGCCTCCTACAAATCACTCAGAACAATATCTACCCTGGGTACGTCGGGCATGACGGACTTCAATGTTTTTACATCCTTAATATAAAGATAATTAAGCTGTTAAGATAGAGGCTTTTTCGAAATTAAACTCTAAAACCACCGCTAATCATTTTATGGAAACAAGATCACAGAAAATTATAAATGTAGTAAATTTTCAATAAAGGTTTGCTGCAAATTTTAGGATATATTTTATCGTCTTCAACAGAAAGATCAAAGGGACGCCGATCATCAAACAGGTAATATTGTTGGGACGATGATTCTTCAGTTTACATACATTAGATATGTTTACATACCACAAGTTATTTGACTGTTTCTCTTTCATCTTTATCGTCCATTTTTTTGTTTTTCTCTTTCTATTCTTTTTTTTCATTGTGACGGTTCATACTTTTGCATATCGTTCGATCATGAAGATGCACGGAACGACTTAAGTTTGGTGTTAGTGTACTGAACCATTAATCTGTCTCGTCTGATCATTCTTCGATTAAAATTCGATAGCAACTTAACTGATTTGTTGGCCGCGGCTGCGGTCCAGTGGTTAGTACGCTGGACTTGTAACCTGGAGGTCCGGGTTCGAATCCCGGTCACGGCAGGTCATACCCTTCTATGAAAATTAGACAAAAATGTCGATTTTCCTCCATGTGTGGAGAAGTTACCGGCTCCTTGTGAACAGGTTGCCTTATATAACTGAAAAATTGTTGAAAAACGGCGTTAAACCCCAGTGACAATAAGTCACATAAACACATATCAAACTGATTTGTATAATTTCAGACATTTCGAAGATTAACGAATTCTGTCGCAAATCTCCGTTCTTCCGAAGTAGATCCAATAATATTATTACCGGTATATATATTTACAATGGGTAATTGTTTAATATTCGCCAATTTGTCAATTCTTTGTTTAGAACCAATTCATTTTTGAAAAAGAATTAACTACGAGGCAAATAAAACAAGAATATAGCTAAATATTTCCATTTCTGTTCTACAAATGTCTTGTTACGTGCGTTGGGGAACGATTCAGTTTTCGAAGTAAAAAAAACGTCATTCTTTCATTCAGAGAGATACAGAGGTACGTGAAATCATAAACAGGACAATTTTACTCTGATTGTAATGTCTGTATCACCTGTTTGCATCTTATATTTTCTCCGATTGTTAAAACATTTATTTTATGTTTGATATGAAGTTTTAATGAAATATACGAACACCGATCAGAAATTAATGATATTTGATATTATTTAATATCTGACTGTATATAAAAATACATTCAATTCCGCTCTATTCTATTCTGTTCTGTAACCGTTGCTTTCTTTTTCTTAATAATAAACAAGTTCAATTAAAACAACATCATAGTGAATATATCAATAATTATGTATATACATTGTATAATATTGCTTAGGTGAATTATAAATCATATTTAATTGTGACTGAATAATACAAAAACTGCCCGATATTAATGAGATTTCCGGCCGATGGACTACGAACATATTAATAAAACTTGTATCGATCATCTATTTTTTTTTGTCATTCACAATCAGTCCTTACTTTGTATGATAAACGTCATTCTCATCTTTTTATCTTTTATCGGACACTATTTTGGGATTTCCTTTGTTGTTTTCGATCACTTATGGAACATTAATACAACGCATAAAACCACATGAATAGTATGTGAGTAGTTCTGTTGACGTCAATAAAAACAAATTATTTTATTCAACACTTCGTTTACAATGAAACGTATGTTGCTATGACATTGGTGTACAAGTGTTACTGAATACTTTCTACAGAAATCGAAAGAACTCGATAAATAAATTGCATATACTTCTTTTTCATTTAATTACTATGCTGTGTTCTGGAACAGTTCAATTTATTACCCGACTTTGTTTCTTATTGTAAACAGGGACGAATTTCTGTCCTTTTTATGACTGATAAACAGACATTCATATCACTTTAAACGAATTAATCAAATATATTGTATTTATACTTCGTATTAAAACAATCTTTTATTCAAATAGTTTATGAATGAATGTCCGATGAAGAGCGAAATAGTTTTTGAAAAAAAAAATGGAAGTGTTTGAAGTTTAAATGTTTTAATATGTTTCTTTATCCTCATATTGAACTCATCCGTATCGTATTTCATATGTCTTTGAATACATTGCTAACTGAACTTGAAAAGAATATGAAACAATCGGGAAAATGTCGGATGATACTTGAAACAGACATAGATAATTATTATTTTGTACAGTTAATGAATCGAGCGATTGGTTTTAGATTGTCCTAAATGGAAGGCATATAATTTGAATTGAAGTTATATTTTTTTTCATATGCAGTTTACACGTTAAAATAATATATTTATTAGTGTTTACTATATTTACTATACACAATCATGCCTAAATACGGCGACAAGGAAGTACACAAATAAAACGTTACTAAGTATCTAATAGAATTTTATGGCAGTAATTGAAAACATAATAATTAGATTACATTACTATATATTACCTTTGTTCACATAATTATAGATATGACATAATTTTAGTTCAGTATTTCCTTTTTTAAATTCTGATGTTTTAAATTTGAACCTGTAAGATATCGTTTGAAAACGAAAAGACCAATAATTCAACTAATAATACAACTTACTGGTAGCTTACGAAACTAATATAAAAAAAATATCAAATCATTCTTCATCAGCAGTTGAAATAATCTGAGCATTAAAATACCACACACCCTCTATTGATCACAGTCATTTTACGCATTGTTTAAAACAAACGATAAAAAAATAAAACACATCATTATTGAACATATAACAAAAGGTCCCTCCATTACATCGGTATTTATACGATCCGAGACATTGAAAAATAAGTACATTTTAGTAATAAACACCCATACAATGACAAAATGCCTTATTTTGAATTAAGTAATTAAGTCAAGTTCGCGCTGAATAAAAAGCATGTTTGTACCTCAAATTACTGTAATTACATCATTTATGTAATTATTGTTGTACACAGTTATATCTATTGTTAAGGTTTGTGTATATAAAATAGTGGTATTTTTTCGATTTATATTATTGTATATTATTTACATAATAATACATATTATTTTCCTTTCTTTTCCTTGTTTTTTTTGTCGAAGTCACAAAATTAGATAAAGTTTTATTGCATGACGTTTTAGTACATACATACATTTTATAGAATAAAATAAAATTATTTGCAGGAATAGATAGATGCACACTATACTTGATAGTATCAAGTTCCCAACTATTTTTTTCTTGAAGCCAGTAAATTTTGGAGAGGACATGAAAATGTCGTACATCTAAACTATATTAGTCTAATTATAGCAACTGACATTTTCCATTCTTCAAACACTTAGTTGAATGAAACATGGTTCTCATCTAATTGGGTTAATGAATAATTGTATAAATAAATGTTTCATCCAAAGATTGGCTGTGTCATAAATACTAGTAGGATTCCCTGTTTTCTTTTTATGAATGCGACTAATAAAAAAAAAAACGAATTATATTTCAGTATGATTAAATTAAGTACATAAACTCATTGCCGACGAATAGAATTTTTCCTTGCTATTGGCAACATCAAATGCTGCAGCCATTCAGACATACAAACATGTAAATAAAACATCGAATTCCTCGGATATCTTCCAATAATCCAACTCATTTCAACCTGTTTCTATTCGTTTATTTTCTTCTAATAGGTTTAAACGTGATAAAACCGTTATAAAATACAGAATAATCATCACCTGATCTCACTCATTCCGAATCGAATAATCCTGGATTTATATCGTCCATTTTCTTCTGCGATTCGAACGTCAGATTCAGAATTTCCACCATGTCAACGTTTTCGTATGTGTTTCTTTCTTCGCCGGAAGTGCAATATCTGGGCGCCATTTTGGAAGGCGTTCCTTGGCGTCCTTTGAAGTACATGAAATTAAACAGAAATACGAGTGTTTTTCGATCTATAAGTTGCACAGTTCTGTTGCAAGTAATCATTTCTGAGTTAGAGAGAGAGACTTGTTTGATAGGAGTTCAAAAGAATTTAACATCAAAGTCGCCATGATACGAATAGCGAAAAGGGCTTGTGATTACGCTGAAAATACCACAGTTGTCCTTATCGAATGTAAGCTGGGTGTACACGCAGTCATGGAGTGGCTCTTTTGTAACTGTATTTTATTAAAAGTTCATAAAATGGATATGATTATTTTATTAAATGTTAAATTATTATTTTCACACGATAACTAATTAATGATTAAATCAAACAAGCAAGCGCGTCTGTATTTATCCTTATTTGCTAACAAGCAATCATCCAATGTGAGCTCCTACCATTTAAAATATAAATACATCGAATTAAAATCGCTTAAAATTAAAACAAGAATAGTTGAACATATTTGGTATCGAAATGATTTAATTATAAAAATAACTGTTTTACAATAATAAGAAAGATTACAAAGAAAGGTCAATACCATCGCCACACGAATGTTTGGCTTCCTGAAAAGAGTCTTAATTTATAAATCAATAAAAAGGGAATTGAACATATCCCCTTGTCTCAAGTTTCTTTATTTAAATAAAAGATTAGTATTTTCTAAGAAATTCAAAATGTTTGTCTAAACCTGATAGATATCATAAGCTAAAACATGATATAAACAAAATTTATAACCTACACCGACCACTTTCTGGTGTCATATGGTGTCATTGGGATGAAACTCAAGCTTTTAGCGTTTGTTTTGCTTGCTCTATTTACATATTTCTGTCTGTTATTGAATTGTTGCTTCTTGCAGGTGAAACAAAGACTTTATTGGAATTGGCAAATGACGTTCGGGACGATGTTTGATAAAGAAAAGAATTGATATTTTACTGCTTACAAAACTACGTCTCCGAAATTAAATCTTCAAATCAAGGGAATATTTCTCCTTTTTCTGCCACAATTATATTTGTCCCGTCAATTGGATGACAATGTAGCATTTATGTCCGCAATGACTGCTGTTTGGAATCAATTTTGTTCACTGTTATCCTGTCAGCAGTGTGAATTGTTTTAAACGATTTGAGTGTGTACATATTACATTGCTTTTATAAGTTTCATCACAGACTTCTAACACTATTCATTCCAATAAATATATTGTTATACCACACGATCCACTCACCCTTTGTATCACCAAGCAGCATGTTACATCATCAAATAACGATGGAGGAATATTACGTTTATAGAAAGTTGTGAGGTATTTACAACATATAAAAAATAACCACGTTCAAACGTACCCCATCACCAAGAGATTAGAATTTTATGCTAGAAAAAGTAAGTTGGCGAAGCTTCGGCAACAAACGATATACCGTGTCGAAAATGCCTTTGATATTTTGTTGAGTTGAATATAGGGACGTAGTTTATTAATTTGGATTTTTTTTTGTCATGTGCAAAGTCTTTTTATAGACCAGTTCTAGGCGCCATTATTGCCGTTGTATGTGTAGAAAGTTCTGATTTATGTCAGAAAAACTGTACCCTTTGAAAATCGCGAGCATAATTTAGCACAATAAATCTTCCCTCATGTTTCATACATTCAAAGTAATTACTAAACATTTCTTTTCTTTTCGACATGTGAGTTCTTAATATTTTGTTTAAATGTATTTACCGTGGAACCCTTGAATGTAGTTTTTGTTGAGTGTCATTCTTTAATGAAATTTCCAAAGAACTTATTTATGTGTTTTAAAAATTCTATTTAAGCTTTATATGTTTGTAAAATTATATATTTGGGAAAAAAGCCCGCACAGTATTTTATATTTCAATCAGTATTGCCATGAAACGGGTCGGCTTTTTATATTTTTAAGGGACAGGAGTTGTGTGTTTTGTTGTAGAGACTAACCATAGCATTTTGTTATAGGGACGAACCATTACATTTTGTTTTATAGGAACTAACTGTCATATTTTTATAGACTAACCATCAGCTGGTAAGTTTCTGTTTTATGTTAAAAACTAGAATAAACTTTCAATATTTCATTTACTGTTAAATGCAGATTTATTAGTCTTCAACGGTTTTATGTCTTAACATATATTTTATTAATAAGACTCTATTCCATGTTGCAAATTCTGTTAATGGTACATATTCTGATTTCTTGAAGTCTGAATTTATTTTTCTTCACCGTCTTTAATACAAGATGAAAATACATGTACATTTGTGCATGTAAATCCATATAACTTGAACGTTTTTTTCAATACAACGGCACAAATATTAAATTGAATTACCGTGTCAGAATATTTGATCAAAATTGAAAAAAATCTGTCCAGAGTTCTTTCAAGTTAAGTACATTGAGCATTGTGGTATACGCTATTCTGTGCTATTTTAGACGAACACTAACGTTTTGATACCTCTTTCTTTGTAGCATTTGTTTTAAAGCAAATCCTCGTGAAATGTTTTAAATATGTAATAATATAATAATTCCTCTAAATGAATATCAAACCAGTTGGGTGGTATTCGTGGACTCTAGGAAGCCTCATCAGTTATTTCAGACTCCGCTTCAACAGACGCGTTATTGTGGCATTTAAAATGCTTTTTGTTCAGCTCATAGACTAATGGCTGCGAAGTGCGATTATTCCATTTCGGCGAATTATAAAAGCAGTCTGAATATTACCGAATCATGATGCTGCTCATGTGGCATGAATATGTACGTATCAATATATATATATATTAGTCTATGTCTCCACGAACAGTTCTGTTTGTATAATTTCCTGGATCAATGACAGACCCAACAATTATCACGTGGTACATAATTGGAAATTCTCCGAACTGAAAATATTATAAAGAAACAGCTCCAAGCAGAAATTCTCCGTTCACACTATTTTCAATAATGTTCAATTTATGGAAGCCAAATTAACGCTATGTAATGGAAAACACAAATGATAACGAAGGCACAAAAATACTTCAAAGAACGTAATTACTCTTTGATAACCTTTATTGACATCTACTGTGTTTCCGACAGAGGGAGCAGCTTGCAGTCTTTGATATTTCAGACTCGACATAGAATTCTCGCCGGGAGTGACGAATCACTTATTCTTCATTTTTTTCTCACTTTAAAAATGACTGAATATTTTGCTATCTGTCAGAAACACAGATTTCCCAAAGTATGCTGACAACATACTCTTTGCTCGACCTTAAAATTTTGCATTGAAAATAAAATTATTGTTTGAATATGTCAAACTATTGGAATTTTCGGGGCGATAATCAGCTTTGCATGTACCCAGGTAGAAAAAGGCAATGTTCGACTGGCGAGGATGTACAATTGACATTTCCATGTTCGCTGGATTTTTTTTATTTTTATAATGTATGTCTTACTATTACAACAATTTACCACATTTTAACATTACTGCTACATGTATTAAAACTTGGATTTCTTTGTGTGTAGATTCATTTATGTTACTAGCTATAACATTTTATGGTTCAAGGCGCTAGTTTCCAAAGCATGAAAGAATTGTTTTGCTATAATTTTCACCATGTTGCGCAATCATTCGTTACACTTCATTTGCGTTTTTTATAATTTCCCTTCCATGTTTAGTTGCGTGGGTTGTGGTTTTTTGGTTTCCATTCATGTTTTATTGTTGTACAGTCGTAGTTTTTGTTCCCATTGTCCCGTATTTATTCTGATTTCCCATTTTCTTATTTTGTGGTTGTCTTTCTTCGCTGGTTCCATGTTCCAGTTCTCGTTTAGCTTCGTTGTTAACAACCAGTTCATTTAGTTTTGTGTCTTACCCTCAGGAACTGTATAAAGTTCTATTCTATGAATATGGTCATCCTTTGCAATATTTCGTGTGTGATATGTGTTTTCCACGGTTCTGTGTTTACGAAATGGTTTGTGTTAACGAATTTTGAATGAAAAAGTGGAACTCTTGGAGTACCTTACATCTGACGTTGCCTGGAAATCCATTTTTACTTTCTATTTATCTTGAAGTGATGTGACATTGTTGAATTTGTATCAAATAGAGTTTATATATGCATATTATATATATATTTGCAGAAAAAGATCATTAAAGGTATCTACATTTCATTAGATTGTTTATTTTACAAAACATGGAGTTTCTCGTGTATATATACATATATGATGTAAGATATATTTAGTTGAAAGATAAAAGCAACCTCATAATCCCCGCGAGCTTGTTTTATTTCTTTATACATGTATACTTAAATAATCATGTCATTTGAAGAGAAATTTAATTTATAAGGCACCAAAACATTGAAAAACTGAAAATAAAACAAAAACCGGGCTATATTAGTGCTAGTTATTGCTTATTTATTTGGTATTTTTGTGGAAAGCAATAAAATGGAAATATCGCCATTAAATTTGTCCTTGGTGGTTAGAATATGAACAAATAGCATTACATAAAATTACATACACGTGTGTTTCCCGACAGGCCAAGTGCATCACCCTCTCTGCAGGTTTGTAATTATTAGTCCTGTATTTGCATGAAAACTCCATTATAATTTTATACAATTATTCGGGATTAATTAACATTTAATTTTCCATCTGTTGCATAATTATGAATTTCTAAAATAATTTCTTTTCCGTTGAGTGTTGTAATGTCATTCAATCGAGTGAAAATATAAGTCTGTCGGGGAAATTATACTGATTTAATGTTTTCATTTCATTCAACCAGCGTTATTTACTAGACCCGTATGAATGAGTGTGTTCACACCTGTCCACAGATTGTTACGCGAGATACTCGGGGTTCATGTGCAATGAGGACTTCAAAAGTCAATGAAAAACTTAAGTCGGTCACATGGATGATTACGGAATCTTGATTTGTTTAGATAGAATGTAAGGTAGCCAGACAAGATTTAACCTTTTGCCTCATAATACCGCATTTCCACCGTATCTGAAGCAGACGACTTTTGAAAACATTGTGGCAAAAGAAGTCATTGCTTGTAATGAGAAATGGTTTCTTTTGCCACAATGTTTTCCACTCTGTTAGAGAGAAATAACCCAATTTTATTAAACTGGTTGATGTTTTGCATATTTGCTTTCATTAGGAAGACTCCAAATTATGCTTATGAGGCAAAGGGTTAAGTAAAGGATTTTCAAAATATAAAACGGCGATTTTTGGGCAACTGGGCGCGTGTCAACGACTGGACGAAATACCGAACGATGTCATATCTGATTGTTTGTTTACCTCATCCTGAAACTATACACCTCACGTTCGTGTTCACAAAGAGTTGGGAACATAAAGTTTTAAAGGAACAGCATCCCGCCCTGTACCACATGAGTTCAAGGAAATGGTATGTAGTAATGCACACGTGGTTGCCACAAAGTCGGTTAGTTTTATTCAACCGGGGCAATATTCGCACCTGTTTTCACAAAACGTTTAACAGTTTTTTTTGTATAATAACGTGCTTGAAACCTCATAATTGCGGACATATTTCTCACATATACCCCATAAATCAGAAGTATAACATGTTTGTACCGTAAATCCATGTCAATCATCATTTTGTCGTGCAAAAATGTGTGTGCAAAGTTATACATATGTACAACGGAACGAAGATAAGACTAAGTAAGGGGGATACATTTTATAGTAAATTGTTTCGAAACGTTATGTGCCCTATAAGCTTCGATGAACGGGTCTGATTATTCTATTGCATTTATCATATCAATATAAATAAAGAATCTGTATTTTAGCACTTATTTGTGTCGTAACATGTTAAAACAATTCTTCAACCACCATGTATTCCCACCACTTGTGATTGTATGAGGTCCAGCCCGTCCCAGAAATCAATTAATTTTGATTTTGTCGTCGATTTGGTCATAAAGGTGACGGACGAAGCAAGGATCTATGCCAACAGAACATTTTCACCACTTCAGTATATTTTTTGACAACGAATCATGTCTACAGAGTGTTGCTTTAGTTAATTCATGAAACAGAAATCAAGTCAAGTGTATCCGAGCTCTGGTTATGCGTCTAAATACTATTTTATGCGCAGTCTTTTTGCAGGGTTTTAAGCTAGAATAAATCAGAACCAGAAATGTCAATATATCCGTTTGATCAGGTAATTTAATATTTTGTCTTACGTATATTTCTATGAATGTTATAATTTCTTGCATTTCCCTTCATTAACAATGCTTCTATTTATGGAAGAGTGACAAGCTGATAATTTCCATTCCAACAAAAGGCGTTATATCAAACAACTTGTTACTCACATCGCCAAGTTCCTTTCTTGTCCGTAGACCTTAATTACCACTGAAGTAAACTCACGTGACAAGTGCTAGTATATAAACCGACCAATTCTTAGATGAAATTTTCTTTGATTAAGGCAATTCAGACAGATACACAAATGGACAACTTAAAATTATGAATAGCAAATGTACAAAGGCCAGTCGTGTGATTTGTTCTCCCGGCGGCGTCGTCGTCAACACAAACAGTCAACCTCACAAGGAAGTACGTTCATGACGACTGGCAATTAACGTCAATGAAAGGGCAAATATTCATGTCTTGGACATATCAACAGAACCACATCCTCAAGCAATGATGTTCTCCTTTTTAAGTTTGTTCTGGGTGTGTACAAGTATTCATTTATCGCCGCACATTTTGAATTCAAAATTCAAGGTCTGCCATTATTATCAATAATTTCTAAAAGTTAAACCAGTTATGAAATAAATGTGTCTCATACGCGCGGACAACAAACCGAGACAGCCACCTGTACACCCATGTTCTTATCATAATACCATTCAAATCCAACATTTTATAGCTAGAATAAATAAAAATTAATCCTAGACGGTACATTGATCTTCTTTCTCAATTTCAATCTGAATATATAAAAAAAAAACAATAAATTATTTAATCTGAAAAATTAAATCATGACTGTTTGCTTATTTGTCAGCGACTGTGTATAATTAAGTAATGATGACAATAAGAATTGTATGTTTCTTAAGCAAATCTTAGCTCCAATTTTCTAACAATACTTCGGTAGATTATGCGATAGTACCGTTATATGCCAACTTGACTCACGTCAGATAATCTTAATAAAATAACACTCAAATTAAATATTTTTATTTGTTACATAAAATAATCAACTCAATAATGATATGGTTCTGTCTTAACCCCTGGCACCCATCATCTCTATTGTCGTTGAGCTCAATACCCTAAAAAAATAAGATCATAAATATTTCGTAATTGAGGTCAATTAAAACTGAGACCTAGAAATTTTGGCCCGGGCAGATACTTTCATACAAATGACAATTATCGTGCAAAATAATATATAAGTTTTCATATAAGGTTATGATTAAAAATCCTGATCTTACAAGCGCTACGCACGGCTGAGTATTCTTACACAAAAAAAAATGTTTTTGTTCTTTCATTGATAATATATCCGCGCTAAAATCATTCATTGGCAATTTTATGCAATCTTGGCAAGATAAAAGGTCTCTTCACAGAAATTATTACAGCGTCAGTCTTTATTTTATAAATCGTCTTTACATCGACGTGATAATCATGTGATTTTACTTTCATTTACTAACATGGTGTAAGAAAACGTCGAAAACATTAAATTTCAAAAATTGACAAATTACACAATGATTTGCACTACAGTGTGGATAACACATATAATCTGGTTGATATCAAAATCACACTGGATAGTTCACTTTGTGGTGCTTTAAATCAAGGAAAGATTAAATGTAAGTAATTATCCCTCTTAGATCCAACAAAGTTTTCTTTGATCTCGTCTTATTCGCGATTCTCGTCTAGAGGTTTATGATCTGAATTATGACATAAAAACGTACATTACACCAGGGAAATGGGAAGCCGTTTTCTGTAATGACATTTGTTTTCCGCAAAAAATCGGCGGCGTTGCCTTAAAGCCTTTCTTTCTAGCCTAAACGATTGGGGAGAGTAAGTTTGGGTTATAATAACCCATACAACATGATATCATCATAAGGTTATACCATGTAGGACCACCCAGTAAGTGTTAGAAAATGTAGCCAAAGCTTATGTTTTAAACGCGAGAGATGCCGCATGCAACTATAATGTAATTCATTTTATTTGAAAATGCTCTTTTTATAGACGCTATATTTTTATAGGTATCATGTTAAAGTAATTACATATTTATCATTCATTATTCGGTGTCTATTGAGTACATCTATCCGTCGTTTTAAAGGTAAACTTGTTATCAATAAGAACATTAAGTGAAATTCTTAACTAGCATCTAATTGAGTTTCGTACTATTTGAGAAAACCTGGTTTTTTTGGCATTAAATACAAATATATGACGATTAAAACTTCCAATTATCTTGTATAAATAATTCCTTGTTTCTTCTGTTAAGCTGTTGATCACTCCCAAATTTGTGCAATGTGATCTAATGCCTGCACTCATATTGAATTCCAGTTCTAAGATTTATTACTTAGATCTAATTAATTTAGTTTATAAACTAAGTGTCTTTTCAACTGCGAACAAAATTAATTTCTTAAGATTAGATCTACCCAAACTTGCATTAATCAGAATCCTAACCAAATATAAAGTGTACGTTTAAGTATAATTGACATGGGAAAATATTTATAACATCGTAAGAAAGTCATTAATCCACAACATTTCATGACCATATATTATGATGAGTATTTACCTCCGTACCATCCGACATCTTAGTGCTCTTGACATACATATAATAATTATTAAGTATTCGTACAATTGTATGTTGTAGGATTGTGAAGTTTTTTGCGCTTAAAACCGGAAGAGTGAATTGTTCCTACATCAAAAAAATTATCTCACTTGTCCTTTGTGAAAAGGGAAATAAATTCGGTAAAAAGTACACTTAACGTCATGTATCAATAATAATAATATGCATGTATACTTAAAATCTTTATAAAAAAAAGGCTGGATTTCGTTTTGGGGACAAAAGTTTTCTTTTTTTGTTCGTTTTAACAATGCAATTTCAATAATTTTCAGATTTGAACACAATATATGATGTTTTAACATTACGGGTATAACACACTGTAAAATTTTATATCCCTGGTGAGTTTGATAGCAAAATATTTTGGTCTCATGTTAGTTCATCAAATACAGCCAAACCTCGAACTAATGTCACAAAGATGAGAAAAAAGTGGGAATTAGTCTATTAGAGTTTTTCTAAGTCATCGAATTAATAAATAAAGTGCTGAAGTGTGACCTTGCACTGTTATAACAGGTGGTGATGTATTAAGTTTGAGTGACATCAGGCCAGAAAAAAATACAAATGTGGCCATGTTTACCGTTAATTGACCAAAAAATAAAGTAGATAGGTAAATTTTCTGTTTTTGTTTTAAATATTAATGCTTAATTGACATTGTATGATAAAGGAAGAATGTAACACGTAGTTTAGCCTTATTTCAATGTATTTTTTTTTAATTTATCGTAGTAATAACAACATACCTGGACAATGTACCAAAAATACGGTACAATAATTATTTATGAACCAGTACAATTTAGAAATAACGAATATTTTTATAGTGCATGTACAACATATCCCTTCTCCCTAGCTTAACCTTTGGGGAAATCAAAAATCTACAGTTGCGTGTCAACACTCCATAGTGATAAAAAAATGGATTATTTGCATATACTTTATTCTGAGCATGTAGTCATAATTTAGACAGGTCGAAGTCTATTCAAGTTCGTTCCTATAATTCAACAAAGAGAAGGTTATTCTGGAAAATGATGTTGTAAAATGGGTTGAGGAAAACATTTACAGAACGGGGGTGAAGAGTACTAATCAATAAAATGTAGACAACTTGATGAAAATGTTGGGAGTTAATTTTATTGTCCAAATTTACATTAGGTTCAGAAATTAACAGAAATTCCATGCCACGTTTTGGCTGACGTGTTGTGTTTGTTACACTCTTAGAATGACAGGTAAACATGACTTTTAGTAAAAATCCCCATAAGCGCTGACAACTCAATCTAGAGTGTCATGATACGCTAAGGAAAATATGCTTTCAAAATATACATAGACATGGGTAAGTAAACGTTAGAATGGTGGCGACATGTGGTTCAGATAAATATTAATATTTATAAGACGTTGGTCAAAATTCGTTATTACTCGGTAAAAGACATTCACGTTGTTGCCATTTGCTGTAAGTCCGTTCTGTCTTTTTATAGGAATACTGGATAAATTACTTTTCTATGAGTAAAATTGGTGTCTTTTTCTGTAACCAGGTTGGAACATGCTTATCACAAAATCTTGAAATAAAAACTTCAAAGGGACAAACACGCATAGGATCGTATTCATATTACTGTAACATGTCAAATATTGCATGATAAGCTTTCATAAGTGTTCGATCGTGACATGAAGCCAATGGGACCGTGCTTGAAATATCATGCTGCGTTAAACTATGGACAGCGAGATGCCAACGAAAAAAAAAACTTTACCAAATACTTGACCCGCAATTTTCTGGTTTCGAACACAATTATAAGCTTAGGGAGATATTTCGGCCATACTCGTGAATCAGACAAGGGGCATAACAACATGTTACCATAAAAGCTGCGTCGACCAGTGACTATAGTATGTAAACAGAGCGTGGGTCTATCTTGAAATTGATCAATACGAATTTTATGGGGGTAAACGTGGTACAATTCAATAATTAAACACCCAGGAGACCTCCACTCACAGAACAGTTAAGCAGATTGTTGTTTTTAAAGTTTCCAATGACATTTTTCTCATCGCATTGTTTCATGGGTAAGGATCAATAATAATTAAATTATCAGTTTATATGGATCCTGTGCTCATAACGTTTAATGAGTCTGAAGATTTTCCGCTGTGTAAACGTTCCCTTATTTCGATTCCATGTTATTTTCACTGTTAGAATTTGTACAAAAGCAATTGAAACAATGGCCGCTAATATAATTTCGTCAGCAGTAATGTCCCGTCACTGTCATTTACAGCATAATTGTATGAAAGAGCCACATCCATCAACACCGCTGGTAACAACGACAACATCATGATAAAATATATCAAAATTCCTATTTTTCTATATAACATTTTTCTTTCATTTAAAATGTTGTATATAAATCGTTACGCGGTCCAAATATGCCCGTGTTTCAATATGAATCCGTGACACTGTCATAAATCTTCAGATTTAGTTTGAAGTTCAGATTATGTGCAATACCTCTTACGGTTGAAATTAATTGAATGTACGATTAAAATATCAAAGAGTGACTCGAACATGCATTCTGTAATAGGATGGTAAGGTATTCTGCCATAAGTAGAGTTCAATCAGATTCTAGATTCCTGACCACAGAACCGTCAAAAACGATTCCCGTAATGCTAGTTTATTATGAAAATGATATTTTATACTGCATGTAATAAATCCCTACCCCTTTCAATGCTTATCCGCACGTGAACCCGTCCCATTCCGACTCGGTACGCGCGTGATTTATAACCTTTGATATTTCATTAAAAAGTCTAGCATATCTGAACAAAATAAACTTATGTGGATTTCGTTTGGTGGTTTACAGACAAAATCAGAGTATCATTACTTAAAAATGGCGCCCAGTACATAAATAAATTCATGACTAATATCAAATACATTAGTCGACCATTTTCAAGTGCAGTTGACTTACATCAAAGAGGATTGGGGATAATCATGACCTACTTTTGAAATATACGAACTACTCGATTGTGAATTAACTGCAAATGCAATTATCGTCTGCTGTTAACTGAAGTCTGGCCTTACTCGTTAGATTAATGTATTTTTCATTTACAAGGTCTAATATTCAATACTTTGATTTTTATTTTATTTCTTCATAATCCGTACGCGCCTATTTTTCTATTTTCACAAAGTTCAAAGGGAAGGCGCTCGAAGGGTAATTCAATCTCTTTGTTTCCAATAAATAACTACAATTTAACCGAATAACGCTAAGTTAAACCAAATTTATACCATATTTCTACTCTTGTATTTTTTACTATAATCATTCAATACAATTACACCCTAAACAGATCAATGAACATGTCACAATACCTGTGAAAAATATAAATATACGGTTGTAACCTTGTAAAAAACAAACTCTTTGATCTACTTTGATCTTCGTCACGTGTTCCCACCTTGTACCTCAACCAATTACGTGTGACTTGTAAAACGCGTTGTGATTGGTCAGTTCATCAAGTGCTCGCTGCCAATTGGGCAATCGAATACTGAATGTCTTTACAGAGTATTTTCATGGCGGATTCAAAACGTGTGTGTTAAGATCAGTGTTTTGTGCAAAAAATAACAACAAAAAGAGTTTACTTATGACAATGCCGCATGTGAATTCTGGCGGCAGTGATGACATTTATGGAAATAGTGACGAAGTTAAAGTTTATAGGGATGAGGGGGACGAGGAAAATGAAAAAAGATCGTCCGAAAACCTCTCGGAAGATAAGTTAGGACTGGTTACCGAAACTGAAGAGGTGAGAATTTTACTCGATTTATGATGTTTACACTGTGTCGATTCCTCTTTCCTGAGCTTGCATAAACATAGCACTTGTCTACTTTTGCTTTGAATGTGTGTTTTATTGTGTTAAACACTCTCTTTATTCTTTCAGGCGAAAGGAGGGTTCGCCGGAAATGAGAAATCAGACCGTCCAAATGATGAGGGTAAGTTTTTTGTTTGATATCAACATCAAAGGATTTCGCCGAGTTTTCAAAATTGGAACTTAACTGTGAGGTCATGATCCATGAATATCGTGTAATCTGATGCCAACATAGTGTATATTACATACCATGTTGATGGATTTCGTACACAAACTTAAACGAATCTTTGTTTACACTCAAAATATTTATGTTGTGTTAAAGTAAAAGTAATAGTGTTATATATACTGCACTGTACATGGCCTTTGTTTAAGTCATGCATGAAGTGATCTTGTATATCATGGAGTTTATCATACAGTATTTCTTAAGAGTGAAGTTTCAGATCACAAAGTGTCACCTTACCAAGTTATGTTACATTGCTGGACACACGATACTGTTGAACTGCGGGTTTGTTAAATTGAATCACTGTGCAGAACTGATACGTCTTTCAAAATCTTGATCCATGTTATCTAAAGTAGGAGATGAACATGAGATTATATTGGTGTTTAAATTTTTCGGCATAATTAAGCATGGGTTTTAAGATGGCGTAACGTCCTTTTCACAATTGAATTGAATTTTTAATTAAATGATACTAGCTTCAATGCCCAAGTCTTTATTTTATTTAAAATCAATCCACCCACCACATGGTGATGTAGTCTGTAATATAGTATTAGTAATACAATAAACATAAACAAACATGCCCCTGTTTATTTTCAAAGTATTATATTCATTCACTGATTGGATTTCCCAAACTTGGTTTATTTGTTACACTTTAATTAAGCTTTCAGTAGGTTTCTGAACCTGGGATGCTTTTTAAACAGATATCCCAATGTTTTATGTCAATATATATAGCGTACTTGCTGAGATTTTTACTTCCCCGGCAATTCAACCATGTTCCCATAAGCATATACTGATTGTCATTTGATTACATCTCACTAATGGGTTCCATTTAGGGCCAGGTTTTTAGTAATTGACAGGTTTGACTAATGGTTTTAATGCTGTTGCAAGTGAAAATTATTCATTGATGTGAATCAAGATAAAAAGAAGTTTATTCCTTGCTTATCAGTCCTATCTTTGTGGGACAAAAAACTAAAATGATAATTGTCAGTTGTTATGTTTAATTGTCTTCATAAATGTTGCCATTCCTAAGTTACATATCTTTTTTATTTTGATAAATATTTAAAAATAGAGATCAATTGTTTCAACTGTAGCGTAAGTAGATTTTCTGTTTCAAACTTTATAATTTCACGATTATGAGACACCTCTGTTGATTAGTAAACTGTAAAACACTTACAGTACATATGTGCATGGTATAATTTTATTACTTAGGCATTTGGATGTAATCTCATACTTTGTGTTGACCCTGTTTTCATGCTGGTGATAATTGATTCAAGGTACAGACACCTGCTTTACTGATAAGCCCAATGTTTCTGGTGTGTTTAATGTTATGTTTGATGACTGACAAGTCAATTTCCTTGTGAAAAATCTTTGTTTGTTTTTATTGCTGTAGTTGTTTTAGTTGAATAATGTTCATTGTGAACAATGTAATATTGTTACTCATTAATTCTTCAACAATAGTTTGTACATGTTGGCAACTGGGAAAGTTGGCTTCTGTCTATATTATATTGTCTGACCATGTGTGAACCAAGCATTTATGTGTATTGTTTCCAGTGAAGACAGCCAGTTTGATGACTGTGTGGAGACAAGGGCTCCAGCTTTCATTTCATTTGAATATCCCAATTACAACATTTTATGCATGGCAGACAGCACCCTTTGATGTTTCTGCTGTTAAATGATTATTTCTTGTATTGATGTATGGTATATAATGTCATCATAGATGGTGGTTTACACTGGGTTAAGGGAAGTCTGTTCTTCACATAATGTGTTCTCTGAAGTTTGTTATGTAATTTTTGGTGCATTTAAATCAAACCAATCAGAAAGAATCTAATTCAGGCTGCAGGGTTTGGTACAAAAATAATCCAATTGTGTACTTTTAAAATATCTTTCGTTACTTTGTTCTCAATGTGTCTGAATTCCTGTTTTTATTTTCTTTCTGCAAACATACTGTTCACGAACTCATGTTAATTTCTGTTTATAAGGCATTTTTAATGTGTTAATGAACAGTTGTATGTTGCTGTCACAAATTCATTACTGAAAAGATAGTAAATTTTTCTATGGTGCAATACTAATGTGTATTTTCTGTTTCTATCCATAGTACAAATTATTCATTGTTTTATAGAGCTTGTTAAATTGTAGAGATTAAAATAACGCTTAACTCACAATATAAATACATCTCTTCTAATCTAACTTGACATTGTTACATAACCCAACCCCAAGATGATGTTGAGAACTTAGATTTTAATATCGCTGTGTCATGTGACCAAATTAATTATGTGTATTTTGTATTGCGATTACTGCCCACCCTAAGCTTGACAGGTACTGTTCTTATCATATTCTCTCGGTCATTGAGATTTGGGAGGATTAGAAAAACAAACAATCGCTAATTCATATTAACCTTAAACTTCTCTTTGTACTGATCAGTTAGGGCAGGGGTCAGCAAAGAAAATTTGTAATACAAACTTGTGGATTTGCTTGTTGACAACGATAGATCATTAAAATCATGAAATTTAAGTAAAATTATTTTCCACTGTCTAGGGCCACATTTTTTTATCTCTGTGATATTGTTATATAAGATTAGATTAAATTTCAAAGGTTTGAAATAGAAATAAGATTCAGTAGATGAATTGTTTATATGAAGTGAAGATGAGTGTGAATCCCATTTATTTTACAGCTTTGTGTGATCTTATCTCATCATCTTGATATGTATAGTATACATTGAATTTTATAGAATGTTAGTTCCTACGACTCATAAAAAGCGTACTTGATAATTACAGTATCAGATGTTCTTGAGATGCGTTAATTATCAAGTGATTGAAGCACCTATATTGTAAATAAACATTTCTCAGTGTATGGCAGTAGTACCTCAAGTTGTTGACAATTTTATTTTTATTAAACGTTGGAGCAATTATTCTGTAATGTAACTTATAATTCATAAAGGCATGAAAAGGTCCCTAGTGTCTGTGATTTTTTTGGCAATTTTTGGAAGGGTCCTGGTTCGGTCAGATTGTGAAAAAATGTTTGGGTTGCTGACATAATTGGGAAATTTTAGGTTGAGAATTGGGAAAAATGTCTTCATTTTAGATTTTGAATGATCCGATACCAGACCCAAACAAAGACGGAAAAAATCGCTGAGTGATCATTACAAAGCCACTGGTCTATCAAGCAGCGTTAAAATGTGACCTACAACCTGCTATAATTTTCCAGCAGGAAGTCGTTTTTCTGCATTAATTTTACAGGAGGAAGTGGTTTTTCAAATGCAGAATATATTAATGAAATAATTTGCTGGTTCATAATCATAATCATATTTACATTAGTGAGCAAATCTTGTATTGTTGTTGTTTTTGACGGGGTGGGGTTACCTGGTATGAGTTCATTTTATGCTTTGATCCTTGCTTCATATATGAGAGACATGCATGTTATTTCATGTTATTAATTTTTTCATATGATATATGTAATGTTAAGTACTTAGTCCTTGGAAGATTTTTTTACTCCTTGTACATGTAATTATCTTTGTTTGATGCCATTTGTTTTAATTGTTCATAATGTTTATGATTATCTTGCTTGATCATTTGCTGTTGCAAATAACTAGTAATTTTTAACATGTATGTATTAGTTTCTTTAACTGAATGTTAATTTATTCAAATTCCTAATTCTAGAAATTTATCAATTCCTTGGATGTCAATATTTTATATACAACTGTACGAGTCAATTTTCAAATTAAATTCTGTACTAGATTTTAAAGCTGATTTTGATGTTTATGTGTAACATCAGTGTTGCTTAAAAGGATTAAATATTAATTGATCAATGATTGTTCGGATCGTATAATGTATCATGATCTCGTGACCTACTCATATTAAAACAGGGGTTGTCTACCTATGAATTAAAGAAGGTGTTACCTGTAGTAATATTTTACACTTTTCCCTTTGAAGTCTTACAAAATGCACTTAAAAGGTCTATTTTTAAGTCCATGCTATCATCTGTATGAATGAAAAATTTAAGTGAAGAATAAAATTCTCTACACAAATGTTTGTTTACATGATATGATTAAATTCATATATTTTATTCAAACCATTCTTGGTTATTTAAAATGTCTTTATTGTTAATTGAATTTTGCATTGATTATGTATAATTTTTATAGAATTGTGTAAACAATCATTTCAGTGATCTACTTCTGTTTTGTTTATTGAAAACTATGTAATATAATGACAGTTGTTTGACAATTGATGATGAATTATTGCAGTGTGTGGTATGGTGAGAATGGTGAATTGTTAACTATTGATCAGATATAAAAGTTAATTTCAAACCAGGCTTATCTACATCACAATCATATACTGACCACTTCATAATGTGTGTTTTCGCTCATAATTTTCCCATATCTTGCTGTAGTTAATTGTCCTCTATTCATGACCTCAGGCCTTCAAATACAGTTGTTGGTAATAAATTACTGGTACTAATTTCTTGTAATATACCTGAGAGCATTGTGGCCTGAGGGTCATACAAGGTGAAATAATGTTGTATACTTCTGTTTGATGTATGTCTTAATTCAGTGGACCCCCTGCTGACTGTGTGTAATATCTCTCATGTATATTTATTCAGCTCTAATGCTATAACCTTTAGATCTCCTTGGTTTGTTTCTACTTCTTATGAATTTAAATCTTCATCCAATTGAGAAAGTAATTAAATTTTGGCAATGAGGATGACTTGCTTAACGAAATGTGATGGTTTGAAATTTTGATTTTGATAATAAAAGTCATTAATACATGATAAATTAAATAGTGTAATGTTTATTAGATGGCATGACTTCCTTAGTTTTTATACATTAAATATCCATGGAAGTCAGACATTTATACTCCTGACAAAAAGTAAATTTATGACATGAAGTCCCCATAATTGTAACTTTTGTATATTAATTTTGTTTGTATTTGAAGTTGATACTTAATGAAAACAGAATTTGTATTTATTGTCAAGTTGGGCAGGTGATTGTTAATATTGTAACATTTTTAAAGTTTTCATTGGTAATTTGTACCCATCCTACGCTAAATATCTCGAATATCAACCCAACCCCTTTTCTGCGCACCATCTTGATACAAACACACTGGTAACTTGTCTGCTACTCCTTGTTATTATACTTAAGGTTAGTCCTATTATGTTGGTATTTCCAATTATCCATTTTTGATGTAAATATTGTCTCCTTGCTTACATATCTACCCCGGGGTATAGTGTATACAAATATCAGTCATGTATGTGATTGTATGGGATAGGTTTTTTATTGCTCTTCGATTTATCTGTATGATATACTGAACTTTTAAAGATGGATTGTAATTGGTGCAATCCTACATCTGTGTATAAAATGGGTGTAATTCATGTATTTAATAATGTTTATGCTGTGATTTACCATAGGCTATTTCAACCCTATAGCGATATGAATGTACTTTTCGCTATTTAAGTTTGTTATTATTTGTGTTAATTATCACCACACCGCATAATCCACTCATTACTGAACATCTGATGAATAGACAGTTCTCAGAGGCATCCTGGTTCATGAACATTTCCTTTCACTTTGTCATGTAGAAAATGAAGTGAGTTCTTAGTCATTTCAACCTTACTGAATTGTAAACTATTGGTTTCATTGACAAACTGTTCTGTTAAAATGTCCTTGATGTGTAAATGTCTGGAGCCTTGTTTCATTGTCCGTATATTGTTGTCACTGAACTTCTTACGTTGTAGGTTGCACAGTACTAAATTAATGTTGTGAAGTCTGGTTTTATCATTTTGTTTGTTTGATTCCTCATTAAATTTTCAAACATGTTAGAGAATTGGCTGCAGGCTTTCTATTGTATTGGTTATTCAATATACATGCAATGATGTATGTGTAATTCTGTGTGTTACAAGTTCTGATTTTCTGTATCAATGGAAATACTATTTCCTGACATTTGGGGTTATACCTGCCAGACTTTGTATTGCATGTAACGATTGTAAGTCATCATACTGCTAGAAATAAGCAAATAAATACTTTGTCCAAAATTATGGTTATTGTCCAAAAGTATGGCTATTTTTAAAAAGGTAAGAAATATTAGCATTAAATGACACTGTTTATTTCAAATATTCATTGGTGCAACATTATGTTACATACTTATAACAAAAGTGTATGGAAAATTTGTGCTAGTTTTAGGCTCAAATCTTTCTAAAGGCTTTGAAATGACCATATTGTCGGATGAAATAGTTTTAGCTGGTTCTGTTATAATGAAATTATTCAACATCTTGGTTATATTTATTGCTTTAGAATTTCTAAAAATCGTTTTTTCTTAATTCTGTACTGTTAATGTTTTTCTTCTACCTGTTTTTATCTGAAATATTTGTATGATGATAAATTGTAATTCCCCCTAATGTCAGGGTCTTGTTAGTCATGCAAAGCGTCGTTTATTTCAGAGATACTTGTTCATAGACTCGAAGGTTATGATTCTTGTCTATTGTTTACATATATGCTGATAATAAAAGTGTTTCAGTTGATGTTTGATTCAAGTTATTGTTGTTAAAAATTGGCTCATCGTGATACCTCATGCGTTTTATTACCCTGTTGATCAGCTGATGCGTGAAATAAGTATGTAGATATAAACTTTGTCACCAATAAAAAATACAGTGTCATGACTTTACTTAAAATATGATGCAATAAATATGTACTCTGAATATTACATATGCACTACGCAGGTGGCAAATGACTGCAGACATAATATTATAGCTTGAATATAATTGCTGCAGTTCTGTGAAATTATTTGTTTATTGTTTACAATAATTGTGAACATTTTTGATAGGTTTATTGAAATATTGTTAGAATTTTATCAACTTAACGAAAATTCTATGAAATTTATCTCAGAAAACTTGGGAGAATTTGTTTAGAATGTCACCATTTTGTTTAACATACCTTATATTTAGCTCTAATTTGGTTATTTTAAGTCTTAAATTAAATATTTTCTTACTAGGTTAAATATTTATTAAGTTTGTTGGTAGTTTTTCTTGGTTTAAATGAGTTGTTAAAGCCACATATGAACCAGTGAAGTCTGTTTACATAATGACAGAATTAAACCCAGATTATGTTAGGAAAATATTGTTTTTTAGTGGTACAGCACACCTGGGGACTGTATTGTAGGGGGGGTCATTGTGGGTTTAACACCTATTGTAGGCATTTTATTATTTTGTAATGATTTCAAAGTGATAAATGAAGTTTATATGTGTTAATTTTCTACCTTCCTTGTGCTAAAAGGTTACTGTTAACCTTTTCATTTTGTATTTGTGATAAATTTTTTAATATAAATGAATCTTATCATCTTGATTTAGTTTATGTACAGATTACATCCTTTCAATGACAGCACATTTTTTAACCCCAATTAACCCATATGAAACCCAAGTTAACATCAGTTAACCTGTTTGAAGTCCCATTGAACCCCAATGACAGGCATATGGAACTTCAGTGAACCATAATGAATATTTGTGGAACAGCAGTAAATCCCAATGAATCTTTTGTTAACCCCAGTGTATCCCAATGAATCTTTAGTTAACCCCAGTGTATCCCAATGAGTCTTTAGGTAACCCCAGTGAACCCTATTGAATCTTTAGGTAAGCCCAGTGTATCCCAATGAATCTTTAGGCAAGCCCAGTGTATCCCAATGAATCTTTAGTTAACCCCAGTGTATCCCGATGAATCTTTAGTTAACCCCAGTGAATCCCAATGAATCTTTATGTAGCCCCAGTTTATACATCTTTAGGTAACCCCAGTATATACCATTGAATCTTGAGGAAACCAAAGTGTATCCCATTGAATCTTTAGGTAACCCCAGTGTATCCCAATGAATCTTTAGGTAACCCCAGTGTATTCCAATGAATCTTTAGGTAACCCCAGTGTATCCCAATGAATCTTTAGGAAACCTCACTGAATCCTGATGAAGCCCTGAAGAAACAAATGTAAATGAGGACACTCTGAATGGCACTTAGAATTTTCTTTAAAAAGTTGTATGATAATTTATTGAAGTTCTTTTAACACATATTGTACTACATCATTTTGAAAATTTCCCTTCCTTTAGTAAATGCTCCTGATGATATTACCAAAGTCTAATTATTATACTTATGGTCAAAGCTCAGTGGTTCATGTTCTACCTTTCGTCATAACATTTGGTACACACTTCTGGTGTGAACAAGAACTTGTTTTTACCATTTTTACCATCCAGCTCTTTGATATACATCATTTGTAATTTGATTGGTGTATTCCAAATTATATTTTAATTTGATATAGTGCAAATTTTGTAGCCAGATGTTTTGTGATTCTTGTTTCTTCTGTAAGAAATGAAGTTATTTAATATTCATTCCTGTCTTTGAGTAAAACGTCTATGATGTTTAACCATGTGTTTTGCTGTGTGTTTGATGTGGACTGTTACTCAAGAAACAGGTGCTTTCAAGTCTACCGACTTCTGTTGGAAATGAAGGGAAAAAACACGAAAACATTATGACAGCTACATGGCTTACATTTATTGATAATATTTCACCAATTGTGTGATGTTATGAAGAATAGTGTTTATATTACTAATTTACAATGTTTTCGATGTTAATGAGGTATCCTGACAGACCAATGAAAATTGGCCAGGCTTGTAAAAAATACCCTTCCCTTAATTTACTGTTGGTTTATTTGTGAGGACTGTAAACAAATTATTTCGTTATTACGTCCTTATGTTTCTGTGTTAACTTGTTATGACATTGTGTGTTAGTTTAACATGGCTACTGTCTTTTCCTGGTTGATTTTATTTACAGTAAGAAACATAACATGATGTACATGTTAGTTGTGGTCTAACTTTCTGTTTGAAGTTTTAAACAGTCTAAGCAACATTTCATATCATGATTATTGTTATCAATCATTCAATGCCAGCCCCACTCGTATTTATTACTGATAAATCACGTTGCTAGCATAAGTATGCAGTTAATAACACCATGATTTAAAGAATCCTATTTTTCAGGTTTTTTTAGTTATAACAAAAAGTTGTTCAAATAACTGACAGAAAGTACTACTGGAACAACTACTGTTGTCTGCACTTTATAGTAGTTTTACTTATTATTAAGGCCTAAAGAAAAAAAGGTTTGTTTCTGGTTACATCCCCCAAAAATTATGGGTCGGTAGGTAGGGATTTTTTTCTTTAATGTTTTTATTTTACATGTAGCGGCAGCACTGTTGTGAAAATTACAATACAGCACTAAGATTTGGATGCCGTAAAAATTATGAGTTGGTTAAGGTAAAAGATGGGTCGGTCGGGTAACTGGAAACAAACCTATTTTTTAGGCCTAATTTTGTAAAAATTCTGGACTGTGCTTGATTATTTACAAAATAAAGTCCCTGGGGGCTGTTGCAGGTTACAATTTGCCTGGCCTATATAACTTCTACTAGTCTGTTCCCTGACCTGTATACACTGCACTGGTGCTATTTAGTACATCCCTCTCTCAGACAAGCCTGACCTATCACATCTATATTCATTATGTTGGGTTGACCGTTATGTAATAAGAACATACAGTAGAGATTATGGTATTTAGTTAGTTACTATGATAGTTGATAGAGATGTCAAGTTTGGGTTATCAATGATCGCTGTATGTTGTCAGAATTGTCAGCTACAATGTGAAGATCTACAATCATGTCAACTGGCTACTTAGTAATAATTACTTACACTGCCCGGATGCTAATTATTTCATGTATAATTGTCACTCATGTCCTCTTACATTTGTCAAGTGGTGTCTGCTGTTTGCATCTTTGTGCAGACCAAGCTATGATGCTATGATTGTTTGTGTTTTTATTCATATTTGTTTGTCGAATATTCTATTATTATTTGTTCAGCTACACTATGAAGGGTTTATTAGGGTATATTGTTTTATGTAAACTCATGTTTTTGATGTTCTAAATTCAATACACATGTATGCCTGTATTTTACGGTACAGTCAAACCTGTGTTTGTGGCCACCTCCGAATAATGACCGCCCTGTAAATAAAGGCCATTCTTTGAAAAATAGTCACTGAATGTTTAGTAGAAACTGATATCCAAATATGGGCCATCTGACAACAAAGGCCACATTTTGTCTTTCCCAAAGGTGACCTTTTGTCACAGGTTTGACTGTATTTATACACTTTGTCTCAACTGCTGTTCAGGTATGTATCATCATCTGTTGGTTTGTTTTCAATAAAAAATGTTGCTATAAAATTTTATCAATAAAAAAATGAATATATGAACTTACTAGCAAGTAGTGGAAGGATTAAAAATTTATGATTTGTTTTTATTTTCATTGTTGACATTGTATGATAGACACATTTTCTGACTGCGAAATGTTCCTGGTGAATATTTTATGAACCCTTGAAGTTATCTTGGAAGTAGGTATTTTTATGCTGAGAAATCTCAGTAATTTAATGGACTCTTGACCAGTAATTTGGTGCCTAATTGTGATCTCCAGAATGCAAATTTTCAGCTCATTTCATTCCGATTTGTGTCTCATACAGCTGCTTGATTGCCTCGTAATTAGTGTGGGAAAACTAGAATCTAGTCAACAACAGCAGTTGGACGCCAACATGAAAAGAGGAAAGGTAGAAGCTAAAATATCTATCAACTAAAACAGTAAAATAAATAGTTACTTGTCAAGATTAGACCTACAGATTTAGTTGCGTTTTAAGATACTACACATTAGTAAAATACATGCATAATTCGGGTTTTATAGTTTCAAAGACAAATGTATAATATTTCATAGTGCTGTAGATCTTTCTTCAATGAAAACGTAAATACAGAACATTTTAAAATAGCTGCATCTAACATGTCTTAAGATATACATCTTACATTAAAGATTATGTAATGCTAACTTTGCTTTGATGTTTTCTGCTCTTTGATAAATTTCTTCTTTTCTTGAAGTAATTCCACAGAGATCACATACTTACAAATGAAGTAATTAAAAGACACTATTTTACTTGAAAATTTTTTCTCTTCATTTTCTGAAGTTCTATGTGGTTTTTTTTTTGTATAACTTGTTTGATTCTACCATATTAAAATGATGAAGTTCTTTCTGGAGGTTTTTGCTGTATGACATGTACACTGTGTAGTGATCAATGTTCAAAACATTCATGCCGCATGATCCTTGCTATTGTTAGGTATTATATTTAGTGTCATTATATTACGTTATGAAGATGCGAAAATGTTGTTTTATTAAGTCTTGTCTTGTAGCATGATTTGTTGACTTCGATATTTTGTGCCGTACAAATAAACAGAAGTGATACATGATTGTTTGAGACTTTTTATCTCAAATTATCTAAAAATATTTATCTTTTTTTGCCTTTTTGTGGTTATTTGAACAAAAGTTCATAAATGTCACCCTAGGTCTGACCTGAATAGCTTTTAATTTTACAATTTTATGTTGCATGTAAACACTTCCTGTATAAGACATTAAACAACAACAAATAATGAAATTTAATTACTATAATCATATCTTTTCACACAATCAGTGTTTAGAACCATAATGTATAGATTCTGATCAATGATGGTTTTGATGTTCGCCCATATGGGGACGATTTAGATGAAGCGTTTGGGCACACTTTGATTGTTACATACGAGATTATCAGATCAAAGTTATATGGGTACCTGGGATTTACTTGATCTTGCGATTACTTTAATTGAATCTCTATTCTCTCAGTGAAGTAATGGATCATAGAACAAAGCTTCTAGACGACCAAGATCAACCAAGATGAGCGAACTGATCACATGGGTGGCTAGTTTGTAACTTACACCATTGTTTTATAAGTGACATTTGACTTGGTTTGAATATAATGTCCATTTGAATGCTTTGTTAAGATGAATATAATTAATACTAATTAAGTATATGCTTTCAGTGGCTCTTGCTTGTAGAACTGGCACACTGTGATTGGGTTATCTGGTCAATTTTAGGGATTTTTACAATCAAGGAAGTACAATTTGTGCGCTTGGTTTTCATAGCAGTCTAACAATCATTGAAAAATTTATAAATCATATTTCTTTGTTTGAAACGCTGATTGGTATTCATTTTATTAATGTTCAATTATAAATTGATTTGCTGTTGATATTATTATCATTATTATTTTTATTCCCATATGGAATAAATTTACATTTTGTGTTCTCAATTTTGTGGTGTTAAATTGAATTTTTTTTGGCTCCTGTGTTAATAATTAGCGAACAAAATTCATGGTCCAATGATGGCAAAATAGTGTTGATAATTTGTAGCGGATAGCTAACCTTTGTTTGATTTTGTTCATTGATTTTGTAAATTGTTGAATTATTATGGAAACTGTGAGTTTGTGCTCTATAGTTATGTTATAATTTACCGCTTTGTTGTGTTTTTGTTGTAAATGTTTGCTTTGATTTAGAATATTTGAGGTTTTGTATCTATTTTATTTGGTTAAACACCATTTAATTGCTTTTGTTCAGTTTCCTCTGTTATATTGCTTGAAAAAGAATTCTGTCTCAAATTCTGAGTTTAATCACTTTAGGGGATGATTTTATTGATTGAATAGGGATCTATTATTACTGAGTCCTAAGAAAATATTTCACATTGAAAACATTGTAAACAGAAATTATGATTTTATTCAATTGTACATTCACTGTTGCTCATTGATATCTATTGTCATTCCTTTGGTGTTCGGTGGTACTATGTGAACGAAGAACTTAAAAGCCAGTTGTAAAATCTTTGCCATAATACTCGCACAAAGTAGCCTGGATGTGATTTTACGCATGGTTCAATGACCATTATTTGATGAGTAAACTATGTCAACATACACTGTGACACATACCTCTACTGCCTGCCATTGTTAGTCTAACTTCAAAGGTAAAGATAATACTAAATGTAAACAGTACCACAATCACTCCTACATATACACTGGTAGTATAACCTCAGTGCTGTGTATACTGTCCCTATAGCAAGAAGAAAACACCTTTTTCTCTCGATATTCATACCCATTTTTTCCTTTAAAACAAATTAGGCGATGAACAATCAAGCAAGTGGTAGAAGTTCAAATTTTGAATGGTCATCACGATATGTTCCTATTTATAACTCGGCTGAATTTGCGATAAGAAAATTATTACTCAGTCAATGTGTATTTACTATTTGTATTTTTCTTTCTCATTTACATATTTTATTTCCACCAGCAAAAGGTACCATACTCAATTTGAAAGCAAATTATTCTTTTTCATTTACTGTTTATGTTCGTTTATTCTTACTGGCTTGGTCAAGGAAACATTTTAGGAGAAAATTGAACATATTTTTCCAACATTCATTCGAAAGAATCTGTCTATATTAACCAGTCAGACTATTTTGCCATTAATTTGCTATATAGGTGTTAATTAAGTCTGGCTATTACTATGTCTAGTTTTGGCAAACTTAGGAGTCTACAATATGTTTTCTAACATTATGAATCAGGCTATGAACGCGCCCCACCAGGGCTATATAAATTTCTGTAATGAAAACCAACTGTTGATGTGATACTTGGTAGGTGTTAAGGTTTTAGTCACATGGGAAGATGGATAATGATCATATTAATAATGGTGAACCACCTTGTACTTGCTGCTGGGGGAAGTAATCGTTTCACAAGTTTCCAATTTACTTTATGCTATTTTGAGTGATTAGTGAGCTGTAAAACTATGTTATATATTCAACAAAGTGCCTTCCTATACATGCTGCTTGAGGCATTCTCTAAGAATTGGAGAAAATTTTACAAATTATTAGAAATAATAAATGGTTACTGAAAGCGCAAATGACAGACTACAAGATGGACCAGAACCTAATTATAACAGCCACATGGTTAATGGAGATGCTGGAATTGAACTGTTTTGTTCGCCACTGGTTTCTAATACACTTTGCTTTTGCATTGAACATGCGAAAATTACAAATAGTTATATCTGCGGTGAAGTTTTCTCTTTGATCTACGCTTATCGAGTTAAATAAATATGGCAGAACTTGTTTTTACCATTCTCTCTGCAATTGTATTAGCTTAACTTGCCTGATTTAAGATTGAAAATGTTGCAGAAATGGGTTCGAGAGTTCTTATTGATCTCGGTCTTGCTTTTAAGGATATTTTCATACGAAGAGTATGTTGGTGGAAATTGAATACATCTGTTACAAATGGCAATTATTCTGTTCTATGATTATTGTCATAATTTTGTAAAAAGATTCCTGAATTCTTTTTAAATATGTGTTACTTGAATCCCCTAACTGCAGCCCTTTTTACTAAGTTTTGGTTACTTGAGAGATAATCATTGTATAGTGAAATGTATTCTAGTGTTTATTGTTTTATAACTTTGCTAGTCTTAAATATTGATTTATTATAGTAAGAAATTATCTCCTGAGATAGTTTTGCTCTAGATTGCCATATTTCTTTTTATAATCGCTCTGCTTTAATAGACATTCCCTCAGCTTTACAAAGGGGGAGCGATTATTCTAGTTTTGTTGTCAAAAATCTGATAATAGTTTTGGTCATGTATGTAAAGATTGTGGTTAATCCTACCCCTAAACATGTAGAAAGTCTTTTTAAATTTACTTGTTCTAATGCATGCTTTTACTGGAAGTCAAACCTTGCGTCTTCACAGTTGCACCTAGAACGTGGCCATGCCAATTATTGTGGATGTCCAGCTCTAGTAGGGTAAACTTAAGGTCAGTTAAAGGGTATATATTTAATCATATTTTGTCAAATGTACTATGTATTACTGTTTTAGATGAGTTTAAGACTGTGGTCCAGTGGTTAGTGTGCTGGACTTGTTACCTGTAGATCTGGGTTCGAATCCCGGTTGCAGCAGGTCATACCCTTCTATGAAAATTTTACAAACATGTCGGTTTTCCTCTATATGTTGAGAAGTTGCCGGCTCCTTGTGAAAAGTGTAAGTTAGTACTGGTTAGCATGTAGTCCAGGAAAACTGGTTAGGTACATGTGAACTGGACACCTATATAACTAAAAAATTGTTAAAAACTGGCATTAGACCCCGGTGATAATAATTCACATAGAAACAAAACAAACAAAGATGAATTTAATTGGATAAATGGACTGTGGTCTGTACTTCTCTGCACCTTCTTTTTTAAAGAGCCAATCTTATATCTGATTAATTTCATGGCATTTACAAAACAGAGCACTCCACAACATCATTTGTGACATCACACAATTGACACAAGCATTATGAATTCGGACTGTTATTTAGTATAATTACTATCAATAAGAACGCTAATTATACTCTGGTCGGGATATCATGGAATAATATTATAAATAAGTATTGTGTCATTTTAATTTGTGTTAAAAGTTGTCCTTTGTCTAATTAACGTTTTATATTCTTGAATTATCGAAAGAGAAGCACAACAGGTCATTTTGGGTTGTTTTTATACCCGTTATTCCATTTATACAGGTTATTCCATTTTATCCTCCCATCAATTTTCACTTTCAATTTTTCAGTCCATAATGACATACATTTTTATAAATTCACTTGCCAAACACATATATTGAAAACTATTTTCCATTGGGGTCCCCGGTTTTGGCTGTTTCATAAACCACCTGATTGTCATGACGTAAACAGTCTGGTCGCTAGATTTTGCTATTTATTCAATTTCTGCTGCACCCCATTTCATATTCTGTTATTCTTTGACTAAGAATTTGCGAGTATATCCACCGAAATATGTGCACTTAAATTTCTGTTTCTGACTTTTGCTGCAAAGATTTGTTATAATCATTGGTATCACACAGTGTACAGCCTATCTGAAGGTTGAAGAAATGGGAAACCGTCAAAGATGGTGCAAAACATGGCTTTGTGACCTAAATTGACTCTCCCACCCTCTCCAAAATACTAATTTCCCCAAAGCCCACCCAACACGTGGAACCATTCACGAAAAAACTTGGAGAGCAAAACAGTGTCCACCAGAAATCTTCCACCTTGGAACAGCCTTGAACAATTAAAGTAAGTTAGAATGGATAAATTTCAATGAAGTTTTATAAAACATTTATGTAGAGATTTGAATTATATTAATCATATCAAAAATCAGTTCATTAAATTGCACAGGTCTTTTAGTTTGCTTAGAGTTTCGTATTTCTGCCATCAAACAGTAAGATTACATCACCTGTGTATTGTTAAATAGTTTAAAATATTTTTACAGTCATAACTTTTGAATTATCCACTATGAAATGATAATTTGTTAAAGTTATATTTAATGTTATTAGTGGTAGTCCATGTTTTTTTTGCATAAAAAACTCCACTTTGAACTAGTTCCATGACCAGTATCTGTTTTATGTAGTCTCTTTATGTAGTAATTATTGTTAATTAACTGTTTTATATGTGATAGTATTGGGTAAATACTCACTGTTTTATCTCCATTGCTCTTGTATGATGAAGTCTTTGATTATATGTAGAAACTTCAAACGATCAAAGTTCTTTGATGTTTTTGTGATGTCAGAACAGTTGCATTCTTCGCTTGTTTTTACATTTTCTAACCCTGACTGGGGGGGGGGGGGACTGTGGAAGTTTTCCAAACTCCATTCAAAAACCTTGGATTGTGTGTAATGTGATAAAATTGACGGCTACAATGTACCATGCCCTTCAGGGCTTGGTAAACAGTTTTTCTTTAAATTTCAATATTTAATTATTGACTATTTAATTAAGTTAATTGATTTCACACGAAGCAGATGTTTGTTTGAATTGAATTTCTGAGGCCTGGTGTTACAAGACTTTAATTGATGTCTGTCAATATAGAAATGATGATTAGAGTTATTTGTTTTGGTTATTGTATTTATTCAAGAACTTTTTATATAGTATTAGTACTTACGTGTTACATTTTACAAATGGGTAAATAGATTAATTCTAATTTTTATGTCTTTGGAACTATTTGCTTGTATTGTTTTGTGTGTGTGTGAGTTTGGACGTGATAGATATTTGCAGCAATTTTGTCAGAATAGAATAGAATAGAATTTTAAAATTCATTTTCATTAAGCCAATTAAATGATTATTTCTTCATTTTCATTTTTTTTTTAAATCAATTATTGTAAATTGATATTTGATGGTGGTTTGCTTCGAAGGCATTATGACACATTACTGCAAGGTAACTGCTGACCATGCTTTTGAAAAGGTTACCTAAAAAAATTTTGAAAGTCATAAGAACCTGCATAAGTATAAAGTATACCATTTTTTTTTTCCTTTTAAGCTACTATATAAAATTTTAATTTATGTTGTATTATAAAAATGATGTTAATGATGACAGAGATTTTAATAAAACCCTTTAAAAAATATTGTACATTTCTTTTGAGTTTTTATTCATAGAAGGAACAACTGTTGTACCATAAAAAAAGCTTCCATAAAATATTGAATCGTTTAAAAGGAGTGTGTATAGTTAATATGGTCATTAAGATAATTAATTGCAAGCGAGAGAAGTGTGGCGGGTTGCAACACTGATTTGAACTTTAAAATTGGTCTCAAGTCATGTATGTGCTCAAAAATGCATGAAATACCAGTCACAATGAGTCGACATTTGCTGCATAATTCTTACAGATGTGGCAACGGCTGTGACTTAATTTTGAAACAAGAAAATGATCATAAGTTACGGGAATCGATCTTTGTTTTTTTAATGAGATGACGAAATTGATAATTAGTGAGCAGTGGGAAAACGTTTCATGCTAAAGTGATCTGAGGCATTTAAACACTTAGTAAATACATTTTTCAGTGCATTTCATACATTTTTGATATCTCTAATGAATATTTGTTGTTGTACTTAGTGGATTATTACAAAAAGATAAAGCTCACAATTTCTAAACTTTCTTTGTTGTGTAATGCCACATATGTTCCTAATTGTTGCTGTAGTATTGTATTGTTAAAATGATGTAATGGTGTGTTCTTTCGAAAGTGCATGCAGACTTGGTTGATAATTGCTATAGCTAAATGCGACAAAATTGTTCTGGTTTATTAAAAATGTGTCTTGGTTAATAATATGGATAAATCATCGTATTGTATGGACTCATGCATATCTATGGTTACCTTTTGATTTGTATTATTTTAATTTTATAAGTAGTTACATGAACTTCGTGTGTGAAAGACGTCTGTTCATTACTTAAATTAATCACTAAGCAAGCATGACTTGTCAATATTGTCTTCGAATAAGTTTGTTGACAAAAACTTAATTGGCTCGAAGAAGTTTTATGTGGGGGAAAATAATGGTTAAAAATGGCTGTTGGAGTTTGAAATACTTCAAAGTAAACTCATAAACAAGTGCCATTAGTGAATAAATGTTTCATGATAATGAGTCAAGCAAAAAGACCCTTCACTGTGACAAATTGTAACAGCATTTTAAGTACCATTTCCCTTAGCATATGCATTCTTTTTATCATTGATTTAAGAGTATGTAGTGTACATAGGGAACAAGTTGTAAGATCATGAAAAAAGAAGACAAGTGAGCCCCTTGTAGTGTTATTGTTCATTCCTAATGGATGGTGCTTGGTACATGACAAATAAAATGTTAAGAGTCAATTTGTGGAAACGGGCCCAAAAAACTATTTGTCTTATGAAAACTGAAACCTGGCATCATCCATGTCGAGTGTCGGTGAAAGGAAACCCGATACTGTATATTGTTACTGCCACAGCTGATTATACAACAATAGTACCATAGGAACCAAAGGAAATAAGTTCATTCAGTAAAGTTTTTACTGGTGTTAGTGTTGTATTAAGCATTTTGTTTTAGACATTATGTCAAAGTTTGCTTGCCTGAAAATAATCCAAAAATATCTTCATGAAAGAAAAACTGGGATGTTCGCATTTTTAGGTAATGATAATTCTTCACGTTTTTTATGATATGATAATTCAAGTGAAAAAGATTTCATGTGCGGAGGAGAAATCATGAGAAATGGCATGGCTTCCATTATATTTAGATATGTTTGAGATTGTGGACAGATAATGTGATTATTAACCTTCTCTGCAAGATGCCTGTGATGTGAGCCAACAGCTCTCCATGTAGTCATGTGATAGTCTTCATCTCTAAATGGCTTCATGCATACATTCAACACCATTCCACTAGAGGACCTTAGTGTACAGGTCTTAAATGCTTTCACATTATTTACGTGACTCAGATTTATATTTTACGTCAGACCACACATACAACATATTCATTTTTTATTGATGAATTTTGGAAATGTACCAAAGTTCACACATTGTGAATGTTAAGTTGCATTTTTCCAATCAATAAAAGTATCAATGAAGATTTGGCTGTGTTTGGAATTATGATATATGTTCCGATTTTTCATGATTGTGTTATTTTCATTACGATAAGGAAATATGTGAGATATGTAGTGGTGTTTCCTTTCTATTCAATCATTTCTTCCAAGCATTTTGGTGGAATAGACCACAGTCTGTACGCCTGTGTATTTCTGTATTATATCCACAGTTTGACAGGAGTTCCCTTACGCATCATTAACTGGAGGAGAATCCTGTTGAATCACACAAGAAATGCTTTTTTTGGCTTATTGTTGACTAGCTACTTACAGCTTGTGAATTTATATATAAACTTTGACATTCCATTTGTGTCATTAACATACTGTTGATTAATACTTTCCATTTTCCATCAATCATTGTAATTTGTTGTTTCGCTTGCATTTTAAGCTTGTACTTATTTACACAGTGTCAATGAGTTTAATGATTTCATTTCCAATTTGAAGTTAAGATTTATATACTGAGAATGTATTGTTTATTATGCAGCTGGTTTGTTGTATTTGTTGTTAAGGTATAGGATTTCAAAGAACCTGGGAGGTGAGCATTTCCTTGAATTCATCACTATTAAACATATTGTCATTACTTTTAAGTGTTTTCTCATCTGAACTCCAAGCAATGGAATGGCAAAGCATATGTATGCTTTAAGTGCTCATGTACGTGTTTGTTTGCCAAGAAGGTAGACATTACTTGTTCAGGCTAGTCAGATGATATTGTACTAACCAACAAGCTTATGGTATCTGAGGTCAAGATGGTACTCCATTTCAAACATAGAACATCCCAGTTCCTTGAAAAGGTCCTTCTATACTAAACATCATGTGGTGTTGAAGTAATTAATGAAAATGTAGTTTTCTTATGCTTTTGATTGTGTAAGCTTTCTGAATCATTGTTTGGATGATAAAAATTAATGGAGTCATTTGGTGATGGTTAACTGATGGTCAGTACTCCAGAATTAAATACACTGGCTTACTGTCACTGCGTCTGATTTCTTTCTGGGACTTGAGTATTTTCCATATTTATTGTAAGGGTAGTCTGAAGTCTGTCAGTAAGACTTTATCTGTTAATTGATGATGATTTTATTAATTGGTTTTGCTATGTTGATAATGATATAGGGTGTGTAAGACTTGGCTCTTGCTTTAGAGGTGGTGTAATCCTCTGCATGTCTTATTTGATTGTGAGATGTATGGTCTGTGTGATATTGTAACCTCACAGTTCTAATATAACGCATAAAATGTGTAGCACTGTACTTCTTGTCAATGAAAGAACAGATCTGAAATAAATTTACTTATAATTATAGTTGAATTTTGTCCTTTTTTTGTCTTCATGTGGCAAGAATTTACCTGGGACCACTGATGGTCAATTCATTATGCCATGTTAAAAAAAGATATTATTTGTTCATCAAGATGAATTTAACTAAATGTGACTGAATTTTAACATTTTCCCTGTTAAAATTTGATGTATAATTCTCTCTATATTTGTATGCACTTCTAGTAGTTATATAGATATATATGTGTGGGTCATATAAGTAGGGTTGTATATTGGTGTTATTTTTCTTCTGGTACAAATTAGTGCACTATTCATTCTTTGCTTCTCAAGAATGTCTTTGTACTTAATGTCATTTCCTGAATCACTTTGACTTTTAATGTTTTATCATATGTCATGTGAAGTCATGAAAATTGTTTAAACTTACCCATTGACATGTTTACACTTGAGAGATTTTCATATGTACCAAGTCAGTCATGACTTAAAAATTCGGAGCGCTTTAAATTACGGGCGTATATCTCGTATTTATTCATGGACTGGAGGAATAGGTATTCATAATTGATCACCAGGTACTAGTAAATCTTCAAGAAAATTTCGAATGGCTTCGTTTACATATGCATATTTTATGGAGTTCAACATGAAACGTTTTTTAACCAAATGGATCAATGATAATTTAGTGTTTAGCTGCCATTTTCTATGTCCCCTTGAGCACAATGACCATAAATAATATGTGATCTTATAAGGCTTGACTTCCAATCCTTTCAAATTGTTTATTATCTTACTCTTTTATCAATATAATGAGAATATTTTATGTTATTACCCTCTTCTTATGTTGTTCTATTGAAGAGAAATATAATTATTTGGTTTGATTCTAGTCGGGTCTCGGTCACAAGTGTTTTGTAATGGAAAAATGATTATTTTATCTATATACTTGTTTGGTCTCATGTACCAACTGATGGACTGTAATATTGAAAAGGTTCACTGAGTGCTGTCAATATTTGAGATCAAGATTTACAACAAATCTGATGTAATTGAATGTATACAAAGCTGATTTTAATCACTTTGTGTCCATTGACCTTCAGGATTAGTTTTTATGATAGAATATAATTTAATATTTTTTTTTGCTCTGATATTGAATGAATAAATGGAGAATTTTCCCTTTGTAAAAGTTTGTGCGAAAGGTCAAGTCCCTTTTAAACCAAAGCAATCTTATTTTTCCTGTGTTGGATACAAGATATATTTGTTTGTATGTATTTGATTGTTTTGTTTTGTTTATTGATGTTAACACCTTCTAATTTCAGGTAAACCGCCTCCTGAAAGTGGTCGTGATGGACCTTTTGGTTATATGCCCAACTTTCCACCATATCACAATGGTTCAAGTCCTACCACTATGGTAAGTGAATGTCTGTAGAGAAGCCTTTAAGTTGGTGGTATTATTGTAATATTGTTGTCTTAGCTGTCAGTTATCGACAGAAAAATTCCAACAAAATCAGAATTAAAATTAAAGAAGCATGAAACATCTTCCAACAGAAACATTCTCAGTGAGCTGTACGCAAATTTCACCATTCATCATGTCCTGATATAACTTAAAATTTTGTTGGGGGGCGGAATATTAGACTTATTTTATTTATGATATGAGCAATATCTTAGAGTTTTCATGAATATGTTTTGTGATAGATCATACTGATTCAAATTTTATTATTGTCCCCACTCAGGATTTCTTGAAGACATTTTCAGATCATCATATTCAGTTGTTAAAGGGAAGTTACTCTAGATTTTCTTTACCTTTTTGAGAAAGTTATATTGTTGCGATTTCTGGCATACAAAAACTCCATGTAGAAAATGCAGAGATTATCGTGAGATATGAATGATGTTTTATTCTCCTATTTCTGTATTTAGATTTTATCTTTGAACAAACAAAACTTAAGATCAAAGGCATTTAAACTTGATCTGTTATGTTTGAGTGAAATTTTCTGCCACTTTCCATCATTTGTGTACCGTAAATTCTAGTGAAGTTTTTTTCTCAACAAATAAATGTTAGTAAAATCCCGAGTGTCTGCATTTTTTGGCTGATTTCGTACCTGGGAACAAATTTATTTTATTAAGATTCTCCTCAAAAATAAAACTATTTAATCAACGCATTTAATTAACACTTGGCTCCTTTTATTTTTGGAATTTTCACATATTGTCCTTTATGTAATAAATTTGATATGAAATATGATTTATTTTGTGATTTTTTTACTAGTTTTTGATGTCTGGTTTTCAACTAAGAAAACTGAGTTTCATATTTTTTTAAGAAAAAAATGTGTAAAAATGATAAAACGTTTGTTTACCATAAATCTCATGAGTAATACTTGTCAAATTGGCATCAACAATTTATTTTCCTTGCCATAAAATAATGGACATTTCTTTATTTGTTGATGGATTTAAAATAGATATAAAAGTTTTAAACTGGCTTTCAATTAACACAGATGAGAGGTGACATGAACTCATGATGTGGAAAGTGGTCGTTAAATGGACTTACATTGATTAGTGTCAATACTTGGAACAAGTGCTTGATCTCTTTGATCTTGATAAATATTGATGTATCATAAATGGGCACTCATTGTGTGTAATTAGAAATGAAGAAACGATTGAAATCCAATTAAAAATGGATGTAATATCAGTAACATGTATCTGATATGTGGGATAAGATCAATCAGATTTTGATGATTTATAAATTGTAGAATTTTTTTTTTGTTCGATAGATCGATGGTAGATTACTATAGTTGGGTAGTTATTTATAATGTACTCAGATACGATGTGGGATATCCCGGATCTTAGTTTTAGTCTTTCTATTAATCTGTTCATGTGATTGGAAAATTTGAAAAAAAGTATCTCATATCAATCTAATCTCAGCATTTTCTGGGAAAATCGCCATTTAAAAATTAATGATATTTCAAATTTTATCAAATTTTGTAAACCTAATAATCTGTTTCTTGACAAAAGCAAGCAGAATCTGATCTACATGTTTTTAATTACTGATTGTTCTTTCAAAGTTCTGGCCACTGAATAATGTGATATACGTTACATTTTCTTACATCTGACAAATTTTAATTTTGATGTCCACAACTCCACCATCACCACATTAAAAAACTACAAAAACAACAACAACAACAACAACAACAAAACTTTTGCATGTACTAAGTATGTTTTGAACATTGCTTTGGTAACAGTCTGCTGGAGTATTTATCTGCTGTGATGAACGTTAACAGGTGTAATAGTTGCTTATATAACCCTCATTTTTACTTTCATCTTTTAGTCTGCTCTGATGTTTTAATTAATATAATTACTATTTCGCTTATATCTTCAACGTTTTTGTGCCTACAATTTTTGCTGTTTGGATTGGGGACTATTTATGTACATTTAATGTTGTGTTGTGCATGTCCCAACTTCGTATCATATAAAAAACTGATGGACAAGACATTAACAGTGTCTAACTTAACTTACTAGAAAAATATTAGTTCTGAAGTAACATTTAGATGTAAACAATGGTTCCTAATGTATCCATTGTCCATTAATGTAGATGTTTAATTATGTTGTGGACAATGTGTGGTTATAAGGTAATGGTGTACTCTGAAATGGTGCTGTTGACAATAATAATATTATACCCTGCAATACTAGTCAATAATAGACCATGCAATAATGTATGTATTGATAATGGACCCTGCAATAATATATGTGCTGATAGTGGACCCTGCAAAAATATATATGTTGATAACTGTCCCTGCAATAATATACTAGTCAATAATGGACCCTGCAATAATACATGTGTCAATAATGGACCCTGCAATAATACATGTGTCAATAATGGACCCTGCAATAATATATGTGTCAATAATGGACGATTCAATAATATATGTGTCAATAATGGACCATGCAATTAAATACTGGTCAATAATGGACCATGCAATTATATACTGGTCAATAATAAACCATGCAATTATGTACTGGTTAATAATGGACCATGCAATACTAACTGATCAATAATGGACCATGCAATTATATACTGATCAATAATGGACCATGCAATAGTATATGTGTCAAATATGGACCATGCTATTATATACTGGTAAATAATGGACCATGCTATAATAACGGATCAATAATGGACCATGGAATAATATACTGATCAATAATAGACCATGCAATAATATACAGATCAATAATGGACCATGCAATTATATACTGATCAATAATGGACCATGCAATAGTATATGTGTCAAATATGGACCATGCAATTATATACTGGTAAATAATGGACCATGCTATAATAACGGATCAATAATGGACCATGGAATAATATACTGATCAATAATAGACCATGCAATAATAAACAGATCAATAATGGACCATGCAATTATATACTAGTTAATAATGGACCATGCAATAATATATGTGTCAAATATGAACCATGCAATTATATACTCGTCAATAATGGACCATGCAATTATATATTAGTTAATAATGGACCATGCAATAATATACTGATCAATAATAGACCATGTGATAGTATACTGGTCAATAATGGACTCTGTAATACTATGCTAACCAATAATGGACCATGCAGTAATATACTAATATACTGAGCAATAATAGACCATGCAATTATATACTGATCAGTGATAGACCATGAAATAATATACTGATCAATAATAAGACCATGTAATCATATACTGATCAATAATAGACCATGAAATAATATACTGATCAATAATAGACCATGCAATAATAACTGATCAATGATAGACCATGCAATAATAACTGATCAATGATAGACCATGCAATAATAACTGATCAATAATGAACCATGCGATAACATACTGGTCAATAGTGGACAATGAAATAATATACTGCTCAATAATGGACCCTGCAATAATGGGTCTGGTTTGAAATTTAACATATTCTTCATATCAATTATTGGAATATATTTCATTTTATATATAAAATGTACCATACGTTTCATTATACTTATAATTATTAGCTGTTTGATTGATTTATATTCTTATTATTCCATCAGCCTCTGGGTGCTATCCCTCCCTACTTACATTTTTGGCAGGTAAGTTATATACTGTTACAAGGATTTAATCTGGGAGTTGAGTTTTATACCTATGTTAGTTATTTAACAAGATTCATGATCCTTTGTATGAATGACAAATGTGGTGCTGTTAGGGTTTTCTCTATTCTGGTTTTGCCCAACCAACTAAGACCATCACTAGTTGACAGTTATGCTGGAATTTATTATGCTTATATCTCTGTGTTAAATCTATGTTGATGGAGGGATAGTGAACTTAGTGTATGTCTCTGGTCTTGGTCAGCCATGGTTGTGTCAGGCTGCACTCTTTTTGCATGATGTTCTAATGCATGACTTTTTTCACTTTGTTATTTGCATGTTTGTTTTATTTGTTCAGTTATAATTGATCACATAATTGGTGACAGTCGTCCCATTGTTTTCTGCTGAAAAGGATGAGACATACTGTATTTTTTCACTGGGGTTTAATGCCATTTTTCAACAATTTTCAGTTATATGTGGCAGCCAGTTCATTTAACCAGTTTTCCTGGACTGTATACTAACCAGTACTAACTTACCCTTCCACTTGGAGCTGGCAACTTCTTCACAAATGGAGGAAAACTGACATTTTTGTCAAATTTGATAGAATGGTATGACCTGCAACTTGGATTTGAACCCGATTGTTGGGTTACAAGTCCAGCATACTAACAACTGGACAATGGTCGTGGCTACATACTGTATTAAAAACAATTGTCTATAATTTCTATGTTTGGAGAATACATCTTATGGATCATTTCATTGGTTCTTACATAAAGTGGTCAATGGCTTGTATTTGCTGATAAACCACTGATAGAATAATGTATTATAGTTTATTTTTCATGTCACTATGCTTACCATATGTAAACAGTCAAACCTGTGTACAAAGAAGAGTCTGTGGAAAACCTATAGTGTCCTTTGTAGACAGGTGTCCATTGTTTGCACATATGTTGAAGTAGAGCATAAAATTCAAAGTTCTATTAGCTGAAGTATGACATTAAAATAGTGACTGCTTCCTGGAATACTCACATGTACTTTTATTTATTAAGCCAGTACTATATATATACAAAATAGAAGATGTTGTATGTTTCGTAATGTAGGTCTAGGTGATTCATCTCAAATGCTTGCTTCATAAGACTGCTAGCTACATTAAATACATAACAAAATCCAGTTTTATGTGGTTATTTTTCTGTCAGACATTCTGCATAGACCTTTCATATCCAAAAATAGACTATCCAAAGATGGTACACTTTTCATGTTTTTATTGTTATGAATTCATGTGTTAGCTACATATGGGCCATATTTTTTTATAACAGAACTCACTTGACATAATTTCCATATGGATAAAAGTTAGCTGAATATTGATCTCAGTATTTTTTATGATAGAAATTCGATCAATTGTGCGTGACAAGGGACATATTTTTAATTTTATGTATGTACCAGTGCCCCTAAAGACTGACTGTCTATGGGTCAATTTTCAGCCCTTTTTATTAAGATATGGATTGGAAATCATCATTCGAGTAGGTAAAAACATTCACTCTGTCACTTTTGAATGGGCACTTCATTGTCTTATTATACCCCTCTATATACAATTAATTGAATAGTCGATGGCGTGTTTACAAACGTCACTGTCACATGCATTGAACATTATCATGGTGTCCAAAATTATCATGTCCATTGTAGGCAGGTGTCCATTGTTCACAGGTGTCTGGTAGCTCATGTGAGACTGTATTAACAATAGTTTAGAAGAATTTTGAAAAAATTGTTTCTCTATACAACATTAATTAAATTCATTATTTTTAACACTGTTGGAATGAATAGCTTTTTTGGCATGCAGGTTTATCGGTAAATTGTCCCCATATTCTTGGAAAATATAAGTTTAGCTACCTCCTGTTGATTTTATTTTCTTCTAATGGGTTTAAGAGCTCTAAAATTAATAGGCCTATGAATTACATAATTCAGATTTTCACACTGTTTTATTTAGATTTAATTGTTGCTATGCAACATGATATGCAAATTTATTCTAATCCATCTGTGCACTTGTCGACATTTACATGAATATGATTAAATTTAATGATATTATTCACACATTAATAATACTGTTGACTAAAATTTTAATTTCCAAGAATATAAACAATATGTTGAGATTTTAGGATAATTAAAATTGTGCTTTATTGTGTTTTTATGTTGTTTTAATTTAATTATACTTCTGTTAATTGTTTTGGTACTTGGTATGAATTATCAGTGCTTAGACTGAAAAATGATTCTAATAAAAAGTTAAATGTTGCACGTTTATTATTCTTGAAGAAATACAAAAGCTAAATTAAGCCAAGTGATAATGCATTAATTATGCATTGCTTGGAAGAAACATGTATTTTTACTTACTTTTGTTGGATTAGGAATTTGTCTGAACAGTTTATTGTATATATTTAGTGTCAATTACTAGACAACTAGAGCAGATCTCAAAAAAGTGGGATACAACTATAATACAGATTGTGTTTACCAAATATACTGTTGATGAATCTATAAATTGATCCCCAAATTTACATGAGAGAAGTTTGGTTCGCAAAAAATGTCTGCGTATTTATTCAAAAGGGTTGATTATGTGCATTTGGCACTTGGATGTGTGTAGAAATCCTTTGATTTCGTTAGATTTATATCCTTGCTGTCTACACTGGATTACCAATTGGAATAGCTGGGAAATGAATGATTAGCCTTTGATGATTGCTCGTCCAATAAGAACGGTTTGTTATGAGAAACAATGTGTATCACTCCTCCCTATCCTAATATTTATTCCTGTCTATATTTTTCTGTGTGCTTTTTTTCTGTTTTGTCTATACGTTAGTGGAGGATTGTCTGAACACACTGTTCTGATGTATATTTAATGTTGAGATGAAACACGTTTTTACTGTCAGAGTTACAGAGTTTTCGGCTGGCTATTGTTAATTATTATACACCCAACCATAAGTCGACCTCTCCCATCATGGCCTTATACTTGTAATGTGGGAGATAAACCCATTAAAATAATTGCTTCGGCAGATTTTGAGAAAAGTTTATTACTGGACATATGTGATTTTTTTACTCCAATGTCCATCCTTTAATTAAGGTGATACTTGCTGACAATTAGTTTGACCACCCACTTAATTAGTTACAATTATCACAGTTGAGTGTTTATAGTATAATACGTCTGCTTTATAAATCTTGTTTATTTTCTGCTGATTAAAAAATCTGTGAAAACCTGATTTTAGGTATCATTCAATTTACTGAGAAAGTGGTTTTGCTTTGTGTTGGTTTCATTCAAATTTATTTAATCAAACATTTTATAGATTCACAAACCATTTCTCATTTTCTTTATATTTTTGCTATGATGAAAACTTTTGTTAATTAAGCCTCATGTTCAGTGCTTTAATGTATCATTGTACAAACAGCATTATGTGTGACTTGGATAATTTATTGAGCTTATTACATTATTATTCCCAATAAATAAATGCTTCATTTTCTTTGATTCAAACTTTTTATTGACTAGAAGATTGGGTGTGAGTATGGCCACCCATTGTCTTGGCAGATGCCAAGGTGTATGATAATTGCTGTTACCATTTTGTCTTCCAATATTTTCTAATAAATTAGTACATTGTTCAAGCTAAACACATTACATTTTGTGAGTGTTAACAAGTGTGAAAAAGTAGAGGAGTAATGAGGGGAAAAAAAGGGGCCAGAAGGAGTTCTGTATGATTTAGTCATTAAAAAAGTGTTCATTCTGTTCTGCTTGGCTGGTACTGCGTAGCACTAGTTCATCTGTTTTGGGCATTCTGTATGAAAAATTGATTGTTTGAAGTGAGTAGCATTTATACCTTTGATGTGTTTGGTTCACTTACATAAAATTGTTGATCAAACAATGCACCAGTAACAATATGTATTTTGTGTTTTCGATTGGTTAAAAGACTTGCTCAGATGCCTTGGTGCTGTATTTGTAGCCCTGTCTAATACAGTTACACATACGCTTAGAATGGAGCATGTATTTTTAATCTGACATAAATAAGACATCAAACATATTTGTAGTTTTTATGTAAGTTCTTCAAGCAAGGATGGCTTTGATCTTTCAACATGAAACGAGAGCACAATGTTTACTATTGCTTTGTTCGGATATGCTTTCTTTAGATCAGTGTTGATTTTTATCCAGTATGGTAGTCACTCGGGAAACATGAGTTTTCAAATCAAAATACTGGAATTTCGTTATTTTAATTAGACGGGTCAAACAGAGAAAAATTAGAAATTATTTTTTACGTGCTCAGACAATCCGAGGTTGAAACGAGGGGTTTGAATTGAAACTTGAATTTGACATTAACAAATAAATTCATTTGAAAAAAAATTTTATGGGAATTACGGAATTAGATAATTAGATAAACACTAACACAGAGTGAGTGTTAGGTACCGTTCAGGGTAGATATGGATAATTTGCATTTGGAGTTTCCGGACTTCGACCCAATCACTTTCAGCGATTACGATGAAAATGTTCAAAATTCTGTTGAGGTAAATGTTGTTATAATTTCATTTTTATTCTAAATCAAATTTTGTGTTTTGAAGCATGCGAATAGAAAAAAATACATTTTTACCCCTTACTGATCAACGCTACTGTTGCATAAAATTGTATAATATCTTTGATCAGTGAACTTTGATTTAAAACCATGGTAGCCTAACATTAACTTCATATTTGAGGCTAAATGACAATATTGAAACTTTCAGATGATTCAATACTTTTATCTCCTTCATGTAACCCATGTTTAATGTTTATTAATAATCAACTTTGAAATTTACGCTTCGTTTGAATTTTTGAGTGAATGAATATTAATTTCACTTATGCTATGTTGCTTACAGTTGCAGTTGTAATAATATTATTGTTAAGATTACTGTCTAGTTAGAAAGAATTTACATATATTGTAGTCCCAAATTTAACATAATCTAGGAATACAGGTAGTTTAAAATTCAGAGAATTCATTCTTGTCTTTGAAAAGATGATTAAGTTATTTTATAAATAAATTTCTGATTTGTTGATCATATATTTTGAATGCATTTTTTTTGAAATAACAAAGTTATTTGTTGTTTGAGATTTGTTCTGAATTAAAATGTTAAATTTACATCAAAACAATTTTGCAATTTTTTTAAACATGTCTAAACGCCATCTGTACAGTAAGTGACAGAAATTTCCTAAAAATGTCAAAATTTACAAAATCCGGTAGACATATTAATTAAGGAATTGTGTTTAAAGTAAGCGTATGGTTGTCTCATAGAAAACAACAGAGGGAAATGCATTTATTTGAATTTATTATGAACAGATAAATTAGTATTTTGACATTAATTACTATGCTGCAAACAGTTGAGGTATTTTGGACAAAGAAATGACGACGGCTTCCTTGTTAATTTTGTTTTTTTTTGGATGGTATGTTTAGAGAAAACTTGTAAAAACACGGAAATAGCAACTCTGTTATCTTTTTGTTATCCATGTATTTTCTCTTTTTTATTATTTTGAAGGTTGCTTACAACTGTCCATTTATAGAAGTTTTTTTTTTCTGTTCTGTTGTATATATGTATATATTTATGTACATTTTCATTAAAAAACACTATTTAATGTTTCTGTTTTCAACATCCAATTTTATCATGTTTCTTTTTCATAAAGGTGAAAACAAAATTTATCTTTGTGAAGTCTTCTGATATTAAACATTGATTTTGTTCAACTAACAATATTTACGCATCTGTTCAGCAATAAAGTGCTTGTAATTATAATGTAAGGGAGACAACTCAAGTTGTCATCTGTACTTAAAGCAAATTTTCCCTTTGACAAGACTGTATGGATTACTTCCCTTGGTTAAAATTTAAATTTCACAGATCATTTGAATTCCTAGTTGTTATGTACAGTTACTATACCTATATATGCCCCTCAGTCCATTGTGTATGATTTACCTAGTAGCTAACTCACTTATGAAATTGTTGACCTGTTGGTTGCGTTTTTTATTCAAATTGGTGGCAGTGTGTGATAATATTCTGTTTTGAAGTTAAAATTTAAATACTCGGTTTTTGTATAATTTTGTATGTTCATTCTGTACAACATTAAGACTAAAATTAATTGTGCCTTACTTTTTGAATATTGATATTAACTTATCTCCAACCATTGCAGCATAGGAATTTATACACCATACTTTCCCTGGTTATGGATTAGTATACTATTTTCAACAAAACATTCTGTTTAATTGATTTTTTTCCTTTTCATACGCAGTATAAATATTATAAATTAAATTCATGTCTTATTAAATGTATTGACATAATATATAATAAATGAAAGTAGAACTTATGGCGCTTCACATTATACTTGTAAAATTGTATTATTTTTAATTCCATTGTTGGGTCACAAAATATTATCTCATTTTTTATTAGCCTTGGAGGAATGTTTTTCTGTGAAATAAATAGGATGTTGCAGTAAATGCTATGATTATAGGTTGATAATCTTCATTCTACTTTCGCAGCATTAGTTTGTCATTCTGTCCATGATAATTAATACATCAGTATGTAGTGTACTGTTATTGTTGTGAAGTGTCTTATAACCGATGTATAATAATGTCATGACCATCTATATAAGATCTTTCAAGTATTTCTTTAACGATGCCTGTGACTCATGTACAGATTTCCTTATTAATATCAAAAATTAGAATGATATTTTAATCTTCTGTTTTGTCTGTCCTCCGCTATAAGCTGCCTCTCTTAGTTTTTTAGAATGACTCGCTAAATTTAAGACTCATAAATCTTGCGTGTCACTACGACCACAAAACAAAATCTGTCATGTAAATCTATTGACACTTGATATCCCAGTCTGAAATGAATTTTAGGATTGTTGTAAAGAAATTGTAAGATATTTCATCACTGTAAAATCAACCATTAGGGTTAACTATGTAGTATTAATATTTATGTCAGCGACGGAGAATGACAGTTACTGCATTGTGTAGACCCAACGCTGATGCAGTGTGCAATTGACAATGATTTGCATTAAGTGGATATAATTTGTCCAAGATCTCTACTTGAACTAAATATTATTCTAGAGACTCTTGTGGCAGTATTCTTGTCTCAAATTAGTTTATTTTTGCTGTTGATAATTCCTTTATAATCTTCACTAGATTTACATATTTTGATTTCAGAAATTATTTTTATTTTAGAATTTTTCAGTGATTTGCTTATTTCATAATGTTGGTATTGATCTGACAAACTTACTTGCGCTGTTCCATTTAAAATGCTTTTTAAAACATCTAGCCTTTAAATAATTGCTGTATATAGAGACTTTTAGCTAATAAAAATTTTCTTATTATTAACCAGATTGAAGAACTAGAAAAATGTAGAAATAATTCATTATAAAACACTGTGATTTTTCTTTTGTACTAAATTCATGTCTTAGTGGAATATCTTAATTTTCAGTAAAGAATTCTTTGGTTGCCATGGTTAAAATTGTAAGAGTACAATTTTTTCTATTATTTTCGCCAAATTATATTGGATATAATTATTTACTTGATTCCTTTGAACAGATGTTACCACTTGTAGATGTTTTTCTCAGAATATTTTGCCATGGATTATATTGAGTTTCATTTAACAAAAAAAAATGAGGACTATTCTTTAGCATTTTTCTGGTTTAGAATTACAATACATATTTTTCATGGATGAATTAAAAAACAACTTTTCTATGATCTTACTGCATGAAAATGAAGAAACAAATTTTTGTTCAGTTTTGGGGCTGTTTAGTCTTATAAATTCAATTAATTATGAATATAAATATTATATATTTTATATCTTCCTATTTTTATCACTATGTTATTTCATCCAATTTTGCCAAAGCCATAATACATGGATTTTTGCCCCCAAAAATTAAAAGTAATAATTAAGTTCCTGTACATCAAGACATAGTATATGATATAACTTAGAATAGTTTATTTTATTAAAAAGGTATACACAATCAGGTGGCTGAAAGGTCTGAATTTATTAGGCTTTTATTATAGTAGAATTTTCTCCGTAAAAATTAAATTTTGAAAAGGAATGTATGCCCATTTTTCACATAAAACAACTGCATTCAAGATTACTGCAATAATTTTATTTTACTCTCTTGGGTTTTTATGATAAAACAAATACAAAGAAATAAGTTACAGTACTTCGACAAAAATCATTTTTACATTTTCTTATTGATTTTACCAAAAAAAAATTTTTTATTGATTTTACCATTATGGTACTTTGACAAAAATCATTTTTTACATTTTCTTATTGATTTTACCAAAAAAATTTTTTTATTGATTTTACCATTACTGTGATTAATTCATTATAAATCAAGCTACATAATCCTTACTTAGATGCTTTGTAAAATATACCATACATTTCGAGCAACTATTTAATACAAAAATAACAGCGGTATGTCCTTCCTATGATTCGTTCATAAAATAGCAGTGAATAAATATATATGTATATATATAGAATCTAACCAAATCTTGGGTCTGGTTTAATCATTTAGGTTCTCATTTTTCTGTGCATGTCATTTTTTTCACCTCGATACAGTAGAATGATAGCTGCTTGCTTTGTGTGTGTGTCAGATAATATTACCGCTATGAACTTCTCCTCTGGAATCCTCTGGCAGTCTGACCCCAATTCATCTCTAATCACAGCCAATCAATGTCCAGGGGCTATCTCTTGAACGGTAATCACTTGCTTGTGGGGGGAAGACCCAGTCCTGTGTGTTTTGTTCCGTTATTGTAAAGTCGTCTGCCAGCCCCAGTAGTTTTGTGTGTGTGAGCTATCAATCTGTCAAGTGTCATGGCGTTAAACCTGACATGATATATGAGTTAGGCAGGCACTATTAAACGGGGTCAACCAACTAGTTATTAAATGGGCGATATTAGAACCAGAAATACCGCCACTAGTTAAAAGAACACACTTGTGGCTCAAATATTACATTCTCTGATTCAGTGATCAATTGAACGGTTGAGTTACGGTAAAACCATCAGTAGTAACCTCAGGTGTATTGGTTTAATCATACCTCTGTGAAGCCCTATCTGCCGTGTGTTTATGAATGGATTGTATAGTACTTTCATTTTACATTGGGACAAGACAAATTGTCCTTAGGAATACCTTCAGTGCATGGACAGAAGAGCGTGTGATTGGACATATACACTGATTCACTAATTGTCATAATTTTTAAAAAATCAATTGTAATATCGTGCTTAACTGTTCACAATTTAATTGGATTAAGTGGAATCGACCAATCGTTGTCCAGTATTGGAGTATCATACACATATTTGCTTTAGGTTGGATAAATGCTCCTGGCATCATTCATGTATTGTGACAGATTTCGAATAAGTGAAAAAATCCTTTTTTCTAATTCTTTAAATTGAGAAATCATTTACCATAGTGATAAGTTTATGGACAGTGTATGCTACATATGACATTGACGGTAATTAACGTTAATTACTTACCTTCCCCTACCTGCTATAGGTGCAAACATATTTTGACATGATTCAGATGAAGAGGACAAATTATTGACTGTCACTCTAATGGTTACCCATTAGTGTCTTGTGAAATGTTCTGATGTTACAGACGACAGTGTCAAATTTGCTGAAATAGGTGTAATGCTTGTTAAAGTGACTGGTGAGAAAACCGTTAACATGTTCTTCTGGACATTACACGTGTAATACATTGTTAAACTGATATTTTTATTCATAAAAACTCCAATTTTTGTGATGTGGACCATTGATTCATTATGAACATAGTTTTTGTAACAATACTTAGTAATAATGTGGGATTCTCTTACCAAACCTTCTGCTGGTGTGGCAGGCTGCAAAGAGTGTGAGGCTGCTGCCACCGGTTGTCGGTCTGGTTGTAGTTCGGCTCCTGTAACGGTTGAACGTGATCGAGATTGGTTGTGGATAAGAACCAAAATGCCAGTGTGTATTTGGCCCGAGACTTGTTTGTTAGGGTGTAGCACCTCGCTACATGAGCACTTGGTAAGTCGTTCTCGTCTTAGTGGCTTAAAACTATTTTTAATTATTTTGAATTTTGTTTTAAAAACTTTTAAATAAATGACCTGGATTTTCTGATGCTTCAACATAGTCGTCTCAAATTTATCTACTAAGAATTTCTACTTTGACCAAGTTTTAATACACCTAAAGTAATATACATTGAATCCTTCGTGGTTTTGTTTTCCAGGGTTTTTTTTTTGTAAATTCAATTCTATATTTCTTGTGGTATGCAGGTATTGAAATTTATTACAACATGTGGCTGTTGACTGAAATTATTGCTGAATTCTAAAATATGGTGAATATGGACAAACATATTTTATATTGTACATGTGTGAAGTCATTTTTTTGTGTAAGAGGTTTTACTGTATTTATTTTTGATTTATGGTTTACCACATGGTATGATATTTGTCAACATGAATCCTGAAATTTTGTGTTAAATTACAACTTGTTTATTCTTCCTATTTAATTTTATTACATCACCATTTTTTTTTTGGTGTTTGGCTTAAAAGTGTAGAACATTTATGTAATGGATTCATATCTTTAGAAATTCCTCTACTTTTTTACTATTTGCAAGAATTATAAACTCCAAGTACTAGTACTGAATTGTAGAATTTCGTGACCATATTGTGTTCATTCGTAATATTTGTGTGATAAATCAAAATGTTTCATTATTTTCTTATGAAGGTATGGTGTTGAATGTTTTGACCTGTATCACAAAGCAAATTATGTATCTTGTCATTGATTTGGTTAATTTTCTTGGCTATCTTTTTAGAAAAAATCTGCAATTGTTAAAAGATTATATTAGCTTGATTAAGGGCCCACAAAATGAACAGTACTGTACAGATACATGCAGAACAATATTAAATTCTTGATTTGGCCAATCAAGATAGCATCATTCGTTTTGAAACAAGTGAAGCAGTTGAACTCCGACAAGTGTTTGAATAATTTTTAAGCTCATCGTAAAGAAGGATACAAAAGCTAGAACACGTTGTAGATTGACCGTATCTAAGACAACATTTTTGTACATGCAGACCTGAATGTCACACCATTGTGATGAGCATTTCAAAAACATCATCAAAAACATGGAAGAAATGGCCCTTAGGCCATTCTTTACAGACGTCTGCAGATTGAAAAACAGAAATTTGGCACACAAAAATATCAAAGAAAAAAATATCTACTCTACTGTAGAAATTTCTATTTTAAAGATGTCTCTTTAATATTTAATGATTTTCATGAGTGAAGATATAAATATTTGAAGGCAAATTTCTTGTCTACTTTTGTGATTCATGAATTTACCCATAAGAGTTCTTGCTTCAACTAATGTAACAGTATTATGATTGGTATGGTCTGTTTGAAAATCTGACATCCTAATGTTGTCTCAACTTGCTAGACTAAATATCTCAATCATCATGATTCATGCCTGCTATTTAGGAAAGGAAACAAAGCATAAAAGTTTAAAATGTGTTTTATTAGAAAAATCATAATTTTCGGAAATGTATAGGTGTAGTACCATAAATTGTACTATTGAATCAATGCGCATGTGTTAAAGTATTGACAGCTGAGTGGACTACTATTACGCCTTTCTTTATTTTAATATATACGGTCATTGGCCTATACATAAATGGACAATCTGTTGCTGAGATGCACTGATTTCGGCATAATTTTTATTAATGAATTCCAATATTTTAATAGAGATGTATTATTTCAGTTACAAATTGGCTTTAAATTTAAAAAAAAGAATATTGCAGACGTCTCTACAATTACAATAATTATTTGGTTGTATGAAAATTTGCGTTTTCATTGTTTTGTTTTCTCAAATATGTCAGTCGGAAGTTCCTGTCTCTTCAGAAATTCATTCAAATTATCGGATATTTTGTATTATTGTTCATGATTTGTTTGTTCCGTCTGGCTGAACTTGTAATGGTTAACATTTTATTTGTCTTGCAGACAAAATGATGATTCCTTTCCCATGAAACTTGTTCTATGGGTGGGAATACTAGGGCCCTCTAAAATCCATGAAGCATTGATGACAAAATAAATAACTCCTGGATGTAATTAATCATTAGATTAGTAAGTGAATGGTTCAAAGCATTAATTACCTCCTTGTCAGGTGCCATGTTAATGTATCAGTTTAGTAATGGTCAATTCTGAGAGTTACTGTAAATCTTTTGACAGGCTGTGTATGGTGGGCAGGTTGGAGATTTGATAAATGGTGTTAAAATGCTTTTCGTTTCTCCAATGTAGTGTTTATTTTGAAAGATAAAATAATTATATTGATTTGGAAAGTCAATTATATTTATAGTTATTCAAAATTATCTGGGAAATATTCATTTTAATCTATTGCTCACAGTTTTCCGTCCCATTGGCTAATGTATGATAATGTTATTTGTAGAGTTCATCGCAGAAAATTGTAAATTGACGAAAGTAATAAATGAAGTTTACATGTAAATAATAAAGTTTTCCTTTGTCAATAAAGGTAACCACACAAGATATTTTGCTTTTCATTGATAAAAATGTTAACAACACAAAAATATAACAAAACTTTCCATTAGAGATAACAATTTGTTTAGATAGAGTTATTATGATATGTAGAAATAAAATGCCAAAATGTTAGTGACAATGGTTTTGTATAAGGAATTTTAAAGTTCTGTTAATTGCATTTAATTAATTAAAACGCTGATATTATTTTATTTTTGTTCTATAGGTCAAATGTCAAAAAAAAATAAAAGCGTAAAAATCTTGACTCGTACTGAAAAACTTGTCGGAAACTGCAAAAATCCTACATTTTATCGAAATAGAAGGTGATAACTTAAGACGAAAAAAAATTTCATTGCATCATGTGGTATCGTTGATTCTTCATTAAATTATATCATATTTGACATTAAGTAGTTTTTGACACTTTTATAAAGTTAACAATTATTTTGTTACTCCTTGTTCTGACTTTAAATAATGAAGGCAATCTGTAGGGATGGGCAATTTTTGTAGGTAAAGTATCTTATTTGATAGCCTACACTTATCAGTGATAAAAGTGATGATATATATATATCAGTGTGCGAAACAAACGGTTATATAAAATTCCGTCCCATCTTTGTTCACTTATCAGTGATTTTAAAAAATGATGTCATTTAATGACAGTAATAAAATATTCAAAACAAATCATAAAAAAATCAGCCTTTTTTTGTTTATATAGCTAATACATAACAACATCATTATTATCCTGAATCACAAAATTATCATTTTGTGAACTTATCAAACTGAATCGCTAACATTTTGTTTGATCACCCTCGAGACAATTTTCAGAATTTATGCCTGATTAGTTGTAATGACTAACATTTCGCCTGTGTTTGATTCCTGTTTGGACCTTTCAGTAGAAGTAAGATTTATTATGGCTGAAAATATCATATGACATAGTCTTTTATTTGATGAAAAATTGGTGACAGGTTGAAATTGGATACAATTAAAACACTAGGCTGGTCAACAGTCAATACGAAAATTAATGCCACTGTTGTTCTCCATGTATTTTGGACGATCCTCTGAGACTCGTGACTTACATAGAAAAGGATAAATATCAGGCTACCTGTCATCACATGTAATGTCATATTTATCAAAATACGATTTTATTTGCATTTTGAAAGAGCATTAATTCATCAGACATGATTACACTATTGTCAGTTTCTCCCCCCAACCATTAGCAGGACTATAACAATGCCTAGAAGTCTCATTAGACATAATTGCCTCCCAGTGCATGCTAGGTTTTAGTTTCATTTGGGATTCTTATAGATGTCATTTAATGAAATGCTACCCTGATGTCAGGACATCATCAGCCTGCGATACAGTTTCAAGAACATGAATTAATGGATTACATTTCAGGATTTCGTATTTTCTGACGTGTTGCCTGATGTCCTCATGTAATGTTAATCATTAGTTCATTTGTATTGTTACTTATTTCAAAACCTTGTAAATTTATACTGGTGTCAAGTTTGAATTATTGCCTAAATTTGATGTAAAACAGTAAAATTGTTGTTGTTGCTACGTATATTGTATTGACCTGAAGGTATTGTAATTTATAAGGTTAACAGATTACGGCATGTTCTGAAAATAACCCAACTCCCTTATGTCAACCATTGGTTGGTATAGATGATTGCCAAAAGCAAGTATCACTCAGTAAGTTAACAGTCTGGTTAAAGTTTAAAACTTCAATTCTTATAATAAGACTTCGTAACTCATAAACCCTCTTTGTTGAAGAATAAATACTGTTTGACTGGTACGGCTTGTATCTCGAAGTGTATTAGCAAGTAGAATCACCCCTGTTCATACTGAATTTGATAGACGTGTGTCACATTGGACTAGTCCATTATTCTAGGTTGAGTAGCTATGCTCAGGTAATCGGCTAATCTTTCTATTCTTGTGCACTGTAATTCCTTACTATTGAAATAGATTGGCTATGCTGGGAAGAAATTAATTAGTTGACTTTTTGTAAATACCTAGGTAAGACAATTAAAGCGGGTTGATATGTAACTGTGTTTTGCATTAATCAGCTCACCCCCCTTTAAAGGCATAGACCAAGTGCCAGGCAAGTTTCATTTTTGTCATGCTCTTTGGATCTGACACCTTACATCAATATCTTAAACCTTTCATGATTAATGCCTATCTAGACTGAAAAAGTGAATATTTTGTAAAAGAAGACCATTTCAAATTAGGTTTAAATCAACATTATATTAAAATTCAAAAATAATAATTTAATGTGTTCTCCTCAGTAGTAACTGTACTTGTATTGCATAATGCGGATGTGGGTACCTGGCCAACGGACAATGGTACACTAATTTGTCAATATAATTGCATGGTAATTATAATGTGAACTGGTCCATTTGGGTGGTGACTTTTAGTGTTCATGGAAAAAAAACACTTACTGAGTGCATATTATGTTGCCCTTAATTTGATCGAAATATAATGCATTTTGAATAATTTGAAATATTTTTACAAAGAAGTCATGGGAAAAGACAAGATCTAGCAAAAGAAAAAACTTGCAGTGATCAAAATTATTTATTAAAGTATTGTTAAAAGTATTCTTCTGACTGAATGGTTGATGTCGGAATTTGATACTTTCCCACATGTGTGGGGGATTCTATTTACCCTTCTAAATTACGTGGATTATGAGATGGGCACCACTCGGTACCTCTAGCAGTACTTTGCATTGGGAGTATTGCACCATTTTTATTCAGTCATTAAAGTGTCAAGAAGAAATTTCATTACCCCCGGTGCTGACATAGGTAATAAGATCGCCAGATTTTGAATCAGCTTTCCTATTAATGATTTTTTTTTCAAAAACTGGAATGAAAACTGGGTTTTTATCTGCAGTTTTTGATTATTTGGTCACGACACAAAGCATCATGCTGATTTTATGCACCATGTATCAACTGTTGTTTTAGGATTAGAATTTAACCACTCTATATATATTATATCAGATTTATATAATACATGCTTTAGAATCTGATCTTTAAAAAACTAATCTTTCAGTTTAATTAATTGAATTTTTGACAAAGATGTTCGGTAGCATATTTATTCTTGTAACAAACTAATGTTACCAATTAACAATGCTCCCCTTCTTAAGTTAGTGGTTGGCCCCTTTTAAGGTATGAATTATTGCCCCATAGTTTTGAAAGACAATAAGATGACTCCTTTTGTTAAAATGTTTTTCAATCCACATTTTTCATTGCCGCTAATTGATATAATCTATAAAGTCATCGCACTTCAATGACCCAAAAATAGGTTGTGAAAAAGTACCCCAATCTGATGAAAATTCTTTTTACGAATACTGATTTTAAAGCCACAGAATTCTATAACCATTGTCATTGCTCCGTATTTACTTTGTGTTTTAGCGTAAGACAGTTGTGTCCTCAGTGCGGTCCAGCAATGAATAGTTTATTGTGATAAATGTGTTATATTATCTACTAATTGCGTGTTTAGAGCAATCATGTGAGTGATATAGTCATAGACAATGTGGATTATCGTAGGTTTAATTACCTGATTAGAACAGTGATCCTATCATCGTTTTGTGTCATACGACACATCGTGTTCTACACTGATAGATCTACCGCAGTCACCTACCACCATGACTACTGTATGATCCATCAATGTTTGTGTGTAAATATTACAAACATAGAGTTGTATACTATTTATACTATTATATGTCTTGTATTTTATTCTACAGAAGTAATCTTAAGTACTATTGTTCCAGAATTACTTTAAATACTAGCAGTATATTGTCTGTCTTCTTTAATTTATGCTCTACATTAGACAGAATTAATTTTCAATTTATTAAATGAATTAAAATAATAATTTTTGTAATTAACCAAATGATTTTAAGACAAGAAAGAAATTTGAGCAAAATTCTGCTTTTGTTAATTAGTATTTATTGCTGTATAAAATTAATAATGTTATTCAACTCAATATTTCAATCTTAATTTATTTATAATTATTAACATTATATCAGTGGTAAATAGAAATTGGGTGATTTTGTGTATCTTTTATGAATTAAATTGTTTTGTGCTTTATTGGATATATTAAGAAATATAATGCTAGTTAATTTACGTACTATTTTATTATTCATTCATATAGTATTCTTTGAATATTTACGTCTCATTTGATTATTTCATATGCATAATAAATTTGAAAACCGCACAAATTTTTTATGAAATGACGCCATGTGTGGTAGACATAAATTCTTTATAAAGTAAAAAAAAATCCTCCATTGTTTAGATTATGTTAATCAGGTGAAATTATTGATGTAAAAAAATCTTCATATTTACCCATAAAATTTTCATAATGTAAAATTATTTGAAAAAATTGTATTGTTTTATAAGATATAGATTTTCACTTAATTATACATTGAAACAATCATTCAACAATGTTGTATTCTGTATAGTTGCATATATTAATGTTATGAAAGGTTAGGATAATTACCACTGTTTTGGTCATAATATATTTGACATAACTTTTTATTTGTTTGATAATTATATTTTTATTCATTTGATAATTATGATCCTTTATTTTCTCAGTTTTATTACTGAAATTATATTGTGAAGACAGTGTTAACTTCTAAACAATTTTTTCTTACCTTCATGTTACAATAATTTAATGAAATATTTTTTTATATATTTTCAGGGGAGCAAGGTCCCTATGTTACAGTCACCTCTCGGTGTTATGATGGGCTACAACAGTGAACCACCCTTTACTTCACCCCCACCCGCACACATGGGCATTCCTCCAGTAACGATAGACCCTAAAACAGGTAAAAAAATCCCTCTTTATCTATAATGATAATTTGTGGCACTTTTATTATGTATGATAATCATGGTGTATTCCGCTATCACAACAGCGAGTGCTTTATACTTACAATATGTTTCTTGTTTAAAAACTCAGCTTACACTTTCCCTCACAATTTCTTTCTTTGCTGCGCTGATAATGGATGAAATTTTACTAATTTTATGCTGTAATTATTAAATAAGCTAATGCAGTTTTAGCCCAATTTTAGTTTTTGATGTTTTGGTATTCAGAAATATTATACAGTAAAATTGTAAGATTTGTTTGTCACTAATTTTTTTGTTGGAATTGACAGGATTTCATCAATATATTACTGTATCTAGTAATGTGCAGGTGTCTGCAGAATAGAAAATGACTTGTACCTGCCTTTAGACTCACAGGTTAAGCCACAGACAGCATTCTGTTTCGTATTTTCTTTCCCATACATCACCACAAATTGTGAATTACATGATGTTTTCAAATCCTGTTTGAACGATCTATCCTTTAGAATTTCACCAATTCATTTTTAACTTTATTTTTTTACTGCCGAAGTGTTTTTGAATGTTACGATAATTTTCCTGGCACAAATGAACACAATTTCACGGCTATATCATTACCAGACTTAAGAAACGTTTTTCATAAACATGGTTTTACATTGGGATCAAATTTTTATCTTCCGTCAAATATTGTAAATGAAAACGATGTCTCGTAACTTGATGGACCAGAAAATTGTTGGATTTTTCCTGCAGATAGAACTTCAAGTGTCTTAAGTTCTTCTCTTGCTTTTCATACTTCATTTGGTATCTGACAATACTTATTTCTTCAGATAGACAACAAAATAATACTTCCAATATACATTGTTTTATTAACATTGATACTGTCTACATAGGCGGATACAGGGGGGGGCGGACCTGACATATGCCGCCCTTAAAATTACCCAAACAAAGGTTTTTTTTCCATTATGAAACATGATTTTTACATGAAAATATATATAAATGTCAAAATATTTTAACAATGTGAAGTTTTTATATTAACATTGATACTGTCTTCAGTTGAAAAGATTGAACTATAGGAAGTTTTGGTATTAATGCCAGAACAGTGAATGAGTTATACCTATTTGATTTGATCAAATTGAACATGATAAATTTTAGAACAAGTTGGGGCTTATTTATTTTTCCAAGTTTTTTTTGTAGTTTGATATTACAGTTTTCAAATAATAACAATAATTATTGTTTTATTTATCAATAATGGTGATCTCTTTGTTTCATGCCTGACCTCTCTAGTTATGATCTGGCGTGATTGGTTAAGTCAGAAGTTTTGTATAAATTATGGTTCGTTGACTCATTTTATATGATCTTCGGTTTCAGGATGATGTTAATATTGAGAGGGAGCATTGAATTCTGTAAAAAAATCATCCTTTTGTTTTATAGGAAAGTGTCACAAGGCAGCAGTCGATAAAAACACAATACAGCTCAATAAATTATCTGTAGTTCATTTACACAACTGATAAACCACCTTCTTTGTCTGGTTACTGACAACAGATTAGCTATTTTTTGCTTGTCTGATTATGACTTTTTAATAGGGTATGTGGTCAGGTCGATATCAGAATTTTCGTGAAGGTTGATGATCATATTTAGCTTGTAGTGTTTGGTTGCTATGTCTGGATAAAAAAAACAATCTAAAATTTTGTGACATTGTTCTTATTTATAATGTGGATGTTTGCGTGGTTAAAAGTTTTCCGGAATTTTCCGGAACCTCTGTTTTTTTCCCAGGTCTGGACCCTACTGGTTTTTTAATTTTTTCCTCTGCACCGAGTTTAAGATTTCCATTTTTTTTTTCTTGAAAATTTTCAACTCTCGCCCATTTGTTTGGCATTGATTGGGTTGACAATAAAAATAGAAAAATAAAGAAATGTTGATATAATATTTTATTGTGTTATGCAAGCTACTGGTAACCTTTTAGTTGCCTTTCATGGATCATGGCCTCTTCATCAGATTCTGTGTTATCAAGTAACTTTGTAATGTTGCTGACTAAACATGTGGACACTCCTTTGATGGTTTACACAACATGCATCATGCAATATCACCTGTCAATGCATCATTTGATGGTGCTATAAAACAAGTATATGCTACAGTTTTATCAATGAATGCATACTGATGTCTGTAACTACATAGCTCTATAAAATGCTTTAAAACATGTACGAAAAAATGTCTTACATTATGTATAATTGATTTTGAGTGTCTTTGTACAGTCTTGTTAATTGGTCTGAGGTGGGACTTTGTAAACTTGAAACCTTTTGTTTGCTGAAACTCTGAATGTGAAAATTATAAGAACTTCCTGATTCTTCCATTTATGAATAATATCTTCATGCTAAGATTATCTTATAATCTAATCGTTAAATAGGTTTCAATTCTCACATGAGTAAATGCTAATGTAACTTCATGGCCGACTTACGTAAACTTATGATAATTATGCCATGCTAAACTATGGCTGACATTAACATGTTGAAAAAATTCTTGTTGATATTTCTGGAAAATTAAATCTTTGATTGACATGTGCTATAGAGAAAATGGTACATAAAAAATAATTTCTAATTGCTTGAAAAATAGAGTTATATGCACTACATAATCCAACCCAACCGAATTGCTTGATAACTTACTTTTATTTTATTGTAATGAGTTTTGAATTAGTGTTTTTATTGCTTTATTGGCCTCGTGTGTTTTTTGTTAATTAAGTATTGTTTGATTTTTCAGGTTTACCACGGCCTGCATTTCCATACCCTGCCACAGCTGGCCAGTTTCCCCCAGCATTATATCCAGATGTCAGTTGGTAAGTATATTATACCAGATCGTACCTTGTTTATTAGAATTAAGGTATAACCATACTTGGACATGCTTTGTACAGCTAGTAGAATAAGATCGTATTTCTTTATTTTCTGTTTATCAACTTGTTTATTTTTGTAAACTTAGCTTTAACTCACCCAGCTTTAACTAAGCCTACTTAAACTGTGATAAATGGCATTATTCATTTGTTAGAGTTATTGCCCTTTATTTGTCTTTTTAAGAGGTTTGTTAACATGACAACTAATGTAGACAACTGTGTCTGATTTATTTGTACATCATTTTAGCATGTTCATTTGTAACTGTAGATACCCACAAAACGCAACTAATACAATGAGGAATAATATGTTGTTGTGGAAACACATTCCTGTTTATTTTTATTACCAATGAAACAACAATATACTCATTGTTGTTCGTTCATATTGAATGCACAATTCTATATTCTTGTTATAATAAAACAACATTCTGATTTGATTCTCCGAAGAATAGTATTGTAAGATATGCATACAAGCCTGCAGCTAGATTTGTACTTAATGTTCATGGTGAAGTTTTTGCTTTATCGCTTCATACCACTAGAATAGGCACTTCATTTTAATATCTGCATACAGTTTTATGTATATTATAGCAATACCCATAAAAGTGTCAACCTGTAATTTTTATACTGTACTTGAGGTGGGGAAATAATGAACTCTACCAACATAATGTCTGATTTCATGTAACAGTTTGTGATTAATTTGCCTTAACTCTAGTGGAATGGCTTAATGCATGAAGTGGAAGCTAATTTAGTCAATTTGTTTTCGCTTCATGCGTTATCATGTTGAAAGATACATAAAAATTATACCCTAATGAAATTAATTTTATTTTTGTACAAAATTTGAAATTACGAAATTTTTGTTGATTTTTGTCTCTTTATCACTTAAAGCGACCTGTGTAAAATGAAAGTGTGAAAAAATGTTTAATTAGGTTAATAGTTACATTTTTGTATTTAAGAATAATTTTTTTGCAGATGCATTCTTTCAATATTAATTAATAGGATGATAAAGTATAAATATTGAAAGTTGCAACAAATTATGAAATGGTGAGGATTTTAGGTAATGATGAATTTTGGGACACTAATAAAATGGCTTCTGGTGCTGGTATATATGCAAAGTTAAAATTATGAACGAAATTGTTCCCTTTTTTAAAACAAAATGAGCAATTATAGAGCATGAGCACAAATGATATGTGTGAGTACCTATGATTTTACTGAGATAGTACCACTTGTCGTATACTTTGTATTTCATGCCAAATGTTTTCCTTCCTTATACCTGCCCCAAGTTAACTCCCAGAATACATGATGATTCTTCAGAATTAATTACAAATTATGATTAACTGAATAACAATAATCATTTTTACAGTAAGTGGAATCTTAGAATTTTTTCTAGAATTTCGTGAATCTTGAGTGATTATCTTGGTTTTACCTGTAAAATAATTTGAGTCGTTGAGAGGGAAAACATGAGTTGTTTTCCATGTATATTAGTACAACATCTTGTAACAATTCGTATGTGTGACACTTACTGACAATCAAGCCTCTGTGTAATTCTGACACGACATTTTCAATCTTTTGAATGACACTGGCATGACATAGATTGCACTCGTTACAAATTACTGTCTCATTTTGTTAAAGTAAAAAACATGTTAGGTTAGCCGATGGAAACACTAGCGGTGTTTGGGTGCCTTTTTTCAAATTGAAAGAAAACAAAAAATGTCTTTAGATTTGACAAAGGATATTAATATTGAGAGAAAATGTAACAAATTGTCAGAATTTTCTTTGCAAAAAGTATATATTTGTGTATGAAATAGCTGGTGTATGTATTTAAGTAACTTTCACTACATTAAAACCTTAAAATGATTTCCTTTCTCATTTATGAGATTATCTTCAAATCTCATGGTATTTTTGCGTCAAAACCCTTTTTAATCTCTTGTAACCTCTGTTTTTTTACGTTATGGAATTTTGACTCTTATTTGAATGTCCAATATTTCCTTAGAAATTCAATTTTTTTTCTTTGATGTTGATTTTGTGGCTTTCCTCTGTAGATAATAAACATCTTTTAAAATCAACTTCTGTATTTAATGAAATGTCAAGACATCTGGAAAAATGATGTCTGGTTCATTTAAACTGGTTTAAAACTAGCAATATTTGTTTGATATCATCTTGATTTCTCCCGTCATTATTAGAGTTAGTTTAATCAATACATATTGTCATGCTCAAGATTTACATAGATCTCTCTCATTAAGCTAGAAAAATTATCCGAGAATTTCTAAATGATAAAAATTGCCGCTGCTTCATCAGGCGCCGAGCCGATGAAATTGTAAAATGATGATAAAAAATGAATGTTTGCGTAGGTTGTTAACATAGAATGAAATATATTGAAAATTGTTGATTTAGTTTTTTTCTCCGGATTTGAATTTCATGGCTTAACAAAAATTAAATGACCTTTTTAAGATCATTTTGGTTTCCTTAAATATTGTGAGATTTGGCCTCTTGTGGTTCAAAATGATTATGCTGTTAAAAGATAGTTGATTATGAGGGTGTTTATTTATATATAGTGAAGTTCTTTGTAGTAAACTGATTATTCACTCTTAGTTTACTCTTTACACTTATTCTTTGTTTTGTGGAGGCATTCTTCTTCAAGTAAATGCTACCGATTTGGAGTGGTTTGTAATGTATTTATACAATGTTTTCACTTTCTTTTAGGCAACGGCCTCCTGGATACCCCATTTCCTCAGGTGCCTTAGGTGGGCCTTACCCACAGTCATTTATTAACTCAACAGCCCGGTTTCCAGCTGGATTTTTCCCCCATGGTGTACCCCCAGGTATGCCTCATGGCCATTTGGGGGCGGGACCAAAGCAGGAGGGTGGAGTCTCAGACAATCACAGGTAAAAATTTATAAATGCAATTACAATTGATAATCTAAAAAAAGAAAAAAATCTGTTGTTAAATAGTCATTATAATGATTTGCAGGAAAATTGTATTAACAGCGAATGGTTCACTCAACACGTAATTCCTTCTAACAAGTCATCAGTTACATTGTGGCGCTCAGTGTTTGGTGTTAGTTCTTCCATCCAAGATATTTTTTAGGGAATAAACATTACCAGAGTATTGATACAATGTTGAGACACTTATTTAAGAATAGGAACAATCTAGGTACGAGTGCTAAAGATGATGATGAGTTGTTTGTTGACTACTCGAGCTAATCAATGGTCATTTGTATCGTATTATCTCTGATGTTATAAGTTGCTGAGACTGTTTTCACATATTGATTGAACGCTTGATTAATTACTGGCAGATAATGAAGACATAGTGGTCATTATTGAACATTTAAGATGTACTCGGGAAATTACTCTTATCAAAAAACATGTTTTTGGTTTCTTCAAGGGTTCTTTGGCACTTAAGTGACCATAATTTAGCAGAACTGTAATTTTCTATGACTGCCAAGTAGATATTTTATCTTTTCTTGGCTATTAAGATCCCAATAAATATTACTTGTAGTGTCGTGGATGAATATAAATGTGTGGACGTCTGCTGTCAATTTATGTCATAAATAATTGTGCTTGTTATAAATGTGTAATTCAAGTATATTGTCCCTGTGTCTGTTTCATACTTGTCCAAAAATATGAAACTCAATGTTTTATCATTTTACATAGTATTGCTTTTACTGTCCATTTGAAGAATTTTTAGTTTCTTGTTGGAGTCACGAAAATGTACAAGATAAATATGTACTGTTTCATTAATTGACTGTGCAATGACAAATTTTGCTAGAAATTTTTGGAGAACATGATTCGTATGATTAATGATAATAAAAATCATAATGATATATTAAAGATATTAGTAAAACTTGTTGAAATGCTTAGAAACTGTTGTTTTTTGTCGGAAGGGATGAGTTTAAGGCTAGTTTTGGTTGAGGTGATGCGTGTACAATGTACATATTTATGATTTCTATTTCAGACATGGTTTTAGTGATGGGAGCGGTAATCAAAGTCCACAACCTGAAAAGAAGAAGCCTCATATAAAGAAACCTCTCAATGCGTTTATGTTATTTATGAAAGAACAAAGAGCTAAAGTAGTAGCCGAGTGTACATTAAAAGAATCAGCGGCAATAAATCAAATATTAGGTCGACGGGTAAGTTTCACTATTTCTTTTATTTCTTGTTGCCATCGTTACAGTTCATGGCCTCCTCACAGAGTTGTTCTATGTTCTATGTAGAGGCTTTGTGATTCACCTTTGATAAACTGTATTTCATCATCATTCTTCTGTGATTTTAATAAAATGTGTCCATGGAATGTATGTGTCTGTTATAGCATTGTGTGAAAGTCTGTCTGCTGTGAAAGCATTGTATGTTTCATACTTCAAGGTTTGAACTATTGGCTCTGAATATGTAATAAACCAAGTGATGTATCATTTTAGATGTCCTTAAGGCAAAATTCTGCTCATGGCTCATTGGTCTGTTGAGGTGCTTCTTTGATTATTAATAATATATCTAAGAAAAATAATTAGTCTTAAAAAATTGATTTACTTGTTAAGTTCCTCCTAAAGTAAATGGTACAATTATGGATCATACAACAGGACTTGTTCTTGACAGATTGTAGTATTAGTATGTGAGTTATCAGTAGGGTATTTTTGTAATTGTTGTTTGTGACTGAGGAGTTACTTATATCACAGGTGATCTGATGTTTTGTATGAAATCAAACTTGTTGGGAATGGAAACTTCAGACCACATGAATAATAAGTCTTATGCATTCCAATGCATGTGAATTTCATCATCAAAAATTGTGTTTTCTTGGTTTCCCAGTGGTACCGCAGAGGGGCACAAAGCAGTAATTATCTAACGATTATATGAACCCTTTTATGTTAACCAGTCATAGACTTTAGTAGTACAAATTAGTGGCTCATTATGTTTAAGGATGAAAGAACGGTTAGTCCTTTGATTGAGTACTTAAATATTTGTATATAATCAATGCTGGATACTCCCCACATAGAATGATTTCAGACCAAATAGCCTTTTGAACAGTCTTCACTTTGAAGTATTCCTTTGAATTTATATTTATTTTCAGGAAAGTCTACCTATCTGTGTTATATAATATAGCTTTTTTATGGTCTTTGATGTTAACGTTATAAGAAACCCAACTTCTTTCTGTTGTTATTTGTTCAATAAACACATTATGTGGAATTAATAAGACATTCATAACACAATAAGTGTGTGTCAGGTCCTTCAAACAGGCAAATAACATGTATTCTCTACTATCACAAAGAGTTAGGACAAGAATGAAGTCGTCTCGCCAGTCATTAATGATTATTAATAAATACTTATCTTGTGTTTGAATAATTACATTAACACTCGGCAACCATTTTGAGAAGGAATAGGATGATTTACTACAGAAATAGGATTAATAATTTTATAAGTTGTTTAAAAATATAGCTTCGATTACAAGTCTGGAGGAATCATTTGGTCAAAATTCATTTATACTTGTTTCCTGTATGGGCAGAAATTGAAGAGAAACTCGTGTTTCATTGGTACATGACTGGGATAGGCTTCCAGGATTCCTACAGTCCCCGTCTATATCCAATGAATAAGTATGAAACTTGATACATTTCAGTGGCATGCATTAGACCGATCAGAACAAGCTAAATATTATGAAATGGCACGAAAAGAAAAAGAATTACATCTGCAACTTTATCCTGGTTGGAGTGCACGAGATAATTATGCTGTACACGCTAAAAAGAAAAAAAGAAAGAAGGGTCTGATGCCCGGAGAAAAGGGTCCACGACCCGATGAACGATTTGTGGAGAACCCCGCTTTTGGTAAATATTGGGGAATCCCTCCATGCATGATTTGGCATTTAGCAAATATGACAGTCCTGTGAAATTAGCAGACGTCGTTTGTATCATGGTCTGTTATGTTTGCTTGTTTTATATTTTGTTGTAGAACATTGTTGTTATAGATACGTTGTATAGTCCTCCTCGGGTATGATGATGTCATAGTGAAAACAAGGTTTGATATAAAACATTATCACAGTGTAACTGTCTCTTGCACTCCACCCCACCAGGTTATTGTCGTAAGAAATGAATTTTCAGTATACTATTTCACTGAATGAAGTTATTAAATTAATGAGTGCGTTGAATTAAAACTAATATCTGTATTTACAAGTTAATCAAAGGGAAGCAGAGCAGAAAATGAGGAAAAAACTTGAAGATCTTTTGAAATTAATTAGAAAAAAATCTATCTGTTACTAAAAATCCAATTCTTGTTAGGAAAAAATGTAAGAAAGGTTTTAATAAAGGATTTTTTGTTTGACTTTTATTAAAAGTCTATTTAAACATGTATATTGGTATTATCATGTTTCATCATTAAAAACATCATTAAAAACATAAAAAACTTGACTATTATGTGACTTGTTTGGCTAAATTATGATACTCCTAAATTAATTTGGGAATAGAAATTAAAAATAAAAAAGTAGAATAATTTTTGTAAAATCCATTTTTTTTTCTGAGAAAATTATTCTGTCTGTAATTACTGAACATATCTTTGAACCTTTAATGGTGTAATATTAAAAATATTCTGATAGTAATAAATGATACAAAGGTCAGAACTATGGTATAATTTTATTAAATGAACATTTTTTTTCTTGTCAATGTACATAGTTAAAAAAAACTACTCGGCAAAGGTTAAAAAAAAAGATATAAAGTAAGATTTAGCAATTGGCATTAATTGCTTGTAACAAGTGGCTTCTGATACTGAAATCTAAAACTGAGGGATCATATTTCAGTGGCACTCATTAAATAAGGAAGATCAAGCTAAGTATTACGAAATGGCGAAAAAAGAGAAAGAATTACATTTGCAATTATACCCTGGTTGGAGTGCAAGAGACAATTATGGATCTCAAATAAAAAAGAAAAAGAGAAAACGGGATCCATCAGACCTTTTTACCGAGCCAGGTAAATAATATGTTGGTTCCTTAGTCATTTTTCTCTGTCATGAGGCTGACCAATTCAGGGAAAGGTAGGCTCGGGTTAAATTACTGTGTACATACTGTGTATATAGACATGTATGTACTTTTATAGTCTAACGTGAAGATGGAATTGTCGTTACTGAAGGTAAGATGTCTGTCTAATGTAATTGTCTCAAAGTCACTTGACCAGGATATAATAAAATGATGGAAAATGGAAGGACATACCCAATAGTAATTCTAAGTAATTTACTTAAATTTGTATTTTTTGGGAAATAACCTTATACACTGGATAATGTTCAAAATGGACATTTTTATATTTGTAATTTGCCAATTTACTTAAAATGTGATAATAAGTTCTGTTTAATCAAACAAATAGATTGCCACTGTCTTGTCAATGAATTGATTTGTGGTTCCAAATAAAGATTTTATAATCATTTAATGAATCGCTATATGAATAAGTCCAACAGTCTTTGATGAGACATTTTTTCCGCTGAATATAAATTGAATGACACTGAAATGAAACCAAGATAAATATTTATTGATAGAAATTTAATAACTGAAAAATATCAAAATCTGAAATATTCCTAAAGTTTGCATTTCTGCTCTGAGGAAAGATTTTGGGTTTCTGGGCTAATAAACCATAAGAAAGCTATTTCAAACTGTTAGGTACAATATCTTTACTAAGGTTGGAATTGATGGGATTTTTCAGTGGCATTCTCTTGATAGATCAGAGCAAGCTAAGTATTACGAAATGGCAAGAAAAGAAAAAGAATTACATTTGCAATTATATCCTGGTTGGAGTGCTAGAGACAATTACGCAACTCATACTAAAAAAAAGAAACGGAAAAAGGAAATGCCTAAAGGTGATCTCCAAGGTATGGGGTTGGATACAAGATATAGTGACAATCCAGCATTTGGTAATTACGCAGCCACATTTACTAAGCATGCTTGTGTCATTAGTTTGGCTGTATATTGTTGTTTTTAAGAGATATTTTGCTGATCCGTGTTTTGTTTCTATTACACATGTAACAAAGCTTTGTCATACTTACTCACTTCTAAAATTCAATAGTTTTTACACTTTTGGCTGTTAAAATGTGACTGTATTATTTCTTGAAGCATTTTTGGAATATTTTGCATATTTGTATACTTGATATTTCAATATTTGATGAAATTGGAAGCTGTTGTGAATTCTTTAAGTATTCTTTTTCATTGTTCACTTTTATTCCTTATTCCTAATTCCTATTTCTCCATTCATGAGCATTGGCATGTTTTATTTTTGTACATGTTGTAAGCAGCCTGTGTTCTGTGTTTTAGGTGATTGTACAAATAATGCCAAAAAGTGTCGAGCGCGTTATGGAATGGATCAGCAGAAAAATTGGTGCAAACCATGCCGGTATGTATCTGTAGAAAGTTCTCTTCTAGTCCACAGCATTGTTTTATCAATGATCGAAGTTTGGTACCAGTTTACAGTTTTGTGCACATTGTTGACGAGTGTTTATTATATTTTCATTTTTAGCAATTGTGATCAACACAATGATTAAAGTGTTAATTTACTGTCTGGAGTAATTTAAGCATGTATTTCAATATGTTTATGGTGAAACTGATACTTCAAGCAGCTGATGGTCAGATACCATTCCTCATCTTAACTGTATATTGCAATTTGCCCATATTTTTGGTAAGATGACTCAAGGTGGGAAATTTTTAGTTTTGAGAATTCTTGAGTTGGGCATTTTTTGTACACATGAATATATTTTGTATTGATTTTCAGGAGTGAACAAACTAGTGATCAAAATATAGATATAAAAATACCTAAATCAGAAAATGAGGTACGCAAATGCCGCATGGTCACTGGTGGCAAAAAAACGTAGTAACGCTTATTATGTCTATCGCTTTATGTGCATTTTCATCGGCTGAGTTAAATTAATGGGACTGCATGTTTTTTTCAATCAAATAATTTTTATTGGATGTGTGATTTTCCTAATATTTTGTTGAATGATTGAATTCAATTGTTTGTTATTGTCCTCAAAAAATTAATAATTGGACGCACAAGCTTATATACTTGTGTCACTTTAACAGAAGTTTTTTTCTACATTTTAATGAATGTTGATGTTGAAACCAGCCCTGAAAATGATATTTTTAGTAACAAACTGCTTCTTATGTAACAAGCGCATGTAATATATCTATATTTATGTTCTGCAGTCTGCTTAGTGTATGCTTTGTCTATTTACATATATTTTTACAACAATTTATGTTTGGCGATTACAGAATGGCTTTTTTCGTTGTGACTTTCATTGGTTATATATTGTCAATAAATTTTTAGAAATACTAAGATTTAACAATTTTTAACAATTTAAACAGTTGGTATTTGAAATTATGTTAGATTTTGTCTGGGTAGTAGAAAAAGTATCATAAAACATATATTTTCTTCTTTGACTTCAGAAAATTCTGTCCACAAAATTGATTTGAAAAATTGCCAGTTACTTTAAAGGAGAATATATTTACACTATTGATTTACAGCACTAGTTAGTTGAAATTATTGCCATTTTATTTCCTGAAATAAATTATGTAAATGAAACAAACATTTTCTGTATTTGAACAGTTTCAGAAACCTACTGAAATGACTAAAAATTGACACAGAGTGGCTGGCTAGTGTCTACAAGTAGTGATATGAAAATATCTGAACTGTTAAATTTAAAAATTTGTCTTTTGTATTCTGCAGACATTTATTATTTGTTTTATTTGCTTGGATTAAAATGCTAGTCATGCTTTATATAACACCATAGAATAGTAGTTTTACAATTTATCACATACACACATTCTCCGAAGATAATTTTCTTGGTACATAAATCTAGTGATACAGTGATTAAAAGCAATGTTATAATGTTAGCAACTTGCCTGATGTCTGGGACAAATACAAAGTGCCATTATTGTATAAAGTATGTAGTAAAATGACTACATTTTTAAACCCTAAAAAATCATTATTCCTTAAGTATTTTTTACATTTAGTTCTGAGTCCACAAACAGATGTTTGTGTGTACAGTTCACTAAAATATCGCAAATAAAACAACACAATAAACAGAAAACTTACTCTAATATCATAGAAAACCGCACTGTATTTATTACGAGCACTTTATAGGGCTAATTATTTAACCCTAATTTTCAGACACTTGTAGCTGCTTGTTATTTATTTATTGTTGTTTACACATAAATACATGATGATATTGTTACTTTTCTATAGTAAAAATTCACAGATTTTTGTATGCATTCATTTTTTTCTTTTTTATTTATTGAATAAAATATTCGAGAATTTAGATTTTACTCAAGAATCATACTGTGCTCTTGTTGAACTAGCGTATATAAATATCTAGGTTCATGAAAAGTGTAACATTGTGTATTTCTTCTTTATACAGAATGTTAAAAAGAATTTGTATTGTTTGATAAACAGAAATTGTACCGCTTTTAGTGTGCATTATTTTTATGTTGCTTATATCATATATGTGTATGAAAATCTGAGTACTGATTTCTTTGTCTGTGTTTCTACGCAAAATTAATGGGTGGGGTAATTTGGTACCGAACTGTTAGGGAAGTGACAAAATGGACCCATTTTAATTGAAGGTGTGACAAAGATTTCAGACTCAGATAAAATGATTGAAGTAGCCTATCTTTAGTGCTTGCATGATAAGTCTGCTTTTGAATGTAACTAATTCAGAAATAAAGAACAACACAACGATGTTTGTGATGTTGTTTTGAAAGCGTATGTTTAATCACCATGCTAGTCAGTACTTGATACTGTATAAACGTTGAATTGTTGAATTTTGTATGTTTTTAATTAAATCAAACTTATTTCTCTGCTGATATTAATATTAACACCAATAAAAATGGTTGGCGTGCTCCTTCAGTACGGTCTGATGTTATAATTACAAAAATTTGTTTAAACAATTCTCTTATTTAATTAAGTCATCCTTTGACATAAAAGATGAGAAGTTTGCTTATATATTTTCAAGAGCGACGGTAATAATGTGAATGTTAAGTTTTCTGTGAATTCTCATTGTAGATGATTGCTTTCATAATTTTGCACTTTGACTAGTTTTTAATACTTCGTTGATGGGGAAAATAGTGAAGTTTGTTTATTAATCGTTCAGTTTTACATTATTTTCAGGAGGAAGAAAAAATGCATTAGGGTTCTAGAAGATGGTGGTGGTACAGATGGGGAGGATGGAGATATGAGTGACAGCCAGATGGGCGGAGACAGTGTGCATGACAGTGATTCTATGCTCGGTAGTCCCGCCCACTCTTCTGCTAGTGATGACCCTTTCTCAACTCCGAGCAAGATGAGGCTACATAGTGTTGAGTCACCTCTTGTGCATGATTCAAGTAGAGAATTTTCTGACATGGACACAACTTTAAAAGCAGCAGACATTGTTTTACCTGCGCATCAATCACCGTTTTCAATGTACAGATACACAGATCGAGAGAGGAACAGTGCTGAGCGATACCTTTCCCCACGTTTCAATTTTATGCCAGCATCATCGCCGACATCTGCTGCGTCTAGATCGAGTGGTCTGAATCGTTCATACAGCATTGAATCTCTTGCTAAATCATCTGTCACTTCTGATCTGAGAGAAAAAGACTATAGCGATCATAATAAATCATTCGATTATGCATTATCTCCATTGTCAAGTCCCGGTGATTTTAGTCATCAGAACTCGCCGAAGTTTAACATGTCACCGTTTACTGAAGATATAAACAAAAACTTGAGCCCGAAAAAACAAACGAGTGGCTTAAATAATAGTTTCAGTATATCCTCTCTCTCTGTGTCTGCTGTGACTCCTTCTCGTGTACATTGTAGTTAAAAGTGTGGTTTTCAAGTTCTGATAACAAAGTGTGATCGACTTGATAGACAAGATCTACATTATGTTCTTTATTCATGCTTTGTCAATCATAAAAATGATTGATTTGAGCATGAGGTACCAGTCTTGTGCAAGTGTGTTACTATTCCCCCATTGTTATAGGCTGTGCCACTCTGCTGGGAACCAGTCATCTCCTCTGACCTCCTTTTGAACCTTATATGCATGGTGTTTTTCATTCCTCATGGCATAATACAGGGATCTCATACCACTCCATGCTCTCATGGAAATAGTCCTTAGCAACATCGGAACAATACGAACAATATTATTTGTTCCTTCTTCTTCATTGAATGTACTTTCTGCGATATTTCCTTTTAAAGGAATAGTAAGAAAAACTTCAGGTTGAATGTAGTTTAACATACGTTCTCTACTTGGTAGAAACAAACATTGAACTTCGTGAGATGTGACGTCAAGTAATGACGTGTTAAGGCGTATAGATTAAGTTGATGTGTTTACAATATACAGTGACAGAGAAAATTGACTCTTACCGAACAATACTGTATATGTACGCGTATCTCAAGACTTACCGTGTTGGCAGTTTGCCAAATCTTACTGTGTTCAGAATAATCAAACCCTCATATAAATCTGTTTGTATTGATTGTGTTTCAGTTAATGTTGATAAATTTTCTTTATTTGAAAAGATATAAATTGTGTTAGACTATAATGTGGCTATGAATGTTGTGAAGATTTTTTTTTTAGATCAGCTTGTATTCGTATTTAATACAAATATGTAACCAATCATTGAGGAGATGTTGAACTCCCTACAGTTTTAGGGGCTTATTTTTGGTGCATATTATGTCCTTGTATCTGATGCTTGTAGATCCTAGATCATTTGTTGATTGTGTGCTAATTCCATGTGTTAATCTGTGGAAAAATTACAAATAATATCTTCTACTTATGATCATTGGATGTATTCATTAACAGTCTTTATTATGTATTGTTTCTTACTGATAGAAAAAAGGTAATAAAAAAATTTTAGAATTTTTTCCCGAAAAATATTTTGTTAAAAATGGATTCCATTTTCTTCTAAACTATTAATGTGACCAACTGTTTATGGACGTTTTGTATTTGTTTTGCTTGTATCATAATGATACATGTTACAGTACTGAAGGTTTTCATATTCTTTCATTATGACTGACGTGATCTGTTCTAACAATATATCATGTAATTTATGTGCCATTATTTTATATTCACTCATTAGCAGACGAGGTTTGCTGGCTACAGTATACTGCTCAACTTGTGTTATTTTCTACAATGAACTGTTTTTTGACAAAATGTGTACATATCGTTACTTAGCTGGAGATCATGGTACAACATTGTAGTTTTATATTTTTCTCTCAGTCAGTGCCTGCGTTTTATCTAGTGATAATTCATGATTTATTTGCTGTCTATTCATGTGTAGAAATTTCTTGTACTGTATGATTAAGGCCCAGTCCTAGTTGAAGTATGATGAAATTATACACATATCTTCTTTGTATTTTTTATAATTCTCTACACTGTTGTCCTGGGTTACCATCGTATTTCATCTTGAATTATAACACAGATGTATGCATCTTTTTAACTTATTTGTATAGGATAATGTGAGTTGTATAATGTTGTTTGAAGTGAGACATTAAACTTGAACATGTTAGCAATTTTGGAGAAAAATATTAACATGAATTGGTTTCTGTAACCACATGTACAGTAGTGATTGCTTTGTCATTAAATGTTATTGTTAATTAATGTAATGTCAGCTTTGAAATAATGGTTTTGTAACTGTTTTAGATGTGATTTGTTGTTAATGATTAATGATAGAAACTAGTGTAACTTAATTGTTAAAAAGTTTATTAACTTGATGAATTGTCACGACATAGCTATCAGATCGAGCGGCATATTGTATGCTTGTACATTCAACGTTCCCGGATTTGTTAGAATCAGATACGATACGATTAATACTAGAAATTGTTTAGCAAGTGTTATGATATTTATCTACTGGTAATATCATCATATTAAGGAGACATTTTATTGGTACCACAATCACGTACAATCTGGCTGGAGCAGTTTTAAGTGTTCATTCCATTAGTTTTTTCTACTTTCAACTTCTCTGCTATATGATTTTGACTTGTATTCATATTATATATGTAATATAATCAATTCTATTGTAACATTAAATTGATCCATTTTTATATTGTACCGAAATAGACTGTAAGAAATAGATGAATTAATTTTTAAAAAAAAAAGATTTGTAAAAATAGCATTTATTACCAATGAAATTTCTCATTATTTTCTGAATAGAATTACTTTTTTATTTATTACTGAATACTTTCTGTTAGTGTAAGACTATGTTCTCAGTTGACTCCTGCATGTAAAAATTGGGTAGTTTGTTGTATAATCTGTTAGTTAATTCATTACATGTAGGATTGAATAGGATCATATAAGTGTATTTTGCTACCTGACCATTGTATTTTTTTATTTACGTAGACAGTTCTTTGTTGAATACTGGTTACATATTTGATGGATCAAAATAATTTTACATTGTGTTTTGTAGTGACTGTGTTATAAAATAATTCAAAGTTTAAAAGAGTGAATGTTCGTGTTTCTTTTTTTTATACTCATGTCTGCTTTGTTGTCAAATGTAAATGCAATGTTTATGTGTTTTTTTTTTTCAAATGAATTCTACCTCTTAATAACTTTAAACATGTTTATGTTCAAAATTTCAAAACTTATAAATAAATAAAAACTCTCGGTGAGTTGATCGTGCGTGTTTGTAGATTTAGTTTTCAACAATAACAATTTTTGCTTTCACACGAGATAGTAGTATTCTGAGAAAATGTAAACATTTTGTTCTTGGTAGAAGAAAGTAAACAACAAATCCTCCTCCTGACTCTTGATGTGGTTTGATTTCAGGATGTGAATTTTTATTTGCAATATTTAAAGTCACATGAGATGTTGTATTCCAAGCTTTGTTTGATTTTCTGTACAATTAATTGTACAAAAGTTTAATAATTTGAATGCAAATGTCATAATTTTAAATTTTATAAAATGCAGTGAATTTGCCCATATCTGATTTAAAATGTCTTTTTTTCTCAGAATATTAAATCTTTGCTTAGGATAGAATTTATCCATCTCTAGTCAGATATTTGTGTACTGCCAATGTATTTAGATATCATAAGTTAGATAACTGTATGCCCTGATCATATAGTCTGAACAAAGTATTTGTCTTAATCTCTATTCAGAATGCATCAGAAGATACATGTAAGTCTAACATTGTTCTGTATAAATTTTAAACACTCTAAGGATTGTATTTTACCAACATTTCTGAACTTCAATGGTTTACTGAACTATTTATCACATATTTCAGTATTGTTTCAAAAAATACAACAATAGTTGCCATGGTTTTGGAAACAAAATATTTATTTACTTCTAATTTTTTTGTTTTCATTCATTACATATAGCACTACATAATTAGTGAAATTTGAGTAAAAAATTTATTGTTGAACTTGATCATTTAGGAAACAAAAACTAGTGGTTCAAGACTGACAAAAAAACACATCTTGAGTTTACCCACTTATTTTAATGGAAAAGACGATATTTTTGCTAATCTGGTTTTACTGGCGATTCTCATTGAAATTCATCGCCATTAATTCTAGTACAAATTGCTAGATCTGCGGTTTTGCAATTATAAAATGCTTATTGATCACTTAAAATCAGAAAAATATACCAGGCGATTTCAGAAACTGGGCAGTCCTAAAAAATACTTCCATTATTGAGTCTTATTGTCTGTAAACATTCAGCTGAATTTTATGATAAGAGACTAAATGAATTCTGCACTGCTGATATTAGAGCCATGGTTCAAAACATTTTTTTTGGACGACAAAATACCTAGATTTTATGGAGTATTCATGTTTCCCCGAAGACTTAACACTTAAATGACTTGACTGGAGAATAATAACGACAGCGTATCAGTTTTTTTTTTCACTTAATTTAAAATGCTTAGTTGACATTTGAGCATGTATTCTCATTTCTACAGGAAAAATCAGAATTCGTTTAATAATTGTGACTTAAAAAAGAGTTTCTAATTTCCCATGATATATAAAAACACCTGCCTGTATAAATTTGTTATCAATGAAGTTGTATACCATAATTAATGTTGAAGTAGATAGACATTTTCCAATATCAATAATTGGATTTCTGGAGGTGTTTCTTTGGAATTCTCATCATTTCATTGTTGTAAGTTTATTGATAAAATTCATTGTCTACTACAAGCTTCTTGAAACTGCTGGAATGCTTGCCTGACATTTTGTCAGACAAAGTTAGAATTTCTGTCTGACCTATTGAAAATTTGTCTGACCGAACATATTATAGATAAGTGATAAATGCTGTAAATCGTGCCTGACTGCCGGATATCTGGTCCAGTACTCACTGAAAAGTTATTGGACCTGCTTGAAATTTGGCTGAAATGTCCGACGGTCCGGCAACTTTCAGGAAGTCTGCTTCTACTAATTAGAACAAATTGTCTTTTAGCCAATTCCTTGTATTTCATCTTGACTGTTAAATTTTATCACTTAGGGAAAATATTGATATAATCAAAATAATTACAAATGTTACAACATGTATAATATACATGTATACATGTGACATTTGTTAGTCTTCCTGAAGTATAAAGGTTACATAGGATACTATCCTTAGTCATGTTTTATGTATCTATAGAATTCAGGCTGAAATCTTGTCCTATATTCAGGATGACTTTGATGTCCTAAATTTAGTTAATTTATTTAATTTGGTTGTGATGTTAGTGCTCCACTTTGCTTGTATATTTGATAGCTTATTGTTATTCCTGTGCCCCTTAAATTAATATCTCCCCCCTTTGCGCTTACTCTAGGTCAGTAGTCAACAGTCTATATATTGGTTTACAGAGTCATTGAAATTTCCTTGTAATTGTAAAAGCTGTGATTTTTTTAAAGAATGTTTTCTTTGAAAATCAAGTGCAATTCGTTCAGCAGCAATCATTTACCTTCCAAATACTGCCTACATTCAACTGAATTGAAAAGCTGCAGTTATGGACTGTGTAATAGGTCTACCATTTTGTTTGGTATGTTTTATCAAAGTTACAAAGTCATGAAGGCTTGAGTGAATCAGAGTTTGAATGAATTTTTAATGATCAAAATTACTGACTAAGTTACTTATATTAAGTCAATTGTATACATATTATTAATTTTAAATTGATGAAAAATTACTTTCTTAAAAGAAAGTTGTTTTTTTTTCTCAAAAAAAAAACACAATAATTATTCAGTTACTGAGGCCTGATATTGTATTTCGATTTGGTTTTTTTACAGACATCTTGTTTGTATATTACAAATTTTTATCTATGTTAGCCTTGTTTGCTTAACTGTGTCAGTTTGTTTTTCTGTAGATTTTTATACTTTCACTGTTTTTATTGGGTTTGTACAGGCTATTTTATGTTATTATTGAGTTTTGAAGTTTTTAACTCTTGTTTCTTCTGTCAGATAGACAACATATAATTGAGCGCATCATGAAATCTCCTTGTTTTTTTTTTAATGTAATTGATAGATTTCATATCGAGCTCTTGTTTCAATATATGGTATTTTCTGTGTTTCATTGAGCATGAGAAGTGAAGATACTTTAAGCTTTCAAATTATCATTTCTACTCATTAATGTACTATGACAGTGTATTTTATGTTAACGAATTGTTTCGATAATAAATTTACATTGATTTATTCGTTGTTTTTATTATTTTTTATAATTGTTATATCAACCAGTATAGATATCATATTTCATACATCACGCCTGACAGATGTAGATGACAAAAGAAAGTTGGTCATCAGGATATTTCAGGCCTCCTGATAAGCTTTTGGTTTGTGTTTTTCCTGTTTTTTACCATAGTTACGATGAAAGGACTGTTCCTGCAGATCACCTGTTTCAGAACATTGACACCAGAGTCAGACTGTAGGAGTAACAAAGAACAACACATCTTATATAACAATCAGTATGTGGTACTGTGCAGAGAAACAACACATTGGCAATCTGTTCATCTGATAATATAAGCCATGAATCGGTAATAAAAATATGTCAAAGTATTTTAATGTATTTATAATGATAAAGAACATGTTACCATGACAATCAGTTTTATACAGCTTTATTTATTTTCACAGGTCTTCTTAAAATTAGTACATACTAAAGCTATACACTTTTCATCAGTATGAACAACATAGAATTGATGTTCATTAAATATACATGTATCTTTTTTTCGTACCCAATCTTGCACAGTGAAAGCATGCACAATATGCTGAAAGTCGTTCACTTTTAAGTAGGCTTGTGTCGTAATCATGTTTTTGGTCAAAACTAAAAATAGTGTTACATGTTTTAAAATCTAACCCAGCCAAAAACTTGCCAAAACTATTATTGACACAAATGACGCAATTACAACCATTTTAACATTAGATCAGGGTAAGTTCTTATGTTGGTGGACTATTATTTGATACCTTGACAATTCATTACCCTTCAATACATTCAGTTTAGATGACCTATTCCTACCAAACTTGGAATTTAGCAAATTCCAATGGAGGTCAGGCTAGGAATTGAATTTTTGGGTTCTGGGGTCATGATTACAAGCACTATAATAGGAAATCAGTTTCTGCTTGATAAATTTTTGAAATCCGTTGGTACCTTGTTTCTACGTAGGCATCATTATTTTTCATAAAGCCTTCGGCTTCGCATATCGTTCCGACATCGATTAACTCTGAGCGCTAATTTTTAACGCGAAAATCGAGCGCACGCGCAAACCACCGGAAGCGGTGCATGTACAGAATCATATTTCGTTTTGGCGTCGACATTGAATGGCATGTTTAGCGCCACTTGGTAAGTTATTTTTCTGTCCGTGAAATTTATCCGGGGATTTATTGAAAATATTTTTGAGGACGTTGTCCCAAATTGTCTACGGTCGTTATGAGTTCCAAACAGGGCGAAGTTCTGTCGTTGGTGGACTCGGATCGTGAGTTCAGTGGCTTTAGTTCTGATGAACCACGTGCTTCGGTGAAAAAGTTAAAGTCAGTTGTTTTGAAACACGACACTCCGAAGGAGAAAGTTCCTAAGAAAACTAACAAGTCTTATAAAGACATGGGTAATAAAGAGAATGTTCCATTAGTTTCTAACAAAGTTAGAAATGAGAGGTCTGAATCTTTGGATATTTCCAAGTTATCTCAAAAAGATATTGAAAGTCTTAGAGATATGTTAGGCTTTTACCCGTCTACTTCTCATGTGAAAGAGCCACAGTATTCTGATAGACCTAACCTAAAAGTCCAATTTGATCCTAGTGAATAACTGACAATGAGGAAATAGAATATGATTCTTACACAGCTTCCAAGGATATTGGAAAAGATATGAGTAATGTCTTGTTTGATGAGACAGAGTCTTTGTCTTCTCTTGATGAATTTTGGGATTTACCCAAGTTAAAAACACCTGAAAAAGGTAGTGCAGTGGTTGAATCACTCGCAAAAATGATTAATGTGGCATGTACCTCAGCATGTGAAACTGAAAGTGTGGTGTCAAAATATAAAGTGCCAGTTAATTTTGACAAAGCTTGTGCTCCATTAGTTAATTCAGAAATATGGAAAGTGATGGATAAGAGGACTCAGACTACTGACAAAAGTATTTCTGATATCCAAAATTTATTTGCTGCAAGTATGACTCCTATTATGAAATTAGCAGCTTTGATGAAAACACATATTGTGGCTAATAGTGAAGCTAAGTCGCTCAGATGCTCTAACTTTAATGGGTCAAGTTCAGTATAACCTATCCATTAGACGCAGATATATGATCAGACCGTCTCTCAAGAAAAAGTATCACAGTTTGTGTAATGTGTCAATGCCTATTTCAACACGGTTGTTTGGTGATGAAGTTGCAAAAGACATTAAGTCATGTGATTCTTTGATCAATCTTGGTAAAGATTATTACAGAAATCAGTATTTTAGAGGCAGATCTTCTAACCGTCCGTATAAGAAAAGTTACAACCAGTCAGGTTATAATAGATATCAGCCGTATGGAAACAGAGGACAGTACAAGAGTTTTCCAAAGAATAGTGGAAATGTGAACAAATTTCCAAAAAAGGGTGTTGCTTCAGCAACAATATCAACCCCAAATGAATAGAACTAAGAAATGTAAATAGTTGTGTTGGTATGATAAAATTCCGTTTACATAATTGGCAGAAATTTACTAAAGATGAATGGGTGTTGCAAGCTGTTTCTGGATATTGTATTCATTTTGACAACATACCTTTTCAGTCTAACGTTCCAAAAGAAATTTCTTGTAATGATCAACAATGGCAGATTGTTGATAATGAAGTTTCAGAGTTGTTAAGAAAAGGTGCTGTTGTTCCTTCTGTTCAAGAATTCGTAGAATATATTTCAAATATCTTCATTGTTCCAAAACCAAATGGCAAATTTAGGCCCATAATCAATTTGAAATATTTAAATGAATTTGTTCATTATGACCTCTTTAAACAAGAAACTTTTAAAGTTGTTTTGGATCTTATTTCAAAAAATGATTTTTTCACATCTGTTGATTTAGTTGACAGTTATTTTTCAATTCCAATTCATGAAGATTTTCAGAAGTTCCTCAAATTTTTCTGGAATGGAAATTTGTATAAATTTGTATGTCTTCCTTTTGGTTTGAAGTCTAGTCCATTTGTCTTTACAAAGATTTTAAAACCAATTTTTGCCTGGTTTAGACATAAAAATATTAAGTGTTCTTATTATATTGATGACTCTATCAATATGCATCAAAATTTTGCAAGTTGTTTGAAAAATACTGAATTGATTGTTCAAACTTTCAACAATCTAGGCTTTGTTGTAAACCAGAAAAAATCTGTATTAGTTCCAACTAGAAGAATGAAATTTTTTGGTTTTATAATAGACTCTGTTGAATTTAAAGTTTTTCTTACTGATGATAAAGTACAAAAAGTTGTAAATTTAGCAAAGAAATTATTGATGGAAGGAACTGTATCCGTAAGAGAGCTTGCCTCATTCATTGGTCTTATTATAAATTCATTTTATGCTATTCTAGAAGCTCCTCTACATTATAGAAATCTGGAAAGAAATAAATTATTTGGTTTGGGTAATTCTATGAATTTTGACAATTATGTAAAACTAAGCAAACTGAGTTATCCAGAGTTAGAGTGGTGGTACAATAACGTTAGTGCAAAAAATGGCAAACATATTAGGCCTCCAAAGGTTGATACTCTGTGTAGAACAGATGCCAGTTTATCTGGATTTGGAGACATTGATTTAAGTAGAAATTTACTTTGTGCGGGTAGATGGAATGAATTAGAAAAACTAAATCACATAAATTATTTGGAGCTGTTGGCTATCTTTTATGCCTTAAAATCATTATTTCGTTATAGTCGTGACATTCATATTCAGTTTCAATGTGATAATGTTACGGCAGTTTCATATATCAATGCTTTGGATGGAATGAATTCCATGTTTATGGATACTTTATCCAAAAATATATGGAACTTGGCTCTTGAAAAGAATATCTATCTTTCTGCTGTTCATATTCCCGGACACAGTAATTCAGCTGATTATTTTTCTAGAAATTTTTCAGAAACGGCAGAGTGGATGTTAAAAAGTCAAATTTTTTAGCGTATTTGTAAACATTTCTTTAGTCCGGATATTGATTTGTTTGCTTCAAGGTTAAATAAGCAAAAGGAAAAATATGTTTCATGGTTTCCTGAACCAGAAGCTACATTTTATAATGCATTTTCCAAAGAATGGACACATTTTGAACCTTATATTTTTCCGCCATTCAATTTGATTGGCAAAATTTTAAACAAAATTGTTGAAGATAGAGTTCCAAGAGCAATTGTTGTTGTTCCTTTTTGGAAAACACAGCCCTGGTTTCCTTTACTGCTTAATATTACTTGTTCTTTTCCTGTCAGATTACCCAGACACAAAGACCTCATTATGCATTCAACTGGAGATACTCCCAGGAATATGAAAACACTTCAACTTCTCGCTGTGACTGTATCAGGAGAGCCTTGTGCAGTTCTGGAATTTCAAGTAATGTTGTGGAAGTCATTGTCAGTTCCTGGGAGAAAGGGACTTTACAACAATACCAATAAGCTTGGAAAAAGTGGTGTCTTTGGAATCATCTCAAATTTGGAAGTTCCTTTCAAGTGTCTGAGCAAGTAGTTTTACAATATTTACATTGTTTGTAGAAACTGGGTAAATCTTCAGTGATAAATAGTCACAAGTCCATGCTTTTACAGACATTGCCATACTTGGGAATTGTGGTGTAGTAACTCTATTCATATTAACAGATTTATGAAAAACGTTTTTCAGATGACCCCTCCAAAGCCTAGATACCTAGTTATGTGGGATGTGTCTTATGTGTTAAAATATTTAGCTACTTTATTCCCCTTAAAAAATTTGACTTTAAAAATGTTAACTTTGAAGGTTCTTGCTTTGATTGCATTAGCTAACGCCCCAAGAGCTCAAACTCTTGTTAACCTGGATTTAGATTTTATGTTAAGAGAAAGGAATTCTCTGTTTTTTACTTTTCCTTCTAGTCTAAAAACTTGTAGAGTTGGACATCAATATACAATGATAATTGATCATTTTTCGGATGAGAAATTTTGTGCAATGCATAGTTTGCTATACTATATTAGTATTACTAAAACTCGTCGTTTGTCTTCTCATGTTTTTATAAAACTTTTAAGTCTGTTACATCTTGTACTATAGCCAGGTGGCTCAAAATATTATTGAATTGTCTGGTATAGATGTAAATGTGTTTACAGGACACTCTTTTAGATCAGCATCTGTCTCTGCTGCTTCTAAAGGTGGTTGCTCCCTTAGCAGGATTTTAAAAACTGCTGACTGATCTTCAGATAAAAACTTTACTAAATTTTATCATGGACAAACCTTAAATAATTCACAGATTTCGTTTGTTCAGTCGATCTTTACTGAATGTTAACTTTTATGTATACAGGGTAGTTTCAGATAATACAGATCTATGGCGTTTTTTGATCATATCTGTGTTGAGTTTTAATATGTGTTTTGTTGCCTTTGAAGATGCTATTTCAATACATGCGAAGCCGAAGGCTTTATGAAAAATAATGTGTCCTCTTCCAAGCTTTAGTGAAGGATGAGGTGCATTATTTGAGTAAAGGCTGAGGCTGAAGCATGTATATACCCTCCACTTTTTTATGGTTTTATTTCAGAATTTATAGATATTTCACAACTTTATTTCAGATTGTCACTTCCCTCCCATAGGTGTTATGGTTAGCAACAAAACACTATCTTTGAATATATGATTTTGTACATGCACCGCTTCCGGTGGTTTGCACGTGCGCTCGATTTTCGCGTTAAAAATTAGCGCTCTGAGTTAATCGATGTCGGAACGAAATGCTATTTCAATACATGCTTCAGCCTCAGGCTTTACTCAAATAATGCACCTCATCCTTCATTAAAGCTTGGATGAGGACACATTTCTCTGTACATTCTTCAACTCGAGCAATTTATATTGTTACATCATCAACTGATGACAAGTTACAAGTTTTTAACTCTTCCCAAAATATTTTCATTATTTTTATCTGATAATCACATTAGAATTTACATGTAAGTCAAAAAGACCAATAATGAGATAATGTGAAATGTTTAAATTTTCTTCCACAAGAGGTACCGTCTTCTGAACCTTGGTCTGCACTGCTGGATCAAAATCCCCGAATTTTTATTTCTGGTGTAAATCAGAGTGGCTGATATTTGAAGCTTAAATGATGACTGGTGTCCAACAGAGCACTGATAACTACAGAGAAAGGTTTTTGTTGCATTAAACAAAATACAACTGTTCAATGACTTTTTTGAAGTTTTTTAATTAGTTTTGTACACACGTCATGCATTCATATAACAGGAACACATCTTTGTCTGCGGAAATACGCTTTTTATAGTCATCCAGATCTAATGAGCAAAACTAGATCTTAATAGATCTTACTTTAAAAATGTACCAACGCTTAACACATACATTATATACCAAGGTCATTTAGAAATCAGATTATTTTAAAAATACAAAAATGCACATTTGGTTCAAACTTGTAAAAAAGCAAATGGAGACATTAACAAATTACAGATGTAAGGAAGAGGACGTTCCATCGTCTCAACATCAATTAACCTCACCAACCATTTTTATTTGTCCATTAGATAGCAACTTGATTTCACACCTTGTTTTTTGTGACAGGGAAATTCTTTGCTAATTAAAGATCCGACACATGAATGAGTAAAACTATGCAAACTGTCTTGTCAGATGATTCAGAACACCATCTATGTATTAAAATGGAGATCTGTCATAAAACGTTTCCAGAAGATTAGTTAGTAACTATTATAATTATTCATACTGACATCCATTCATACAATTAAATGCCATTCTAATTGTAACAATTTTACTTTATTTTATAGGAGTAGAATAACTTCACCGAATGTTTTGCAATTATATATGTAGTATAATTCTGCAAGCCAAAAGAAAGCATCAAAACACAGAGTGACCTATAAGAGATTAATGTAAGGGAGATAACTAGTGTACAATGTTTGAATGATAAAGTATAATACATTATCCCTCCACCTTGTTTTTATTTTGAAACTATTTTAACCCCGTTATTTTATCCATCCTCATTATATACATATATATGTATTATACTTGCTTTGTATATTGTTTATTACCTATATCTAATGGTGTATATTATACTTTTTCATATTCTTTTTAGTCAAAAATGTTTAAACCAACTCGGGGTAATAATCGGAGGAAAAAAGAATTTTAATTAAGAACTGAAAAAATAACTAATAAGCAGGAATAACAATGTGATTTAGTACTCTCAATTTTCTCATGACTTTAAAAAAATCATATTTCTTTTTTGATTATCTTAAAATACAACCTACGATGTCCACCACAATATTGCATTAATAAATACTTGCATAGCTCAGTTTCACTGAGGCAGTGTGTGACACTAAAATATGAGAATTATCTGTGATGTATACATCAATTAAATGGGGTCATATTTTGTAGTGATTTTTATTTTTGCAAATATTTGGGTTGAGTTAGTGACATTTTCCAATTATTCTGATAACATTGTTAGTATCACATATTCCTTACTATGCCTTAAGCCACGACCATGGTCCAGTGGTTAGTGCCCTGGATTTGTCACCTGGAGATCTGGGTTTGAATCCTGGTCACTTCAGGTCATACCCTTCTATGAAATTTTGACAAAAATGTCGATTTTCCTCCATATGTGGAGTAGTTGTCGGCTCTTTGTGGAAGGATAAGTTAGTACTGGTTCGTATACAGTCCAGGAAAACTGGTTAGGTGAACCATATATAACTGAAATTGTTGAAAATGGCGTTATAAACCCAGTTACAATGTCACATAAAAAGCAATAGCTTAAAGCAAGATTTTTCAATTACAAATCAGTTTGCTTCCTTGTAAAAAAGGCCTGAAAAATACAATGCCAACCCAAATATTTTACCAAATTAACTTACATGGCGCCAGTAAAAGCTACAGATTTTTTATTAAAGCAATAAGTTAATGTTTGTGAACCGAAGTTTGTCACATCTGGATAAAGGATAAGAACACTTTTAATTTATACACATCACTTTATTAGATGCCTTTTTCCACAAAATAATCTTATGTATATAAAGGTTATATTTCCCTTTTCCTGTTCTATGGCCCCACGATGGTTACACGGTACACACTATTATGAATAACATGTTTTATTTTTTATTGAACAATATAACTGTACAGTAACGGATATGAACACTTCAAGTAATGCCACACTGCATATGGAAACATGTTGCAAACTCAAACATACAACTCAAGAGGAACAACATGTAAGTGTATTACATGAAATGACACCATTTAGAATTCAGTAATACAAAACAGGTAAGAACAATTAGCATTTACAGATGGAACTATACATGTATCAAAATCCCTGTCAAGTATGTCATGATCATTGACCCTTAATTTCAGTAAATATTAAAACAGCCTTATATGGAAATTCTGACAAATAAATCAAGCAATCAAAGTTTGTACAATAATCAGTTAGAATCATTATAAATATTTGAGCAACATTGTTCAACAAGCAGAAATGTGCACACTAATGGGCATACATGAAAATAATAACAGATCAATATTAGTACGTAGGTAAACCAAGAGTTTCTGATACAAACACATACATAAACACTGACAATACAAATAATCAAAAGATTCTCAAAGCATAAGCTGAAATGAAAGCAAAAATCGGGATTCACCAAAAAAAAGCCGAAACTAAATGAGGACAGAATGCTGGATGCAACACTTATCAGTAGATAGCTGTTAGAGCAAAATTTAAAAATCAAGCCAGTTTGTACAAATTATATTGCATAATTACCTTGAACTCAATCAAAATTAACAGACATCACTTCTACTCATTTAAAGCCAAATATGAAAATAGAGATCTGATTACCAATAAAATAAGGTCACATTATCGTACAATTCTGATATCTTAATTTTCATCAACACAGTTTATAAAACACAGCCACAGGAATATTATTAAATTTGATCAAAAAATAAAAAACATGGGCACACTTCCACCATATATATATTAATGAAATAAATATTTATATATTTTGAACCACCCATCACATAGCACAGATTGTTTATGGTCTTGTATAGTAAGAAGTGAGGTCCATGCAACGATTACAAAGAATTATTAAATTTATTGTTCATATGATATTGATAAAATACAATACATGAGGACACTGATGGAATTCTAAGACGTTCAAAGAGCTGATGGTGGAATGTAGTGCCATTTATCAACTGAAATAAGAAATAAATACAATAAATAAACAAGTACAAACATTATCCAACATTACATTAATGTAACCAGAATTTTAATTTGAAGTTACTGACACGTGTTATATGAAGTCTGCAAGAAGTACAAGGGAGACAAATCAGGAAATTCTCAAAGGAATCCAAAAATAGTATGCTCAGACCTGAATTCATTCATTTGGACAGTAGAGGGGAAGTGTATTTTAAATCATACAACATACGTACATGTCACACTTGTTATTAAACCAAAACTGAACATTCAGTCAAGTAACAGAAAGATATTTAATACTATACTGGTATTGCCAAAAAACAATACACATCTCCGTGCCAAACATTGATTATTCGGTCAGATATACACAAATTTTTTATCTTTATGGCCTTGACCCTGAGACAAAGGTTCAACCATCTAAGTTTTAAAGTTTGAAGTCAAATTATGAAAGTTAAAATATATGACAATATTTGGAGTAAGAAATAAGAAACATAAGTAGAAAGAAGATAACAGGAAAAACATGTCTGTCTTCTTTAAAGGAGGTAGAAAATGAGCTGAAAGACCCACGAAAGCAACTTACCATCAGGTGGTAGACAATCTGCAGGACCAACTGCTGCAGTCTGAAATAAATTAATCATTAAATACATTCAGTCAAGCAACACTCTTACCATATATATATGTATGTTTATATTTATATGGTAGCTCATATATGAATTTACTAGAGCTGCGACCGTGGTGGTTAATGCGCTGGACTAGTAACTCAAAGATCCAGGTTCAAGTACCCATCACAGCAGGTCATACCCTTCTATGAAAATTTGCCAAAAATGTCAATTTTACGCCATATCTAGAGAAGATGCTGGCTCCTTGTGGAAGGGTAAGTTAGTACTGGTTAGTATTCAGTTCAGGAAAATTGGTTTGGTAAACCAGTCGCCATATGTAACCTAAAACTTGTTGAAAAAGGCATTAAACCCCAGTGACAATGTCACATAAAAACAAACAAAATTTACTAGAATTATTAAACAATTTTGATCAAGTAAATAATAACAACATCAACAGATTTTACTACACGAAATACAAATTCTACAAAGTGAATGTCAACAATATTCCCAAACATTTAACAACAAAATTGGCAACAGGAAAATACTCTCTATCATAACAAAAAATACAACATGAATGTTGAGACTGGGCTAGTGTAAAGGCTGTTTTGTATTCTGTATATTTTATTCCACACTGAAAAAACAGGTGAAATATCACATGAAGAAAGAATAAAAAATATCAAGACTTGAATTTAGTAATATTAATAAAATTTAGATGGGTAAATTTGTCTTAAGCAAGTTTCCCATAACAAGAGTCCTTCGTATTTATTTTCTGTTTTTGCACAGGAAGTAAAAATGAAGTAAAAATATACACTTACCTTTTCAACAATATCTTTACATTGTTCTGCTTGAATTAAGTATGGACTTCCAGCTACAGACATATTTTGACTGAAATAATAGAATGATAGAGGTTGGCTTCATAAATAATTGTATAAGGTGGACAGTAATTTTCAGTCATGTTATAATTTCAATGAATTCCTCGGATTTATAAACCATCATAACCAATTTAACAAGAGCAGCATCCATTAACACAAAACTGGTATATTCAGTACACAGCCAATAATAGAATGCTGGTATATTCAGTACACAGCCAATAATAGAATGCTGGTATATTCAGTACACAGCCAATAATAGAATGCTGGTATATTCAGTACACATCCATTGACACAAAACTGATATATTCAGTACACAGCCATTAATAGAATACTTGTGTATTCAGTACACATCCATTAACACAAAACTGGTATATTCAGTACACAGCCAATAATAGAATGCTGGTATATTCAGTACACATCCATTAACACAAAACTGATGTATTCAGTACACAGCCAATAATCGAATACTTGTGTATTCAGTACACAGCCAATAATAGAATACTGGTATATTCAGTACACAGCCATTAATAGAATACTGGTATATTCAGTACATGGCCAATAATAGAATACTGGTATACTCAGTACACGGCCAATAATAACATACTGTTATATTGAGTACACAACCAATAATAGAATACATGTATATTCAGTACACGGCCAATAATAACATACTGTTATATTGAGTACACAACCAATAATAGAATACTTGTATATTCAGTACACGGCCAATAATAACATACTGTTATATTGAGTACACAGCCAATAATAGAATACTTGTATATTCAGTACACAGCCAATAATAACATACTGTTATATTGAGTACACAGCCAATAATAGAATACTTGTATATTCATTACACGGCCAATAATAACATACTGCTATATTGAGTACACAACCAATAATAGAATACTGGTATATTCAGTACACGGCCAATAATAACATACTGTTATATTGAGTACACAACCAATAATAGAATACTGGTATATTCAGTACACGGCCAATAATAACATACTGTTATATTGAGTACACAACCAATAATAGAATACTGGTATATTCAGTACATTAAAATATGGTTATATTGAGTACACAACCAAGAATAAAATATGGTTATTTTCAGTACACAACCAATAATAAAATATGATTATATTCAGTACACAGCCAATAATAAAATATGATTATATTCAGTACACAACCAATATTAAAATATGGTTATATTCAGTACACAACTGAATTAATCTTGTTCTCTAAGGACAATTCAGTCCTTCACACACTTCTTGTTCTTTTTCAAAAGGATCTATCAATTGTAAGTGTGCTATAGAACGACCAAATTAGTATCTACAGTGTTAATGATATGGCAATTAAATTTAATAATCTGTGTATATATGTATGTATTAAAATGATCTGCTGAATGTTAATTGCATAAGTACTACATCCAATCATGAATTTGTGTTTTAATACACCTAACTTAAATTAACGTATCGTGAGTCTAACATGTCAAAATGAACGGTCACTGCAAAGTATAAACAATAACACTTTGAAGTTGGGATATTTTGCAATGTTCAGTTTTTGGATGTAAATTTACAAGAGAACTGTCAAAAAATCTTCATATAACTGTTTGACATTCAGAATTCGGAAATTCCTGTATTCAGAAGAACAGACTATATAAAAATGAGAGAAAAAATCAGTACCAAATTATGATGACTTTCTGACATCAATCCAGAGTTAAGTCCCTTGAACAGTAACAATGAAATTAAGCGTACAATAAAACAAATGAGGTTTAAAAAGATTATATACCACTTGAGTTCTCCTCGTGTTGCTTCACCTGCACCGACTAACCTTTTCCATTGTTCATGAGTGTCATCAATTACCTTCAAGGCATATTCCTACAAGAGAATAGTGAAAAACAATAATAATGTATGTTGAAGAGATTTTATTACAAAATTATTTACCAAATTAACCCGAGTATTAATCAAATCCTACATTACAGTAGTTTGGCATGTTAAGCAAAAAAAAGTAAGAAAACACATTAAATTACTAACAATTATACTGTCATATCATGCAACAAAAAATCGAACCAAATGCACAAAAACAGCATTTATTGCAATAAACACTGTACCTCTTTATTGACTTCATCAGTGAAAACCATCTAAGGGATGGCACTGTAAGGGGCTCTGTGGTATAAATATTAGTATTGTTGTGTTCCGAGTAAAAGTTATTATTAAGATTTGCTAAAAATCAGGACTCACGAACATTTCATTAAATACATAACAGATTTCTTAAAATTAATTATTTATCCGGTTGCAATAAAATTATATGTGTTAAAAATTATGTATTTCCCGACTAACCTACCCACGATAAATTTTTGTGTCCCCTAATCTCCAAAAAGTGAACTTAACTGATCTCTCTGATCTTAAGATTGACCTGGCCCCGTCAAAGATGGTCGATCAAGCATATCGACAAGGCTGTGATGTCACATATTTGACGTCACTCGTACGACCAAATAATTGCAATACACTAGTAAATACAATATTAATTAAGAAAAAAAAATCTGTCAGGCCATGCACATCAACTGATATATAACTTGGTATCACTTGCATAATATTGACCTAATAGTTTAATGTTTAGTGACATTTATCTATTCCAGTGCAATACATTTTTACACAATTTATAAAACTACAGCACATTTATATTACCAGTATATTAATACAGTAAAACTTAGAAAACAAACATTTCAATGTAACCTTTAAACATATCTGAACATCGATGGTAAAAAAAGGGAAAACTACTTTAAACAAACAGTAGCACAGAAAACGTGGTAACTTCTTATTGAATGTGCATACTTTCTGAGATTACATTATTCTAATATATAATATTTATGATCTTTTAGCACATGTATCAGTCTGTTTTTAAATTACTACAAAAATGAAGCAAACATACTTTTACGGACCAATCACATTTTAAATTTGTATTTTTATAACAAATTTATCGCTACTACTTATTTAACTAATGACAGCAATCTTGAACTTGATTTCCCAACCAGTCAATTTCCCTGTTGAGAGCCTCTCTATTAGCGGGACATCTGTGGTAGATGATACTATTTTAGCAATAATTTGTTAATGAAACACTAAGTAGACATCAAAATTGGGAGTTTCAACAAATGAACTATAAATGATAAACAATTTAGTTTGGGTATCAAAGTTGAATAAAACGTAATAAATAATAGAATAATTGTTGAGAGCATGAGATGATAATGATCTGATAGTATTATTGTTAATTGTTTGCTAAAAAAGACATGGCAGGTGTTATATTAATAATAAGATTTCTGTCTTATTTGAAGATGGATTTCAAAGTAGTTTTCGGTATTATGTAGCACAAATGCTGTACCTCAAAATTTGTTTTCGTTTTTAATATATGGTGTATTACAAAATCGTCAGAGGGCTTTGGGTTTCAGAATTTCTTTTAGCCAAATATCTAATGAATGAAAACATTATCAAAAATCAGCAGGACAGTTCTATACATGATACAATTATTGTTATTTCAAGGCAAATTGTAGTATTATAAACAGTGTAGTTATTGTTATGTAGTTACGTAAATTACGTGAAATATGGGTTTATAGAAGACCAACCAACCAAATACAATGCATAGTATTTGTTTCAAATCACTTACAATGGACTCATTTATAGTAGGCTAATTAATGTATACAATGACGGTTTTGTTTTTGAATCTATAAACTGGTGAATTCTGATAATTCTGACCAAATAGCCAGAATATCTTACATTAATTAACTACCCTAAAGTTAAACAATGTATACTTGCTGAACAGCAAAACATGGAATTTTGTAAATAATGGTTCAGTGCATTAGTTACAGTTAAAATATAACAGAGTTACAGTCTAATCTGGTCCTTGATTATCCACAAAACACCTTAATTCATACCAATGTGCTGGTACCAATTTTAAATTCGATATCTTTCGCAAAAAAATTGTGCGTCTAAAAATAAAAATCTCTCTAATTAATCCACTATATAATCTGAATTCTTTCTCTGGTCAAGAGAAGTCAAGATCAGAGAGATTCCATTTTATGACATATTTATATTCAAATCTTTAGTTAGTGAGGTTCAATTTTATAACACATCTCCACCATTACTTTTTGTAAAACTACAGAATTTAAAACATAAACTTTCATGAATACAAATTCACAACAAAATACGGTCAGCTTAAGAAAGCTCACTGCTAATTTTGATAACTCAGGTTAAATGTAATATTGGCTCATACCCTGTTCTTCGCTTGGCCACCAAAAGCAAATTCATTTTTGGGTTTTCCATCAGGAATTTTGTATACTGTAAACCATTCTCTAGTCGCCTGTAATTACAAAACAAACATGAAACTAAAACTGTCACCACAGCCTGACTAATACAGACCCTAACAAATATCAACCATAAAATTGACAAAAAAATGCTATCTGATGAATGAGATAAACATAATGTCTGTTTTTTTACAAAAAAATCCATATAAAATGTACTTACCTCAATAAACCCAGGCATTTCTTTATCTACATCCTCAATATCTGTAACAGAAAATGCAAATTTTGCTAAAAAAACAAAAATGCCTGAGATATTTCTATCGCTGAGAAAGTATGAAGTTTACAAAAGTGGATACAATCTTGGTACATGTAATGGATTGTTAGCTAACAGAAGTGAGCGCTAATATATTTGTTTACATCCACAATCCATAACAATCAATTACATTTAATAATGAATTACATGCGATACAGTAACATGACTCACAGACTCTACAACCCAAGTCTCTGAGAAGCATCAGTATATTTCAGTACACAGGAGACAAACCTGAATTTCCTATCTTCAATTATACAAAGGTCTCTGAGGGAATGTTAACCACCGACAGATATACACTATGGTATGTATCCATATTACCAATCTGGCCAAATCACCAAGTCTAAACTTAAACTATTACCACTAAAGTCAACTTACCATTTAATTTTTCTGCAAGAGGATCATTTACATCAATACATATAATTTTCCAATCTGTTTCACCTGAAACAACAATCATCATCAGTCAGTCAATAATCAAACCATGATTAAATATTTATAAATGAAACATTCTGAGGAACGCAAAGTGAAACATGAAGAAGTTTCTAGGTAATTACACTACATTTGTACGCTCATAGTTTTCACATATCAATTTCATGTCTTCTGGCAGACATTTTTCAACTAAAGTCCTTTTCCAACCAAGTGTCACTGTGTCAATGACTACAAATGACAGGGATTATAGACTAACCATGCACACCACCATTAGAACTATTTCATTCTGACTAAATAAATTGAACGAAAAAGTGGTATCTGTAGCGTTTGGAGTACAAAAAATAAAAACTTTCTTGTACTTTTTTCTTTGAAAGAATCATAAAACTTGAAATGACACATTTTTAACAATCATATTTTAAATAATGCATTTTAACAATCATATCTTAAATAATGCATTTTAACAATCATATCTTAAATAATCCATTTTAACAATCATATTTTAAATAATGCATTTTAACAATCATATTTTAAATAATGCATTTTAACAATCATATTTTAAATAATGCATTTTAACTATCATATTTTAAATAATGCATTTTAACAATCATATTTTAAATAATGCATTTAAACAATCATATTTTAAATAATGCATTTTAACAATCATATTTTAAATAATGCATTTAAACAATCATATTTTAAATAATGCATTTTAACAATCATATTTTAAATAATGCATTTTAACAATCATATTTTAAATAATGCATTTTAAACAATCCTATTTTAAATAATACATTTTAACAATCATATTGCAAATAATGCATTTTAACAATCATATTTTGGATTTACCTTCATCAATAAGGCACATAACTCCCAGAATTTTAACTTGGATGATTTCTCCTCTTTTATGAACCTGTAGGTTAGAAAAATAAGTATATGTAACTTATATCTAACTAATTTGATAAAAACAACATAATAACAGATTGGTGCTAGTTTCCTGACACACATACATTTAGTCTTTAATAAAGGGAGAGCACCATAATAAAAAAAATAGCCACATAGAGCAACAAAACACATATACTAGTTATTCTTCCAGTCAAAACATACTGATTTAACAGAGTTTAAACATACATATATCTGCAAGATTTCTGATGTTACATCTATTTTTATATGCATGAACCTAAAAACCAAAAGCTGGGAAAAACAAGACGAATTCGGGATGTGAATTTTTGACCAGCATAACTAATCTGAATGCTTAATATGAAAAGCTTGAGTTAGATTTTATCCCCGTCAGAATTTGAGCCAATGCCCGAAAAGTTTTAGCATTTTGACTAAACTGAACATAATCTGCTATTGCTGTGATTTGAATCACTAATATTACAATAAAGCAAGGATTGCACAATTATTCGCATAATTTTCATCAAACACACATTAAAGGTTCATTCATTTGTTTTATATTTTACAATTTCAGAACACAACAAGATATTTACGATATTCTCATATCTTATCTCACTATCTATTTGACATAACTTATGTAATACAACATTTTATCAGGGCACACACATAACTTACATACAATACACTGTCATAGTCAGACACAATCAATCACACAAACAATCAATATAAACACACAGTGATAAAACAGATGAATATGATGCAACATTTACTACTGTAATTGAAATTTAATTAATTTTTACTATGTCACCTATTACACAAACAATATAAGTACAATGAGATATGATCCATAAATTATTAAGTGTGATAACAGGACAAATTTGTTTTCAATTTATTAGATGAAGTCCTCAGGGTATGGTATATAATGAAGACAATTATATAATGTAAATTGCACAGGATGCACTGTCCTAAAGTTCTGTTAAAATCAAACACATGACCAAACAAATTAAATATAACAAAGTACTGAGAAATTTAGAACTTCATGTTCTACAAAAATAAACATCCAAGATATGAAACAAAATAGTTAAGATTTAGGTTTATATTCTCAAAATTTATAATACACTTAGTGCACAAAAATTGCAAGCAACCAATACAACATTCATCTTTTTCTGTACTCTGTTGTTCATAAAAAGAAAAAAAAACACCTAAAACAACATTTCAATCCATTGCCTGTTTATGATATTGCAGCATTTTTACCACCACTATCTCAGTTCCAAAAAGCATGTAGTTAACTGTTGGTTACAATTACTTACAGTTTGTCCAATCTCACAAACATCAAGAGGATCATTATCTCCCTTAGTTTTAGTGTCTGGATCTTCATGATCAACATCTTCCCATGTCTAAATAAAGAATAAATGTACATAAAATACAGGATATATCATACTATAATATTAGTACAACATCCAGCTGAATACACTGGTTCAATGTGCAGATAAAGCTAATCTTCTGTAATAATACTTCATCAGGTCAACGTAACTACATATCACATAACTACCTAAACTTAAATCTATACAGTGGTAATATAATCCTACAGGAAGTAGTGTCTAAAAACCTTTTCATATAACTGAAATTCACAGAAATGGCAACATTATATTATGAACAGTGCACATAATATTATAGACAAAGATTGGTATATTTTATTATACCCAATTTCTAAGAATATGAGTCATGGATGTAATGTGATAAAAAGCATACAAATTTATTGTCTGCATCAGTATAAAAAATACCCAATTTCCAACAAAATGGCACAACTTTCCCCAATTCTGTCGGTATGGCCATTGTTTCTTAAATGTGGGAAAAATCCTCGATACATATTGGAGTCAATTTGTTGATTGGAAAACATGTTACAGAAAACAAGCACTCGAAGGTCAAGCAGTATTACACATGTAATGATCACAACATGTTGACAGTAGTGCATGAACATTTGCCAACATGTAAATGAACATAAATCAACATGTATAAGTGTAACAACGAATTGTGTAGATGGATATCTAGTAACAAGAAATATCAACAATCAATAGTTAATCCTGTGGCATTGAGACAGGTAAAATTGATCAGACAATTCTCTGTAACAAAATCTCATCAATAACAGGTATACAATAAAAGCAGTAAAATTGATTAATTTGGGTATCAGGAGCAGTTGATTTTTATTCATGTAAAATGTACATTATTATAAGGATACCTTAAAGTAAAAGTACTTGATTTATATGTTTTGCTATTATGCGACATTGCCACTGGGGTTTAATGCCCTTTTTCAACAATTTTTCACATATATATGGCAACCGGTTCACCAAACTAGTTTTCCTGGACTGTATGCTAACCAGAAATAACTTATCCTTCCACAAGTAGCCTGCATCTTCTCCACATATGGAGGAAAACCAACATTTTTGTCAAATTTTCATAGAAGGGTATGACCTGCTGTGACCTGGATTTGAACCCGGATCTCAGAGTTACAATAAAACATAAAACAAATTCAGCATCGTACGTCTGTAAATCACTGGTTCTTGTCACAACTATAAGTTCAAATTATGAATGAAAGGTTTATCTACTGGTATATATCATGTTTATGTGTAAGCAAACTTAAACAAACAGTCTATATTGAGTAAAGCATAATTGTTTACACATGAATTTACAAACTGTTTGAAATACAAATAAAATTGGGTTGGCTATTTTCATACATAATTGGTTTAAATAAAGTTTTGAAAGACCATGTAGTGATGTACAGTTGGTATACAAATATTTCACAATTGAATTAACCATAATAATACAAGATCATAACTATCACAGTAAAGCCCAATACCTTATAGCTGGTTAGTTATAAAAATAGGTAAATCACTGCATATACTAATATGCATTAAAATTTCAGGAAATTTGAAAACACAATCACCCAATACTGAAAGTAAAGGAATCCTAAATATAGAGTGTTTGTTTACACTTAAAACTACAAAGAAAAGGTGGTAATTGGAAATAATAATATATAATCTTTTCCTAGTAATATCTTCTAGAGCCAGTAGAGGTTATAAAAGCTCACCTATTGACTATAACAAGCAATATCAAGACTGCTCAATTCTTGAAAGGCAACCATAATAATTGAGTAAATCAGACTGGTTATTCCTATCAGTTTTGTTAAAGGTAAACTTTACACAGATAACTAAGTCATCTCCATCCCCTATTTTTGTCTCTATAATAATGAGACCTACTCTGGCAGTCTAAAGGTGTCAATACTAGATAATTCCTGGTTGCTATAATTTTAAAATCAACTAATGTCAACATAAAATGACTTTTCAAACAGTTAAAAATTACTTTATCTATTACTAATGACAACGATCATTTTTTTTTGCTTTTTTGTGACTTATTGTCACTGGTGTTTAATGCCCTTTTTCACCAATTTTTCAGTTATATATGGCGGCCGGTTCACCAAACCAGTTTTCCTGGACTGATGCTAACCAGTACTAATGTACCCTTCCACAAGAAGTCAGAAACTTCTCCACATATGGAGGGAAACCAACATTTTTGTCAAATTTTCATAGAAGGGTATGACCTGCCGCAACTGGGATTCAAATCTGGATCTCTGGGTAACAAGTGCAGCACACTTACCACTGGAACATGGCTGCGGCTCTTAACAACAATCAATAAGTACACACAAGTTACACAAATCATTAATGATTAATAGGTCTACGTGCAACAAAGTAGCCAATTTGTTTACCTTCCAGTTAGAAGATGATTGAACAAACAATCACAAGTTTTATAAATAATCGTTTGATAAAAATGGAATTGTTTCAGATATTGAACAACAGGTTTTGAGGCAAAACAAGAGGGCCATAATGACCCTATATACAGCCCACCTGAATAACCTAACAAAATAACAACATGGAAAACAAATGACCCCAAGGGAAAAAAAATAATTTAATCACAAGAGCATAATTTGATCAAAATTGGTAGGACACCACTTGAGAATATTACACACTAGATATCTAAACTCAATACAATGCATTTCTTGTCAATATATTTTTTTAAGATTTTCCCTAAATCAGTCTATGTAAAGCAAGTGACCCCCAGGCCATGGCACTTTATGCTTAAGTGAGCTAAAATCTACTGAAATATAACTGTGTATGGGAGAGATGCCAAAGCAGAGAGGTAATGTAAGGGAACAGGTCAACACTGGTAAGTAACTCTTAAATAATGGTTAAGCAAGATGATCACCTTACATACACAAATATAGTAGAAAAACAACATGAAATACAAACAAATGAAATTTAGCAAATCATGGAGAACTAATGACTTGATTTTATACTTAAATAACAGAATAAATACTATTCTATACAACAGACTGCACCATCCAAACATCTCGACAGACATAAATTGCCATTTTTCATATTCAATACACAATAAAACAAATAGATTTTCAAATTTTAACAACCAGTACAAAATTTAAGTTGCACAGTCCCACAAGAATAGATTACTGAAGCATGTACATTTTGTAGTCAATGTGCTTCACAGCTGTTAAAGAGAAAAGAAATAATTTACCTGAGGTAAAGCACCATAATTCCAGATATAACCATGGTGAGGGAAGCAGTTCTTTACAAAGCGAACTTTGCCTTTTTTAACATCTTGTTTAATTGGATTTAATTCTTCTTCCTTACAGATCTATAAACACAAAATGGGATCAGGTCAAGTTAAGTTCATTTACAGTACATTACACTTCAGAAAGTATTTTTTTAACATTAGTATACATTTTGTTTCATCATGTAAAGCTCAAAATATAAATTCAGGCTTAATATATCATGATAATTTTTAACTGTCACTATGTAAACCAAGATAACTGCTGACAAATGTTTTTATATGAATGGTTAAACAAGTCATATTTTCCTTTCATAAAACATTTTCTCTGATCTGAATTGTAATCTGTGAAGTTTGATGGTCAAAGGATGTTTGCTCTTACCTCCATTTTATGGTTAGTCCATCTTGGAATTTCTACGACCATATTACAGATTTTATTTTCCTTTTCAGCAAACAATGGAATATCATGGAAAGGAGAGATTGCCTTGCCTTCACTGTTAGCTGTAAAATGCAAGAATACAAAATAACAAAAGCTAATAACAATTATGCATTAAAAAGTTTTGTGTAGCTCAATAGCACAATCACATCAATGGGAAATACCATCTACATCGGCTCAAGCTACTCTGCAGCATAGATACAGATTATCAACACAGTTACTGTATTTATTAATAATATTATGGGGAAATGCAAAGCTGTCCAAATCCATGAGAACACTAGGTTATTATAGTACAACCAATTATAAAACTTTTAACATAGTTTTAACATAGTTAACATAGAGGATAAAAACCCCAGGGAGCCTCCATGAAGAAGCACTTATGGACTCTCACTAGCAATTGCTAGTACCTCACCACGGAGAGTTATAATCCCTTCCAGGTCCAGATAAGCTTCAGTCCTTCGACGAAAATGTTCAGCTAGCTTAGCTGTGTGTTCTACCTAAGCGTCTTCCTTCACTGTTAAAACGGGAATGCCACCAAATGGCCTCCACTTTTGTTGCAATGTTACCCCCCCCCCCCCCAAAGAAAACTTTAACATGGGCATAGCCTGACTAATAATACTGACGACAGTGCAGTGAAAATTGATCAAAATATTGAACCATTTTAGTCGAATACATCTCAAGATCGTATTACAATATGCTAGGTTACTTATAAACCAGCTGTCACACATAAAACACACTTCACGTGAATCGCATTCAAAGATAATGAGTTAATATCAGGACGAATCGGGTATGAGTTATTATCAGACTATCATTATGACACACTGAGTGGTCAAAACCAACATATTAACGTGCTTGAATATCGTTTGCCCTTCGTAATATTTTACAGAAAGTAGCATTACCTGTGACTAAAAATAACCAAGATACTGAGACTTTTCTCATAAACGAAACTCAAAAATTAGAAGACAACTCACTGATAAACACACGATAATCCATGCAATTCAAACGACCTCGTTCAATTGTACCGTAAGACATCGTTTCTTGTAACAATGGGACCTTTCTAAAACAAAATGGACGGACACTTGTTTGGTTTACGTTAAGACACCTGAGTCCTCTCGCTTGCACGACCGTCAACCGACTTAACGCTCTCACAACACTGATCCCACGTTGCATCGATATGTATACCGGTTGAGACCATGCGCACGCAGTTTATATGTATTTCCGGTTGTTACCAAGTCTAATGTAGTTATCTCCCCTGTGACAAAAACCAACACAGCTTTGTGACGCGTTTCTAAAGTTTGGCGACTATTCTTACGGTCGAAGAGCTCTGCTTGTTGTGTTCTTATTTTGGAAGATAAGCTTTAATGCTGAATTTAAAGTATTGTCATACTAGACATATCAATGATAAAATTTACAGCATTATATCATGCCATATATATATATATATATATATATATATATATATATATATATATAGCATTACTTCATTTACTATCAAGACTTTTTAAGTGATAAGAGGTCTTCTAGTGGGCCAGAGTTAATGAATAGTATCCAAATACCAGATAAAGAATCTGCAAGTGTATATGATATACCTGTAAAATGATAAGACTGATGTGAGCACAAAGATTATTGAGTGATTTCTTGTTGCTGTTAAACATATAACGGATTGCCGGCTATATATATATATGCACACACACACATATATAGTCTATCATCTGTGTTATAACTGAGACCATTATACACATATATAATGATCTCAGTTTGTAAGAAACTCCATTAACAAACATGAACACATCATTACAAAGCTTCATTATTTGACAATATACATACATTTAAAGTAAATTTATCATCAATGGAATTACAAAGCACACGCTAGCTACTATTCTTAATGGTTATCGTAAATGTTGGCAAAACGGCTGTTTAAAAATTCCTAGAAAATGATATAAAAAACACGACTGCTGATAAAAAATCATCATGAATAGTGAGTGGTAAAACTAGAATTATGACCAGTCTCATAGGAGCTAGGAGTCGACTACATCTGTAGAATTTTTTCTGGTAATTTTAAAACTAGCTAGGTAATTGATTTCAACAGAAACGTAATTATCAAAAATTAAGAGTCTGAAATGTTTTGTTTTATCAAATATCATACGGATCGCAGAACCAATAAGATGATACAAACATAGAGTAGATCTCCTTTAGTCTAGTTTCCAACTTCCATAGACTGCAGTTTGACTGTTCGAATTCAACCAAATGATATGAGTGGTACTAAAATATGGACATTATACATGTATTAATCTGAAAAAATCTTTGGTCCATATGTATTAAATAAGTAATTATCTTGTTCTTTACAGTCCACTGATTCAGTTTACTTTTTATGTAAACTGAAACAATTCCACAATTTATTCATGGTCAACAAAGTACTAAAATTAGTACTCAGCCTACCAAATGTATACAATATATAGAGGGCAACCACGTAATTAATACAAACATTTTGACGTCCAAACTTGTTTACCGCCCGTCCATTCTTCAACACACTCCTGTGACATCGTATTCATAATAAGGAATGTTAAATATTACGCAATAACACGCGAGTGCGTGTAGTTATCTATCACACACATTATAGAAACACTGTGGTGGTAGACAAAACATATGTATGTAATATCTAGGATGTAATGACCGGTCTGCAGGAGGTCAATGCGGTTTGATTGTAACAGACATCTCCGTAATTTTACCAAATTTAACAGATTCATGTACTTGACCCTATATACCGTATGGGCTAATAACATTTATTTACACACAGTAAAAGTTAGATGCCATGTCCATCTTCAGAACTAAAGAAAAAAAGTATAGCCTCATTAATCAATATAAGATCTAGAAGAAGTACACGTATATGAAAAATGCCCAAAAATAAGTAGTTTTTGTACTGATATGGTCCCTACATTGAAATAATTTCTATTTTGGGTTTTATTATATACAATGTATATATATATATGTATTTGAACCATATTCCCAAACCTAAATATTTCAATTTATTTAAGTTGTCGATAGATGCTGAAAGACTATTTTATTATACTATGATATAAGTAACATAACGTGAGAAACAAATGTTTGCAGTATCTCTAAAAATATGTCACCTGCAATGGATGGAAGTCTATCTTGACATCAACCTGGCTACTCGCAATAAGGTTCGTGGGCTGATTTAGCTAAGATAAAAATCATTTTGTCTTCCTACGCGCCTGAAAGTATGTGTTTTTAGCAAGTCAGCACTTCATGCTTAATCAGTATTTAATGAGAAACAGAAATGTTTTGAAATAAAATACTTGTCTGTGAATATTGCTGAAACTGCCGGGTCAAATGTGCTTTCTTACCGGTCCGTGCGAGGTGGGCGTGGCGCTGTCATTTCACATAATTTAATAAATTGGAGGATTGACAATGCGGAAATATATTGATCGGTTATAGGATGGTAATTTGTAATTGCATAATATAATTAATAATTATTATTCATTAAGTTCATTAAATATTCATTTCAATAATTAATCAACAACTTTCTTATCGAAACTGAATAAAACCCAGCAGTGAAGTATTGAGCGAGAAATATTTATTTCATATACGCACGCGCTTACTCGTCTGCTTTCCCGTTATCATCAAACCACGTGACCTAGTGTGTGCCACGTTATATATATTGTGTATTGGTTTTATGTGTGTACTTCCATCCAAAATGATGGAGTGAAGCTAAAAAAAACGAAGAAATGTAACTTTTTCCAAAAAACTGGACATTTTAGAAAGAGGGAAATCGTCAATATGGAAGACGAATGCGGCGAGAGAGAGGAATGGTACTCCAACGGTATGTCGAATTAGTTCATATTTTGTCGGATTCTTCAGTTTATTATACTGGAATGTATCGTTCTATTCTAGACACGATGTTGTTGCTTAGCATGTGGATTTCGGGAGTTTCGATTCTACGTGTATAAAATTACTTACTGACCTGAAACAATCAGGTCTTAATACTTCATACTTAATTGTTCAGGTTTATTTGTTTATTATAACCAGGTCACGACTATATTTGTTATCTGTTTTCACTGGGACAAACTGACTTAGTGAAGTTAGTCTATTAATACTATATTACATGTAGGCCTTATGTGATGTTAAACTATAACATGAATACGTACGCATAATTCTTCACACATGTTTGGAATATAAAAGCAGACATGTATTGATTGCTCGGATGTAATTTTCTGTTATATACGTATACAATATGCTAAACTCAAGAAATCTCTCCTTCGGCGATATATGACAAGCAATTAAACAAATTTCTCATAAATACAAACAATCATTACTCAGTCTATATAGGCTTATATTCGTAGTAATTTGACATTTATATGTAACTGTTCTGAACTTTTCTATTTCCAAATGATGTTCATCACACACTTTTGAATTATTCACGTTCTGTTCTATTCTGTATAAAAAGTATACACATTTAACCTCAGACACATAGAAAGTTGTACTACAAGTATGGATATCAATAAAAAATGTTAATTACGATTAGTCGGGGTTTGTACTGTACATTGATTGTGTACATTTAAGCATATAACAATCATTTTAATGTTCATAATTATCATATCATTTCACAGGAAGGGCTGATATTTCGATAATGATTACATCAGCCTGTTTTATATGTGTGGGATTTTCTAGTCTTACGGTTGTTTTCGCTCCTTCGTGTTATTCCATAATGAAACATAAAAATCAATGTAACACTTTTGTGAGGTTCTTGAGTTTACAATGGGAATCTGATTATTGGCACCATGACACGACTTTATCGTCTGCTGTCCCTGGTTGTTATATATCAACATTTGTAACATGGTTTTCAGTATTAAACCCACCATACCGTTACGTGCTTGGATTTTAGACTAGCATTATTGAACATTTCCAACGGTTTTTTGGAATAATCAATATCTGTATTCATTGGGACTAGAAAACCAATCAATGTTCCATCGCTGACTCATCGTCTTCTGCCAATATATAGAACAGCAGACGACATCCTACCACACGCAAATTTTGCAGCTGTAAAATCTGGCAATTTATGTCCTTTATCGAGATACGTTAACTCGTAATTTGGTACTAACAGAATGTCGTCTGAAAAAGCATTATTAACTTTTCTCACAAGACTAACTTTAAGCTGCATCAAGTAAAGTGCAACGAACGCGCATTAATCTTATTAAAATACCATTTAAGTTTGTTTGGCTGCGCGAGTCCTGTCTGCATTTTGTTTATATTTTAGTTCGTTTATTTATTACGTATTAAGCACTGAATTCCTATTCAAACAAACATATATACATATATATTAGTACTGGAATTACATGGTAGTGTGTTTCCTTGCAGCAGACGGATTATAGAACTGACGTTTTTGTCATCGATCTTTATCTGTATCTTACATGGACTGACTGGTTTACTGACTTTTATAAACTTATATTGATATCTAAGAAGATATCGTCACATTTTGACCTTCAGAATTGATGTTTGTGCAAAAATGCCCCATTGACACACATCAGATGGTTTCGAAAGTTGTTAATCTTGTGTCCGATATTGTTAATCAATATTCCATGTACTGCCTCAGCTATAAATAATAGGTCATACATGCAGTTCTGATAAAATTTCTGTTTGATAAAATTTTCAAAATACAATGTAGTTACAAAGTAACTGGAATTCTGAATATGAATCGATTTATCTTGTCCATCCTGGTTGTAATTTTCATTCTATCTTTTTAAATAATTACAAACATTATTTACCCCTGTAAGTTTCTCATTATACCAATACATTACACGAAATACAATGCATATATTTGAATAAATACAATGTTACAGATGCTATCACGTGTTAGACAGATATAAACATTTTGTCTATTATTCAACAAGTTCTTCTAGATTCAGTGCCTGCAGGGAACATCGATCTTCAGTCTGGCAAACTTAATGGGATATTAATCCTGTGTTGTCAGTTTGACGTCATAGAATTTAGTCTGAACGATATCATATTTGACCGTACGGTATAAAACGTCCATATGAGGTCAATGAGCGCCTATGTTGCAGAAAAGGATTTCTGTCGCGTTAATCTTAGTGTAGTGTAAAAAATAAACGTCGCTAAGGTATAAAAAATTAGCAGTGAATCCAGCGCACATGGCAACAACGAATACATTCTTTAATCAACCTTTCAGAATGTTATAAATCGTACATCTCATTAGTGCTATTCTTCATATCTGGACAATTCATCAACAACCCTGCTTTTCGTGCCATGCTCCTCCAACCTTAAAGATCGCTTTATGGTAATACTGTATTCACATCACGCAAGTCGCTAAATTAGTTTGCTGCATACCAAAGCTGTTTCACGACACATCTGGACACACAACAACGCCAGCCACACACAATATGTACAAGGCATCGATCAACAACATAAAACTCTTCACAGTTCCATTTACCTTACAGGGCTGAACCATGAACCATACATATACAAAACAACCCAGAGGCCATCATACTTCATAGAATACCAAGCGGCACCCTACAGTCACCTCTACAGCACACTTGAACATCTGTAGCATATCATAACATACCTTACCCCCCGTTTAGACCAGCTTCGTGAAAGTATTGTTATGAAGCATTTCCATTTTAAACAAAATATTCAGACGGAAATTCCGATGACGCGGAATTATAATAATCAATTTGTCATGATTACACAATCAGTGTTGTTTGATACGATAATGAAATCAAATATGTTTCACGTAATGACGAGTTTCGTAAAGAACTGCTTACAAATTTGATCGTTAAAGTCTGGATAGATTGGACGAGAGATGGCTGAATTAGTGAACATACAGTCAGTGAATTATCTTCCTTAACAATACGATACAGTCATGTCTGAATGTGTGCCCGCTTCTTGAATGAAAACCACATCCGAACGCAGAAGTCAATGGGAACCAGTTTATGATGTTTTAAACGGGATTTTGTTGAATCAATTTTTAAGATTTAATTTTATTTGACACAGTCATATTAATATTGACGTATTTACATATATGGAAAAAAATGAAAAGATTATGGAAAAAATAATGAAAAGCTAATTAAAGCGATAACTGTGTTACTGTCATTGTGTTTAAAATACACCAATATGTGGTATAATCAAGTGACTGTTATAATTATTATTTCACCAGGGGAAATAAAAGCTGGTAGGAGATTCTTATCAAAATTGTATGCTGATTAAAGTACTGTCATACGATATGTTGCATTACTGCACTAATGCACGTGCCACTCACGTGCGATAAGAGACTAAACGAACAATGTACATAGTCAAACGAACAGCAATAATGAATTGCCAATGCGGAACTCATTTCTGATTAATTCAGAGTTCATTCAATAAATTGACTCGTAAATTTGTTAACCCAATGAATAACACTATCACTATACTTTCACTGACGGGGCGAGTCTTTAAAGAGATATTTCATGATGGTCAAGCTATTTTATTGACATTGTCATTATCTATTGTCTGTCAAGAATACAAACATGTGGACACTGGTCCATGATACTTCTTGCCGTGTTTACCAGTACAATGATGAATACTGCTCGATATAACTTGACGTGTCTGGACAATTAAGTCAAACGAGTGCCAGTGTAATGACGAATTTCCTGGTATGTAATAGTAAACCTCAAAACCATAATAATTACGAAACTCTTTACCGTAATAATGAACGCGAGAAATTGCAATTAAAACGGGAATTGATGGAAACCAAAATGCTCTGTATATTTAAGAAATCACTTTAAACTTTTTATTTACTTTAACAGATGCTTATAAATATCAAAATCTAAGCATATGTAATGTAATATAATGCATGTTTTAGGCTGCATCTGGTATTTTTTCCATTAGTGAACTATTCAAGTCAACTGTCTGTTACCATAGCAACAATTTCCTGAAGAGTTGATAACAGCCAGTTATACACCAGTTATTTATACTTTACCACAATATCCACCGAATAATGTCATCATTAAGTTCGAAGATATTAATCAATGACAAAAATCTACCACATATGGCAAAAGTAAAATAACATTTGACATGACAGTAATCATTTCCGCTTGATAAGCGTTTTATTCCTTTATATGCTGGAGAACAAGTTCCTGATAAACCTCTTCTGTCAATAGTAATCTGTCTGACATGTTTGTGTCATAAATATTGTAATTTTAGTAAACGAGATAAATAGTGTACGATACTTTAGTGAACGAGGTAAATATTGTGCGATATTTTGGTAAACAAGATAAATATTGTACGATACTTTAGTAAGCAATGTAAATATTGTGCGATATTTTAGTAAACGAGGTAAATATTGTTCGTTATATCTTAGTAAAAAAGGCCAATTTTACTTTAGTAAACGATATGAATATTGCGCGGTATTTTAGTAAACGAGGTAAATATTGTTCGTTATATCTTAGTAAAAAAGGCCAATTTTCATCCTTATTTCAAACGTACATTTTGTATTTCAGATTTGCAGTTAGCCGCTGAGCTTGGTAAAGCATTGCTGGAAAGGAACAGAGATTTGGAAGGCCAGTTGTTTCTGTCACAACAAACTAATGAGGATCAACAACTTGAAATTGATGTAAGATTAGATAAATAAATATTCTATGATTTCTAAATTATCTGAGAACGACTTAAGAGACCGATGTGGTATTCTTGTAAACTTACCCATCAGAGACGGCCATATCAAGTAAATGGTCACGTTATCAATGATGATCTTAGTATTGAAATGGTCGTTAAGATAGGTTTACTGTATGCTTACATGTATTAATTTCAAATCATGATGTTCGTATATGTCATTTTATTCGTCTTACTGGTGAAATTTAATTTCGGGAAGTCGCTATACTATGTCTCTATCAGCTGTTACTGGCTACAGCTAAATACTCCATGAAAATAATGTTTCTTAGCTATATTACGTGTCTTTGTTTCATCTGCTTCGTGTACAATATATGCATCCTCGTCAATTATAATGATTTCCTCCTTAACATTCAAACAAACCTGGTGCTATCTTATTGTGATAAACTCTAGTAGACATGAGGGATTGTATGAAATGTCAAGATATTGTGATAAATAGTGCAATGATATTCAATAAGTGCTTAATAGAAGAGTATATCGTGGGGACATATTCTCTGAATACATATACTCTCCATGTAGTCATTGTAGGTATAAACTTTATTGTCATTTTTGCTAGTTTTGATGATCACATGTATAACATTACACTCCATCTGTCTGCCATTTGTGTGTTACATATTTCTTACGAAACTGATGCTGAAATGATAGCTTTATACATCATCATCTCAGTAAAGGGGAAAAACGCATCTAACTTCTGCGCTTTGGCAAATATATATTCTGATCAGTTATCTCCCATGAGTTATTCGTTAATATTACATGAAAACCGAATCGCATTTTTACGAACGACATAATACGCATTATCACGTGACGTCTGAGGCGGGGGACACAGTACTTTTGGTCCACAATCCTCTTGAACGACATTATTCGAAACATAACTCACTAAACTGCGACAAACCATCATCTTTTTGCACGCACTCGGGGCATGAATGTCTGCGTGTTCTCATAATTGTCATCTTGTTATAAATAAAGTATGAACAGTTGAAGATACTGGTTCTCCTGAGATGTCTGACCGTCATGAAGATAATGTATATGTTCATACATGTATATGTTCGTTTTTCACGCAGTGACGGATTTTAACGTAAGTTATATCGCATGTGTTATTCGTATTTCTGATCTGCAATCTTATTTTTATCTTTCTACAGTATTTGAATCATCAACTTGAGCAATTGAGAGAGACCAGCGAATCCAAGAACAAAATCTATGAAGAGATTGATAAAGCAATACAAGAATTGGAAAAGAGTAACCAGAAACTAGTAATTGATAGCAAGGCTGATAAACAGAAGATAGAAAGGTTGGTTGATAGCACAATGTTCCACCACCTCGTTAATACCTGCTAAAAAATGTAACTTGAAATGTTTTAGGTATATTACATTAAAATGGATCTATAAAAAACTTATACATTTTTTTCAATTTATATTTTTTTGAAAACAATTAAATTAGGTGCAATCACAAAGCCCAATACAAATACATAATGCAGTTCTACTGATGTTACAGATTAACAGACACGGTTCGTACTTTTGAAGAGAAAAATGAAGAACTATCAAAACGTGTTGAAGACCTCAAGGCTGCTGAACGTGAGCGAAAGAAGATGCAACAGCAGCAGAACAAAGATACTAGGAGAGCAAGAAGTCTGGCTAACCTTCCTGATAACAAAGAAAACCTGCAACTATGCTATGAAAGGATAGGAAACTGGACATACAATGAAAGATTTAAAAATTCGAATTTACCACTTAATCCATTTGAAATTGAAATTCGCAATCAACAAGAAATAATTAAGAGGTTGAAAGCTCAGAACATGTTAGATAAACGTAAAAGAGAAGATTATGAGACAGAAGTGGCACTTCTATGGGAAGAAAATACTTCGTTAGAAGTTAAAATCAAAATTCTTGAGGAAGATTTGTTTAAATACAAAAAATTGCAAGATGATATTCAGAAAATCAAGATGGAGTCAGGAAAGTATTGCATGAATTGTGGAAAGACTCTGGATTTGATGAAGAAAAACATTCTGCAAACGGAGCTGGAGGATGACGAGCCAAAGTTCAATAGTGAAGGAAAGATTGTAAAAATGGAGAGTGGCGGTTCTGTTTATGGAAGTAGAGAATCTTTGGATCAAGTTGCTATGGAAACCAAAGAAACAATGACATCAATAGATAGTCCAGAAAATCCTGATGATGCAGGAATATCGATTTTGAATGAATTAGAGCTTCAGTATCAAGCATTATTTAAGAAATACGAACTGTTGCTGCAGAAAGGTAAGCGTCCAAGCAGTCTCCTACTTGAGGATGATGAAGAAGCTGAAAAAGAGCTGGAAAAGCGTCTGTCTAACAAGGCTGTACAAACGACAATCAAACTCACAAAACCAGGAGATGATTTAGAAAATCCACCATACAAGATGATATTTAGAGACATTTTTGCGACGTTAAAGAAGTCCAGAATAGAAGAAGGGGGTGAAACATCAGTTGTCTCCCCTGAAGTGTCACATGGTAAAACTACCCACAGTTCCAGTCCGGTTCCTGATGCACGATAGTCTACCAAGTGATAAATGTACGAATATTTTCTTGTTGTGTAATACATGTACCATTTTCTCTGAAATTTGGTTGTCATAGATTATGTCATCTATCAACCCATGTATAAAACACAAACAATGAAAATGTTTTCTTCCCGCTTGTGAGTCTGAATTTTCCGTCTGCTTTGTGATTTTTTATTTTATCTATTTGTGGTGTTTTTATGAAGTTTGTATAGTGTCATTTTTTTCATTTATTTAGAATTAATGATAGTGATATCTGCATTTAGAATCAAATGATAGAATTCAACATTGAAGTCACAATCTTTTTCATATTTTTTTTTCATGAAATTGTCGTTACTCGTATTCTCTGAGTGGCTGACATTACCAATAATATTATATGGGTACTTGTACATTATAGTCGTTTATGAAACTTTGTGCAATACTTCAATGTAGCTGTCTTTCATTTTCGTTGTTACTTATAATAATGTATTATTTCACACACCACAACTGTAATTTGTGTGCGTAAAAATACGACTCTAGCATTTTTGTGTTCATTTTTTAAATCTTATTATTGTAGTCTTTTATTCAAGATATTTTGTTGATATTCGTAAATAGGTTGTAGTCATATAATCATGTCATGTCAGGATGTTCGCATGTTTATGTTGTACGGTCACAGAATCAAAGTTTGTTTGTATTTTATTAATTTATAAGTATTTATTAGTGCAATATATTAGTAAACGTTTAGGAACAAAACCTGTTTGATTATGGATTCTACGGAGATAATTCTGGTTAGCGATAATTTCTGATAGCTAGATGTGGAAAGTAACCTTACCGGAAATGTTAATTCGTCATGGTCTATTATTAAAGTGTCTTTTACATAAAATATGACGCTTAGCGGCAGTTAAGGAAATGATGATGTTTTATAAAATCGTAAAGTAATGATACCGCAGTTACTGTGGCTTTCTTCAGTCATTGTTAACCCATTGTGACACTATTTCTAGTCAATATAATTCTTAATAGTGTTTTAAAACGCGCGCTGAAAGAATGGTGGAGCTGAAAATAAACACAAATAAAAAATTTCCTGTAATTTGCGCCGCATGTCTGTTAACTCTTGTACGAGATGTTCTCTAGTGATGCTTTTTCATTGGCTTCAATTGTTTAAGAACAGGTTGTTTTGAGATATGTTTCGACTTTTTATATCGAAATATGTTTCACTTGGGCTGTGAGTGGTTAATGAATATAAGTTTATTGTATGTGTATACATGTATTACCTTATTTATAGTTTGTGTAGTTTATGGAGCCATTATCGATATTGTGAAGACAGTCCATGTACACTTTCACCAAATGAATGTTGCATTGTATAAAACAAATTTTAAAATAAATTTAACACTGTTTGTGTCTCCGCCTTGTGTCTTATTAAGCACGTATGGGTATGATTTAGAACTCGACGGTATTTGCTGATAGATGAATTTTTAGTTGTTAAGTTGTTTAAGCTAGTTGATTTGTCAGATTGTGTAAGAAAACTATCCTTTTGTGATTTAGCTGTATATCTTGAGAAATTAACCATAGAAATTTGGATTTTACCTGATCATTACCATGTACTAAAACAAGGGAGACAGTTTTAAACATCGGCCTGATTTTACTTACCCTGATGAAATATATATTGTTCATTTTGTCAGAATGTTGATTATAACATTGAAAAGCAGAAACATATTAAATATATAGGACTGAAGACAGCAAATATCATTTTCCTGCATTTCACATTGATATACTATTGGATACACTAATCCGTCTGTTCATCTGACTGTTGTCTTATTGGCCAATGTTAGCATTGAAGGGACTAGAGGAAAATATATAAAAAAGAACTCCAGAAAGAACTTACAATGCTGCAAAGCCAGCCAACAGCAGTCCTCTCAGTGCTTTGATTAAAATCTAGGACCATCTCGAGTTGTGTGTTGTGGATGATAGACACTACAGAGTTGTACAGCAGGGAACATGCGCAAAGTGGCAGTGTAATACAATTGTGTCAACAAAGTCGCGAAAATATAATTTATGATGATTACTCGACATTTTAGCGCTGATTGCTTTGTGTTTAACATTATGCCAATTAATTGATGTTTCTTGTAAACTATCAGCATATGAATAACATTTGTGCACCTAAATTAGTCCGTGAAAAGTTATAAATCAATATACACTTAATGACAAAGATTTCATAGAGACAATCAGCAAATGCCCGACTTTTACATGTCGGCTAAAAGTTATTGTACTTTATTGATACTTAAGCTATTTATGGTTCAAAGCCATTATTTGCAGATAAAGTGACATTGTAAAAATATTTTCCTGTTCGTTGTTAAACCACAAAATATGATTTCAAATCACAAAGGAGTAAAAATCACGGTAAATCCTGGGAGATAATGGGGTTCTGAACAAGTAGATATAAAATAGATGGGATCGTAATTGTAGCATTGAGTAGGAGACGTGAGAAAACTGCAAACAGAAATATTCAGATACTCATTATGAATTTTATTTCATGAACTATTTAACACATGACAAAATAAAACAGAACGTGTAGATCCAGTTTCGTATATGGTTTTAGTCAACCCTGTGCCTCATAATATATGTATGTATGTATGTGCGTGCGTGCGTGCGTGAGTGCGTGCGAGGGTGCGTGCGTGTCTTTTTGAAAACAACGTAAGTCGTACGCACCACTAACCGGGTCATTATATCATTTAATTATTTATTTACTTACCAATTTTTTTACTATGTATTAACAAGTTTTTTGCCTTTTCATTTTTAAATAGCCCTCGCTTGACTTTTTTATTTTATTTTCCTGTTAGCACGTAAGATTGTACAAACTTATTTTTCGTTATATCGTCTTAAGTATTTGTCTTACACACTACGCACACGGGCAGTTAGACTACGCCCCTGTCACTGTAAGGTCATGGATTTCAAAACTTTCTATCGCTTGCTAACTGTATTCACAGTTTTCATCAGTCAGGGTAATTATTGACTGCTGTATGACTTTATTGCTAAATATTTTCTACATCGTGAGATTTTCTGTAACATGTTTACTTATCTAGATGAAGATGTCGGTTCGAACTTAATCTTATCAAAAGGGTTGTCTTCGAGGTTGAAGACAAGTTGTCAGAGATCATCAACAATTAATTATCAGAAAGGAACGTACTAATACTGGGCTTCGACCCCCGCGATATTTAGATTACAGTTCTGTGGTCAGCCCACGATTTATACCGAAAAAAAATAGACAAGTTTTGTATTTTGTAATTACATTACGTTGCGTATTAGCAAGTTTGTATCGGATCAGAATGCATTTTCAGGCAGTGTGGTGAACGTGGAAGCTATAAGAAGAGTTGGGAGAAAACGTGGAGGAGTTATAACAGGGTATGTATAGAGTGCCATCGTGGAGCAGGTAGTCTATGTATTCATCCGCATCAAAGACCTTCACTTGAGCACACTTCTATCGTACTTCACTATTTATACCGGACTTCTGTAATAGAGTGGATATGGTACAAAATAAGTATTTTTGGAAAACTACGAGTATATGTCCTTCGCGCTAGTCCATATTGAGGTGCGATTTTTCCTGTTATTTTGTTGTTTTTTTCTTAACCTCCACCCGGCCGATCTTTCATGCTTTTAATTTAATCAATTTTGTTATAGTGAATATTTTTGTTCATTGAAACATAATTTGAAAAAAAAACATACATCAACATCTCTAGAATTTTGCAAATGACATCATAATTGCATTTAGAGTTAAAATTCGATCTTTAATTGCTTGCTTCGAAGTACAATGTAGTAATTTTAAGCAGGACACATGTACCATTACTAAAACATCAACTATCCATCATATGTCAGATATATATTATACACAAAATCACGGGCGTCATGTACATTTACATATAATTGTGTACTGATTATTTGCAGGTCTTCGGGACAGGTCGTGGGAATAATACTCGTTAGCATCATCGTCATTCTCGTGATGGCGGCCTTCTTACAACATTTGATTAAGAAATTTTGTGAAAAGAGACGCGCAAGACGAGAAAACCCCAACATTATGAGTGTAATGTCAAGACAGCACGATCAACCACAAAGATATTGACACGTGAATCAACAGAATCCATTCCTTTCTGTGCTTAAAACGATTGTAATTTGTTAAATGATAACTGTGTACGCTTGTAAACAAAAATAAACTCACCGGACTAATGGAGACGTATGGATCATTTGAATGTGCAACCGGACGAATATACGTAAGCAATAAATTCCATGAGCAATTAAATATTCATACAGATTATTGTGTGTGTTACGTTTTTATGTATGTAGATTTACTAACTAATGTGACAAATGATCAATGAAATGCATTTTTGCTAATTTTGCTATATCAAATAAACGAGACTGAAATAAACGGGGACAAAAACATTGATTTTTTTTTCAATCGACGTCCACATACATGTACAATCAAACCTATGAACAAAGGCCACCCTTGGAAAGACAAAATGTGGCCTTTATTGACGGATGACCTTTATTCGAAGGTCAGTTAGTTCTAAATAATCAGTGATGTTTTTTCAAAGACCTTTATTCACAGGGTGGTCTATATTCAGAGGTGGTCGCAAACACACGGGTTTTACTGTATTTGGTTGGATGTAAAATGCAGAATCATCGATTTCCTGGTCTCACTGTTGTCTACTGAATATTGTACTCTAAGGTCACTGTTGTCTACTGAATATTGTACACTTAGGTCACTGTTGTCTACTGAATATTGTACATTTAGGTCACTGTTGTCTACTGAATATTGTACACTTAGGTCACTGTTGTCTACTGAATATTGTACATTTAGGTCACTGTTGTCTACTGAATATTGTACATTTAGGTCACTGTTGTCTACTGAATATTGTACACTTAGGTCACTGTTGTCTACTGAATATTGTACATTTAGGTCACTGTTGTCTACTGAATATTGTACACTTAGGTCACTGTTGTCTACTGAATATTGTACATTTAGGTCACTGTTGTCTACTGAATATTGTACTCTTAGGTCACTGTTGTCTACTGAATATTGTACATTTAGGTCACTGTTGTCTACTGAATATTGTACATTAGGTCACTGTTGTCTACTGAATATTGTACATTTAGGTCACTGTTGTCTACTGAATATTGTACTCTTAGGTCACTGTTGTTTTCTGAATATTGTACATTTAGGTCACTGTTGTCTACTGAATATTGTACACTTAGGTCTCTGTTGTCTACTGAATATTGTACTCTTAGGTCTCTGTTGTCTACTGAATATTGTACTCTTAGGTCACTGTTGTCTACTGAATATTGTACTCTTAGGTCACTGTTGTCTACTGAATATTGTACACTTAGGTCTCTGTTGTCTACTGAATATTGTACTCTTAGGTCACTGTTGTCTACTGAATATTGTACACTTAGGTCACTGTTGTCTACTGAATATTGTACACTTAGGTCTCTGTTGTCTACTGAATATTGTACTCTTAGGTCTCTGTTGTCTACTGAATATTGTACTCTTAGGTCACTGTTGTCTACTGAATATTGTACTCTTAGGTCACTGTTGTCTACTGAATATTGTACACTTAGGTCTCTGTTGTCTACTGAATATTGTACTCTTAGGTCACTGTTGTCTACTGAATATTGTACTCTTAGGTCACTGTTGTCTACTGAATATTGTACACTTAGGTCACTGTTGTCTACTGAATATTGTACACTTAGGTCACTGTTGTCTACTGAATCTTGTACTCTTAGGTTGCGACTTCGATATTGAGGTTACTGGAGACCACGAGTCTATCTATTCATCCATTTCTGATGGTGGGAGCTTATTCGGGTCCATTATTACATAAAATATTCGCATTATGTCACGGTCAACATATGTTTATTTGTGAACAGATTTACCCAGCTCCTTTTTATATGCATTATATAAAAGCTTACCTTAGTATTTAAGCAGATATATACACTGAAAACAAAGAATCAGGGTGAGTGGTTGGAAAATGACACTTGGTCCGGGTTATTTTAAAGTTAACTATGCCATGTTTCCCCGAACTCGAAAATGCCCGGAGATACCCGAAGTAACATCCGAACACAGTCGAAAATGTCCGCGTTACGTTTTTCAGACAATATTCAGAAATATCTAAGTAGTATTTTCCGATAACGTGGATTGTATTGCGAAAAAAGAAATAACCCACCAAACAAGTATATTTAAATACAAATACAGAATTAATAAGACACAAATATCGTCATAAAACTGATAAAATATAGTTGTTTGTTATATATGATTCTTTAAGCGTGATCAAGTAATAAAACAATTGCAATATATTTAAATACGAAATTGTCCCAGAAATTTTCACCAAAGTTAAAACCATATTTCTGTAAGAACTTGTCTATTATACGTTCTTTCATTATGGAAATTTTAATTTAATAAGATTACTATGATGACCTCAGGGGTGTAACCAGGATCTTTTATTTATTATGCACGCCAAAGTCGTGCACGAACGCCGAAGGCTCGAGTGGGGGAGAGAGCACGAGAGGCGGTGTCCACCTCTTGTAGATGGGGGGGGGTCGGGTGCTCTCCTCCCTGAAATTTGCAACAATCAGGATACTTGTAGATGCATGCTGAGCCCATCTTAAATCACCGTATGGCGGTGTTTGAAAGGTCTTTTTTAATCTACAAATTGTACAGTAGCAGTTTTGCCTTCATCCGACGGACTGCTGGTAATATCTGTAGAAGGAAGGAGCGCTTCCTCCTGAAAAGTACTGACAGACGAATTGGATTCACCAGAAAAACCTGAGGCTTCCTCTGTCACAGAGATTTCGTTTGTACTGGAGCTCAGCCTCATGTGCTCATGAGGATTGCTGTCACCAGTTTCAGACGGAGAGAGAACATGACTGGAATTTTCATCCACAGTACTAAGGCCTTCTTTGGGCTTAAATGCTTGAAATATTGACATTTGGACGGAAATCTGAGAAAGTCGACGCTTTATTGTGTCAACTAGGTGCAAAATTATAGATTGAGTGATCATACGACACGCGAGCTTTAACTGCTATCTGTAAGTTACTAGTATTTTTTCAAGGGTGATAAAATGGTCTAAAATCTGTCAATATGAGGCGAACCTCTGATTCAAAAATTGTTCAAATATGACCAAATAAAGCGGGGACTAAGTCCAAAAGTGTGAACTACAAGCGCGATGTAATATTTTATCGATAGATGAACAGTGTTGGCTCGAAAACGGGAAAACTGTATTTTTCTACAATTTTTGTTCGGCAAAATACAGTTATGTGTTTTAGCAAGATCATGTAATTGATATTTTTGTGTAAACGCATACGTCCTTACAAAGTCAGAAAATGTTTCTTTCGAATTATTTGGCGGTACAAAAAATGCACCAAACGTTGGTCCTTATAAGGACCGTTCAATACTGGAAGTAAAAACCCAGATTACTCGATTTCTTCCGGTCGATCATCAACTATCTGTACGATTTCTCCAAACAAATGTCGTCTAATTTCTGCAACTTGTTCTGCCTGGATGTGTGCGTATTCATAGTACATGTTCCTTACTCCCTCCACAACAGCAAGCTTCAGACGAAGATTGTACCGGAAGCGGTGAAAGTTGTCTGCTTTCGCTCTGAGGTACCGTTTTTTCATGTCCTCTAACTGCTTGTTTAGCAATGTTATCTGGACGCATGATTTCCGGAACTTCCTTTCAGCGGCATGCAGTGTCTGTTGGGCCATTTCGATAATGGCGTCGTCAATCTTTTCAGAAGACATATTAGAATTATCAGGATGGTAATGGCTGCAAATGAAATTCAAATGCCAGTATGATATTCTGAGGAGAAAATCTCCGTATTTATTCCCAAACTGCCAGATGTATGCCACATGTCTATAAACTAAAGTTGACACCTGACATCAAATTCGTTAGTGTGTTTTTCACACTTGATTATTAGTCTATTATTGCTTCAATGGCGTTTGTCATTTTTAATCACACTATAGAGTAATTAAGGAGTTATTACTAATTAGAACCGCTAAAACTATTGTTTCGTTATATTTTTAACCGATTTATTGAGTAATGACACATTCAGACTATTTTAAAAAAAAACAGCCTATTCTACCAATTTCTTTGGTAGAACTACAAGTTAATTGTAAAGTCATTATAGCAATGATAATTAATACGACCAATAAAAAAATACGGGATAATGTAACTTAAAGGTAATGGCTAGTCTGTTATACATGAAACATATTACCTGATGCACGTTTATAGAAAAATATCATAATAAGGACACAATTATTACTAGTCTATTTATAGAAATTAAAATCCTTAATCTCATTCCATGAAACATCTGCAGTACCCTAATCGCTGAACGATTTTTATATTAATTAAGTGTGTATAATATACGTATTTTTACCAATAAGAGTTTAGTATACTGCCAGACCGTTTTACATGACCAGAAATTACTTCTTTGAACACGAATCTACGATTAACAGTAGATGTTTTCTTTACATTTCAGACCTATACATTTCATAGCAGCCCCTCGTAAATGTTTATATTTAATGGTACAATATTGTATTATTATTTATGATGTGTAAATAAATCAGTGAGTACTTGACATAACAGCGTGTTTGTATAATACATGTATATGCTTTATAAAAACATGTAAAAACCACGGAGTATTTGCGTTTTAATATTTTTATTGGACGTCAATACCGATTTGTAAAATGTATTGTTAGACCTGATACAAGCAGTATTGTAAGTATGAATTTTTCAGTACTAAGCTTTAACCGTTTGCCTCATTATACCGCATTTTCCCACATCCGAAGCAGACGTCTTTTGGACACATTGCGGCAAAAGAAACCATTGCTTGTAATGAATAATGGTTTCTTTAGCTACAGGCAAAGGGTTAAAGGAATTATCCGATTGAATTATTTGATACAGCGTTGTTGGTAGCGTGGAGTGAAATATAGAGATAAAGATATATGCCGTCGCTGTGCGTAATATCAACACGAACATAAACTTCGTTTCTGTGCCTATTTATAATGCTTATGTGTTTTTATATCATTTATAGGTCATCTCTATAATTTGTTATAGCAAGCGGCACAGATTTGTTTGCATATCAATATGTCTATAAAAAGTTCAGAAATTGAAAAACACTTTGCGATCATCTGGTTTCGGGCAAATTGCTGGACAATTAAATTATGTTATTACAATCTGTGTGACTGCTACATGGGATGTGATTACGTCATTAACTTGTTTGTTAAACCGTGTCAATTGAGTAATCAAACTTTAATTGAGCTAAAGGTGTTTGTGGTTTAATAGGATAAAAGATCGGCGTCAGTCAACCGTTAAACAAACATGTCAGTGTTTACGATTAAAAATCAATGAACTAAACAGAAATATGTCAATTATGCCAGATGTCAAAATTCCGATTAAATTGTAGCAAAATATGTCTTAATTGTGCCAAGATTATATAAAAGCCAAGTAATCAAAATGTTTCATTCATACTTAGTTTTAGTATTTACTTACACACAGTTAAACACTCTTGAAATCGCACCAAGAAAATGTCGTCTGCTGAAAAGAACTCGGTGCAATATGGCGATCATGAAATGCTCAAAGAAGCCGAACGAAAATTCAAGAAGTCTTGCGGACAGATCTTTCTTCTGAACAAACAGCTTGAAGATATGCAGGAACGCTACCGGAAAGCGAAGATCGCGAACTTCCGTTGTTTTCGTTACAATCTACGACTTAAGTTGGCCGTCGTCGAGGGCACGAGAAATATGTTTTATGAATATGCTTACGCACAAGCAGATGTTATAACTAATTTGAGGTGGAAGTTGTTTGGTCAGAATGTGGAAGTTGTGACCGCAGATGATGAAGAGAGCGACATGGAATCAGATGAAGATGGAAGCGACATGGAAACAGACGAATATTCGGCTTGATATAAAAAGAAACGGCCCTTTTAAGGGCTAAATGTTGTCCTATTTATAAATGGGACTGAAATAACTTAGCAGTATTACTTTCAAATGGTTGTCATGAAATTATACATACCAAATGTACTCAAAATTTAGGTATTTATGCTATTGGCTCGTGTCTGTTAAAACACTATATCTGAGTATTCCGGTCATGGCATGGTCTTATAATTTTCAATGATACAAGTACTGTTGATAATTATAGTCATACGTTGCAGATAATTTTCCATATTTAATGAATGGCAAAGGGAAACCCCTTGTATAAATGTTTGATAAAACTTCATGAGTTGTCCAGCAATATTTTAGGCAATAATATTCATCTCTTAAAAATATTTATTCATTGCACGTAAAGGTGTTCACAGTCTTATGACAAGCATGTAAAAGTGTTTCTCTGTGGCTATAATTGAATAAAACAAACTGAGGTTTTATCTTTCACCAGTATCTAAGATTTCTGAGGCATCATGGTGTAGAGGTAGAGCATCCAACCTCTGATCTGATGGTCCTGAGTTTGAATCCCGGCTTCTATGGGATTCGTTCATGAACATCACAATATCATTTTTCAGACGCAGTACTGGTGTAGTGTCCAGGAAGTGGGCCCAAACGTGATTACTATCAGCTAAATTGCCTGTTTCACAATGAAGCTAAAATCAATTATTATAAACTAAGATTTCTGTACATCAGTCCGTTCCTGTGGACTCTATTCTAACATAATACAGACGCATAAACATAATCACAAACAATTCTTCTATGGTGGAATTTCTGAACCCAGCATCCAGTATAAAAATTAAAAAATACCAATAATGAAACGACTAATAAAACACTGAATTTGATGTGTATTAAAGTAGATTACGTTACACTAGGTGGACCACAAGAATAAACAAGAGACTAACTTAGGTACAATCAGTATCAAATGTTTATTTAAAATGTAACACACTAACATGACAGGTAGTTAAACATAAATATTATACTTCAGCATAGCTAACAATCAGTTATATACAGCTTGTACACAATATACAACGTACATTATCAGAATTTTCACATAGCAAAATTAGTGTCTCTGTGTTATAATTATCTCCCTTGTTATGAAGCAGTCAGTATTAACAAACCAGGGGTGATACAGTTGACTACATATTGCTTTAACACGCTCATTCTAAAAAATGGCCTTGAAGCACTTTGAATACTCTTTATAATTAAAATTTCAAAAAAAATAAATTTCACTCCCCTTGTCTATAACGGGGAAAAAATTCTTGTTATAAACAGAGTTGCTTCCCTTTATAATTATCATAATGAAACTGGATAAATTAAAAACAAGACACAATTTTCATTCAAACAGGTAATTGAGTATATGATAACAATGAGAGTACAAGAAGAACAAGTAGAATAATATGTCACCACAATCATATTCATTTACTCAAGAACATATGAGAACATCTTTATATGTCATGAACAAGCCTTTAGCCCATCAACAATATTAGATTTCTCAACTAACACAATATTAAAACTACCATCCAATTAAGTTTGCTTTATCTATTTAAACAGCTTGGTCAATAAAAATGCAGATACTAACCAATTTATTAGTATTTTAACACATATTATTAACTAGCTTTTTTTTCAAAATCACCACAGCAGCACCATACCTATGTTCACATATACCATCAGACAAATGTTCACAAGAGCTTGTTAATGTTCATATAACACAATTGCATGTTATAAAATATCACTGTTCCAGTTTCAGTGGAAACCATTGGATGTGATTTAAACTATAATACAAAATATTTCTAAATAAATATACCAAATGCTTTACAGTTTAAGAATCACTAAAACATGGTGAGTTAAGATTGTCCTCTCTGTTCTTTCTCAAAATTAGGTTAGGGGCCACATATTTGGGATTGTTTGTGTATACTATTTGGTATCACAATCCCAATATATTATTTATTTTATGAAAAGTTGACCTCAGCATTTAGTAAGAACATTCTACACAGTGTTATACAGGCTACTAAAATTCATATCTTTTAACCTATTTCCAATTTCATTCATGACATAAAGTCAACCACATAATGGTCCAGTTCATATTGCTGCAAGTAACAAATCATTTGGACAAGTCACAGGTATATACAGGTATATATTTGGACAAGTCACAGGTATATACAGGTATATATTTGGACAAGTCACAGGTATAAACAGGTATATACAGATATACATTTGGACAAGTCACAGGTATATACAGGTATATACAGATATACATTTGGACAAGTCACAGGTATATACAGGTATATACAGGTATATATTTGGACAAGTCACAGGTATATACAGGTATATACAGATATACATTTGGACAAGTCACAGGTATATACAGGTATACATTTGGACAAGTCAAAGGTACATACAGGTATATACAGATATACATTTGGACAAGTCACAGGTATATACAGATATACATTTGGACAAGTCACAGGTATATACAGATATACATTTGGACAAGTCACAGGTATATACAGATATACATTTGGACAAGTCACAGGTATATACAGGTATACATTTGGACAAGTCACAGGTATATACAGGTACATACAGGTATACATTTGGACAAGTCACAGGTATATACAGGTACATACAGGTATACATTTGGACAAGTCATATATTCAGGTATATATATCACAGGTATTGTCAGCACATTACAATTGAATACAATATTGTGTCATCATTTTGGATCTGAGAAATAAAAATAGCTTTTTTTGCATTTAATACATCATATTTGTGACATATACATTACTATAGTTATTTAAAACACATCCAGCAATCAAACCCAAACAATGTCTTTAAACTGTGAGGTAAACAAGTTTAAAACTATAATTATTATAAACAACAGACACTTGGCTTACAAACTTAAATAAATATCTTACAGTCAAATACATACCAAAAGTAAGCACATATATTCAATATTTTAATACTAAAGTCAAACCTGTGAACATAGACCACCCTTGGGAAAGACAAAATGTGGCCTTTTTGACAGAGGGCTTTCATTCAGTAGTCAGTTTGTTCCAAATATTACATGGTGGTTTTTCAAAGAATGGCCTTTATTCAAAGAGTGGACTTTATTTGGAAGTGGCCACAAACACAGGTTTGACTGTATAACATACAATAAGAAATCTGATCTTTTTATAAAAAGGAGAGAGTGAAAGCACATTTTTTGCACACAGTATGGTTAAGTATAAAAGTATACAAAAATCTACATTGAAAATAATATACATCGCAATTAGTCAGAGTACGTATTGTCAGTATTATTAATTATGTTGTAATACTATGTTTCAATGGAATAAATTCTTCCAACAGATAAAGAAAGGCGAGAACACAAGAAAACAATAATATAAATACAGTATAACCCTGAAAACTGGAATTCTCAGAAAATCAGATGATTTTTCAAGTCCCATTTTTTTTCTTCTATAATCAACAGTTCTCTGAAAACCAGAATTCTCAGAAAACCGGACTTTTCTCCCAGGCTGGTAGAAGTCCGCTTTTCAGGGTTTAAACAGTATCATGTAGGTCTTAACCAACTATCCCATGTGTCATCAGTGTGATCAAAAGACCAGTTCTAACCATTCTATAAAACAACAAAATTTCACATAATTTAATACATTAACATACAAGTCCATTCATATAGGTGTACACAGTAATTTACCAGCTTCTATATATATCTGAAAATCAACACAACATGTATATATATCACTATAGGTCATGTGACAACATCAATGTACAGATTACACAGTAGCTTTACTTGACTTGGACTTTCCAGAACTTTCCTCTTGTGATTTCTTCTTACGTAAAGTAGCAAGAGTAATTTCAGTAGCGATATTCTTGTACCCAATCATTACACTAACTGCAGCAATTCTTTGTATACCCTGAAATGTATGTACAGTGTATATCTCTAGTATGTACATCCTAATATTTATCACTTGTTTCAACTTTTTGCATCCATGAAAATGAGGAATAATTTACCCTTTTTCGTGTTATCCCCAATAGTGATGTGCTTGGCATATGGCATCTTGCTCAATTTGCCATTTGTCATAGCTTTATTAGTACCAGAATACTCATTATTAGCAAATATTTTTACATTTCACAATTAAACAAAATTCAAAATCATATTAAAATACACATGAGCTTCGCAGAGTACATTTTGCTGTAGATAAACCACATCCTATCATCACCAGCCCTCAAACATCATAGACATTAGAGAACATCAGAAACATGAGGAAAAACATAGCTGAAAACCAGTAACAGCAGTAGATAATACTGTGATATCAATAACCATCAGTAGATCACACTGTGATATCAATAAACATCAGTATATAACACTGTGATATCAATAAACATCAGTAGATAACACTGTGATATCAACAAACATCAGTAGATAACACTGTGATATCAATAAACATCAGTAGATAACACTGTGATATCAACAAACAACAGTAGATAACACTGTGATATTAACAAACAGCAGTAGATAACACTATGATATCAACAAACAACAGTAGATAACACTGTGATATCAATAAACATCAGGAGATAACACTGTGATATCAACAAACATCAGCAGATAACATTGTGATATCAACAAACATCAGCAGATAACACTGTGATATCAACAAACAGCAGTAGATAACACTGTGATATCAACAAACATCAGTAGATAACACTGTGATATTAACAAACATCAGCAGATAACACTGTGATATAAACAAACATCAGTAGATAACACTGTGATATCAACAAACATCAGTAGATAACACTGTGATATCAACAAACATCAGTAGATAACACTATGATATCAACAAACATCAGGAGATAACACTGTGATATCAACAAACATCAGTAGATAACACTGTGATATCAACAAACATCAGCAGATAACACTGTGATATCAACAAACAATCTAAATATTTATATTTCATACAAAAAATGTGATCTTTGAAAATACAGGAAACACATGTAAACCACATATGTGAGTATTGTTTCCAGTATAGTTAAATTAACATCACAAACTCTACATGGTATGATAATCTGAAGAATTCCTACGCACCTGTGAGACAGCCAGTTTCAATTCTCCAATATCTTGCATCATCAACAAGTATTCATCAACTATATTCCATTCCTATAAGTAAAAAACAACATTCATTCTAAAGTGTCAATACTAACATGTGTTAAAAATTAAGTATAATTACCTGTCAATAAACATGTGCCAATGTTTTACATAGTATTATTACTAACAAATTTCAGTCCACCTATAATTTGGACATTTTCTGAATCAGTAACAGAATAGAAGAACATGAAATAGCATTGAAATACCTCTCACTGGAGTTTAAAGTAGCATCAATAACCAGGGCCATTTGGTAACTATTCCAGTGTTAACAGATGCCAGGCTTACAAATGGGAAGAATGATCAACCTACATCTTCCTTACATGTGAAATATGGCCCCAGATAGGATTCGAACTCAGTGGTGAGGGGCTAGTGATTTCAAGTCAAAGACCATAATGCTATGGAGCATTTTAAACAGATGCTAAAATACCCATAACGAAACAAATACTGGTACTAAACCAATCTTAGTACAAAAAAAAAAAATTGACTCCATAATAAATGATAAAACAATCATTCAAATTACATCCAAAAGTATAACCAGTGTCTTCATAAATCATTCATACACCAATACAAAACATTGAAAAAAATGGTGAAATTTAATTACACAAGGTATCTATTAGGGACTATTGGTATACACTGTACTTACAATAGCTAGATTTTCTACAAGAAGGAAGAGTTCTGTGAGCGCACGTGATACAGGAGGTAAAATAACACTGGGTTCTGCTTCCTGTTGCGTCATATTGTTGTACAACTGCCATAATGGTTTCAGTAGACCAAGATTTATATCTAGCTTCTCAATACCAGTATCTCTGTATAAATATATGGTCATTATTACATCAGTATCTCTGTATAAACATATGGTCATTATTACATCAGTATCTCTGTATAAACATATGGTCATTATTACATCAGTATCTCTGTATAAACATATGGTCATTATTACATCAGTATCTCTGTATAAACATATGGTCATTATTACATCAGTATCTCTGTATAAATATATGGTCATTATTACATCAGTATCTCTGTATAAACATATGGTCATTATTACATCAGTATCTCTGTATAAATATATGGTCATTATTACATCAGTATCTCTGTATAAACATATGGTCATTATTACATCAGTATCTCTGTATAAATATATGGTCATTATTACATCAGTATCTCTGTATAAACATATGGTCATTATTACATCAGTATCTCTGTATAAACATATGGTCATTATTACATCAGTATCTCTGTATAAATATATGGTCATTATTACATCAGTATCTCTGTATAAATATATGGTCATTATTACAAAAGTATCTCTGTATAAATATATGGTCATTATTACAAAAGTATCTCTGTATAAATATATGGTCATTATTACATCAGTATCTCTGTATAAATATATGGTCATTATTACATCAGTATCTCTGTATAAATATATGGTCATTATTACATCAGTATCTCTGTATAAATATATGGTCATTATTACATATCTCTGTAGGTCATTATTACTATCTCTGTATAAATATATGGTCATTATTACATCAGTATCTCTGTATAAATATATGGTCATTATTACATCAGTATCTCTGTATAAATATATGGTCATTATTACATCAGTATCTCTGTATAAATATATGGTCATTATTACATCAGTATCTCTGTATAAACATTATTACATCAGTATCTCTGTCATTATTATTACATCAGTATCTCTGTATAAATATATGGTCATTATTACATCAGTATCTCTGTATAAATATATGGTCATTATTACATCAGTATCTCTGTATAAATATATGGTCATTATTACATCAGTATCTCTGTATAAATATATGGTCATTATTACATCAGTATCTCTGTATAAACATATGGTCATTATTACATCAGTATCTCTGTATAAACATATGGTCATTATTACATCAGTATCTCTGTATAAATATATGGTCATTATTACATCAGTATCTCTGTATAAATATATGGTCATTATTACATCAGTATTTCTGTATAAACATATGGTCATTATTACATCAGTATCTCTGTATAAACATATGGTCATTATTACATCAGTATCTCTGTATAAACATATGGTCATTATTACAAAAGTATCTCTGTATAAACATATGGTCATTATTACATCAGTATCTCTGTATAAACATATGGTCATTATTACATCAGTATCTCTGTATAAACATATGGTCATTATTACATCAGTATCTCTGTATAAACATATGGTCATTATTACAAAAGTATCTCTGTATAAACATATGGTCATTATTACATCAGTATCTCTGTATAAACATATGGTCATTATTACATCAGTATCTCTGTATAAACATATGGTCATTATTACATCAGTATCTCTGTAAAAACATATGGTCATTATTACATCAAGCATGAAGTCGTACACACAGATACAACCCCAGAGAGTTTATAGTTGGGTGATGGATACCGATGTCTCTATTCTACCAAATGGTTAAACAATGTAAGATTTTATGAGAATTTAAAGTAGTCATTTGATGTCATTTGAAACTTATAAATCTTCAATTAAACCTTTTTGATATTATTGGCTACATAATTCTTATACAACAACCATTCAATTACACACAAATTACATTTCAACGAAATCAGATATTACTTTACCACAATAAGTTTAAAAAAGAATTGGACAGACAAGAATTGGAATACAAGTACATGGTGTTTAAATACTTGAATCACAACAAAGAGTCATCATCCGTCTGATTAGCAGCCATGTATCCTAATGACAGGCCAGGTAACCACTCACTGACAGTGGATGTACAGTTATCAATACACTACATGAGGAACCTGGTAAGTATATTTACAATAATTACCTGTGCTGTGTCTGTATAATCTTCAACAATAATTGAATGGTTTTCAACCTCTGTGCACCAGTCTGTTTACTAGCCACATACACTAACGATGTCCACAAATCACTTAATGGTAAACTTCTGAAATGATTAACAAGAACACGATGTTCAAAATTAAATCCACAAAAAATGACATCGAGTAAATAAAGAAATACTGGAAGAAATTAGCAAAGTATCAATACGTGAAGTTTATATATAGTGGCATATAGTCTTCAACAAGTTTACAACCAACAGTGTATACGGATTGCCATGTGAACAACTTCAACTCACAAACATTCCAAATAGAAACTGTGAATAGAGGCGTCTGCAAAAATACCACATTTCTTATCTCTCTTAGGAAGAGTTTGTATACAGATTCAACAGGACAGCATATTCTATGATCATATTCCAACAACATGAACCTGAAAATGGCAACACTGTCATTGTTTCTTGTACAGAACTTACCTAGCTAGATGTGAAGAAAGAACGTCATTTAAGATAATATATCCTGTCTCGAAACTGTCTCTGAGTCCAGCAGTGACAGTAAACTTATATCCCCAGTGTGTGTCATGTTCCGAAAACTCACTATCAAACTCATAAAATAAAGTGTCCCCTGAAACACAAATATACACATTAGTCCAGTGAAGGCCATGACCGTGGTCCAGTAGTCTGTGCACTGTACTTGTAACCTGGTGATCTGGGTTCAAATCCCAGTAGATACATCACACCCTTCCATGAAAATTTGACAAAAATGTTGATTTTTCCTCCATATGTGGAGAAGTTGCCGGCTCCTAGTAGAAGGGTAAGTTATGTACAAGTTAATAGAAAAATTGGTTAGGTGAACTAATCACTGTATATAACTGAAAAATTGTTGAAAAATGGCGTTAAACCCAGTGAAAAAAATTCAGAGAAACCAAAGTTATTCATCTTTTAAAAGAGAATATTCTACTGTATACCCTTCTTGGACACTTAAAAAAACAAGCAAAAAGGGATGGTGAACAATATTAACCCACCCTAATTCACAAAAGTTATGACCTGCGAATAAAGAAAATAGTTTGTGTAAGATAGGTGTACCTGGCACTTGAAAACTATTCCACGTACTACGTGAAGATCCACACATTTTGTATTCATTCTGTTTCATATCACTTGATGTACTAAATACAAGCTCGTCATGTGATCTTGTAGAACATCTGTTAGTAGAAAATACACAGTGTATACAAATACACACATATATGTTTGTGTACTCTAAAGGTTTAGGGTAGAAGATAAAGGGAGATAATCCCATGAAAATAATTTAATGGTTATAATTCATGAATTGTTTTGAGTATTATTACCTGAAAAATTCGTTAGAATGGTTTTTAAAAAAAATTCTCAAATCACTTTAAGCTGATGTTAGGAAGTATTCAGGCAAATTAAATTAACAATATAAATATTTCAATGTAAGGCCAAAAATTGCATTCTATGACTATAAACCTAATTAGTCATACAAAATATGTAGCATTAGTTAGAACAGTGATACAGTAACTCACTTGGAATCAAATGCTACAGTGAGGAGGGAAGCTCCAGGTAGCTGAATTTTCTCTTTAACTGATACAGACTGGTAATTATGTGGGGACTCTTTGGTGATCACGGACATGGTGACTTCCTCCATGAACTGACACGCTGTACATGCTATGGGTATCAAACTCTCCTTCTCACAATGTTTGACTAGATTCTGTACCACCTGGAGTGTATCAAACATATTGCATATTTCATATTCTTAGATTCAGTTCACATTGCTAATTTAATGGAGAAAGATAGTAGTGATAAATATATTCAAGACCAAATAAACAAATTAATGAATTAATTGAGGTATAACATAAAAATACAGTCAAACCTCTGTTTGAAGCCACCACCGAATAAAGACCACCCTATGAATAAAGGCCATTCTTTTAAATACTCAGGGATTAGTGTTTCAGGTAAAAAAATATTTTGAATCAGGAATCTTATCTGTAAATGTAATTGTTTGAAGCTAGAAATAAGACTTGATTCACAAAAAGTCAGTAATTTAATCAGTTTCATAATTAAGTTTTATCATGCTTATTTACAATATTTAGACTAAATGGATCATTCTTCACCTTCTGAAAATTTTCTTTGCTCCCAGTTTTATACAAAAGATCCAGGACACATGGTATCTGCTGCACTTCTTTACATCCAAGCAGACGTGTATTGATCACATGACCATAGGCTGGCCAATGAGCAAGCAGGCTGGTGAGTACTTGTCTGGCATACAATACGCACATAGCCATATTCACCTAAAATAAAAGATCTTGATTTCAAACTGGGAAGCGATAAAAACAAAAATCAACACAAACACAATGAACGTCATCATTGCTTTATAATATCATGAAGCATATTGACAGAATTTAACAACGGCAAATAGGAGTTTCATAAATGAAGTAAAATCAAAGATACAGCAATTGATTAAAATATTCTGAAGAGAATTGAAACTCAGCACAAATTACATTTTCACCATTACCTTAGCTAAATATTCTCTAGTACCAGCTTTTCCATGTTTCTCTAATTCTTTCTTCAATAAATCAGCACTTTTTGTTCTACGTTGTTTGAGAATTTCATCTTGTACATCATTATCTGGACACTGTATCAACTTCTGAGTATCTACGGCTGTTTCCTCTGTAGCTTTCTCCACTTTCCTGCAAGAATATTAATATTTCACAAAGTTAATCATACATACACAAGTATACACACTATATAGTACTTAGGGGTGGTTTGAATGAAAATCATCAACATAACTCATGAACTTCTCTCAAGATTGAACTATTAACTTGTATGTCTCATACAGTTAAACCTGGAGTATTCAGACCATCTCTGAACGGTGTTCATGATCAGATATATCAAAGACAAATGTAGAAGTGAATTAATTTGATTAGATCTAGCTATAGGGTATAATGAATGACACAGCAAGACATACAAACCTCTCTGTATGTTTCAGTGAAGGATGATAATGAATCCCCATATCTATGACTTTCTCTGATAATGTTGTACTTAATATAGCTTCTGGATTTTGAGATTGTAAAATTGTATCCCTGAAATATATATAGCATATCATAGAGTCTGAAAAATAAATATATATCATATATCAAGGTCTCAGACTTTTTCTTCCAAATATAACAGTATTATATATGGCTTAGTCTGGAAGAAAAATTTCCATACACACATATACATATATATATTGTATTACATAGCCTGGAATCTCCATCACTGTATAACAACAGTGGTAAATATTTTCACTAAAATTTATGCAATTTCTGCTTAACCCTTTGCCTCATAAGCATATTTTGGACTCTTCCAAAATTCAAAGCAAATATACAAAACATCAATTAATTTAAGAAAACTGGATTATTTCCCTCTGTCAGAGTGGAAAACATTGCAAAAGAAGCCATTACCCATTCCAAGCAATGGCTTCTTTTGCCACATTGTTTTCAAAAGTCGTTGGCTTCAGATGCGGGGAAAGGCGGCATTATGAGGCAAAGGGTTAAAGATATCTGAATAAATATAACTTAAACATGTTTGTATAATCAATAACCAGTGAGGTTAAAAACACATAAAACCAATGTAATGAAGAATATCTTACCATTTCTCAGACAGTTTCTTCACAATTTCTTTAGGAGTTGCATCCACTCCCTCAAAACTATATAACAGAAAAACAAATTCATCACCCTTTAATATGGAAACTTACAATCCCATTTCATATCAACCATTTGTGGACATCACAGAGACAAATTTTACTTCACTAGTTTAGTTGAAACATATTTTGCTCTCATTTTTTCACACAACATACTATAAATATGTTTTTACAATATATTGTATAATGCAAAAGTGTTAAGCCATGAGTTCTGAACCTTAGTTACGGCTCTCCCTATTAAAATGGTTTAAAAAATCAACCATAATGTAATATATGCTACAGGTTTTGTTTTTATCATCAGATACAGTCAATGATTGGTGAAAACAGGCAATAAATAAAGTATGGAACTGAAAATTCTATCATCCATAAAGAATATAAATTTGACAAGAACTGATCTTACAAGTGCACTTATTATTTTTTAAAGATCAACAAGTGAATGTTTTTTCGGCTAATCATATCATTCAGGTAACATTGAATTAATGTTTAAGAATTTGTAGTAATAAGCAAAAGAGTAGCAATAGGTTAAAATAAGTTTTGCCGAGCAATAATGTATGATTTATTATGAAAAAAAAAACCCAACGATCTGAAATGTATCATCTCAATTCAGAAGAATAAAGAATATATACCAACATCTACTCTACTTCACTTAAAGGTGCAGATGTTAGTTTTCTTGACTACCAACACAAATCTCACACAAGTTATCTGATGCCACGACAGAAAAATGATATTTTGTACACAAAAAAATCCAATTTGCAATACATGTATATGACTTATCATACACATTTATAAATAAGCAAACATGATTGATTATACATAAATACTGCATGCTATCTATATATATATATAGGTGTTTAACATGTAAGACATACCAATATCCTAATGTATACATCATCTAAATGCTTCTATTAAAACAGTCAACAACAAAATGTGTCAGCCGTGAATCTCATATTCCCCAACAAAAAGTGCGCTACATAAAATACTTACTTTTCCAAGATGGCTTTCACAACAGCATCAGGATTTCTATCATTCATGTCATAAATAACTTTCAACACAGACATTGGAAGACTTAGATCACTTCTCAAAATCTGAAAATACACACAAAGATAAACAAAAACCAGTAGTTGTATATGTGACCAGTGGGACGATTTTACTAAAACAACACAACATAACTAATACAAGCTGAGAAGTTTGGTAGTGAAACAATTATGTACTCACACAAAAATAAAATACATGTACAAGTAAACTACAGTCAAACCTGTGAACAAAGGTCACCCTTGGGAAAGACAAAATATGGCCTTCATTGACAGATGGTCTTAATGCGGAGGTCAGTTTGCTCTAAATTACCAGCGATGGTTTTTCAAAGACTGGCCTTTATTAATAGGATGGTCTTTATTCAGATGCTACTTTTATTAACAGGATGGTCTTTATTCAGATGCTACTTTTATTAACAGGATGGTCTTTATTCAGATGCTACTTTTATTAACAGGATGGTCTTTATTCAGATGCTACTTTTATTAACAGGATGGTCTTTATTTAGAGGTGGCCACAAACACAGGTTTGACTGTATTTCATTGTCTAGTGATTGTAGATATAAGCCACTTCCAATAGCTTGGCTGCTGGTTTAACTCTCTAGCAACATGGTTGAATGTTCACCTACAGTGTTAGGGATCCTGGACTGAATTTCTACTTTTGGCAAGCAATTTTGTTCCTCAAATGCATTTATGACATTTCATTGTAAAAAGGTTAACTTTCTGCAACTCTAACTACAGTTTCTCAGTGTTAAAGAAAATCCATGTACTATTCTTGATTCATTATTTTCTTAAGATCATGTTCGTCTCCTCAATTTTTCATGTACATGAGTGAATTAAAGTATTTGATTTGACTTGACTCTTAAGTTCTTCAATCTCAAAGGCAAACTGTAAACAAAACTGAGCCAAAAAAGTGAAATTCTTACTTACTTTAAACATGAGTTGTGTTTTTTCATCAAGTTCATGGAACATATCAAGTTCATCTACAAAGTTAATATCAGTCTCATTAGATGAATCAGAGGATGATGAGTCACTGAACACACTATCCTCGCTGTTAGAATCGTCACCTTCTTTATTCAATGATTTGGACTTCTTCAGGACTTCTTTGAGCTTTGTTTGTAATTCACTAGCATTAGTTGGTCCTTTCTTCACATTGGTTGTACAGCCTTCATGCGTATATAACATCAGAGATAGTACCTGTAATAGTGGTTATATCAAATAAAACATTTAAATAATTTCTTCACATTGGTTGTACAGCCTTCATGCGTATATAACATCAGAGATAGTACCTGTAATAGTGGTTATATCAAAAAAAAAATTTAAATAATTTCTTCACATTGGTTGTACAGCCTTCATGCGTATATAACATCAGAGATAGTACCTGTAATAGTGGTTATATCAAAAAAACATTTAAATAATTTCTTCACATTGGTTGTACAGCCTTCATGCGTATATAACATCAGAGATAGTACCTGTAATAGTGGTTATATCAAATAAAACATTTAAATAATTTCTTCACATTGGTTGTACAGCCTTCATGCGTATATAACATCAGAGATAGTACCTGTAATAGTGGTTATATCAAACAAAACATTTAAATAATTTCCTCATGGCATCTGGATTTTTCGCTGAAGGATATAACTTGACATTTTAACTTAATCATTTTATACATAACATATCAAGCCATGAAGTTCAAACATAAAATATTTAATTTTCAGCTTGACATGATTTGATACAGATTTTTAAGTTTTAAACTTAAAACGGAAATAATATCAGCAAGAAAGAAGGCATAAAGTCAAGAATCAGATTATGTCTCAGGAAAATAATTGTATTGATAATAGTATCAATATAAGATGTATACCAGAAGAGATACAGCGATAAAAAATACATCAAACATAATGTGCATTGTATCCTTTGATATTCTACTTCTATCATACCTCTAAATCCTTAAGGAGCCATTGCTGACTAAATCCAGTACCTTTACTAGCTGTAGTTACCAGACATTGTATGAAATCAGGGGCATGTAACTCCTCCATACAACAATTATCTGCAGTCTGTAAACTGTTGTGTAATAACTTCAATGCAAGGGAGAGAACCCATAAATTCTCTACACCATCAACTATATCTGAAAGGAAGATATTTACATTCAAAGTATGTCCAAAACTGACGTAGCAACAGCATGACTGACCACAGTGAGACTGGTAAAAAAATGCTGAGAGGAAGAATTCAAGCCACAAATTCCAGAAAAAGTATTTATAACAAAAGGAACAAGTTTAAGTTTATCTTCTTGACACTTATGTTGTACTTATATGATGAATTTTCATGAATTAACACAATGTTTAAAAATATTGACACTCTATCACATAACCTACCACAGCTTTTCTTCTCTACGATATCTTTTACAATGTTAACAAACTTAGAAATATTAGTTGAGTCCCATACTTCATTATTCATTGTCGAACAATCAATGTATCTATCTGGTACCTGGAAATGTAATGTATCATACATTAAGTTAAATGAATATATCGAGAAAAATAAAAAAAAATTGAACATACAAGTAGTAGTTTATAAAATACTCAAAAAGAAATCTCACAGACAAGACACAAAAACTGTGCATAAGCACCACATTTTCCAATGAATCATGTTTCAGATTTTTCTTACAATGATCTATCCATTGAATAAGCAATGTTTGTGAGCAAAATATTTGTAAAATAAAAAAAAAACAATGCTGCAAATAAGGGCATAAAGTTCAGTTTATCTGAAAACAGGGACTCTTCAAAGCTTGATTCCAACAACAACAACAACAAACAAATCTACCAGTATTTGTAACAAAGTACAGTATAACACCTGAAAACCGAATCCCCTCTACACTGATCCAAAAGGCTGGTTTTCTGAGAATTCCAGTTTTTTGAAACTATTGATTATAGGAGAGAAAAAATCAGCCTTAAAATCATCTGACTTTCAGAGAATTCTGGTTTTCAAGGAGTCCATTTTTCATGTGTTTTAATTTATATTAAGTTTATCATGCAACTAGAACTTACAGTATGCCTCTTCCTTGACTTCACGTCAACCAGTAATGTTGTATGTTTATCTGGATAATGTTTGAGGACAACACCTTTCTTATGCTCCATACCAATGTAGTTATAGGACACTAAAGTTCCAGTAGTCAACACCTGAAATACAAACACAAGAGATGATCATTCGATAATACAACGACAGAAGAAAAGCAAGGGGTAAATACAGCAGAATATTAATCCATGCCATTTAATGATATTTTATAGCTTCTGTACATGTTAGTATAAACTAATTACATAAAATGTGATGACAAAAAGAAGTTCAACCTTACCTCAGGAAAGCCAGCCATAACAAACATGGCAAATATTGATGACAACTCTGGTTTCTGTAAGATAATATATTAAGCTCAATAAATTATTAAGGCTCAATATATACAGCAGAATTGTAGAATGTTTATAAAGAACAATAATAGAAAAATATGATCATTAATTTCAATTGTAGAATTAGAAAGTCACTAATTATACAATGCAGTGAATTATTCACACATTGTGTGCATTAAATCTGCCGGGACACAAGTTTACACTACAAATGTGCTGACATCAACGATTTGTCATTGAATATTGTACTCGAAATGTGTCATGGGTGGGTGGCCTTGAAACAATTAATCATTTGTCATTGAGATTGTCACATACCTTGGCAATATTATGTATACAATCTGTAAGATGTGAATGTAAGACAGATTTCCAGTCCTGAGAGTTGTACAATCTCTGTAAGATACGAGCGACAGAACACGACCATTCTAACCCACTCCTACAAAATACATTTTATACCATCCAATCAACAAGAGCATTATAATGAAAAAAAGCAATTCAAAATTAGATAAGACACTAATAAGAAGCGGTGATATAACCCACTCAGTCGTCCTTTAATTACATATGACTATTTATTAAAACTAGCTTAGGGTTTGAATACATAAATGATATTAAAATGTACTGTTTTATACCTCGTCAGTCATTGACTTTACATAATACAATAAAACTGAAGCAACACTGAAATGTATGTCGTACAATATAATATAACTCATACTTACTTTTCTAGACAGGATGCTCCAAACGTAAAGAGGTATTTGATTGTTGCAGAACCAGCCATCTTACCAACACCTTTACCATCTACAGAACTATCAGCAACCTGTATATAAACAGACCAACAAACAATCAATTGTAACTATGATAAAAAAATATTGGTATACAGGGGTATAAATTCTGATACATGCTATACACCATGCTATATACTGGAACAAAGAAAACATTTTAAGGAAGCGTTGGTGATAAAAAGACACAACCAGGTACTTTCCTTTCACATAAAAAGCAAAGAATTTCATTCATTTAGCATTGAATTTTTCTAACATTATGTACAAAATAATTATACATATCTTACAAAGAATTGTCATATCACCTCATACAGACAGTGTAACACTATTTATAAGAAAGACAAACATACTTAACGGCTGTAACAATGTATAAATTAACATATAAACGTAATCAGCATTGAAAACTGGGTCAAGGTGAGACAGATACATATAAAACATACAATATACGTACACTGACTGGACATTTCATGAGTAATACGCCAAGAAGACCCATCGCTAAATGTCTGGTGTTCACTTCATGTCCACTAGCTCCTCTGAGAACAAAAACGAACATTACTCTGAGAGACTTAAACCAGATCATTACATTGGTAAACAAACATTTATTTTATATTATTTGTTGTGCTAGAAACACTCTGAATAATAAATTCAGTCCAGTGATAATGCATGTCACAATTAAATATATTATACTGAATTAAAAAAAATTGAATTGAAAGTTTTACTGAATCTAGAAAGATTTAATGGTGAATGATACAGTGCAACCTGGCATCCAATAAATCTGTACAGGACAAAAAATACTTTTATTTTAACTATAGTAAACATTTAGTACAAAGTTTATATTCATACCTGGAGATTTTAAACAACAGTTTTAAGAAGTCTGCAGTCATGAAATTAAAACTGGTTCCACTTGGCACGGCCTGAAAGTAAAAAAGCAAGAATTAAAATATTGTGATATAATATCCATACAATAAACGTGATGTTTTTCAATAAGGTGTTTTTAACACCATTAACAGTATAACAGTGATGTATGGAGGATAGTAAACCTTATCAGAGATCTTGGGAAACATACCAGGATAACTAGAAGTATAATCTCTTTCTCTCTGCAGGTAACTGCCAGCATTCCTACATGAAACATGAATCTGAGATAGGAGAACAACTTTAGAATGAACATCTTTACAGTCATACCGTCATATTCATATGGTCACTATCATATTGTTACAGCCATATTGTCACAATCATATTGCCACAGTTATACACTCACTGCCATATGGTCACTATCATATTGTTACAGCCATATTGTCACAATCATATTGCCACAGTTATACACTCACTGTCATATGGTCACTATCATATTGTTACAGCCATATTGTCACAATCATATTGCCACAGTTATACACTTACTGCCATATGGTCACCATCATATGGTCACAGTCATATTATTACAGAGAAACATTGGCCAGCAAAAATATCTGCAAGGCAAAGTTAGAATTTACAGCTATAGTTTGACTTTAAATGCAATTTTTAGTTTAAATTTTGACCTCCAGATTAAAAGACCTATTCTCCATCAGGTGAGGTAACCTGACTGACTTCCCTAGGAACATAGTACTTACATTAATATCATGGGGAATCATGGCTCCCAGTAAACCCATGAATCTCTCCTGCGAATGTATGGAGAATGCTTCTTCCTGTCTTGTTTCTACACTTCTATCTTCAAACATGGACACTGGTTTCTCTGATTCTATAAAATAACAGACTTACTATATGACACTGGTTTCTCTGATTCTATAAAATAACAGACTTACTATATGACACTGGTTTCTCTGATTCTATAAAATAACAGACTTACTATATGACACTGGTTTCTCTGATTCTATAAAATAACAAACTTACTATATGACACTGGTTTCTCTGATTCTATAAAATAGCAGACTTACTATAATAAATATAAATTAAGACATCAAAACTACAGCAGGTAAATTTAACTTATTCATTTACATGATGCCAACATGTTCCACTAATATCCAGGTCTGAATCAGCATCCTAGTGTTTTCTGTCAATAATATTTATCAAACATTATCACTACGAGGCCTAAACAAAAATAAAGGTTTGTTTCCGGTTACATGTCCAAAAAAATATGGGTCAGTAGGTAGGGATTTTTTTCTTTTACATTTTTATTTTACACATATCGGCAACACTGTTGTGAAAATTACAATATAGCACTAAGATTTGGATGCCATAAAAACTTTTGAGTCAGCGGGTAAAAGATGGGTCGGTCGGGTAACCAGAAACAAACCTATTTTTTTATGCCAGATGACAATACATAACTGATAACATACTATAGTAACCATCAATTATAAATCCAGATGGTCTCATGATATCATTACGCACCAACTTCTTAGATATAATTTTATTGTGAGTTTATTACAGAATCAATGTTACCTTTTTCTTTATTCTCATCAGTTTTTGCATCATTGTTTTCAGAACTATCTTTGGTTTTATTTTTCTCACCAGCTACCTCAGCAAGCTTATCAATAATGTATGGTATTCCTTTCAGATTCTCTGAAAATTTCAGCAACAAATGTTTAATATTTCCTAGTTAGACAACAAACTGGCAACCTTATTTCTTAAGGATCATTCAAAAACTAAACAATTCATTTACTTAGAAAGAAGTTAATACAATAAATTCAATACATCACAATTCATTTATTTATTTCTTTATCTATCTATCATAATTACAGAAACCTAAATATGTGAGAACACTAAGGCTATTGTTCGTATTTGCAACAAAAAGACTATAATAAAAACACTTAAACAAATTAATAAGGACCATAAAGAGTACAACACATTAATAAATTCCATAAAACAAGGGGCTTATAAAAAGGATCTAATTTACCATCTTCATCATCAGGTACTTGCTGTAAACAATGCGTTGTTATGGCAATACATTGATTCTGCAACTGAGTAGCTAGTGTGGAGTAATCTTGATCTACATTTTCAGAGTTGTAAACAATATCTCCCATAGAAATGGCAAGTAAAGTGAATAACATCCATACATGTTGATGGATATAGGCTTGTATCAGTGAGTCAGTCTCCTGGGCTGTCTTCACTGAAACAGGGGGATAAATTTTATGAGACTGAGTTAGGAATGAAACCCATACTGATACAGGCATGGTGCCTTGTAATCACAAACCTAACAGGTTTACTTATAGAACTACTGCAACACCAAAAAAACTGCACAACAACCTTGATTGAGAGTAATTGTATACAAGAGCAAGTCAAAATGAGTTCTAAAATGTCCATATACTACTATCTACGTATATATGTATTATTCCATTGCTAATACATTTGTTTTTTAGCAATGATTGAATATACAAAAAAATATACTAACATCTGACAATCAAAGAGGATATAAATATCGAATAAACATCAAGAAGGCATCCATTGTGATAAAATTTATATAAACATTGATTTTCTAAAAAAAAACATCTGTCTTTGCCATTGACACACCAGTAGAAATAATCCATACACGAATTTCCCACTGAAATAAGTAATATAAAATGGCAGGACTAAAAGATTATTTATTATAAATGTCACAGATGACTTACATTTGATTTGATGGAACTTTGATATAGAGTGCTGAGCAGTGTGACCAGGGGGTAAAGCCCCTTTATGGTGACAGCCCAGACATAAATCAAAGTCATCACATTCATTACAGTGGATACGGGTCCCGACGATAAAGGCTTGACATTTGTTACATTTATACCTGTAATACATAAACAACAATATTAGCTTAGTACAGGAATTATATGAGATAAAATACTTCAGTTTGAGAAACCATTCCATAGTTAGCATATTGTATAATACACTGAACCATGGACCATAAGGAAAATTGTTTCTTCTTCAATCAGAAATACACCAAAATTATATTACTTTTTTTAAAAAGCTACAAGTAATTGTGTAAATCAAAGTTACACTGGATGAAAATTCAGATAAGAATTATGTTCAGTAACAAAAATGCAATATTTCAGTACTAGTAAGGTATGTCCATCAGAATTTCTCTTAATGGTATTCATACAAATAACGACAAAATCAAACTGAAAACATCTTATAATATAAAGAGTATCAGAACAAATAATACAGTATCAGTAAAATAACATCACAGACTTCTAACTTACACAAGATGTATGATATCATGTTCGTCTGTATGTTCCTCTGGTTCTACTCCACCTGATCAATATAAACATACAATATGACTACAGTCTCATTTAACCCTTTGCCTCATAAGCACACTTTGAACTCTTCCAAATTCAAAGCTAATATCCAAAACATTAATTTATTTAAGAAAATAAGGTAATTTCTCTCTGACAGAGTGGAAAACATTGTGGCAAAAGAATCCATTATTCATTACATGCAATGGCTTCTTTTGCCACAATGTTTTTGAAAGTCGTCTGCTACAGATGCCGGGAAATGCAGTATTATGAGGCAATGGGTTAATACAATACACTTCGATACATTGCTTCATTTGTTACACAAAGAATGAATGTCTACTGAACAATTTCGTATAATGTGTGCATTTATTTAAGGTATCTGTTTATAATCTTTAAGAGATATTAATTCTGTTATAAGTTTGGTTGGTTTTAAGCACTACTAAGATTTTAAGCTTAAAGTACAACACTAGTCACCTGGCATAAAATATCAGACAAACCAAGCATGAATATGATTGGGGAACCTACCAGCATAGCAAGTAGCACAGAGATCCATGTCTACACACTGTAAACATCTGTATCGTCGCCCTGGTAACGTAACATTACATCCATCACAGGTCACTTCTACTTCTAACAAATCACAGAATCTAGCAACAAACATCTGTACAGCCTGGAGAAATAAGGTTCAACTAAAATACTGAGACAAGTAGTGAAGTAGAGAAATCAGACTGCACTTAAATATTAAATCTTACTCAAAGTATTTATTAGCTTTTACAAGCAGTATGTTAACATACTAAAATGTCAGAGCCTGAGTTTCAAAATTCCTACAAATATAAGCATGCTCTGCATTTTAAATCTCCAGTATAGTAAGCAAGTCTGCCAATAACTTTATTAAATAAGAATAAAAAAGGTGGAAAAAATAAAATCTAAACATCTGGTTGGTTGAAACTATTGGGCAAACACAACAAATGTTCAGCTGGAAAAAAAGCATCTTATTTTGTGTGGAGTTTAACAATGCATAAGTAGCTAAGATCATATGGCAGTTTTTTCAACTTCGATGGTTGAGAAAGATGCCTGACATACTGGATAGAACCATCCACCTTCCATAAGCTAGCAGGACAGCTTCCTCACATATAAAATTTGCCTGTTTCCAGGTTGGGCTAGTGATTACTAGTCTAAGACCATGGAAGTCCTATTCATTAGCTTAACCATGTATTTGTTTACCTTTTTCTCATGATCCTTGTCTATCTTCGTGTACCAAGTACTGAAGGTTTTAGAACTGCACTCATCAAACCACTTCATATGCTGAGTATACTCCATCAGTTCATCAACTTCATTTAATTTTTCCATTCTACAATCTCTCATCTTAACGGTTTCCTTGGCAATCACAGACAGAAGTTTTGGAAGTTTCACATCAGCGATAAATGATAAATCATACGGCTGAAAACGTATAAAGCATTCCCTGTTATCACGGAGGTTTGTATCAGGAAAAGAGTTTAAGTATACAATGAGTAAAAATATTCTAAGTAGTCCAAAGTTCCTTTGTACGTTGTTTTTGTGTATATACTATTTACTACATTAATTAAAACCCTCAGGGTCTGTGCAAATAGGCTTTACTTTATAACATGGGTATTTCTGGTATTAATTAATACATACTCATTAACACTCTCACTAACTATAAAATATTACTCCTGTTGATGATGAAGGGTATAATCTTAGTTACACTCAGAAATGTTTGAAAAAATGGAGCATTTTCGTCAATACAAACCTGCCAGTTTATATCCAAAAGATGTAATAATGCTGACTGAATGTAATCATAGGCTGCATGAAGTTTTCTGTAAGAATATAATACATACTTAACTAATACATATCAATTTTCTAGTGAAACAAGCTGAACCAAAGCTCCATCAAAAGTAATAGAACACAACATATGAATCATAACATGATATTAATTGTATGCAATGCATATCATCTTCACCAGTGATTTTTTTTTTTTCAATTTCGGCGAATGGTTGGAGTCTGGTGCAATTGGGAAAAAATGCACGGTGTAATGCCAAAACTGATAATGTTTAGGTCAGAATTAGGAAAAAAGTCTTTATTTTTAATTGGGAAGGGTTCGTTTACTGGACCCAAGCAAATAAGGGAAACAATCGCTGTTCACCTACTTCAGACATACTCACTTGTTTTCCTTTTCCAAATAAAATGGTGTATCAAACAAACTGGTGTAAATTGTGTAAAAGCTTTAAGAAATATTCAACAAATTCTGGAAGGTTGACAAAGATAATGAAAGGAATGACTAGTCAACTTACTGATCTAACTCGTGCCTCTTATGTTTATGGAAGGCCTCAGTAAGTCGCCGTATCAATGTATAAAATGCCAGACGAACTTTAGCTTCCTGTTCCAATCCACACCCATCCATACCCTCAGCATAATGTCGCGCAAATCCACCTTGAAAACTTAACATCTCTTGCAAGAACAAGACGACAAGAATCTGAAAGTAAACCAGTGAAAAGTTAGCATACCATCAATAACACATAAAACCTTACAGTGAAATGTCAAATGCCAGCTTTTATACTTCTTGTATTCCATAGGAAAAAAAAAACTTATCATTCATATTTTTGTTGTTTTGTTTTACACCAACTATATTACAAACAGTTCATCCACTACAGTAAAGTGAATAAAAGTTGAAAAACAAATATACAGTTAAATACGTCAGTAAAACATTTAATAATGAATCAAGATACCTTGGATGTTCTTAATACAGCATTTTACAACATTTAGAAAAACAATGTGTGTTTTAACATATTCACCTGGAACGGATTATCTCCAGATAAAGTTCTAATAATTTCTGTACTGATCATGTAAACATCAGTTACAGCCTGGGCATGTTGACTTCTCTCTTGTAACATGTTGTGTACTCTGTAACAAACGTATGAGTAAGTGTACGTGAACAAAATACATGTTTCATCATTACTGAAGAACTATCCTTCAACATTTCTTAGAATGTAGGTTTTTCACCAAATATCAGAAGAATTTCAGTGGGACCATTCAGAGCTGCTGTGTTAACAACAACCATGTTTTAAGTCAGCAGGGCAGAAAATTTCAATACATTCTGAGGTGAAGTACAATCATTTTTTACCCAGTATCTTTGTACAAAAAATGAACAGAAAACAGGTATCTAAAAGGCTTTCAATGTTCTCTAAGAAGAGATGTTAACAAACAGGACTTCCAGTAGACTGGCATTCAGTTGATTTTATTACATCTATGTCAACTAATATTTAATAAATCAGACCAGTAGTTTCAGAGGAGAATACCATTGTTGACACTGGATGCTGGAGCATCCCCCTTCCAATCCTAACAGCTCATCTTGAACCTTTGGCTCTGGTGAGCTAACAAAAGTCAAAGACACAAAAACAAACTTTGATAAAATGAACAATAAAAATCATAAAACAAGACCGTACTTATCAGTATTCCATGCTTGATCTTGTACAAACTCTAACACAAGTCTAAATGATGGATACTTCTCACAAATATCGAACTGGAAATAACAGTACATAAAACTCACAGTAAACAAAAGCAACTGTTGATAAGTTCCACATGAAATGAAAAAATAAAATTCTAGCATTTGCAGTGTTTAGTTTATATTAATTCATTTTAGTTCAATTGTGAAACGAACAATTCTGCTTATATTAATAATGTTCAAGTCCACTTCCTGGACACTGCCAGTACCACATCTGAAAAATGGGATTGTGAAGTTCATGAACGACGCCAGTCAAGCTGAGATTGGAAGCTGGGACCTTCGCCTCAGAGGTTGGACACTCCACCTCTATACCACGATGCCTCCTCATTTACAGTGTTTGAATTTCATATTCATTCTAGAGAAATAGTCAGTACGTTTTGAGAGAACAAAAAATAAAAATACAGCACTTGTATTATTACAAATGTCAAAAAAATGGCTTGTTTCTTTATTTTCAGTGTAAAATTCACTGTGTTTCTCTTACCTTATTTCCCACCTTATAGTCAGCACCTCTTCTTGAGGATTTCTTTACTTGTTTTGATAGTCTTAATTTTGACAGCTACAAACAATCAAAATATAGTAATGAAGAAACAAATCTAACAGTTAGAACTCAAAATTTAAACTAAACTTTCAAATACGTCATTGAAACACAGAGATATTCTACTTTTACACTACGCATAAGAATGGAAAAAATAAACACTGAAAATTGACAATCGAAGTTAGTACGCATAATTCTTTGTTTTTGGTTAAGACATGATTATTTGCTCTACTTTGTACCATGAAAATACAAACCTCTTGCTTTAATTGTGTCTTTGTAAGTCCAGCAAATTTCAACAAATACAATGCTTTCTGCTTACATACTGTAGCTGTAATTGTTAAAAAAACATCATTAATCCAGAAGACTCCAAGCAAACAAACATACAAATAGGCACAAAATTCAAAGTACACATAACAACTATCAAATTAGTGTAATAAAAGGTTTCAATATTTAATTAAAATTCAAGTATGAAGTTCTTAGTTATTAAAAAAACGAAATATTTTTTATGTTGAAAACTCAGTGATACACATTAAACATGAAGCCAGGTACCAGGATTGTCTTCTTCCTTGATAACACCATCATCGGTTTCAGCGACAAGTTTCTGACGTTGTTGTACGAGGAGTGGTCTCAACGTGTCCGCTGTTGTATAGGCTTGACATATACCTTCTGACACTGAACCCTCCATATTACCTTGTACTGAAATTCATCAATATTCAACTTAGAAACAAACGTTATGCAGCCGCACTATAATTCATTAAATATTTTTCTGAATGTAGGTGTAAAACTTATGTTGCTGCACTATAAATCATTAAATATTTTTCTGAAAGTAGGTGTAAAACTTATGTAGCTGCACTATAAATCATTAAATATTTTTCTGAATGTAGGTGTAAAACTTATGTAGCTGCACAATAAATCATTAAATATTTTTCTGAATGTAGGTGTTTTAATTTTATCAACTTTAATACATGGAATGAACATTTTCCTCAAATCCAAAACTGTCTAATAATTGACTGAGAAAGTAACAAGTACATTGATAATTTTCAGCCAGAATTTCCACCAATACAATAGAATTGTACAGAGGTTCTAACTAGGAAATAAAAATGTATGGCATTTCAATTAAAAAATTAGTCACCGCAAAGAACAAAATTGTGCAAGTCAGAATTTCCACCAATAAAATAGAATTGTACAGAAATTCTAACCAGGAAATAAAAATGTATGGCATTTCAATTAAAAAATTAGTCACCACAAAGAACAAAATTGTGCAAGTCAGACATTTTCGCATAAAACAGGAATTAATGAAACCTAGCATCGAGTTAAGCAAAATATTAAATCAAACATAATGCTTTCACCGAAAATCTACATCATGACAAACAACCATGTCATTCAGAAACTAGTCCAGCCAATCAGCGTAAAAAATACCAAATAAACGTACCATATTTCCCCAAGTCATCTCTAAGTTGTTGTGTATGCCAGACAAGAGCGCAGAAAACAGCTAAGACAGCTGTATTCACAGACTCTCCACCCATGGGTAACACTTTACTCTGATCCTTACATCTACGTATAAACTCCTTGGTTTTATCGTCTTCATCTATCACAGCAAGTAAGAACTCTAATACGTCAGTGGAGTCTTCTGATGACTGGAGGAAATATTCACATCATTAGACTTTAAAATTTGGGGCACAAGAAAATTAGAATGATTCCTGGTAAAACATTGCAACATGCAAGAACTTATAACTACCCAGAAAACAGTTTCTACAAGTGTCTTAAAAACAAATAAATTTTGCTACTATTGTGCACAAAAAATAAATAGTTGTTAAACATAATATTATTAAGTGTTTTAAAATGACCACTACAGGATATGACTAATTAATAAAATGTTGATACCCAATTAACATTGTTAGCATGTAAGTCTTTGTACTAATTACATGTTAAAAGTTGAAAATTTAAAAAAAAAATGGAAATCTTAACCTGGGAACGGTGGAAACAATAAAATACAGTAGGGTCCGGACCTGGGAAAAAAACGGAGGTTCTGGAAAACTTTTAACTATGCAATTATTGTATCATTTTGAATATTAGAAAAGAACACGAATGATGTTTTACTTACATATCTTCCAGACAGAGACCTCTGTAGTTTACCCACCATGTAACCACCACGGAACAAGGTTGTCCATAATTCACTACGAAGTATATCTTGCTCTGTGGCTTCTTGTAGTTCCATCAACTGGTCACGGGGTAAAACTGTGCAAACATATTGTTCATGTATAAACCTTCAGAATTACAGATGAACAGGTTTATGCAGACAGATCACATTCATAAAGAAGCGGTTAAGAATTGCCAAAATACACAATTCTGACAAGAATGTCAAGCCTAAACATTTCTAAGGGCCATCATTTGATAAAAACATTCATAATATACATTGAAACCTGTGAACAAAGGCCACCCTTGGGAAGACTAAATGTGTCCTTTATTTGGGAGTCAGTTCGCTCTAAATAATCAATGATGTTTTTTCAAAGAACAGCCCTTTTCAAAGAGTGGCCTTTGTTTGGAGGTGGCTGCAAAAGCAGGTTAGACTGTACACTGAAAAATGTCACAATTTCATAAGTTGACAGTGTGGGTTAATCATTCATTAATATTGTTTATCTCTATTTCCGCAGCACTTTAATCATCTACAGTGAATTTCATGCTAAAATATCATAAATATCAATCAAGTTTCATACCTGGATTTGCATTCAATGTAGCTCCACACAATCTACCAACTAACTTAGTCAGACCAAGTTGAAGGTCAAAGGGCCAAGATAGCTCCATGTCAGGACTACCTCGGGCTGTGACCTTGAACTGATAACCCCACTCTGTATTACTACTGTCAGATTGAAACAGGAAATGTAAATGAGGACCAACAAAGTGAACAACTTGTGGCCATTTTTGAGTACCAACTTTCTGATCAAATCTCATCTGCTGTCCTTGAGCATCAGTGAACAATAAATAGTCATACCTAGAAAAGAAAAATTCAAAAATCTTTATCAATATTGGAAACACATAATTACATCAGTACAGTAATAAACAGCAAGTAGTTCCTCTCAACCGATAAGTTGACCATTTTCATAAAAGATGTCAAACTGTATGCTTAATTTACCCATCACCTGGTGTTCTCAACAACTCTCCTAAAACAGCCTGTCCCTTATTAAAGGGCCATTCTTTTTTGATAAAAACGATACTTTAAGTCCTTCAAATCAATCCAAATATATATAGTTCAAACAATGATTTAAGAAATTGAAAAAAAAACACAGAAAAATGTAGCCCTCCCCCCCCATCGTCAAGTGTTTATCAGGAAATATTTGGTAGTTAAGTCCATGATTGATACATGTTTGTTGATTCTGTCCCCTAGATACGAGTATCCGATGATTTATTGCAAGACCATTTTGAATAAATTTTCCATGAAGCAGACATCATAGTTTTGTGCAAATTCACTGTTTTCCAAGATGTCTGATTAGTCTAAAGAAAACAGACACAACTACCTACCTTCTCTCAGTTTCACATCTTGAATCAAAATTGACAATAAATTTGGTGGCACCTGGACAGCTGAATACTTGAGTATAGTGATCATTGTTCTCATAATTATGTGAGGATTCTACTTCCCATGTACGTAATACAATATCACTACAGTGTATACTCTGCCAGTGTGAGCTTGTAATCTGTGAGATATAATAAATAAGAATGATGAAAAATACAAATACTTACTCAGGTTGGTGGTTGACATTCACCATTATCGTTAGGGTTATAAAAAACATTCATTTATGATGTAAAAAAATGTTCCATATAAATACAATGTTTTACCATTCAAAATAAATATTTATTAACATTTAAGGCTGTCAAACACAAATAGACAAGACAAAATATTAGCACATAAAACTTACACCGGGGTTTAATGATGCACCAACAGCCAGGGCCATTGGGGCAACTTTCTCAACTTTAAAGATGGAGGAATACCCCAGACATACACCTGGGTAGAACCACAGACCTACCATAAGCTAGCTACCCAACATCCATACTAGTATGTGAAATTTGGACTTTGATGGGATTCAAACTCACAATGGTATAGGGCTAGTAATTACTAATCAGATACCATAACCACCCAGCCACAGTGGCCCCTACATAGAACTTTCAACAGATGGACACTACCAATGAATAAAGGAAGCATAAGGGTTTATTACTGTTTTTAACAAATGAAGTAGGAAAGGTTGAGACTTACTTTGGGAAACAAGTCGGGAACAAGTGTAGCAAGTTTCATTACTTCTATATTCAGTGGTGTAAGTTCCTTCAGAAAACTAACTCTAGCAGCTGAACTAAGTGTCGGACATAGGTACGTCATCAACATTATCATCTGTCTCACCACAGAGCCCAGAAACGATGTCTCAATCTTTGGCATCAAAGTTGTCAGGTACTCCAGTGACTTAGTCTGTAACAACTTGCAGGCCTCCGTAGCCTTCTGGGCAACAAGAATAGCATCTAAAACAATACATGTATTACGTACAGAAACTCATAGATACAACCACATGTAAACGACATCATTAACTTTCAATTTGATTATTTCAAATGGAACAATCACTAACAATATCACACAACTGAGGATGTATATCAACACATGGACAATAACCAAAAACATGTACACAAGTAAAAATCCAAAACTATTAAAATCTAAAACTTACATCCAGTTGCTGTATGCATGACCTTGGCCTTGATAACATCTGACCCATCAGATATCTGCCACCAAGCCCAACCAAGTAAAGACGTCTGCAGAGAACTAACAAGTTGTAACAGGGGAAGTAACTGATCATTGGCTGTTCCAGAATTTGCAACCAGAGTGAACTCATGAAAGGTCACCATCACCATAGTTTCCATGACCTCTAGGACAGACGATGGATTAAATGTCTGGAATGAAAAACAGATAATATATATAAACTATTATTCCTTATTGGTATTCATCACCTAATTAGTAGAGTAAAATTAGAATTAAAGGTCACTTGTGAATAACAGCCACCTGTGAATGACAGTAACTTTCCAGTATACATTTATTGATGTAGTAGACCAAATTAACCTCTGAATAAAGGTCATGAGCAAATTAAGGTAAAGTATCTTTTTCTCCTTCAGTGAATTTTATTTAGAGATTTGAATGTATTTTTAATAGATTTCTTACACAAACAAATACTTGGAAATAAAAAAAGAAAATGTCTGCGGCAGAATTTAAAACAATACAAAATGACACACGTTATGTGAATACTTACATCAGACGGGTTCTTGGGCAGGTCAAGCAGTCCTCTAGGATCAACAGAACTGAAGAATTGACACAGTGATTGAAACACCAACATTATGGAAGGAGTCTCTGATAAAGTCTGCAAATATAAAACGAAGAATTCAAATCATAGATTTCAAAGTATAAGATACAATACAATACAATACAATACAATACAATACAATACAATAATAGAAACTTTATGTGAGGACTGAACCAGTACCACTGCAGCAACAGCGCCTTACAATTACAAATCCAACCACTTTATCAATTGATCTGTGGACAAGACACATAAATCATAGTAACAATTCCAATATAAGTAACAAATTGATTCAGCAAATTCTGTCTTTCCCAGTTAGAGCTTCATAATAAATCAAAACAAAAAGCAGGTTGGAAACAAAATGAAATTTTCAACTGAAGAAAAATAATCAACAAAGTAGACTTATATACACCAACCTCCACTTTATGCATCATAGAAAATAATTGTTTCTTTCTTGCTTCCTTATCAGAGAAGAATACAGCAGCACCTGTAAAACAACAACAATAGAATCAAACACAGTAAAATATGGATGATATCTAACTGAGTAAAAAAAGTCAAAAATTTAAAATCACAAAACTTTAGTGAACTACACACTATGTGAACATAAAAGTAATTACCTAAATTTTGCCTTTAAATATGTACTGATTTCAGGTGGGAGATTTTCATCCTTCACCTCAAATACTGAACCATACTTACATGACTTTTGAATAAGAAATATATCCTACCATCTATTATAAGTTGTTTACACAATCTGTAATGTCTAGTAGATTTATCTACACTCTGACTGTCCACAATCTTACACAGATGTTGGAACAAAGATTCAGCAGCAGCCTACAATGAGATGAATAAATATACATATAGACATTTAATTAAATATACAGTAGACACTCCCTCAAATACTGTAAAAATTCAATCCATAATATTATGCTTCACACGTTTATGATCAAATCAATGAATTTTAACAAAATTTAAACAAAAATTACGATGAAATCTAAAACCCTCTGCCGCATAAGTATATTTTGGACAATATACAAAACATCAATTTATTTCATTAATTGTGTTATTTCTCTCTGACTGAGTGGAAAACATTGTGGCAAAAGAAGACATTACTCATTACAAACAATGGCATCTTTGCCATAACATTTTCAAAAGTCGTCTGCTTCAGATGCAGGGAAATGTGGTATTATGAGGCGAAGGGTTAAATCATACCAACAAATCCTCTTTGATATAATTATGCCAGTAATATAGTGCTGTATAGATAACAAAAGAACTCCTAAATCTTTAAGATAAATTACTTATGTTAGCATACCTTACTGGACCCAGACAGATTGGTAAATGATGGTAGAAGACTGAAGATCAACTGAAGAGTCATCAATGAACATGTCTGCCATTTTTCTTCCTCTCTGAAATAACATTACCATATAAACATAGAACAACAAGAAAAGTGGAAGGAATATACACTCAGCTCTGTATATACCTCAACATATGACTTAACATAATCTTATAAACTGGTAAGGTAAACTTGTAGTTTTCAAGTCACCAGCTTAATTAGACCAGTTGTTAGTCTGCAGGCAAGAGGTAAAGAGGTTAATGGTTTGAAACCTGAATGTGGCACTAGTTTCCTAGTCACAATTTGACAGAAGATATTACATCCAAGTTTTCATACCTATAAACTGAGATTCAACTCAGGAAACTTGTCAGTTGGTTACAGAAAGTAATTCAAGTTTACCCAAAGCACAGGCTTTGCCAACTGACCAATGTAAGTAACAGAAATACAGTTAATGAACAATTTTTCATCCAATACAGACAAACAAACCAATCTGTGACAGAATCGATAATTGACCGTAAAAAAATATTTTCTTGCATAGAATGATGAATAGTAAACAACCTGAAGCTTAATGCTGACTTATGTTAGGGTACAATCTGGCATCAAAAGGTTCACTACCATGACTTACCTATTTCTGAATATATGATAGATAGCACACAGCGTGTCCAGTGGTATGTTTGAGAAGTCTAAGTACTCATGTCCTGACGTGAGTGATCTCTGTGCTAAATCCTGAGATAAATCTATGAGAAATGACGTCACATATTGTATAATCTCTACACTGGTACATAATGGCTTCTTTTCTGGGTTAGGAGGATGTTTTACCTGAAATGACAGATACATAAATCTATAAATGCAGTTACATTGAACAAAATCCATAAACAGTTGAGCTTATCTATAAAGATCACCATAGGGAGCTTCAAAAAGTGAAGTAGACATTATTTAGATGCTAAAATACATTACAATTGCTTGAATTGGAAAAAGCTAGTGTCCTTAGCCGCCAGAAGGTCTCTTAATTATTCACAGGTTAAAACAGGTTCGTCTGTATTCTTATATCCTGTAGAATTGATAATGAGAGGTGTTAACCCTTGTGCAATGACACTAAAGTCAAGGTCATAAATATCGCATGACAAAACAATGCTATTTAAAAAGGAACAAAGAGGAACTTACTACAACTTGATCTTCAACTAAAACTGGTTTTCTGGTAAATCCATAAAATTTAACACCACTAATACCAATCATGGATGCCTTTCGAGGCTCTAGGAATTTTACTAGTACATACTGAAATTCATTAGATTATAAAAATGTAGCACATGATGAAATACATCATAAGTTCCAACATTGGGCAGAATATGACCATCCATTAACAGAATGGTGAATTTTAATGATCTGTCACATTATTACACTTCAATTAGTAATTCATTAATAATTTCAATCATCTAAATAAAGTAACCCAAACATTTAATATAAATAAAAAATTCTTGATGTTACTTCACTAACATACCTGTCCGACAGGATGCCAATGTACAGGTACATCTACCTCGTCCCTGTAATACAGAGTAAAGTACATGCATATAGAGAAATCCTAGCAACAAGGTAAAATCTAATATGGTTATATCACATTATGAAATTATCAAATTTATCATCAATCCCATGAACAGTGAAGAAAGGCTTACATACAATGTGGACAAATCACTTTGAATAACTACTCAATTCAACAATAATTTTTTCAAACAAGGAGCTTGAAACAGAGCTATGATCAGCAGGTCAATGTCTGTAACAGAAATATTGTGCCGAGTGGCACTAATCAAAAGTACATACATGCTGAGGAAAACCAGGATTTGAACCCAGATTGCCAGGTTACAAGTGGAGCTCACTAACCACTTGACCACAGTCATGGCCCATGATGTCAAATTACTTACCCATCATCCTCCAGTGTGAAGTAAGCTACGGGATTATCTGATTTTCCTGCTATACCAGCATTCCTGTAATATACAAACATACTTAACATGTATCATCACCGGAGTATACCACAACAAGAAGTAATATCAATGCATAAAATTTAAAACATTTTCCAGCAACAAGTCTAAAAAATCTCAGTTACATAACCCAGACAAATCATGAAAACTAGCAACAGTTAAATATTGCTTATTAAGCACTACAATAAAGAATAAGAATATAAGTGTGTAGACTAAAGGTAATTCTGAGACTCAGGACATCAAACATAAGAAACTATCAAGATGTGTAATATTGTATTATAACTACTATTTACCTGACTTGTACACTGAACTGATACTCCAGTTTTCCCCAGGAATCATAGCCTTCAAAACGTTTCACATTCTTCTCAAGATTGAATTCTTCCCTGAAAATTGATATGAAGTCCAAATCATGATAAAACACTAACAAACACAAAAAAACTTTCATTAAAGTAAGTAAAGAACTTCTCAAATAAAGATAAATAACAGAATGCACAACAGATTGAATTTGTTAACCAACACTCAATGTAAAACTCAGAGAACTTAATTATTTAATATAATCAGCCTTAAATCAATAACAGAGTTTTGATAATCATATTACAGACATCACGATCTTCATTCTTTCACTGAATATTATTTTTTTTATGAAATCAATGATACATGTTATAACTTCTACTACATACTCATTTCTGTAGACAAACACAAGTCCTCTTTTAGCTCCTTTCACCCCTGAAACTACCTGTAATAATATGTTAGCATCATGTCACATGACTAAACCTAGTATAATATAATAAGCACCAAATTCACTGTCAAACAAGTATATACGAAAATGCAAAAAATGAATACAAAGTACAAAGAAGTGAACATAAAATGTTTAATATTGGTCTATAAATGTCATTTCATATCAGGAAATCTAATCGGACTGTGACACTTATTTACAACAGAATCGGAAAAACTTCAAGTGTCAGTATTTAATCTACCAAAATCATTATTTACATGTAGAATAACTTCTGATAACTTCAAGTGTCCGTATTTAATCTACCTAAATCATTATTTACATGTATTATAACTTCTGATAACTTCAAGTGTCAGTATTTATAATTAAGAATAGCACAAAAATTCAAGCCAAGAAGTCAAACAAGCTTCATTTTACTGTATACATATACTGAAAAACTAACCTTCACTTTAAGTCTGGTTATTTGTAACAATTCTGAAGACTTGAAGAACATGTTCACCTTTGTTTCTCCATCTTTTGTGTAATAAGCTACAAAAAAAAAATATAAAATTATGAAATTTTGGTAAAACCAGCACAACTTCGGAAGTTAATGTAAAGTTTTGCTTGTTTCTATAGCATACCAGTATTTCATAAACATTCCGTGTTAAATAAATCCTAAATCACAACAAGACGACAAAATTTACCATAAACTTTATTAACATTAGATGAGGAATCATTGATATGCCGAAAAACAGGCATACATTCAGCGTTTTCATTAGGAACTGATTGCTGGTTAAAACCCTGTATCAGTTTTTTTTTTTTCAAGATTTTTAAATTTTTCCCCAAAATATGAACAATTTTCATCAGATTTATCTGCTGCTTAGGCCAAAAAATCAGTTACTTAATTTCTTAATGAAAACCCTGATATTATTTGCATTCAATTCTTGATTTAACTCTCATTAATATATAACACAGCAAAAAAAATTCAGCAACACAGAAGTATCAGATCAAAGAACACTAGTTAACTTTTTATACGAATGTAGAAAAAAATAACATTTTTCAAAAAACATTGCGTCTTGTCTGATACTACAATCATTCATGTTTAAAACCTATGGTCTGTAACTAAGATAAATATATGCGTGACAAATATAAAAGAGAACACCAATTTTAAACAGACAGTGTTTTACCTGGTGATGAATCTGTCCAGTTAGCATTGAGAACATTCTCTGGTTTGGAATCATCTTTATCTTCAGATTTTCCACCATCACAACCAGCCAATGTTAATTGTAGTAGATGACCTAAAACAGGGGTCAGTGGTTATAATTATCACTCATATACAATGACCAAAGAACTGTTATGCTATGTCTGTATTTAACTTAAATGAACATTAGAATAATTGAAGCCATAATTGAAGCAATGACAGTGTGCTGGACAGGTAATCTGGAGATCGAAATTCAAATCCCAGTCGTGGCAGGTCATACCCTACATTAGACAAAATTGTTGATTTTCCTTCATAGTTGGTGAAGTTGTCGGCTTCTAGCGGAAGGGTAAGTTAGTACTGGTTAGTATACAGTCCAGGAATACTGGTTGTCATATATATAACTGAAAAATTGTGGAAAATGGCATTAAAAACATTTTTAAAAAAGAAGTTGAGCACAAAGAAATCTATTGACAAAACTGTTGATAAACTATTGAATCACTTCATCATATTAAAGCTGTATTAAGATATTAAGATTACTGGGTAAAAATAAGTACCTGATTTCTCCCAACATAAATCCCGGGCTTTATTCATTTTTGCCAATAATTGGGTACACGGAAAGGACAATTCAGCATGATCTGAAATATAATGAACTGAACTAAAAAAAACTCTTCTTTACCACTTAAAGCCTAATTATCTCATTCAGCTTAACAATATTTCTTCAGGACTTATGGTACAAAATGTTTGCAATGAAATAAATATTTCAGTAAATCTAAACTTCATTATTTAAATCACTTCAAATTCCATTTGAACATAGATATAGGTGGCCAAGTATTAAGTATTTTGTTGTGTCAATATCCAATAATTTCAACCAATAAGAAGCCAATTATTTCAGAGGAAATAAGGTTACCCCCCCCCCCTCCCCCCCCAAAAAACAATGTAAATATATTTTGCTTAGGCTTAAATTGAAATGGTTTGTTTGAGGCAACAGTGGTGCATTTTTGTATGTTATGACAAATGTAGTGAAGAATAATTTCATAAACAGAAAACTGGATGTTTGAACAAGTTAATTGTTTACATTCCCACCTTTTAAATAAACTCAATAAACTACAAACAACTTGAGAGTTATATATTATTCAGTACCTTGCAGAATATTCAATGTTTGAATCAAACCACCAACATGTCCACGTGCCAAATTGAATGCCAGAAGCAACGGAATTCCATCAGCCAAAATTTCATTGTCTTGTCTGAAATAACAATGTATAAGTATGTCACTATATGTCACAATTATTACATGTTAGAGAAAAAAAGCTAACACCTTTTTATATTCTATCAATACTTGAAAAGAAAACTATAGAATAAATTCTTCACTGGCTGTAAAAATGCCCCATTCTTACTTCAACAAATACATCATTATGCATATATGGCTAACTTTCACATGAGTAAGACACTTTGACCACTAATCTGGGACTAAGTGTGGACATGAACAATGCTAAACAGGGGATATTTTTTTATTTATTATGGTCTAATTTTAAATATAATTCATTTAGTACTTCAGTTATTTTTTAGAAATTCTTTATCAAATGATTATTCCTTTATATTTTCATTATGTTTTAAAATTCATATTTTATGGCATAGATTTAATAAAAAAAAAATCATTTAACATATTAATATATATATATTTAACATATCAACTTGAGATTGTATAAATTAACACAAAAACATGTTAATTAGTAGAGCATAAATGTTTGTCAATGTTTGTCACAAGAATTAATGACAATACATCACTAACTCCAGATTTTACCAACCCATTGTATTCTTTTAACACCTTTCAACCATTCATACCTATTCCCTTGTCATCAAAGTAAACCCTATCAATGAATCACTCATTATGACAAACAAACCAAACACAGGCAATGATTAACTCATCTGACAATCAAAGACATTACTGGCTTGTAATGAGCTTGGTTTACAGATGTGCCAGAAATCACTAAACAATATGTCAAGATACAAATAGTATAAATATACCACCATATGATACATCCATATCAAATTGAAACATGGACAGAAATAAGAAAGTATATTATAAAATGTCAACTTGTTAAACTGAGTTTTGGTACAGCTCTCATAAAAAATATAGCTTCCACTGGCCTGTGCTTTATAAATGAACAATTAGCAACAAGTCTGACTGACAATATTCTAAGAAACACTGTTTCATATTTCTTGGAACTTGTTAGAGCTTGTGCAAATAATACAATTAGCACAAGTATGTGCTAGGATAAATGGACAGTTAGCAACAATTGAAGACATGAAGATAAAACATGATTCTACAAAAAACAAATTTCTTGGTACTTGTTAGTGCTTGTGGATAAATGGACAGTTAGCAACAAGACGGACTGACAATATTCTAAGAAACACTGTTTCACATTTCTTGGTACTTGCTAGAGCTTGTGTAAATAATACAACTAGCACTAGCCTGTGCTTGGATAAATGGACAGTTAGCAACAATTGGAGACATGATGAGGCATGATTCTAAAAAATACACTGTTTCATATTTCTTGGTACTTGTTAGTGCTTGTGTAAATAATACAACTAGCACTAGCCTGTGCTTGGATAAATGGACAGTTAGCAACAAGAAGACTGTTGTACAAGATTCACTGTTTCACATTTCTTGGTACTTGTTAGTTCTTGTGTATATAATACAACTAGCACTAGCTTGTGCTTGGATGAATGGACAGTTAGCATCAAGAAGACTGTTGTTTTGGTACTTGTTAGTGCTTGTGTAAATAATACAACTAGCACTAGCCTGTGCTTGGATAAATGGACAGTTAGCAACAAGAAGACTGTTGTACAAGATTCACTGTTTCACATTTCTTGGTACTTGTTAGTGCTTGTGTAAATAATACAACTAGCACTAGCCTGTGCTTGGATAAATGGACAATTAGCAACAAGAAGACTGTTGTACAAGATTCACTGTTTCACATTTCTTGGTACTTGTTAGTGCTTGTGTAAATAATACAACTAGCACTAGCCTGTGCTTGGATAAATGGACAGTCAGCAACAAGAAGACTGATGGAACAAGATTCTAAAAAACACTGTTTCACATTTCTTGGTACTTGTTAGTACTTGTGTCATTCATACAACCAGCACTAGCCTGTGCTAGGATAAATGGACAGTCAGCAACAAGAAGACTGCTTGTGTAAATAATACAACTAGCACTAGCCTGTGCTAGGATAAATGGACAGTTAGCAACAAGAAGACTGTTGTACAAGATTCACTGTTTCATATTTCTTGGTACTTGTTAGTGCTTGTGTCATCTATACAACTAGCACTAGCTTGTGCTTGGATAAATGGACAGTTAGCAACAAGAAGACTGTTGTACAAGATTCCAACAAACACTGTTTCACATTTCTAGGTACTTGTCAGTGCTTGTGTAAATAATACAACTAGCACTAGCCTGTGCTTGGATAAATGGACTGTTAGCAACAAGAAGACTGTTGTACAAGATTCACTGTTTCACATTTCTTGGTACTTGTTAGTTCTTGTGTATATAATACAACTAGCACTAGCTTGTGCTTGGATGAATGGACAGTTAGCATCAAGAAGACTGTTGTTTTGGTACTTGTTAGTGCTTGTGTAAATAATACAACTAGCACTAGCCTGTGCTTGGATAAATGGACAGTTAGCAACAAGAAGACTGTTGTACAAGATTCACTGTTTCACATTTCTTGGTACTTGTTAGTGCTTGTGTAAATAATACAACTAGCACTAGCCTGTGCTTGGATAAATGGACAGTCAGCAACAAGAAGACTGATGGAACAAGATTCTAAAAAACACTGTTTCACATTTCTTGGTACTTGTTAGTACTTGTGTCATTCATACAACCAGCACTAGCCTGTGCTAGGATAAATGGACAGTCAGCAACAAGAAGACTGCTTGTGTAAATAATACAACTAGCACTAGCCTGTGCTAGGATAAATGGACAGTTAGCAACAAGAAGACTGTTGTACAAGATTCACTGTTTCATATTTCTTGGTACTTGTTAGTGCTTGTGTCATCTATACAACTAGCACTAGCCTGTGCTTGGATAAATGGACAATTAGCAACAAGAAGACTGTTGTACAAGATTCCAACAAACACTGTTTCATATTTCTTGGTACTTGTTAGTGCTTGTGTAAATAATACAACTAGCACTAGCCTGTGCTTGGATAAATGGACAGTTAGCAACAAGAAGACTGATGGAACAAGATTCTAAGAAACACTGTTTCACATTTCTTGGTACTTGTTAGTGTTTGTGTCATTCATACAACTAGCACTAGCTTGTGCTTGGATAAATGGACAGTTAGCAACAAGAAGACTGTTGTACTGGATTCTAAAAAATACACTGTTTCACATTTCTAGGTACTTGTCAGTGCTTGTGTAAATAATACAACTAGCACTAGCCTGTGCTTGGATAAATGGACTGTTAGCAACAAGAAGACTGTTGTACTGGATTCTAAAAAATACACTGTTTCACATTTCTAGGTACTTGTCAGTGCTTGTGTAAATAATACAACTAGCACTAGCCTGTGCTTGGATAAATGGACAGTTAGCATCAAGAAGACTGATGGAACAAGATTCTAAGAAATACTGTTTCACATTTCTTGGTACTTGTTAGTGCTTGTGTCATCTATGCAACTAGCACTAGCCTGTGCTTGGATAAATGGACAGCTAGCGACAAGAAGATTGTTGTACAAGATTCTAACAAACACTGTTTCACATTTCTTGGTACTTGTTAGTGCTTGTGTTATTCATACAAATAGCACTAGCTTGTGCTTGGATGAATGGACAGTTAGCAACAAGAAGACTGTTGTACAAGTTTTCACATTTCTAGGTACTTGTTAGTGCTTGTGTAAATAATACAACTAGCACTAGCCTGTGCAGGATAAATGGACTGTTAGCAACAAGAAGATTGTTGTACAAGATTCACTGTTTCATATTTCTTGGTACTTTTTAGTGCTTGTGTCATCTATACAACTAGCACTAGCCTGTGCTTGGATAAATGGACTGTTAGCAACAAGAAGACTGTTGTACAAGATTCACTGTTTCATATTTCTTGGTACTTTTTAGTGCTTGTGTCATCTATACAACTAGCACTAGCATGTGCTTGGATAAATGGACTGTTAGCAACAAGAAGACTGTTGTACAAGTTTTCACATTTCTAGGTACTTGTTAGTGCTTGTGTAAATAATACAACTAGCACTAGCCTGTGCTTGGATAAATGGACTGTTAGCAACAAGAAGACTGTTGTACAAGATTCACTGTTTCACATTTCTTGGTACTTGTTAGTGCTTGTGTATATAATACAACTAGCACTAGCCTGTGCTTGGATAAATGGACAGTTAGCAACAAGAAGACTGTTGTACAAGATTCACTGTTTCACATTTCTTGGTACTTGTTAGTGCTTGTGTAAATAATACAACTAGCACTAGCATGTGCTTGGATAAATGGACTGTTAGCAACAAGAAGACTGTTGTACAAGATTCACTGTTTCACATTTCTTGGTACTTGTTAGTGCTTGTGTAAATAATACAACTAGCACTAGCATGTGCTTGGATAAATGGACTGTTAGCATCAAGAAGACTGTTGTACAAGATTCACTGTTTCATATTTCTTGGTACTTGTTAGTGCTTGTGTAAATAATACAACTAGCACTAGCCTGTGCTTGGATAAATGGACAGTTAGCAACAAGAAGACTGTTGTACAAGATTCACTGTTTCACATTTCTTGGTACTTGTTAGTGCTTGTGTAAATAATACAACTAGCACTAGCATGTGCTTGGATGAATGGACAGTTAGCATCAAGAAGATTGTTGTACAAGATTCACTGTTTCACATTCCTTGGTACTTGTTAGTGCTTGTGTCATCTATACAACTAGCACTAGCCTGTGCTTGGATAAATGGACTGTTAGCATCAAGAATACTGTTGTACAAGATTCACTGTTTCATATTTCTTGGTACTTGTTAGTGCTTGTGTCATCTATACAACTAGCACTAGCCTGTGCTTGGATAAATGGACAGTTAGCAACAAGAAGACTGTTGTACAAGATTCCAACAAACACTGTTTCACATTTCTTGGTACTTGTTAGTGCTTGTGTAAATAATACAACTAGCACTAGCCTGTGCTAGGATAAATGGACAGTTAGCAACAAGAATACTGTTGTACAAGATTCCAACAAACACTGTTTCACATTTCTTGGTACTTGTTAGTGCTTGTGTAAATAATACAACTAGCACTAGCTTGTGCTTGGATAAATGGACAGTTAGCAACAAGAATACTGTTGTACAAGATTCCAACAAACACTGTTTCACATTTCTTGGTACTTGTTAGTGCTTGTGTTATTCATACAACTAGCACTAGCTTGTGCTTGGATAAATGGACAGTTAGCAACAAGAAGAATGATGGAACATACAACTAGCACTAGCATGTGCTTGGATAAATGGACAGTTAGCAATAATGGAAGACAATAGACGGACCCAGACACTGATTCACATTTCTAGGTACTTGTTAGTGCTTGTGTCATTTATACAACTAGCACTAGCCTGTGCTTGGATAAATGGACAGTTAGCAACAATTTACTTTTAATAAAAATGATTACTGGGTAAACATCATTATTATAAGTAAATATATATAGATTCAAAGAAGGAAATCAAATATTGCGAGATGAGGTACAAAACTACAATTTAGGAGATTATAGTCAATTTATGACAATGAACTAAATACAATGTATACTAACAAAAACATCTAGTACTTACACTGCAACATCAGTTATGAACTTTTCAACCTCTTGAAGCACAAACTTTGTAAGAAATGCTGGCTTATCAGCACAAACTGGACTCAATGATAACGGAGGTATATGTTCTAATGCTTGTCTGAAATAACAAAATAAAATACATGCCTTGTTCAGTAATCATTTTTATAAATCATTAGATGTACATTTTCTTCAGCAGTCACAAATGAAGAAAAAACATGAGCCACTAAGTTCCAAAGAGGCAAGATAATTAAAATATGCCCATGAAAAGCAAGCAGAAAAACTGCTGGCAAATGTTTAATTGATCTCATTGTGATGAGATCCAATTCTGTTGGATGAAATAGAATAAGATTGTAAGAACATATTTTCTATTAATAAAACTTGAAGCCATCACATACTTTGAATGTTGTATAATATTCTTTTGTAAGACAGGAGCCATTGGTATGGAGGCTGTTACAGTTGATGCTAAAACCTGCAGGAACCACACAGCTGCTGAGTCAGATACATTAATCCCTGGTTCTTTGACAACTCTGAAAGTTAAAAAATTTCATACTGCATTTTTTTATATGCAGCTTAACCTCTACCATTCTTACAGCATTTTATTATTATTACATTACACAGCATTTATATCATTAAAAATATACATTTGATAATGTCTATTTTTATCAAATAAGGACAATATGAGACAAAATCATGCAAGACACTAATTTCAATAATGGCAGAATGTACCAAATATTCATTCATTATCCCTTGTTAATGCCCCTACAACTTTTTAGAAAAATAAATTGAGAAATGATAAATTATGCACATATGACCCTTCATAATTTACCCAAGGCATAAAAAACAACTCAACATATGGAAGAACATCTGTCAAGCTTTATTTTTTTTTATTTATTTATTTATTAGATGTATTTGGTATAAAACAAAAGTACAGTAGTATTGTACAACTTACTTGTATCCAACTGCTTTCACTCCATATATTCTTGTATCACATCCATCGTTTCGACACCTTTTGATATTAATTTGAACATCTGAAACAATTCATTACAATATACTACAGATATAATCAATAGCCATTATAATTACCAAATACAATTATGAGATTACAATTATAACAGAATTGATAATAAAAACAGATAGCTCGAAAAAAATAAATAACTATTAATTACTATTCCACATGCAAAGAAAGAAACCAGTTTAAACACATCATCACAATAATTTTAAACAATGTAACAGCTACTAGTCTAATGAACCAAAATACAAACAAACAATTTTATATTTTGTTATAATTCCTTACAAAGGTAATAACACTTGGCATTCTTCATTAAGACAACATCACCAGTTGTATTACTGAAATAAAAGATTCAACAAATGTATATGGTTAAATTGCTCTCATTTGAAATGTGCTCAATGACAAGAAATTTTGCTTTTCATTCAATCTAAAAATGTGAAATTATTTGAAATGAGCTAAAATGAAAAATGCACTGATTCAGCGCAAAATTCATGCCCTGAAATCAATACTACAGTAGATGTGGTCAATCGAAATCATATCCAGACAGTTTTTCACACCTTTTGGTTGTTAGTGAGTGTGTTTGATTGTTGTTAACCAGTCACTATGTTAAAACTTGTCTTGACAATAAACTTTGACCAAGCATTTATTCAAATACAAAGAATTATTTGCATGTTTTACCAATATTTTTTAAGCTAACAGAATGATTATACAATTATTTGTAAAAATAAACTGAAATTTGACAAAAGTCTCAATTTTCCTCCATATGTGGAAAGTTGCCGGCTCCTTGTGGAAGGGTAAGTTTGTACTGGTAAGTATACAGTGCGGGAAAACTGGTCAGGTGAACTGGTCATGTATATAACTGAAAAATTGTTGAAAAATGGTGTTTAACCCCAGTGACAAAATAAAATGAATATTAAAAACTGTTTCAATGTGACTATTTCGCAAACTGAATGACATGTTTTACCTTGGAATCCTAACATCTCTAATTTCTCTGAGTTGATGTGGATTCTTGCCAGCAGTAACACTCACATGTTCTGGCATATAACTTGAATCAGCAGATGCTACAGTAATTGATAAACTCTTGACAACAACATTTGGTTTCATGCGTAACCTGAACAGAAATTATAGTAACAAAGTAAAATTTAGGAGTTAAAAGAGTAAAACATACTTATTCAGTCAATTTCCAGCATCTAGTAACAAGAATCACTATTTTGAGCACAATATTGAAAAAAGTGATAATATAATTGTAACTGTTAATGAACTGTGACATAAAATGCAATTGAATATCTATAGAGCCTGATAAATATTTGCGTTATAAAAATGAGTTGTACTTGTATTAAATTTGGCATTCATGGTTTTCACATGCCACAGGACTTTCTCACACAGACATTAAATGCACAACATACACAGAAATATATACATAATATACTTGACATAATGCAACTGAAAAAAAAAGTTATGTAACATGTAACACCCCAACATCCAGAAACATTGGGTAAATAAAGATTGATCTTTAAGCAGTGGATTAAATTAATAAATTAATAAATACATGTGCATAATATGCCATGTATTTATCATGTTTGTTATGTTCACCTGTCAGACAATTACAACATATGTACAGTACTGACCTGATAAAGTGGGACCTAGCAACACCATCAGATTGCCAATATGTGTGAGATAGTCCATCTGAAAGTCTGTAAAAAAGTGGGACGAAATTGGTAGGAGCTGAATTTTTGTAAAATTAATACAGTAATTGATTATGAATCATAGAGAGTGATAACATGTAAATACAATGACCTCATCTCATACACTGCTTTTTTCAAGAACTGGTTTGGTTAGAAAAATTTTCTTTAAAAACATACAAGCATGTCAGATTGTCATAGAAATAGAATTAACCTATATGAACCTCTTATATGAGCCTGAAGCCTTAGCATTAACCAGAGATCAATCATGACATACAAACCAAATTAGGTTTACAACCAGCTACTGGTACCATACCTGTACATTTCTGAAGAATTAGAAGTGACTTCCATCAAACTATAACAAGGGCTAAATAACTTAACTTCTTCACCATCAGATAAGGATGCCTCAGCAAGTTCACTACGAGCTGTAATACCACAGAACACAATAAAACGCTCAACAAATTTGACATATGTACACCAGGGCTTTCATCTGACTCTTAAAACAGCATTTTGACTCTTGAAATCAGTAAAAGAAAGCTTTTGACTCTTCAGAACTTGAACCAAAGGGTCAAATTTACAAAAAAAATTAGAAAGAAATTTTGTTGACTCTTCAAATTATGATCAGCCAAGGGTCATTTTTTTATCTCAACTTTTGACATCTGGTGAAAACCCTGTAAACTATGGAGGCAAGAATACAAATGCTTAAATCTTAAGACATAAGCCGTCCTTAAAAATGTTAAAAGTTGACATTCAAATGATAAAATTTGACTTGTGGAATAGACTGAATATAAAAAAACATTTGTATTATATTGGTTTGACCATTTATATGATATCAGACCACTTACCAACATCTTTAAGTTGGTTGAATGTATTTTTCAGCACAGAGAGTCTCATACTAGAAGTATTGTTGAAACCATTTAAGAAAGGAAAAGGTAGACTACGACTTGGAGCACGGTTCCGTAATAAATACTGAAAAACAGCAAATAAGCAACGTATGATATCCTCAATCAGTAATGTACAGTAATAAATATACAGTAGTGAATGTAACAAAACAAAATAACATTTATTACGACCGAGTGTACGACAAAACTCTAATAAAAAAGAAAGATGGAAAATGCAAATCAATTTTCTTAAAATAGTGTAAGAAATTTAAATAAATGACATAGAGCATTAACTTACCTTGAGAATTCTATCTGCGTGTTGACTCACAGCATTTTTATCCTCAGAATAAACATCAACAAAACCTATAAATAAATAAATAAATAAATAAATAAATAAATAAACAAACAAACAAACAAACAAATAAATAAACAAACAAACAAATAAATAAATAAATAAAGGTGAACAAATATATCTTAAAACATATTCATTGTTTGATTGACATCATATCATTCTACGACAAAAAAATCTCTGTTTGGTTTCTGTAGACAGATATTTTCCGCATTACATATTCAAACAAACCTGCTGACTTACGGATATCAAATTAAGTAATACCAGTATATAATATTAACATAAAAAAATAGAGAAAAAATTGATTTGAATTACAGAAGAAGTGTCTTTTTTTGCTACTTACATTCATATTACATTTATATTACATTTACAATGAAAACCACGTAATAACATGACTCACCTGGTGTAAGAGAGCATGCCTGTAACATTCGTATACTTTTACCAAGTTCACCAATCATAGTTGTAGATGGACCATTACTGTGTTTGAGCGAAGACAGAATGGTGCTTATTTCCACTACACCACTACCATCAGTGTCAAACTGCTGGAAAGCCTGAACAAAAAATACTGCAAATGACTACCAGTATTTGAATATGATTTTCTTGAAAGTTTGAACAAATAAAATTAAAAATGTGATGATTTGTTTATTTATAAACTTCTATTGAATCTGAATCAAGTGACTGAAAATCACAATTCTTCAACTTGCCTTTTAATCATTTGCTCAGTGTGTGATTTAAGCCAATTGCCTGAAAATCAGGACATGAACTAAATACATAAATCACATGCAAGCATACAGTAAAATTTACTAGATTTTACAATTTTGGGCAACCAAGACATAAGTTGCACACTGCATGCATTGTATTAGTATGCACTTTAAAGCATACAGAAGTTTTGAAACAATGGAGAAAAGAAAGAAAATGAGCAATAACTGTATAAAAAAACATACCCTGATGGCGTCCTCTCTGGCTACACCAGGTTTATTCATCAACATATCACAGAACTGGGCCAAGGTGACAGTGTCCTCATTCTTTTCTTCCCTATCATCCAACCATCGTATTATCTGATATCTGTGCTGCTGAATGACATTCTCAGGGATGTCATCTCTATGAAACAGTCATTAAAACACAGTGAACAAAACAATAGATGATACTTGATTATTATATCAACAAAATATAGTATCTAAATACATGTACATGCTTCAACAAAGTGTGTACAATTTACTCAGTTTATAGGTATACAAGCATACATTAATATGCCAATCTATACATTTTATTATTATTATTCAATTGCATACAAAAGGTAAGACGTTTTTTAAATAAAGGCTCCCATCTTTCAACAGCAAGGTTAACAAATTTATAGTGACTAAAAATTTATCGGTAAATTAAAAATAATTTAAAATAATTGATAGTATTTAATAATTAAAGTAATTCTGAAGCAACAAAGGATCAACAAAATATATCCGTTACTTAATTTTGGAAGCCAGTTCACGAAGTTGTTCATGTTTGAAGAGAACACATAAGTCTGTCAGAGCTTGATTTTCTTTCTCTGTGGAACAAAATTTGCCATTTTTATTAAAGCAGTGTTAACAAAAAGCACCATTCCATCTATAAGCCTAGTTAGTGATATGTTTCCCTCTGTATACCAGTATTTCAATCATGTATGGTTGTCACTTGAACCCACATGCTGCAGCGTTGCCAACAAAAAAGACTGTTACTAAGATTTCAACTAAAAACTTTTCAAATAAAGTTTGAAACAAAAGTGAATTTCAAATAATTCTTTATTTCATGTGCACCCTCTGAAATAACACAGTTGGTAGAAGGGAATTCTGTATGATAATAATTTGATATACCCAAGCCAGACACTTGTTTCTCTTGTCAAACAGGAATGGATCAATACCTAGGACACACAGACAATATAGATGATAAACAAATGTTTGCAAAGGAATTAATATTCCTCATTATGTCCTAAAGAGATATCAGGAATAGACTGACGATTTTACTTACCATTCAATTCCTCGTTTTCTGAACTGCTTTCATCCATCTACAAAACAAGAATGTTTAATGGTGTTTTATGTTGCATTGACAACTGGTGGTCATGTAGCAAACATTTAAATAAAAAGTAAAGGAAACAAGCATAAACTGTGTATAAGGATAATAAATGAATGCGAATTAAGGACAGCTGCTCTGAATTGGTTAAATTGATTTGTAGTAATAAAACAAGGTGTGTGGTACTAATTTCACTTATGTTGTATTATATTCAGTGTATAAATATATACATAGTTAAAAGGGAGTGTATTAAAAAGTATCACAGTATATTGTATAGTCTGATTTTCATTATGAAATCAATAATTATTTATAGGTCTGACATCTTCAAAAAGTGCATTTATGTTTTCAACATCAAGCTAGTTATACAGTCAACTGATACAGTCAACAAGAATATGTGGCGCACTGCATGGAATGCATTCTGGCATATCATCTCTAGTGAGAAGCCAAGAATGCATTTAAAATGAATGACCAATTCTGCATCTGTATAATATTACTTCTTCCTGACGAATGAACCTGTAAGAGGGGTGCCATTCACTGAGGGTACGAAACAAGAAACATGAATTAAGTATCTAAAATAAATCATCAAAACCAATAAATTCTCCCACGGTGTTGTTCATACAAATTTAAAGTACTCATAAAATTTGTCGCAAAAATTCCTGTCTGTACAGATACAACACCAAGCACAATAAAGGTACACAGAGGCATTCTTGGCCCTTTTCACAGTTACTACCAGCTTCCAATATAATTAACATCAATTATCAAATAAAAAGCAATAATACAACTTAAACATAGAGGTAGCAGCTTTTATTGAAGGAATTCCATATGATAACTCAACATTCCGGACAAGTTGATGATGAATATTTGGACAAATATTCTTATGAGTCAGCACTAAAATTAGAAAAAACTGAAAGTGAAACTAGTTTGAAAATGTAATATGAAGTTTCCAGGCAAAATTTGAAAAAAAACAGCTATTCTTAGAGTAATAAATGCAATGAAAATGAAGCTCCAATTTATTGAAACCGAATTAGTAATCCAGTTTTTCAAAAACTTTCAAGCAATATGTTAAGCAATGTACAATTTCTAACTTCAAAGTCCAAAATGTCAAGTTCAGCCTTAAATTAAGTATAATAATAATAGTTTCAATGAGAATCTTTTCAAAGCAATAGCTGAAAGAAAACCATGCAACTATTTACAGCAGAAAAATGGATAATAATAAGCGCTATAATACTTCAGAGAAACACACATTGATTTTTTATCAGAGAGAGGAATCAAATCCCAAATTGGGTGGTGATTCAATTGGTTTGATAGATCAATATTAACAAACACCTCAAAATGTAAATAATTTAGGTCTGGTGAATGTTAAATCTTTATTACTACGATGGTCAAATTTATGTTTTAACATCATCGCTGAAAAGGTATAACAACGCAATTTATTAATCACCAGTATCCGATTTTGCATTATCCGAAAACAGACCACTTCAATAGAAAATCCAAGATAAGGATTATGTCCTACTTACATTTGTAAAATCTCTGTCATCATCTGAATCACTATTGCTGAGATTATTTCCCATCCTTCATAGCTAGTAATGTCACTGAAACAACAAAATTTCTCGAATGATTCACCAAGCTTCCGTTCCGAGAAGTCATCCAAATGTGAGGGAGACAACTACAGCGCAATGGAAAAGCAAGACGAACTCCCCTTCATCTCGCATAGATCGACATTAGTGTGTAAACATGGTTGTGTCGCGTCTTCACAACACTTAGCATCTCAAATTGGAATAGGTATGATACTTATAACATCACTGTCAACAGTGCTTTATTATTATTTATGTCAAGACATGCGTTTCAAATTGGAAAACATTCGTCATCAAGCAGATTCATTCCATGTATAATTGTTTTCTCATACCTTACTATACATTTGCATACAGAACGCTTGGAGCATATATTCTTATTTTTTAAATTTCATCTAACTGAATTTCAGTAAAATGATTTTGAGACAACATCAAGGTTTGACACTTGCACTGATCAATTCTCATCTACACCTCATCTATTCAGTTATCTTTTATTAATCTCACATGACCTTTATCATATATCATATGATTATTTTTTAACTGTATAGATAGAACAGGCTTGTTTATAGAAGTTGTGTGAGCTTGTATGTCTTATTGTTAGATATTTTATGCACATCAGTGATCCAAACAATTAGTGCAGTGTTGAATTGAATTTCTACAGTCAAATTATCTTACATCTTATCTGGAACTCACACACAAGATCTCAAGATGAGCAGTCATAAGCTCTGTTGACTGCTTTTAACCAGATGAGCTTCCCTTGGAATATAGATGGCTATAAATATTGCATCCAATCGTTTAGAGTCAGCTTATTTGAGCTGATATACATAGTCCTGACTCCAGGATTATTTAGCATATATTTTAGTATCGAAGTATGTTGATTTTGTCAACTTTCCTTTAATTGTCTCCACTCATTTGATTTTGGCCAAATATGTTATTGTGCATTAAAGCTAAATGGTGTTTTAGTTTTTATCATTGAGGCATAAATCTAATATAAAATTTAACTTATAAATAAAAAATTTTACTGTTCTTCAAATTTATCCTATGACACTAAATTCCAGGCACCATTGCTTCCATGCAAGTTATTCATCCCATAATCACATGTATTGCTGTATGTAACTCATGCACTAATGTAGTATGTGCTTGTTCCATTTGTATAGATATTCTGAAAGCTGGCGGTAATGCTGCTGATGCTGCTGTAGCTGTTGCTGCTGCCCTTAATGTCACAGAACCTACAAGCACTGGTATTGGAGGGGATGCTTTCTGTTTGTTTTATGATAAAAAGACACAAAAAGTTCTTGGATTGAATGGCAGGTATTTCTGTGACCTTCTTGTTTCCATTCTATTACCAAATGATTTTCTAAAACATTTTTATAAACACGGTAAGCATGAATTTCTAAAACATTTTTATAAACACGGTAAGCATGAATTTCTAAAACAATTTTATAAACACGGTAAACATGAATTTCAATAAATTCATCGTGTATTTTGATCTTTAATTTCCCAGAGATTTAACCATAGAGCAAAATATTGTAAATATATAAAATCCTATACATGTGTATAAAGGCATTTTTATGTTATTTTTGAAAAGTGGTCGTGCTCCGGAAAAGTTGAGCCTTGATTTGTTGAATCAACAAGGATACAATGAAAATAACAAGTTTCCCACTAACCATGGTCATGCAGTTACTGTACCTGGTGCTGCAGCTGCCTGGTGTGATACCGTACAGAAGTATGGCAGTGGAAAAGTAATTTGATATATACCGGAATACTAAGTATTTTTTAATTGTCTTCTTAGGTTATTTCTGGCTGTTTTGTAAGAGTGAAAGAATCAACAGCCTCATGTTTGATAAATATTTATAAAGTTTTAATCTTAGAAGGATCTTAATCTTAGTTTTAGAAGGATGGTGTTTTGTTCTCAAATCAAATGCAGGATGGATATATGTATAAAGCTATTATTGGTATTAAGGACAGCCAATTCATTATATACAAATGTAAGCAATTTACGGAATCAGTATTATTCTGTTTTATGTTAAATGTTAAATATGACCTTCTAATATTTGCTTGTGCATTATTGTTTGGCTTCACAGTTTTAAAGATAATGGTGACTATAAATCTGTTTCAGTTATCTATGTCTGACATTTTACAACCAGCTATTAATCTCGCTGAAGATGGTTTTCCTGTTCAGAAAATTACTGCACATGCCTGGGAAAATGGTAGGCTTTACTGTATTGTATAAGCACTATGTACTTATCTTAACTTAATGATTTTCTTTATATTAGCTTCAGTATTGTTGCAACATGACTTAACATGCTCCCAATACAGTGCTCTTTCCGAACAGGAACACTTGTCAGAGTCACAAAAAAGTGTTGTTCTTTGGAGGGAGTTGTTCAAAGGGAACTGATACATTCACGACAGGTGTTTTTATTATGTGTATGTGAGCCTTTTACTGTCGTTTTTTCGAGAGAATCAGTCTTTGGAGGTAACGTTATGGGAGGGAGCACTGTATTTGTAAATGCTTCTAAACTATTAATATATAAAATATTGTTGTTGAATGTTCATATGTATTATGTTATAATCAGATATTCAATGTTTCAATGCATCTTTCAGGAAGTCCTTTACTGCAGGACCCTTTGAACCTTCATGGTAGAGATCTACTGGTACAGGGAAGAGCACCCCATCATGGAGAAATCATGAAAAATCACAATCTTGCTCAAACATTTAAGGTTTATACTTTTTATGATCTCTACTTTGATTTCATTTTACTTGTATCAAATTATGTTTGCGACTTACTTTGTTTTACATTTAGTTCACATGAATTACAGACAAAAGTAAATGGCACCCATTATTAACTACACATACTTTCTATGTTGTGGTCAACTGAGTATTTCCATCTCAATATGTGGACTTTGGTTAAACAACTTGCCTCTGATCTGGCTCTGTGATTATAAACATATTAATTGTATAATGTTTGTACACTACAAGTGTTCAACTAAAACTGATTATTATATATCAGGAATTGGCAAATAATGGAAGAAGTGGATTTTATGAAGGCAGGATAGCAAAAGCTATCTGTGATGTTGTAAATAAAGCAGGTGGTGTAATGTCTACAGAAGATTTGAAATGTCACGTAACCACATATGAAGAACCAATCAAAATCAACTACAAAGGTCACATTGTGTGGGAAATACCTCCAAATGGTCAAGGAATCGTAGCATTGATGGCTTTGAACATACTGGAAGGGTTTAATCTTAAGGGTAGGTCATGTTCAGGAGTATGGGATATAACAATTTGCTGTAGTATTGAAACTTGGTTAAGGCTGACATGGTTTATTGTATAACAACAAGTTGAGAACATTCTTCTTCAACGGTAGGCAGCCATTAGCAGTGTATAAGGAATTTCCTTTTTTTAAAGTGAAGTAGAAAAAAAAACACATTGTTATGACAAAAGTTGTTTTCTATTATTAATAGCACTTCCCTGTGACATGATTTCAGGCATGGGTCACAATACCTCAGAGTATCTACACACATTGATTGAAGCTTGTCGACTGAGCTTTGCTGATGCTGTACAATATTGTGCTGATCCATCAAAAGTTGATGTTCCCATGGTGAAGATGTTGAGTAAAGATTATGCTGCAGAAAGACGGAAGCTTATTGCTGCTGACAAGTAATGACTTTTCATGTATATTTGTAATGCTGGATATTGTTTCTGAAGACTCGGTAACAAAGAGTTTGTCAACAGGACACTGACTTTCCAAAAAGATTCCTTGCTTTGTTTCAGACCTTTTCACTATACACATTACTGATAATGATTAGTCTTCAGGAATGTATTAACATTTTTATATCATGAAGTGTTTTTTTCATTTGTAGAGCTATGCCAGAAGTGGCTCCTGGCCAGTCTCTCAGTGGGAGTGATACAGTGTATTTCACTGTTGCTGACAAAGATGGCAATGCTTGCTCATTTATCAACAGTAATTATATGGGATTCGGCACTGGACTGGTTCCAGAAGGTTGTGGATTTACTCTTCAAAACAGAGGTTGTAATTTTAGTCTGAAACCAGATCATCCAAATGTGATAGCTCCTTGGAAACGGCCATATCATACAATAATACCAGCTATGGTTACGTCTGCTGAAACTGGTAATAGTATTTTGCGAGTTATAAAGCCTGACCTGCACTTTTTCTTTTTTACTGTATATTTTTGTGGGTTTTTTTTGGTAGTACAAAGAAAGAGCAGCAGTATTTCATAGATTTACACTCTCTTTGTAAGAATAGCAATGACGTCATTATGTTACTTGTCGAAGTATGTGATGAGGAAGTTATTTTCTTAGTTGTTCATGTCTAATATTTGAGAGGAATAAAAAATGAAAGCAATATTTTCAACTTTATGTTCTAGTAATACTAAGGGAGTAGACTTGATTTGCTCTCTGAGTACAGACCATAGTCTAAAGTCTGATTCTCTGGCCGTGAATGCTTTTAAATAGTCCAGTGTAATATAAGTTGTACTTTTTGTAAGATTTTGTGTAATAGGAAGGTTTATGTTCTACGTTCATTATTTCAGGAAGGTTATTGGTTACTTATGGTGGAATGGGAGGGGTTTTATGTTTTATATTCATTATTTCAGGAGAATTATTGGCTAGTTATGGTGTAATGGGAGGGTTTATGCAGCCTCAGGGTCATGTTCAGGTATTAATGAACATGTTAGAATTTGGAATGGACCCACAACAAGCCCTGGATGTACCAAGATTTTGTGTTGGCCATGGTCATACGTAAATATTGTTTCCTTATTTGGTAGTTTAGTTATCTCAGCATGATTGATGACATTATTTCCCTTGTACTTTTATCAGACAAAATGAAAAAAGAAGCAAATTGAAATTATTGTAGTATTGGATGATAATTGTTGAGACATGAAGTGAAAGTTTTAATCTCACAGTATATTCCATGAATATTTAAATATTATGCATGACTTATTATTTCATTGTTAATGTATGTTCTATATGTTTTAATCTTACCTCATTTCCATAAGATGATAATAATATTTTTGATAATTTAATCTTTAAAAACACGTTTCTTGTGGTACCATGGTTACATATTGTTTCCATGGATTTGTTGTTTATTAGATTCTGTTTACCTTTTTCCTGAAAATACTTTGATAGAACTTCCAGTACATGTTATTATGTATTACAGACATTTACATATGTCTGATTTCAGGCTGCATACAGGAAGCCTAAATCATGTTGCCATAGAAACAGGCATTCCAGATGATGTTGTTAACAAACTCAAAGAAATGGGTCACAATGTTACTCCAGACGTAAAGAATTTTAACAGAAGTTTGTTTGGAAGGGGGCAAATAATTGCACGAGGAAATTGGCCCTTTAAACCCGAGAGTGATTGTTACTGGGCCGGAAGTGACCCTAGATCAGACGGGGCTGCTATAGGATATTAATGAGAAATGATATTTGATCACTATACAGTCAGATTAGTAGAATTAATCAGATTTTTAAATTTATATTCATTACAATAATGGGTTATTTTATCCAGTTTATATTTTGGAATTGTCAATAATTTACAAATGGATTTATTTGGAAATCTACTTCTACCAAATCATCCATTCAAACACACCCAGTAATTGTGTTTTCATTCTGTCATCAATCAATTTCAGGTATTCTTTTTGTCATTATGTGAAATAAAAATCCATCTTACCAGGCAGTGCAATCGTAATATCAATGATATTTTGTATGCTTAGAGAAAAGCCATTTCCAAACAATGGATGATAATGCAGTTATATTTCAGTTAGTTTTTATAAACCACTACAAATTATCTTTATACAGTTACGACTTAATACAACAGATACAAAATGAATTTTTTACTGATTTTTATGGTGTATTGATAATATAAGTGTAAACTCTAGTCTGGTTCATGATGTTTTAATACATGTTTTTGATCGTCTTTTTACAATGATACTACCTAAAAAGAAGTGTACAACTTTCTTGAATTTTACCATCTTAATTTAATGCAGTGTGATTAAGTGTGATAAAATGGTTGTTCCATTACAATCAAGCTTCATAGACTAGTCGGTTTCATATTGGTATTAAATTTTGAGCTGTGACTGTGGTCCAGTGGTTAGTATGTTGGACTTGTAACCCGGCAATCCAGGTTCAAATCCCAGACATACTAAGAAAATTTGACAAAAATTTGAGAAGTAACTGGCTCCTGGTAACTGGGAAGGTAACTTAGTACTGGTTAGAATACAGTCTAGGAAAACTGGGTAGGTGAATTGGCCTCTGTATATAACTGAAAAATGGCATTAAAATCCAGTGAAATAAACAAAACAAAAAAACACCTAAATTAAGCTTGAATTTTGACAAGTTTTTAGTAAGAGCCAACTTTAAAACTGAGTAGTAGTTACCTATCAGAAAAAATACTGCCAGTGCCAGTTAGCAGTCATAATGATTTTGTTTGTCATCTGTTTATTCTAGTACTTCAGACCTGTATCAAGACATTTATAACCAGAGTATGTAATAAACCAGCCTCTACAAATAGTCTACAAAAGTTTTCATGGATCTCATATAAAATGTTATATTTCTTTTGACGTTTTTATATATACGGTTATAAAAATTTCAGCTGTAGTCATGAATTCACATGTTCACAACATTGATATTTACTACCAAAGTGTTCAGTACTATCACCACAAGTTGGTCTTATTAATTATATTTTATCATAATTGATACAAATGGCTGTTAAGTCATTAATGATAGCTTTACTATTGAATTACATGTATTTATATTTATGTGGTCTATTGCATGTTTACTCAGTGACTCAAATCTATTGTTAATTGTTATGATTTTGTTATGATTTAAACTGTCTTATTATTTTAAGATAGTTCTTGTTTAGCGTATAATGAAATTAAGTTTTAATAAAAATAAATGTAGGTATATATGATGTCTGTTCAGTTGTTGTTTTTATTGTTGTGTATTGTAACTGCAGACTTAGGTTTTAAGTCAACATGTTGCTATGGTTTTGTTGGTTTGTCTGGAAGTACTGCAAGACCTTACATAGTGAACACTTCATAGTACAACCACATATTTTGGACCAGCTTTCAATAATTCCTCTATAATTCAACTCAATAACGAGACCACCTCATTATAAGACCAATTTTTTGGGTCTCCATATTGAGGTTTTACTGTATCATTAAATGCGGACATTGATGTGCTATGTGAGCCTTTGATATTCGCCTGTAATGAAGCATCAACTCATGCTCTACAATCAGTATCAATAATGTCCCTTTTCTGATGAAAAAAAAATCTGTTCTTGTTAACCAATGTTACAACAACTACTCTTTGCCTTGACTTATTTACTGGTATAGACTAAGTAACAAACCAGCAACAAAATTGTTACACTAACATACCTGTATGGGTACATTAAACTCAGAAAAGGGCAAAATTATACAACAAATTTATTTGGACTGTGTAAGGCATGTGTAACATATAACAACACAATACAATAAGATATATCACAGACTGAAAAATAGTTTGTATTTATCACATGATAAAAACTTAACACACTAATTACAGAAACGTATATAAGAGCAATAGTACAAATATTGCATAGAACACAAGACAAAAAGCTTGTGTTCCTGAATGTTGCAGAACTAATGGCGTATTCTGACGAGTCTATATTACTAGAAATATAAATATGATAAAGTATAACATGCATTTAAGTTTATATATGCATATATGCTTAATTATTTAATACTTTATATAGAATACTTTATTTCCTGTAAAACAAGAAAAGTGGCAATGTTGCAATGTCTCAAAACCAGGCTTTCAACAGTTTATTGAGCAGAAACCATTTTCCTATTTGTGGTAATAGTAATCTTACTGTACTCTTCATTTGGCTGCAATAGATCAGTCAATCTAAATTAAACTTATTGAATGGAAAATAATTTTTTGATGTCATAATCCTCCCGACCAAAAATATATCCAAATCTTATATCCTGGTATTTCAATATTGTTGAAAACCTGGTAGATTATCATTTGACTAATCAATCAAAGGTATCAAACAAGATAGAGACAAACAATGGTAATACAACAATAAGACACGCTTAATATACACATTTCTGAATATTGAATTAAACATTGAGAGTAAAATGTCATGGATCACAAACAACAACACTTAAACTAAGCATTAAAACAAAGTTACAGACATAACAGCTTTTGGCACAAAAGACAAGAATTAATATTAATTAATCTGTGACTGAATCAATGATTACAAAAGAAAACAATGAATTAAAAACTTAACAAAGAATTAAAGTATAATTAATACATCAAGCTTAATTGTGTCAAACAAAGTGATATGATATAGCCATGATGAGGTCTACACTCTTAAGACAGCCAGATTGCTGTGTAGCAAACATATTAATATTTCAGAACCATTATCATACATAATACTCAAGACATACCATATACTGACCAAGGCAGTTATCATGAATTGATTATATCCGTCATTAGCATTCAGGTTTCAGAACAAATCTCATAAACTTATTAGAATTTCATGAACGGATACACAACTGACACACGATTGTTTCTATAATAATTAATAATTCAACAATAATAATACTGGGAATAAATGCATGTCTAAAATGCACAAATTCAACTCATTCACACTCAGCCTGAATAAATAATCGAAAACATGACGGGGACATAATAAATCAATGAATGTAGGAGAATGATGTCTGTAAAAATCAGGAAAACCACACACAACATGAGACAGGTACTCTATTTGTATGTGAAAACTGGAGAGTAGCTAGAAAAGATATTTTTATAATAGGCTGCATACAATACATTGTATCAACCATCTACATTCATCGCTCAATATTCTGCATTTAATAATCTTAAACATTTCATAATGAAAACGCTTGATATTAAAAAAATAAACATGGCAAAAAACAAAACCAATAAGAATCAATATTTTGTATACTAGAGTATCCAAGTCTCCTAAAAGCGTTCATTTTTATTGAAACTTTGATTTTTCCACATTATTTCAATGCTTATTCCTCACTTTAACTGATAACCAATCAAATCTAGTAATCTCATGCGGTCACTGCAGGAGTTAATCGCGGTGTTACTCCTCGAGCCGATCCTCGGGATTCCATAGACTTCCGGCCGATAGGTGACGTAAGTCGAACCTGTGTTGCCAAGGATTCCAGAACTTTTAACGCTTTCCTTGATTCTCTGCAAGTAACAAGATATAAAAGCATGAACTATATCCTTATATATATGACTATATTTATAGGCCAGCCACTTCACCTCTAATTTCAAATATCAAGTATATGTGATATAAATTTAATTCAACTTACAAAACTTGTAGTTTATACATAACATGTATTATTTAAAAAGGAATGCATTAAAAATTTACTGGAAATCTAAAATAAAATGTATTAAGATTTTGTTCAAATTTAATCAATAAAATTCTTAACATTTTATCAAACATTAAAATTAAAAGTACTACTATTGAATCAAATACATTAATCTTAATCAATTTATTTAATTTAGTCTAAATGTTAGTTTTATTTCCTATGATTCTGATCAGAATAAGAAATTATGTTAATTGCTGATTGATTATTGAAAAGCACAAGGGTTTGGACATCCAATCGTATAAAAAGTTCAACAACACGAAATTCTGTACTAACAAATAATAATTAGAACAACCGCATACAAATGACTAATGAATGACTTCATTTTGTCACAATTCTGTCTCAGATCAAACATGATATTATTTCATTATTTTGAGTGAGAAAAAATAAATAAAATCGTGATTCATGTGACTCAGATAACATGTGCAACTCCAGTGATTTTCACAGAGTGCAAATGCAGACTTAATGTTGAAACATATTCATTCCATACTTCAGAAATACCATGTATTTACCTGAGATAATTGACTGGAATAAAAAAAATATCTTATTTCTCTTTTTAAGCAACCACTGCTGTGGTAACAATGGGCGGGACTAGGCATGGGAAGGTTAAGTGAACATTAGTATGCTCAGATAAGCACAGAGGTTGGACACTGGACAAGGAAAGAATTAAAAGAGGTTAAAACGGTATAATGGTTTCTCAGATTATCATATCACAGCAAAATTCTGTATTCAAACAACACACGTATAAAGTACTGTCTTAACACAGCAAAAACATATAAATATCTACATCCAAACACATCTGTGGTCATATATGCCACACTGATCAAAATATCTACAAGTTGACAAAACAAACTACAGTATCACTTAATAGAGAGATATTAAATTGCCCAAAATATTTTTGTACAAACATGGTAAGTGATAACTTTATATCAAACTATTCAGAAATTAAAAATATTGGGCAGCTTAGTCATCCTTATTGGAGCCTGAAGAGTTACCTCCCCATTATTTATCAGTGAAAAGCTTTGGCAAGGGTTCATTGGACATCTACATAAATGTATGGTGCCAAAGATAAAAAGCAATATATATATATATACATGGTACATAAATGTGTATAAATAAATGGTGACGGTACATCTATTAAAAGTGATAAATATCAAAAAATACTGATATAAAAATATAACTACACACATATATTGGATAATATTAAAAATCTATTTTGTTGCCATGTAAAACCAACAACTGAATTACAAAAATATAAAATATTAAATATTACAGCATTGCTTGTGTGGCATAACTTTTAAGATAAAGCATGAAATAAAATCTTATTGCTAACATTGTGACCAAACAGGGGAAGATTGAAAATATTTTACTTATTACAATACAGTCTTTGTCTATGGATTCTGATTGGTCAAAAATTGATCATGGCATATTTATTTCCACAACTGGAGCTGGACAAAAGGAACAATGTACAAACTAATCCTAAAGCGAAAATAAGATCATTTTCATCCACACTTTGATTTAAAGACTAGTACAACAATGACTTGATAGGTAAATAAAAATAAGACATAATTGCCCAGTTTACAATTAAAATATTCAAAATATCAGAAGAATTTTAGACAAATGTTGTTGGCTTTACTCAACATCAGATAATTATGTGTATATATAACAATAAATGGAGACAACAGTTAGATTTACACGTTGCTTTTTGAACTCGGGGTAGAGGGGTTTGTGTAACACTAAGGGTGGGATCCTGAGACGTGCTTTCTGATACATGCATCCTACAATAAACATGGTATACATCACTGCATAGGTTCGGTAAAAACACTTGTTAACACACATTCACAAACCAATACAATCTACACCAGAACATGAATACTAAATTTAGCAGAATCTTGAAATCTTTGAAAATGACATGAATAGACAGTCAAATGTATATACAATGTATTAGAATAATAGAATTGTGTTTCTTATAATCATTATACATCAACTCATAACTGTCGAGCGCACTATAGATTAAAGAGCAAAATCAATTAAAATGTTGAAAAATATTTTAATAAGAGCATTGAATTGAGCAGTTTACAGCCATATCAATGTATTTGTAAGATTATAATTTAACACACTTTCAAGTAGAACATATCGTAGAATATTAAAACTAAATCTTCCAGAGGAATGTGAATGTGTATTATCAGTAATATATATATGTATCCTTTGTACAGGTAAACATGCTTCTATGATAGGGTTTCAACCGCTAACCTTTGTTATAGCTCGGAATTGTGACCTTTAACCACATAACATACATGTATTAATACAGACATTTAGTAAAACAAGAAAAACCCAAGACAAAATATTACATGCATATTTCAAGACAATAAAACTAATTTGTACCAGTTGTCATATAACCATCTAATGTGTAAGAAGGCAATTGTATTTATCATTACTAATCAATTATTTATTAATATTATTTCATTAAAGAAAATGACAACGCAAGACGCCTGCCCAACTTTCGGGCTCTTGCCAATCTATAAGCCAAATTTTTTCGTTGAAAAATATGTGAATGGATATTTATCAACAGACAAATGAATCTCAAATTAGTTTTACTGAGCTTGAGGCTTACATGAGTTCAGGGTTATATGAAGACATGTACTAAAATTAACGTCTACATTTTAAGACATACATGAGAACAAAATGTATTATTCAATGAACATACGGTGCACGTACGTCATGCAAAGGGCAGTGTCGTATATGAATTGTCATGCAAACAGATATATGTATTTGTATTGGTGGAAGTTGCAGACTATACAATGAATGTACAGGTATGCACTTTATAATCAATTTACACAGACGACAAGTGCGTGATTAAGTGAAATTAACTGCTAGTGTTAATTAAGACCTTTGAGTTTTGACAATAACAGAAAATGAAAGTAGACTTTATATGGATACATTCCCTTTACCTGCTTTAAGGATTTTCTTTAGAATAATAATAAAGTTCATTATTTTATATACATGTGAAAAAATAAAACCTGCAACTTGGAATTGATTATTTTGTTATACACAATCACATAGACATGAACAATAATTAAATTACATGTTTAAAACAACATGTTATAAGAAATACCAATTGACAATGTTAAAGTGGTAATATATCAATTATTAATTTACATATAAAATTTTAAAATGGAACTTCAGTCTGAACCAATAAAGTTTTGCAACTAATTAAAAGTCTTGTGTATAAATACATCACAACTCATTTCACAGAAATAAGTGAAGAAGATTAAGTGGGCATGGCATTTTGTTTGGCTCCCTAATTGAATACATATACATGAAGTTTCCCAATTATTAATTTTTCATTCTGATTGAAAAATATCTAAGCTGTATCATTTTACAGATTTCAAGGAGAAAGAATTGGTACACCATGTACAGCAAAATCCCTGAAAACTGTACCCTTTCTGGACTGGGCCAAAAGTCTGGTTTTCTGAGAATTCGGGTTTTCAGGGAACTATTTATTATCAAAGAGAAAACAATGGGACTTGAAAAATCATCTGATACTCAGAGACTTCACGTTTTCAGAGAGTCCAGTTTTCGGGGATTATACTATACCCTTAAAGCAGAAATTTACCCAGACTGAAGTTCAACAGTTAAGGAATAAAACAATCTATTAATACTAACATATATATTGGGATCATTAACAATTCAACACCAACTTAAACCAAACCCGAACCAACAATGTTAACATCAAACAAACTCAAACAAGCAAGATTCAGTACAATCTAAACAGAACATTGCTATATAACATCCAAAATATACCACCAATCAACAGTGGGTGATTTAATCAAAATCATCCATTCTAAGACACTCAGGTAAGGGTTTTTGATAAAATTCCATTTCTGCACAACCTTAACTTTTGTTCAGGTTTTCATGAAGCCAACAAAATTTTACCACATCAACAAACTCAAGCACTGTGGACAGAACTGGGCCTTTCATTGATCAATGTATCAAATGATAGACAAATGATTTTATAGCAATATTCTTAGATGTGACCATCTCAGTTCTTTGTGTGTTTTATGTACAAATCTTACCTGGCTAAAGCCCCTTCAACTTTGTCCCTTTCCCTAAGGGCTCGCATCACCCTCTTGTCTGTCAGTTTCAATATGGTGAATGTACGAGCAATCTAAAATAATGCATAAAAATGTGTAATAAGTTTTAAGTAATAAATTCAAGAAACCTGAACCTCTATCATATATGTCAAGGTCAACAGTTTGGGGTATGGTTACTTCTTTAAATGTTTGACTACTTTAAAAAAAGTTTGAGTTCAAAAGTTACAATGATATTTGGATGAAAAAACAAAACGAAAAGGAATCTGATAGAACTAATAATGTCTCCTTTTGTTGAATAGGAAACATATGCACTGTAAACTCTAAACTTTATATAAAGTTCAAATAAATCATTTTACAGTAAAACTTTAGGTAAAAGACCACCCTTGGGAAAGACAAAATGTGACCTCCATTGACAGGTGGCCTTTATTCAGAGGTCAGTTTGTTCTAAATAATCAGTGAGGGTTTTTCGAAGAATGGCCTTTATTCACAGAGTGATCTTTATTCGGAGATGGCTGCAAACACAGGTTTGACTGTATTTAATTTAGACCGACAGAACAGTAAAACCAGCAAAGTTGATCAATAGATAACACCTTGTATCATGAGAATTCAATATATCTGAATGTCAAAGTTTGCGACATACAAATAGGCTTCTCATCAGTAGAAGAATTTTCACAGTAAATTATCATTTGTTATAGTACATTAATCATCATATCAACAATACATGTACATCAGTACTCACCATAAGTCTAACATATTCACTGGCATCTAATTCTAACATCTCCAGTAAAAGTCTAATAATCTTCTCATTCTTCATCTCCAATGTTCCCTAGTATAATAAAATCATATCATTCATCACTTCTCATGTTATATCAAATATCAGACTGGTAACAAATACCCAGAAATACACTCAGTACCCATAATGCTCCACATAATCCTACAGACATTTTCTTCTATTGATTGTGACTCGCATGTACCAGCATGATTCATTTTGTAGATGAAAATGTTCAAGATTTTATTGTTTGTCAACTTGAGATTTGTTAGCTTATGACTAAAATGTTACAATAAAGACAAAAGATAATAAGGCAGAAGAAATTCCCTAATGTCTTTAATGCACAGCCATATAAAAATGAAACAGCACTATAAGCCATTGTCAATATGCAGTCAAACCTGTGCTTGTGGCCACATCCGGATAAAGACCGCCCTATGAATACAGGCCATTCTTCGAAAAACTGACACTGATTTTTTTTAGAACAAACTGACCTCTGAATCAAGACCAACTGTCAATAGAGGCCACATTTTGACTTTCCAAAGGGTGGTCTTTGTTCACAGGTTTGACTGTATCAGTAAAAACTAAATGAAGTTTGATTACCTCAAATTGCATTTCAAATATACATTAAAAAGAACATAATTACACATTGTAAATCTACATTCTAAAGTATGACGTGATATAAAATATCTGACTGATAGTCATAAATTCTACATACCACAGAGATGACAGCTTGAGCTCTTATGTCCTCATCTGTGTCCTCCAGACGTCTGAAATTATACAAATATAACATGTTAGTACCATATATTTCGAAATTGCAAAACATACATTTAGGTAACAGGTTAGGAAATCATCAACTTACATCATCATATACAGGCATGTGAAATTACCATGTAAAGAAAGTCAATTTCAAGTAAATGAAAATATAAATGATAAACTCACTTCTCAATACGATCACAAGCTTTTCCAAACATTCCCAGTGCAGCGAGAGCTTTAGCTGCTGATACTCTGACATCCTGTAAATATACAGTATTATTAATAGTATAAAAAAATAAACAATATCATACTACACTTATAGCAATGAATTTACACAGAAAAATAACCATCCACACCAGCATGTGCACATGCATGTATATGGAAGAGACATCAGAAAAAGAGAGAGTTCTACCAATAGCCATACAAAATATGTCATAAATCATTCCATGAACAATTTCTTACTTGCGTCTTTCATTCAGTATGAATCATTTTTGTAATTTTATCTAAAAAAATTTAATTGTACAAAAAGATTTATATACCTTATTTGGATCATCCCAAAGTTTTCTCTCTAAAATTTGATAAATTCTTTCTTCCTCTCCTCTTTTACATACATGTTGTTTTCCTAAAAAATGAAACATTTTTAAATGTTTTCATGAGATGTATGTCTAAACATCCAAACAAACAAAGCAATGGAGATATGATATTACTTTCATCAAGCTAGATAAAGACTATAAAAAAATGGTCAAAATATTGAGCTTCAGAAAACAGGGTTGCAGACTCTAAGTCCTTTGCCTCGTAATACCGCATTTTCCCCTACATCTGAAGCAGACGACTTTTGAAATCATTGTGGCCAAAGAAGCTTTTGCTCGTAATGGATTCTTATGCCACAATGTTTTCCACTCTGTCAGGGAGAAATAACCCAATTTTCTCAAATAAATTGATGTTTTGTATATTTGCTTTGAATTTGGAAGAGTCCAAAATATGCTTATGAATCATCTATAATTGATACATACCCAGAACAATTAATAAATCAGCGGCCAGTGCTCTGTATTTCCATACAGAAGACTCTTGGAATAATGCCAACAAATGTTGTACTACTTCCCAGCTAGTGCAATTCAACTGTTTCGTCAACACTTCAAGAGCCTGCATAAAACAGTGTCAAATCATAAATCAATGAATTAATTCAGAACACATAAAAATGACAGTCAAAACAATTCTGGCACTAGATAGAAGTCCACATTGATTACTATGAGGAATAATTACCCTGAAGTTGTAGAAGAAAACAAGACAAAACTGAACTGTACCATACTGTTTGGTAAAACCTTACCTTAGCTTTCACATGTGTGTCAGTACTATGTTTCAGTGACCTGAGAAGCTTGCCTTTAGCATTCTCATCCATAACACACAGTTTTCCTAACAACACTGCAGCATCAAAAGCTATAGAATCATCAGGGTCAGGATTCTGACAAAAATGACTTAAAACTTTCACTAATTCTGGAAATGTTGGAATTTTCTGAAAAGATCAATAAAATCCATATAATATGTTAGATTGTTCAACCAAAAACACCTTTACCATCTAAACAGAATAAAGTTTGAAAAATTGAATGAATATGAATTCTGGTCACTCAACAAACTTACACTATTATGTAATCATCAAACTATCAATCAATCAAACAAACAAACAAATATTTTATTACCATATCTCCAGTTGCCGTTTATCAAGACCATATTGAACACATGAATTCATATTCTTCTGATGCTATTTTTAGAACAAATTCTTAACACAGTCAAAATTGTTGCTAACATTTATTTCAACAAATTTGTAACTAATTAGTTGTCAATTACCTTGTTAACATATTGAATGTTTTTTCCGTCAATCATATTTAATATCAGATCTTCTCTGATTTCAGAATTCCCGATCACCAGATACTTCAAGATCACTTGTAATACATCTTCGTCCCAACAACCTAGTATTATAGTTATCCATAAAATAATTTTTAAATTTAATTGTCATATAATTTCATAACAGAATGTACAAGGAATCATGGTGTTATTAGTGTACATTGTATTTCATTACTTACTAAATCTTTAGAAATACTTTGTACAAATGCCTGAAAAAAAGTTATGTATAGGGTTTCTTGACCAAAAAATTAGGGTATAGAGGTTAGAAAACATCTCTGTCCCACTTTTATACTAAACATACCTGTTATGAAAATACAACGTACGACTCATCATCAAACATTTTGTTCTTTGGATTTTGCCGTTAAAAACTTTAATGTTAGTGCCAAAACATAGGGTCAATTAACCCTAACATGACTATATTTTTCTGACCTAATAAATGCATACCTATAGTTCATCTACAAAACAACACTTAGCCTTTACAAACTGACAGTATAAAATATATGTGAGCATGGTACACATTACTCCATTACCCCTTAGAGATGTACCTGTATCTCTTATCAGAAACCATTATTACAGTTTTCTGGGAAAATTTGCAAATCTGATACCATTTGTGTTTGAACTCAATTTAGGAAACTAAATGAAGTAAACTTTCATACCAAGCAATATAAGAGACTTGGCAGCTTCGTATTTCACTCTGGAGTCTTCATCCGCACGTAATCTTTCCTTTAATGCATAGAACACCATGGCATCGCCACAACGTAACAAACCCAGATGTTTAGCAGCATCCTGTCTCTCTTCCGGTCGCTTGGATGCAAGATTTACATGTACCATTGTCTGAAATGTAACACTACAGTGAAAACTGTATTTAAAAGCAAAAAGTGCAGAATAAACTCCATTCATTAAGGCAGAAATGGAATAATATAAAAAGTCAGCATTAACCCAAAACACTCTGTACATATAAATTTATTCAACAATTTCCATTCATTTTTTTCTCTAACAATCTCAAACTACTACATTTGGATTTTGATTTAAATTTAAATGTATAAATCATAATGACCCATACATCAGATATTTGGTAAGTAAAGAAGAAGTGACAGATCATTTACTGGTAGAAGAGCTCATATGATGGTATCATAGTATACCCAATATGATAAGGATTGAATTACCTTGACTCTCTCCCATTTCAGACCACCATACTCTTTCCCCCTACTACTTGGTTTTAGCCTCGACCAGGTACTGGCTGAAATGTATGTATATTGTTGTCATAACAACATAACTTTATGTTTCTAATAAAATCCCCTACATGTATAAAAAGTATCATCAGAAGACTCGCATAATAGAATGAGTAACAGGGTTATCCAGGGATCTAGGATGTATCACTGCTTGAATGAGTAAATAAATGGCCGTCATCATTACAATATATTTACAAAACCATTTAAATCAAGCTTCATGAGAAGTATAAATTACTACAAGATTAAATTTCTCTAACGAACATAAATAAATCCCACCATAAGAGAATTAATAACCAAAGAATTATGTTTGATATACCTAAAAGAAATGATTTTCATGTTCTTAACAACATTTCCGCCACCAAATTAAATAAAATCAAAATTAAGTAACAAAATAATTACACAACAATTACTGGACTGTTGAGCAATAAAATGTCATTTAAAAAACAAGCAAGCAACATGAATACAAAAAAAGTACAAAGCAAAACATACAAATACAGTATAACCCTTGAAAACCAGACTCCCTTAAAACTGAAATTCTCTGAAAATCAGACAATTTCTCAAGTCCCATTTTTTTCTTTTCTATAATCAATAGTTCTCTGAAAACTGGAATTCTCAGAAAACCAGAGTTTTGGATCCATCTTGAAGGGGTACGGTTTTCAGGGGTTATACAGTATATGAATATAGATGTACAAAAAAGTCCAAACAGCCATGAGCTTACAAATCTATAAATTGATAGACAATAAAAACAGGAACACTACTAAATACAACATGCTGGTATATGCATTTCTTTAAAATATGGTTTTAAATGAAATTGGATCAAACATGCTGGAATAGGAACGTATGCCGTGCCATGTCAATACATGTTTTCTACTTATAGAACTGAGATAATCTTATCTTTTCTAAACCAGTTTTTATCAAAGAAAATAAAAAAACAAGTAACCAGATTCTATAAAGCTAGCTGGCACTATGTTGAAGTTTTATCAATGTATACTGGCAATATATATTAGACATAAACATATATATATATATATATATATTTGTGTCATTTGTGTTTGTAGTTGTGATTGGGTTGGTGCTTCCTGGGATCATTTATTTGTGGCCATATATTCGGTGTGGTATGGTACTTTTTATACAGTATTCTGGAAGTCTGTTTTTATTTTACAGTGAATTCTGGGAGTCTGTTTCTGTTTTCTATTTATTGAAATTCAGTTACAGAAATGAGAGATAAACAGACAGAGTGATCAGAAACAAGACAACTACAAGACAAGACACCAAAACTTAAACATATATCATGATAGTTTAGCATCTACACTGTAGTCAGAGTCTAAATACAAACATGGAGACTTTGAAGCAGCAATGTCATGAGTTATTACACTAAATACCTTCAGCCTCACTTTCATCTCGATTTTCAGCTATAAATACAAACAAACAATATGACAGTATAAAATAATCTTGACCTCTGATCTATTGATCATATACAGTCATTGTATGCAATTTAATGGCTGCAAGCCTAAGTATTATACGTTAAAAACATATAATATTTTTTTAAAGTTATTGTGACCTTGCCTTTGCCTTAAAAGACCACCCAACAATAGGGAATATGAGCTGAAAACAAGAACTATCATCTAATTAAGCTGCTTGCTACACACATGTTCACACATATTTCTGCCCATCTAATATGAACACAACAATACACTGGTACCCAATCTGCTTTAAGTGGGGTACAAATATAAAATAAAGGAACCAGTCAACAATAATCATGCAGTAAACATGGAGTGTCATACAAACACAGTGTGAACTTCACATTAAACACTGCAGCTTTCAGCATGCAGGATTCATATCCAAGTAAGCAGGGTCTAGACAAACTTTTTAATTTGCATTTAATGCTGCATGTGTTTTCTTAATTGCCAATCAAGTCCCATATAAAATGTCTGAGGTCCTGAAATTGTCATTTGTCTAGGCTCTGCGAGTGATTTATAATCAAGTACATACAACATCATAACAATATAAAAAGCTCAAAATGATGAAATACCAATCAAAAATGTTCTGAAAATCAAAACAGCAAGAAGCGTATGAATAAAAAATATAAGCATACAAAATAAAGTAAGCCTAGAATATAAATTAGCGCATCTTGAAGTAGAAAATACACTGATTTGTCTCCCTTGGTACCATTAACAAATTAATGGGTAATTGTTAAAAATATGAAGCATGATATTTTGTTTATTGTAGTTAGAAATAAAAAGAATACCTAAACCTGATGGATAAAATCTGGAAAATAATGAAATACCCTTATATGTGCCCCATTGGTCATCTTAATATTCACTAAAACAAATGTATATAATCAGAACAATTCAATTAAATAAAAAATTAAGTTGTGTGTTAAATTTTCTGTATATATATGTTGATCTCTTTATGATAAAGGTAAACATGTTTTGGTATACATGTGGGAGAGAAAGTGAATGTATTTCTTCAACAAGAACAGATGAACTTTACAACAATTTCATACTTGCTGCCAAAATATTCATGACTATAAGTAATATAAATATACATAAACATACGGATATTTGTAACATATTGTACAATAGACAAATGAAAAATACAGAAATATATGATATTCTTTATGACAACTCATGAGTCTACGAATTAAATTCATGATGGTATCATAGAAGATAAAATAATAAGTAAAAATCTGACTCTTAAATTATAACCTTTCAATAGACACCATATTCAATATCTTAAGATTCTAAATTATAACTGTTTACAATATAAGGTGGTAAACACATGTACATCTTTGTTCTATTGTTTCTTTATATTCTGACAGACAATAATCAGACAAGTTATTTCAATTCATAAACGAAAAATCAATCAAAAAAAGATCATGTAAGAAATAGAACATTTTGCTTGGTAAAAATATCTCCCATAAAACAAGAATTACTTTTATAATGTTTAAAAAGTTTGAACTTGATAACCTCACACTATAATTACCTTTTGTTAGAGTTCTGTTCATAGACATTCTGGTTCCAGTTCCTTTATCCCTGAAATATAATAAAACATCTTCAGTAAGAAGAACAATATGGTATACAGCACTTCAGCCAGAACTCTCAATTAGTAATGACTAACTGTTGATTCCACAGACACAATTCATGTAATGGAATGAACTTGTATACAGTCTTGGTTCATTTTTTTGAAAAAAAGAAATTGCACCTTTAGGTGCAGTTATTTAAATGTTGATATGTCACAGTATGAATATTGTATAACTCTGGTAAGAATTATGTAAAACACAAGAATAAAAGGTAAATAAAAGCCTGACAGTGTACACAGTAAACAATTCATATTCATGTACTAACAAACCTGTGATTTTTTTCATACATTTTACAGCCATATATCAGCTGTTCCCCCTAGCCCCAAAAAATATATATTTTCCCCATAAAATGCTATATGAATGATAGTTTCCCCCTTTTTCTGATTTATCACGCTATATTTTCCCCTTCAGAAAGCTACAGGTAGTTTTGAAAATAAAAAAAAATCAATACAAACAAAATCATCAACAGATACACAGTGCACACCATATTTGTATTAACAATAATTAAACTTAAAACAAAACCCAGCTGTAATTAATGAATTATCAACATAAATAAGCAAAATATTCAGTACAGAGACAATAAACATAGCAACAATAACCTAACCATCAAAAATGCGAATTTCAATTCGATACTCCTTAAAAATGATATGAAGAAAAACAATTGTACAAATAATTTTACATCTTATTATTAATAATAAAAAATCTTAATTCACTTTATGATCTAATAAAAGATAACTTTGTAAATATAATATAATGCTAAATAGCTAGAAACACAATATTTTAAAGTAACCAAAGTAAATCTAGCATAAAATTGTCAATGAACACATGATCTAATACACATCAGAACAGTAAAACCTCAGGGACCACCCTTAATAATACAACCACCTTGTTATAACAACCACTTATTTAAGACTGGCTCTCAATAACTCCCCTATAATTCAACTTAAAAATGAGACCACCTCATTATTACGACCAATTTTTTGGGTCCAAAAGCAGGTCTAAATATTAGGGTTTTACTGTATATTACTTTACTAGCAATGAATATTGTATAAATATGGAACAATATCTACGATGATACATGACAAATATTGCGAGACATTTACAATGTAAGCAATATAACAATACAACTTTGTACAGCAATATTCACAAAGAGGAAAACCAAACAAGCATTTAACATACATACATTATAGATATAGATTTGGAAATAGTAGTTGACGGAGTTGCCTCCCTGTAATAAACATTGTATGAGTTTTAGACTTTTTTCTAGTTAACAGTCTGAAGTAAAAGTATGGTAGTTTTATTAATTTGTGTTAATCTGATTGATCTGTTAATCTCATCGACTATTGATGAAAATTGATTTTATCATTAGTATCTTAGATTTATACATAAATTTATTCAAACTTTGTGTGTAAAATTATCCATAACAGCACACGTTTTGAATTCCAACATAAATTTATCCAATAACATACCGGTAGCAATAATTCAGAATTAAATGCAAGGTGACAGATATGAATTTATGAAAACAATTGGCTAAATAAATCTATTTAAAATTCATATTTTATCAAATCAATAAGCAACTATAGAACAACATTAATAGGATGCTGGTAATAAAAAGGTTCTTCAGAATCCTGACAACATCTACGGGAACTTGCTGTGACACCAGAACCTCTGGAAATTATTCTAGTTTATGTTAAAGTGCATGAATCATTAATAAAATTGGCAATTTTATGGTTAGTGCGACAATAAAACTGAATTTGTTTGGCTCAAAACTTGAAAATAGATAAAATAATGATTAAATGCAACATGAAATCACTAGGTCAAGAAATGTCACCTAAATTACAGTACAATTATGAATGAACAAAGTTTTAGATGTGAGATAATCACTCCATTATTTAAGGCTGTGTCCAAGTTGCAAATATACATTATTATATAATGATATACAAACAGAAAGAAGAAACTTCATCATGATATCATATAAAGAGGAAGTATAATAAACATATAACCAATACAGAACTGTATGTATATAATTAGTGCAACAGTAATTTATATACAAAAGTATCACAAAAAAACCAATAAAATGCCTTATATAAAAATATATATAAGCCAATAATAAGGCAATACATGTGTCTGTAACAATGATAAACATAAAAAGTCAGCCAAATTTTAAGAGAATATTTCATCAAATCAGAAATGTATCTTAAAATATGAATAGAGCTAGGCTTAGAAAAAGATTAGAATAAAATGATGCACTTATACATTGTATTTGTAGTGACTCGATCATACCTTAGTAAATCATTTAGAATTTAAGAATTATGCACAGATACAACATACTATAACACCATTTTAGTTTTAGTTTAAAAAAATACTAAATGCAGTTATTATGAGTTCTAGCGGCAAAAACACAAATGTACCTTATCTTTGCTGATGAAGATCTTGATGTTGATGGTCTATAACAGGTATATGATCACATATAACAAAGGCAGAACATGGCTAACAATTTACTTGAATCTAAATATGAAAACTATAAAGTGCCCATTAAAAGTAATTGTTTACATGATTATTCAAAATTTCAAGTGTTTTACATACAAGTATCTAAAATAGGAAATAATTAGGTCAGTCTCTGCAACAAGTGTGATTCCCGAAATCTGATTGTTTTCAAAACAATCATTTGAGCGTCATTAACATATTTGTCATATATACATCGTTAAAGATTATCTTTTAACTTTCAAACTTTGTTTGCCCAGCTTGTATTTAAAGTTGAGACAGAGGTAAACCAAACAACAACTTACGTAGTCTGGCGAGAACTTCTAGAACTCCGCGATGCCATACTCTTCTCTTGCTCCAACATCATACGGAACTTTTTCTCGGTCGTGCTCGGACCATCCTCACTCCTCTTAGGTTTGTCTCTGTACAGTTTTAGTTTGGTTTCCTTGTACAAATTACGCTGATCTACAATACGTATTGCAGGCTTGTTCACAACACCGTCTGACTCATCATAGAACAAGCTGGACAATCTTGGATACACTTTGTCTTTACTCTAAAAAAAGATCATTTGAGAATTTTAAGATGACATAAGCTCAAAATCCTGTATTTTACACCATTGAACATTCTTTGAATAAGAAATAACTGGAAATGGTCAAATGACAATTCCTCAAAAAAGCCTCAATTTTGACATTCATTATTTCTGAAAGACAATACTATGTGCATTCAATACACAAGGTCCTTCTAATTTATACACATGCGTAAATTAGGTGTATTTCAATACAGACATGAGAACAAAACTGCATATACGTGGTTGGTATATATAACCATGACCACAATCTGAACGAGTCAGAGTTACTATAAATGACATACATTGACTTAGTACTTACAGTTCTAGTCAGAGGTAACATTTCAGGTGGTGGTATAGGCTTTGGATGATAAACATTTAGACCAGGTCTAAGTTTTGCCGGAGGAATCTCCTTGGCTACAGTCTGAGGTCGTGACATGCCGTCTGCTGTTGTAGGTGGCGCTGTTATCATACCAGGCTAAAACAGTATAAAATATATAAATAATTTGGAAAAATAATTTTTTGCTAGATCTGATTGATAGATATAAAATATTTTTATAGACATATATGGATAATCAGACCATACTTTAATGAACAAATAATTAATTAATAAAAAAACATACAAGTAACTTACCTTGCCTTCAGTTGGGGTCACAGATCTAGCTCCATCACGAGTAGCTAAAATGAAATATAAGAAATAGCAATTAAAATTATAATTATAATAATTGTTATAACAACAACAAAAGATCTTGAAAACGAAATATATTACAGCAAAAATCAAGCATACATGTTATGCAGCACAATGTATTGAAGTGACACTATTGTATTAAAATAGCTCTCAACATAAAATATATGTACACAGATTCACACACATTAAAAACAGACCAAATATCTGTACTTCAATCGAATAAAATGAAAAAATCAATAGAATTAATGCATTTTTCATTTAGCATTCACCCATTGATTACATAATGTCAGAGGTGACAGGAATCCAATTATTTTCCAATTAGTCTGACACCAGGACATTTCTATTATACATAAATTACAATCAAACTTGCATTGTTTTGAGACAACCACTTGAACACCCGACACTGACTGACGTCTGAGATTTTATAATGCAAAATTTGTAGTAAATCAAAGCATGTCCTGGTACCCTTGTCATGCTTGTACAGTAGCTTTTATATGTAATAATAAATCACCACTATAGATTTTGTGACAAGAAAAATATTGAAACTAAAAATGAAAGCTTTTGCTTGAAGCATTTTAATTGGGAACATCATACAATGTTTGAATGTTGACTTTCATTTCAATAGAGACAGCTTAGCAACAAAAATCTCCAGTCTGACTGGATATTGATAGGTTCCTGTGACCTTATAGAAACAATAATTAAAATAATGATCAATGAATCGTTCAGCAGATAAACAGTTTAACTATAACATTCTACCAGTGGTAGAACATCAAGATAATAAGATACAAGTGTATATACTGGTTCATATTTTATTTTAGTTCACTTAAACTAGTAGAGAAAATAACAAAATAGATATACATGTATTTGAAAAAATAACTCCTAAAAATACACTTAAAGAAGTACAGAAAGCTTTAAATCATTACAAACTTAAGTCAAACAATTATCACACATGAGGTCATCTCATACTCTGTGTTATGTTCATGCAAATTTTGCATTCATTTAACAAATCTTTAACCTATCAAGTCTTTGTAGCTAGCTATGTGAAACAAGTCTAGTAAGTTTATGTTTCATTACTGTAAGAATAAAACACACTTTGACCTACAAGTAGTTTATGTTTTAAAATCAGAATTGTTATGGATTAACTCAATAAATACAAATTTTATCATTCTTCTATAGTAAATTATCTGGTTAAAATATCAAATGTGACTTAACACGTGACAGGAGGTTCAAAACAAAAGTGAATCAAATCAACATATTGTGACAAACGTAGCGCTAACTTAACTAAAAGTTCTAAAATTCAACTGAAAAGGATGTCATATGTAATAAACCCAAGCACTTTGATGCATTGTGTCTAATTATTCATATTTCAATAAAAATATAAACAAATAAGGTGCAGCTAAATGCTACTGTGTCTGTATAAAATTATTCTATGACTCCTGGGTAATAAACAATTTGTAACTGAAATCAAGTGACAACAATCATAAGACACAGGAAACAAAACAAAACAAAACAAAACAAAACAAAATGCACTTCATAAGTGTGTGTACTGCTAGATCAACAGATAAAAACACAAATCATCTATCAATACATGGCCATTAAGACTACAGTTAAATTCTCACATATAACTGATATAAAAATGATGCTAAATCTCTTAAAAATATTCGAATAGGAAGCTACCATAAAAATGCCATTTTAGAAATGTGAAATACAGTTAATACATTTTGCAGTACATGAGTCAAATTTTGAGAATCTCAAATGTGGCTAGAACGAAGATATTTTATCATTACAACATCTGAGCTGATAACATGGGTCTTATATGTATATATAACTTATAGTTATCCTGTTGTCATTACTTCATGCTCCAAAAAGATGCTTGTTTAAAAAGCACACATTTTTTGTATTGATAACCTCAATAAGGTAATTATGAATCTATTAAAATATAATCATTCTTATAAGTCTTTACTATTCTATATTCCTGGACTTTTCTTCAACAATTCAAGCAAAGTACTTCCAAATCTCAGAGATAGATTTACATGCACGTATATTAGTATATTGTACATTAAAATTATGCAACATTCTTTAAAATAATTATGCATTATTCTCTAAAATAAAGACAACACTTCATTTTTGTTAACCCTTTTGAAGTAAGCCTGATTTAAGTAGTTCACACATCGTGGCCAGTAAGGTTTATGATTATACCAAGAAATAATCAGTAAAATTATATATTATTTGGTTTATCGGGGATTGTGATGTACAAAAATACTTTACCCAAGTAGTACATGCCTGTTAATGAATACAAATAATTCTTAACAAGAACATACAAAATGTACAATCCAACCAGGATAAAAACAGAACACCATTGAGGTCAGACTCCATCAAATGTTTTTTTAGAAAACCTTCAAGGACACATCAAGTTAGATGAATACTCTTATTTCTGATAGAAGTGTTTTTAAACTTTACTTGGTACATGTGTATGGGACAACATGTGAATCAACCTTAGTTGAAAAGTGCAGAAAAAAAAACAAACAACTGAAATGTCTCCATAGTTACTCAGACAAATTTGTTTCAGTTTGACCAACAACAAATACTGATAAATGAAATAAGTTTCATTATATGCCCTGAAACAAATAGAATTAACAGTAATACAAGCAATATTTTTTTTACTTTTTGAAGAAAACCCAATTCACAAACTACTGAGTTTGGGAGGTTTTACCTATTAAAATATATATCATGAATTTTGACAGCAATTCACAAGACAAGTACTTAATTCCATTGGTCAGTGTCACAATGAAATGCTAGTACACTAAAACAGATGATTACATAAATACACAGTAACAGACATATCTAGATACATAGGACTATACATGGGTAACACCATAATGTGCTGTTAATATGGATATATGTACTTTATGTAGTGACTAAATAAAGATGTATATATATATATATACTATCCCTTTGCCTCTTGAAGAAGATTGGGTTATTTCTCTCTGATTGGGTGGAAAACATTGTGGAAAAGGAAGCAATTGCTCATTACGAGCAAAGGCTCTTTTTGTCACTATGTTTTCAAGAGTTGTCTGCATCAGAAGTGGGAAAATGTGGTATTATGAGGCAAAGGGCTATATAATATATACTATTTCTAAATCAAGCAGATAATTCTAAATGTGCGGAAGTTACTTTATAGCTTAATGAAAAAAATGAATTCAATATTTCACATTTATAGAAAATGCTGCACATAAAAAGTTATGCAAATTAGTTTAATAACTTGTACGATAAACATACTGAAAAACAACAACTATTATACAATGATTATGTAGTGGTGTGTTATATACTGTGTTAAAAACCTGTACCAAACACAAAACAGAAACACGATGCAAAAGCCAGACTACTAACGATCATTTCTAAAAATTTTGATGCTATTACTGACAGCTTACAATTTTAAAGTTAGTAATGTAGATATGGCATAAAACATGGGAGGTAATTCAAATTTAAGAAAACTTACGATCTATGTTTGAAAACATAGTTGGCTCCCTTATTTGCAAACTCTGCGTTGGTTTGACAGACAACAAAGCAGCATCATAGAACTTATCATACATTGTGTGAACTCGTCCAGCTAGTTTGTCCAAGGCAAGTTTCTATGCAGAAAAAATGAATATAAATATGATGATTTTTTGCACAAAATATCAAATAATTAAATGGTGTCAGTTAAACAGTCAACAGCTCATATGATCCAAGGATAACACTGATTCAATTGTGTTTTAAAGACAAACTTTACAAGCAATGTAGACATTGTTTATTGTATAATATAAAAAAAAGCTCAGCAGAGCCATATACAGGCTTAGATTGCGGATTTCCTATGATAGAAAAAATCTACATTCTGTTTCAGCTTTTAACTAACTGAATAAGAAGTGGATAAAATAATCTATGGTTACTAAAAACTACCCCAGTGAGATTGATTCTATAAAAATGTGTACACCTATTTCTGAAAAATGAAAAGCCAGGAACCATATTTTTGTATTACACAAAGATTACTATCAGGAAGTTGTCAAGTTGATAAGCAAAGAAAAACTTACATGAATATCATTGATGTCACTTCCTTTTCTTCTAGATCTCCATGGTAACGACTCATAACTTTTACTGGCTGAAAATACATAAATATTTTCTAGTTTTTAAAATTTCTGTGAAAAAGGACAGAAAAGTACCATAAAACATATAATCTAACACTAACTAATGTGGCATATATTATATTTCATGTCAGGGGCAGGAGTGTCTCAAGAGCTAGATCAATAATACAACTTTTTATCATCTATCATATTTTTTTAAGTTTAAATGATCATTGTATCCTTAGGTTTGATAAATGTCACAAAAGATGAGAGATTTACATGTACAGTCAAACTCATACAAAAGCCACACTTGGGAAAGACGAAATCCAGTCTTTATTGACAGAAGGCCTTGATTAGGAGATCAGTTTGTTCTGCAAAAAATAAATAATGATTTTTAAAGAATGGCATTTATTCACAGGATGGTCTTTATTCGGAGGTGGCTGCAAACACAGGTTATTCTGTAGTTGAAATTACCACTAACTGAAACTGATTGATTACTTACGTTTTTCAATAAAAGTTCCTGGCATTGCCAGACCAACCGAATGATACGAGAGTGGGTCAAGGTCAAGTAGAACCTCAGAATATTCTGAGTACTCAAACCTATGATGTTCAGATAACCAATAATCTCTGCTTTGGTCAATGTTGTCTGCTTCATCAATAGTTCCGTCTGCTAATGCTATTGTTGTGTCTGTCTTATCTTTCACTGAAATATGAAGAAATTTTTTGGTACATAAAATGTATAACAATCATGTTATGATATCCCTAAAAAAATTGCAATTACAATAATTTACTGATTTTGTTCCAAATGAAAAGATAATGTTAGATTTCTGAATGTGGACGAATTAGAAATTTCCGATTAAAGTCATTCTCATATCTAGAAAATTAAATTGAATGTAGTCAAATAAAAATCATTAAATAACTAATTATACTCATCTAAATTGAACATTGAGTTCTAAAATGTTCTATAAGCGTATATTAAATTGTAGTTAGAATATGTTGATTAGATTCATGCATTTAAATCGTATTTACTAATAAATAAAAACGATCATTTTACAGATGTTTTCATGCAATGTGTGATTTTCAATTGCAGTAAATACGTAGTGGATAAATTCAATGTAACAAAAATTGAATAAAAATCTTTCTCCACTATATGAACTCCTGTGAATCTCTCTTTTACATAAGTGCACTAGCATAAAGCATGGGTTCTTGGAATGTGAATAAATAGTTTACATGAAATACAACCTCTATCGAGTTCATAGATTTCTCAATTATTAACAGTTTTCAATGTGTTTAATGCCTTTAAGGACACAGTGTTTAAATAGATTAGCACTCAACAATTACTTCAGTGTAAGATTGTAAAAGTTTGAAGACCATAGAATGGACTCTACAACAACAGTTTAACATGTTTTGGAAAAGAGGTTTAAAATAATTCATTCTACAACAATGGATAGAAACCCTAGTTCATCTGGTTCATACTTCATGACTTACACTGAGATACCAGTATACTTCAATTCAAACTCTTTCAAATGTTATGCAAGAATTGTATATCTCTTTTATATATTATCTACACAAACATTCACATTACAATCAATTAAGTAACATAAATTAATAAAAGCATTAACAAAAAAGCATATTCACACAATTAGGGTCCTGATCTAAACAACACTGACAGAAACATGATCAACATATAGTAAGAACAGTTTAAAACTGAATCAAATTATAAAGCGCCACTTTGATGTAATAGAATACACTGCAAAAAGATCTATCTGACATTTTCTTCATTTTGAAATGTGTTAAAAAATTAAAATTAGATCAACTTTTGTAAAGACTACAAGCTAAGAAGGAAATTGGAGGGGGTAACTTTGGTTAAACGAAAGACGGACATACTGCAAGGACTAAAAGTCTAAAAAAACAACACTCAAATCCTCGTATGGAAATGACTGTAACATGAAATAAATATAACATCAATGTGAGTGAAGCATCTCCACAATATCTATCCAGAAGCAAAAAGAAATTAACAGAAATGAAACATAAAAAGCGTGTTCAGGGTCATGTTTTCTGTATCAAAAAGAGTGTATATGATACTTATAAAAGTTTAGGTAAAGTCTATAGCGTATGTTATTTGTTGTCTTTCAAAAATTAGATTCAATGTTGCGCAGACAAAACAAAAGCAGCACAAAAACTCTTCATCCATTCAGGTGAATGAGCACTGATGCTATTGGAGTTATTTCATCCACAGCCAGACATGATAGAATCATTGACCTTCAAAAGCTGCCGAAGGTACTTCAAGATATCAAGGAATTTTGTATAATGATAGACTCTGCCCAAACCCCAGTGAAAGACAAAGTATAGAAAAGTACCCTTACACATTGATAAAGAAAAAACATGGTCAGTAATTCGTAAATTTTGTCTCAAGAAAACAAGACCTTGTACAGATAACACATAAACATGCTTACATTCTGTAAAATGCATCAATTCATCTGATTATATCACACAATACTTACCATCACGGAAAGTGACTCTACGGGGTCCTACATGCATAGCATTTTAATATATCAGATATAGTTTATACTCTAAATTGTCCTAAACTTACAAGTTAATAACAGAAGATCAGATATACATATACCGATAGTTTGCATACACTTACTACAATGACACCAGAATTTTATATTGTTTTCACAAATGTAAGCAAGATTCATAGCATATGATAGAGTTGATATGCAAATTAGCAAGAAAATATTATGTTAAATAAACAAACTGGTAAAGTACAAGAAAAGTATCAGTGTAAAACCTATGTTATCAGAACAGAAGAATTTTTCAACCTGTGATGAGTCAATTCATGTACATGTAATATTTTTATCCTCATTAAAAATTTCACTAGCTGTCTTAAAATGATTCTGGCCCTAATACATAAATAATCTATCAGCTATTAAGAAATGATAGTAAAATAAAGTGGTCATCAAAAATATTTATGATTAAAATGATAGCTGTACATTGATAGTAAGACAACACCGAGTAACATGCTTAATACATCATGCACACATGTCCGCTAAATATACAAGCATACACAACACCTAGTAAGATGAGGGATGAAAAAAAGAATCATCTCAATATTTCTGATGAGAACATTATTGTAGAAAAGCCAATTCAAGCACTTTTTTTGTATATATGCAGAAAAAAAATAAATTTTGAAGGCATAGTAAATAGGCAATCTAAAAATCTATTGCCTACCACAGAACAGAAAATATCATATTGCCAGGGCACAAGCTATACTGAGCAATACAGTATAATTTTCAAATGAAGTGATAAAATACATGCAGAATATGTTTTTACAAATTTGAAAGTATGTTATAAATCCCTAACAGTATATATAGGAAGATAATGAAATTTTACAGTATAAAGAACATGCACTATGATTACAACATACATACCACGTCTAACAGGTCTTCTAGGAGTCTGAATAGTTACGCTTCTGTCCTTTAACAAGGAAACTTCAGTCATAAATGCTGGATCTAAAGTATAATGGGACATGTTGGAAAGCTCCTTTCATTGATATAAAAGTAAGTATGTTATTCAGTAAGAATAACATTCACGTTCACTTGATAAGCAAAAAGCAAAATTAGTGCACTAGGCATACTGTCTAGATGTCTACATGTACTTGAACAACAGCTACTGTGTGTAGTCAGCCCAGATAATTGTGAATAAAGTATTTATTTTGTTCCCTTTTTACAGCATACATATCTCTTGAAGCAAGTTGCTGGTGTACATCAAAAAGGAATCATTATCAGCTTAATTGAAACCAACTGGCATCACCTTTATCCAACAAAATAAAACAGATTCATATAATTTATTTGATACTTTATTGAAAATTTTAACCCCTCTGTATATAAATCTAATCAAGGCATATCCTTGTATTTTGCAGAACCATTTTATAACCCAGTAATTGAACATCTAGATTACCTTGTTGAATCTGAGATTCATCTCTGCTGACTTCACTATATGAGCTAGCTGTCTCTGACACTTCACTTTGCTCTCTCTCAATAGAACCTCCAGTTTTATCTTCTTTCTCTTCTTCTTGAGCACTTGTTTCATCTTCATATGCTTGCCCTACATCTTCTACGGGTTCATCAGTTGGTTTGAATGCTTCTTCATCAGCATCAATTACAGCACCTTCAGTTTGCTAATTACCAAACCATTTTAAGGTAAAAAAAAATACAAAAAAATATTTTTTACTGGTTTCTGACATGCAATACAAGTCATCTTTAATCATAAAACAGAGAAGAGAAAATAGCAAAGTATGCAAGACAAACAACAATTGTGTGTCAAACTAAATATTTCATAGTTCCTAAATATTATTTATAATTGTCTACATTTTTTGAGAAAACGTTTAGTAAAAACATAAGATTTGATCAAATACATATATATTGTTTTAAAATCATCAGTTATATAAATAACACATTATTAATGAAGAGTTTACTCCAATGATATAATTATGTACCTCTGTGTCATCATATCTAGAGCTTTCATCATACTGAGATGGTTCTTCAGGTTTGACCACGGAATAGCCTTCACCATGAGGACCAGGTACAGGAGGTTGGCCAATAGGGGTCTGACTACTGTATGCTGATTCTGTCTCTGTCCCAGAAACAGAAGAACCCTGTCTCACTGGTTGTTGTGGTTTCATAGAAGGACCAGACATTGGTGGCATTCCAGGAATCCCATGCATCATTGGAGGCATACCATCTTCAGATTCTGAATCACTATCATCCATACCAGGACCCTGCATCATACGTGGCCCCTTCATAATTCCCTTGTGTTGAGCCAGCATGAAGGATTCAGCACCTGTAACAAACACTTCATAAATATAATCAAGCCATTAACCAGCAGCTAAATGACGAAGTAAACAGAAACTACAAGTAACAGAAAAAAGGAAATGAAGAAAGATGTACCAGTCTATTGATTATGAGTCATATGTAAAACATTTAAATACAGATAAATGTAGATAAAATACAGAAATGATTAAGAGGTAATGACACAAATTAGGATTATACATAAATTCAGTAACAAAACTGCAATGAATCTATTTTCAACAATACAACACATAGGTCGCAATATGAAAACTTTCAATACTTCAATGACAAGTTTAAAGCTATACATACCAGATGATGGTGTATCAGTCAGACCAGGACGAGCTTGCTGCTGGTAAGGTGGATAATCCGACCCTGACTCACTGGGAGAGTACATGCCAGCTCTACGTGTTGTTACTGTACTCACTTCTATTGACTTTGTACGACCTATAAACTGTGGTCGTCCCCCTCTACCAAAATCACTATCACTATCCTCACTGTCTGTTGCACTACCCAATCGAGATCTAAAGGACCTTTCCGGAGACCTAAAACTCTTCGTTCTTTGCTTCTGTGTTCCAGCAACTTTTACCTATTTTAATGAGACATAACAGAATATATGTCATCAATATTAAGCATGAACTTCACCTCAACCACGAAGAATATGGAATTACAAACACATATAAGCTACACACTAAACAAATTAAAGGTACATGTATATTTTTACTATGACAAAAAGACAATAAAATTATTACCCTAAGTCTAGCTTTGCCACAAAGTATTCCCATTCTATCTTCAAGCCACATGACTCTCTTTCTTGCTTCATTGATATCACCTTCCTGTTTGTCCAATGCTTCATCTAGTTCTGCACGTGCAAACTGAAGCTCTGTATTTACTTTTGTCAACACCTGCAAAATAATACCTGACATGATAGAACTTAGATCTGCAAAATTTTGCCTAAAAAAGGTAATGCAAAGACTTTTGGCATGTACATTTTTGACTGTTTCACTTAGTCTGTGCTGCACAAATTCAGTTTTAAACAAGTTATTTTCAAGAGTTTTTTAAGAATTTCATTTCTAATGTGAATTATTCTCTACAAATGTTGAAGTTGTATACGCTTAACAGACAAAAATGTAATATTTCGGCTTTGGAGATGTTATTCAAAAGACTAAAAACACTAAGAAATGTCTCATGCCTGCAGTACTAAGATAGCCCTCTCAGATTTTTCTTTTGTTTCTTGGACATTGATTCGACATTTGTCAACATCATCTTCCAATTTTGCAGCTTCAAGATCAGAGAGTGCTTTCTTTAATTCTTCCTGGCCTTTCCGTACAGCTTCAATCTAAAAAAACAGCAAAAATGTGAAGCATAAATATGTTAAAGTTTATCATGTAATAATATCATTCAAGTACAGCCAACCATAAGCTGGTTCAAACTTAAGTATATTAAATAAATATATGTACCGAAACAAATGTGTCTTGAAGGAAGATTGACAGCTAAATAAATGCATCAGCAAAAATCAATTGCAACTGTGCATTTAGCAAGTTTATATTTTTTCTTCGATAACTAAATCCGAAGAGTAAAGTAGAGTATATGTGTCTATTATTGATAGTACCTGTTCTTCCATAAGAATGTCAGATCTGTGATGTACGGAATAATTGGACTGCAAGGCCACCCCACTCTTCCCACTCTTCATAGTGAGTGGTCTGTCCATGGCTGATAATATCCTTAACCTGTAACAGACAGAAATATATGATAGATTTTATTATAATTATAATAATTTATAATTGTAGTTGCAGACACTTATTGATGAAATATATGAACATAAATACCAGTAACTACTTAATTTATTAACACCAGTAAGTCAATTGTTTCTGCTGTTTGTTATAGAAACCTACATAATTTAAACTATTAGTAGTCAAAGGAATGTTCATATTCACAAAAAAGATTTCCTCATAACACTGCATTATATCAGGTGTTTTTGGACCATCTGTGCATTCATACTACTCAATTTGGGAGTTATTGAAAACTGATAGTAATTTGAGGTAATGCCAACTAATGCCTGTAGGTACTCACTATGTTTTTGAAAATAAGTTTGACCATTAATTGAAATGACAGGCAATAAATTAATAAAGTTGATATTATGTCAGTTATATCAGCTTGTATTTATTTGTATCTGTATACATAGCCATGTTTAAAAGTTTATGGCATTGAAGACCGGTCAATTAATGAAATAAATTCATTTGTGGCGGAGAGTCATTAAGCAGAACATTTGAAAAGAATGCAATAAAGATACATGAAAATGATATATGTACGTAAGTTGTAGGTATTAAGCACAACAATATATATATACTGTATAATACATCCTCATCTATAATATATCATAATAATATTTTAGCCATTCACCCATTGACTAAACAGCACAATATTTAGGTATTATAGATTGTCATACATGGGATTAATTTGGTGTACTGTAAATTTGAATGACATCCAAAATAAAACATTCGTAGCGAGGTTGAATTCGTTAGCAATATGTAATAAGATAATTATCGCACCTGACGAGCAGTAGACTGTTCAATTCATCTTTCTAGGCTAACCAGGTCTGAGACACCTGCTACTGGTAACAGGTTTGTATATACTTCCGGTGTCCGGTGTTGCGTGATATCTACAATGTCATTAGGAAAAATGAAAACCAGAAGATATCCGAAATTGTTGAACTTCCTTTTCCGGTTTGTATCACTTCGGGTAAGATTGAAAACAAATGGGTTTTACATATCTTGAAGTATCTCTCTTGAATGAAACAATCATGGCTTCAAACGTGGCATTTCTGTTTTCCAGAATATCAAACTTCTTTATTGTTCTTGATTGAAATCTTTTGATGGATGCTGTCTGCTGCAACTATTAATAATTATTGCGGCTACGGTAGTGTTGGATTATTTCACATGTTGTAAATAAATTTGTAGTCGTTTGTAGAGTTCTGCAGCAGTGATATTGTTGTTTTATGTACAAAGTACACATTTAAAATTGATCGTATGCGTTGAATTAATGTGTTACCGTTCTAAGCGTTTATGTCTAGAGTCCTTAGAACTAGTTACTGATAGTATTTGTGGCATTTCAAAATTTGAAATCCCGCAATATTATCAGTGACTACAGACTAGTACTGTTCTCCTTTTTGAAGGGTTAACTCTTCTTCATATCTTTGCTTGATCTCAACATATTGTCATTGTAAACTTAGGATAGTTTTAAGTATTAAGGTGTTGTTTTATTTTAAATTATTCGTATCTAATTTCAGCGACCAAGATGGTTCGCATGAACGTGCTGGCAGATGCCTTAAACACTATATCTACAGCTGAGAAGCGTGGTAAGAGGCAAGTACTTATCAGACCATGCTCGAAGGTGATCATAAGATTCCTTACTGTGATGATGAAACATGGTGAGTTTTTATCTTTAAATCAATCATGATTTTTGTTATACTAAATTTTTTGTACATGTAATTTCTTGTTATTTATCATTATAAGTATTATTGTTTGTCTGCTGCATCGTAGAGACAAACATGTTTGATGCGTTAAATTTGGAATAAATAAAAATTCCTTCTTTAGACAGCTCCCCAGAATGTTAACTGTGTATATGTTCATATACTGTGCCAACTTTGGGAAGGTGGCCGACTTCTTGGCTGTTATTGTGCTTGGAAATTGTATTCATTTTATTTAAAAAAAATGCAATTCATTGCAATTGTCAGCTGATGTATTTTGTTCATGTTTAGAATACTTTTGTTTATAAAAACAAGAACTACGAAGTATCAGTGTTGACTAATATGTTGTTATGGTTTGCCCAGATATACATTATATGCATATATATTACAACAACATGTGTCAAAGTTGATAATGGGTGCTAAATGGCCATTATTTGACTCGGGAAGTTCATTCCTTTGCACTAAATTGAAGATTAGTTGGTGGCTTAACTAGAAGTAGCTTAAATCTGCTAGACATTGTATATTCCATGACTTTCCCCAACGTCTTATGACCACCGTGGTCCAGTGGTTAGTGTGCTGGACTTGTAACCCGGCGATTTGGGTTCGAATACCCTACTATGAAAATTTGACAAAAATGTAGATTTTCCTCCACATGTGGAGAAGTTGCTGGCTTCTTGTGGAAGGGTAAGTTGGTACTGGTTAGTATATAGTCCAGGAAAACTGGTTAGGTGAACCTGTCGCTGTATATAACTGAAAAAAAATTGAAAAAAAACAGTGTTAAACTCCAGTGACAATAAGTCGCCTAAAAACGAACAAAAAACTTCAATCCTTAGCTTTTTATGTTGTGACATTTTGCTCATTGCTCTTGCTGCAATTGTGAGATCATCTGTCTCTCCCTTGAGACTTTAGAATTGTGAATCTGGAAATTATTATTATCCCATATCTATCTGTTGAATTATGAGGAATCAATATTGACCTTGTCAATGTTGACACATGAAAGTGTTTGGTTCGCCCAGATATAGCATGTGTCAAAGTGGCTTATGAGAGCTGAATGTCCAATACTGGACTTGTGGTATATTCTCTTTCCACTACATTGAAGATTAACTGGTGACTTAACTAGAAATAGCTGAGTCTGCTAGACCCTGTATATTCCATAACTTTCCCAGAGTTGCTATGCAACAGTGACTGGGGAGACAAACCATATAGGGAACATCTAATGCAATTATCAAATGAAGACAAAATGTAATTTACATAGATTTATGATATTTACTCCTATAATTAGTTTCAGAATTTATTAATTTTTTCTTATTTTAATTTTCAGGTTATATTGGAGAGTTTGAAATTGTAGATGACCACAGAAACGGCAAAATTGTAGTCAACCTCACTGGAAGACTAAACAAGGTATGTTTGTTAATCTTGCACTCTTCCTAGGGAGTTGGGCAGTTACATCATTTTCATGTAGTAATATGTTAGATCTGATGTATGTGTCTTCTCTGTTTTTTCTGGTAATGTTGTGAAGGTAGTTAATTTTTAAGTATCTAAAATATAGTACTGGCATCTTTCATGGTTTGTCGGCAGTTTCTAAATTAAAATAATGAAAATATATTTTCCATGAGAAGTGTTATAAATGATTGTTTTACCGAACTCTGATTGCTTCTGAGGAATTCTTGTAGTGTTTTTGTTTTAATAACTTGTGAAGTGTATAAAACAACAGAATTTGTTGCAATGAAATATGTTGAAGATAAGATATGGCTTTTCACATTTTTTGTGTGGCACAGTGCTGTATTTGTAAGAAATAAGTTGAATCTAACAGCCAGTTGTCTGACAGCAGTTGGTTTTGTTATTTTCAGTGTGGTGTCATTAGTCCACGTTTTGACATTGCTATGAGAGACATGGAGAAGTGGACAAATAATCTTTTACCATCAAGACAGTTTGGGTAAGAACCAACTTGTTGGCTTTTGTTTTACAAAGACCTAAAAATATTTAGTTTATGTTTTAATATTGATACATTTTGTTATATGTATCTGTTAGGCAAAATTATAGACTTGATATAAATAATACTAATTTAAGTTTGCTAGGAAAAAAAAATCTTTACCACAAACTTAAAAGCATTATCAATGTTGACATATGTAAGTGTTTGGTTCGCCCAGATATCACATGTGTCGAAGTGGCTTATGAGAGCTGAACGTCCACAACTGGACTTGAGGTATATTCTCTTTCCACTACATTGAAGATAAACTGGTGACTACTAGAAATAGCTGAGTCTGCTAGATCCTGTATATTCCATAACTTTCCCAGAGTTGCTATGCAACAGTGACTGGGGAGACAAACCATACAGGAAACAGAATTTGAACTTGTTTTCTGTAGTTATTATAGTAAAAATTGAAGATTTAGGTTCATGTTTTATTTATTGTTAAATCTAGTTTTAATATTTTGCTTTTGCTTCAAATCACTGTTTTATTGCTTATTTTTCCAGCTGTTATTTTGAATTAATCTGCCCCTCCATGGGTTTGAAATTGTTAATATGGAAATTTTTAACTGGGTTTTCTGATGGAAAAACTCTGGTTTTTAGTTTGGTTAATGTTGGTAGGTGGATGTCCCTAATTTCTTCTGTGCACAATTCCTACATTTCTCAAGGGATTTGACGAAACTTTCACATAATTAACATTACCGAGTACCCCAGCATGTATTGTTGGGTTTTGTTATTTTATCTTTTTTTGTGTAATTATGGCCGTATTGTTGTTTGTGTGCACTAGTATTATTCTGTGTGAAACTTCGCTTGAAAGCCTGCTTTTATGACAGTTCCTGTCAGAACATGTTTTCATACTACAAGTTTAGCCATGAGAAATATTGCGCAGCATTGACCTTGTCAATGTTGACACATGAAAGTGTTTGGTTCGCCCAGATATAACATGTGTCTAAGTGGCTAATGAGAGCTGAATGTCCAATACTGGACTTGTGGTATATTCTCTTTCCACTACATTGAAGATTAACTGGTGACTTAACTAGAAATAGCTGAGTCTGCTAGACCCTGTATATTCCATAACTTTCCCAGAGTTGCTATGCAACAGTGACTGGGGAGACAAACCATATGGGGAACATTTGTCAATTTTATTTTATTTAGTCCAGAGTACTTTTTTTCCATTTTACATAGTAGTCTAGGCTTTGTTTTTTGATTATCAGAAATAACATACCAATGCATTATTTTCCTATCTTGGCTAGAACGATGTAATTTTCTATTTCACTTCTTAGTACTGGTAATGCTTCCATTGAGTTTTGATTTAAAATGCATTAACATTCGTCAAAAAGATTCCTCAAAACCATTATTATTCTTTGTAAATTTTTGAGTTTAAAAAATGGATTTAAGTGATGCTGGACCAAATATTATGTTATATATATATGTTACAGTGTTTGTGAAAAAAATGATGAAATTATTGTGCAAACTATTGTTTGACAATCAAGCTATTTTGGTAATTTAGGTGTAGTTATAAATTTCTTTAACCCATGTTAAGTTGTTGAAATTTTTGTTTATTAAGAAATTACTTTGTAAACAAGTGGATATTCCCTTAGCATTTATATGAAGTATTAGTCTTGTCAATGTTGACACATGTAATTGTTTGGTTCGCCCGGATATAACATGTGTCTAAGTGGCGAATGAGAGCTGAATGTCCACTACTGGACTTGTGGTATATTCTCTTTCCACTACATTGAAGATAAACTGGTGACTTCACTAGAAATAGCTGAGTCTGCTAGACCCTGTATATTCCATAACTTTCCCAGAGTTGCTATGCAACAGGGACTGGGGAGACAAACCATACAGAGAACATGGACCATATTTAATTGTTCGGTAATGTTTGGAAAAATTACAGTCATTGAAAACATCTTTTGTTTTTGTATGTTAAGTGTAATTTTTGACAATTTTGATTATGTTTAAGCATCCAATGTAATATTATTTGTCATAAGTGTTTCTGTTGAGTACCATTGGCATTTTACTTCTCAGGCAATTTTTGGTCAGTACAAACAAATCTTGATTCCTTTCACTCGATGAACAATTCACTGCTTTCCCTCAGCTGTGATGGGAGATATATAACTCTATTGATACTAAGAATCACAAGTCTTTCCCTTGTTGTGAAAATTTGTCTTTGATCAACTGTTTTGAGCTTTACATACTGAGCTGACCAGAAGAGCTGTCATTGAATGTTCCTTCATTTTATTTTTGTATTTGTGTTATCATCATCCATTATGAAAGTATGAGCTATTTTTTTGTATTTTTGCATTGAGATACTATCACTAAAACGGTCAATGTTGACGCATGAAAGTGTTTGGTTCGCCCAGATATAACATGTGTCTAAGTGGCGAGTGAGAGCTGAATGTCCAATACTGGACTTGTGGTATATTCTCTTTCCACTACATTGAAGATAAACTGGTGACTTAACTAGATATAGCTGAGTCTGCTAGACCCTGTATATTCCATAACTTTCCCAGAGTTGCTATGCAACAGTGACTGGGGAGACAAACCATATGGGGAACATTTGTAGTTCTTTCTCTCTTTCAGTTGTCAGCATGACCATTCATTATCTTTGTTCAGAATATAATTTTCTGTTGATGTTGAAGTCTTTTTACATGTTTGTGTCTGACTTAGTACTTGTAGGTTTCCTAAATCAATAATGATGCCCTAAATAAAGCTACTTAGTGTGTATTATTAACAAGGAATTATATATGTTAGTCAGGGTTTGACAATTTTTTTTCAGGCTAAGTACGAGTGGATTTGTTAAGCCCTGTTAGTGTTTGTCTGTTTTATCAGATATTAGTATTGTGTATCATTTGACATGGTGTTCATTCTTTCATTGTATTATTTTCAGTTTCTTGGTTCTAACAACATCAGGAGGGATCATGGATCACGAGGAAGCCAGAAGAAAGCACTTGGGAGGCAAAATTCTGGGCTTCTTTTTTTAATTGTAAAAAGATAATAAACCTGCCAGGGAATTTTTAGTGTTTATGTTTTCTCAGTACTATGTCTGATTATTTAGTCAATGTTTTAATAAACACACATGCCAATACCAAACTGCTTGATTGCATAATGACTTGAGTCATTATGCTGTTGTGCAATTATAGAAGAATGCATTTCAAGTTTTACTCTGTATAGCTTTCTACCTGTTGCATGGAACATTTTGGAATAAAACATCAGACAAATGTCATTTCATAAGAAAACCCAGCTTCTAAGCATGAAAAAAGTGCTGTGCTAGATCTGTTGGTTCTGCACCCCAAAACCTAGTAGTGTTATTCAACACAGCCTCCTGTATTTAAAAGATCACTAGAACAACTTTGGACAGGGTCAATTTCTAATTCTATTGTTCATATGAGAGACACGGTACTAGGTATAGGCAAACATGTTTCCATAGCCTACAAGTAACCTTGCATCAAAACATTCATTTTAGTGCATATTTTGTGACCAGCACCTAGTTACACAGATGGATTAATTTGAGTACAATTGTATTAGCCTATAAACTATCAGAAATGGTGCAACAATAATGTTACACAGGAAATCAATGAATTCCAGTAACTTGTGAACATGCAATACTGGAACAATAAGTACAAAATCATACAAAGTCCAGATAAGACAACAACCTAGATTGAATGTAGCAATCAATCAACTCAGAATTCGGGTTACCTTTACGAGAAGGGTGCAATTCCCAGTTGTGTTAAAAGCAGTACATATTTATGGAGTGGAGCTGAAACAAAACAATCACAGACTTGAAATAATTTATTTTTGATTTGTGACAAAAAACAATTGCACACCACACCATTAATCACAGATACAGAAAGCAATTGTACATGATCAAAATTTGAATTTTCCCAATAAATTAATTTCTGGAGCAATATGTTGAAGTTTGTACCTTCATACAAAACAGCTTGGAGTTAACATGACAAACAGCTTTAAAAATAGGCTCATTAGAGATTAGCAATTGTTAAAAAGATAATAATAAAGAAACAAGTGTTGCCTCTGACAATTATAACAACTTATTCTAAATAGAATTCTAAAAGAATCCGAAATAAAACCAGATCACATCTTGAACAAGGGCAGGTACAAACTGGGACAACAGTAGCACCACTACAGAACAACAAAGCAAAAACACTAGCGCCAAGTATATCATATAACAAGAAAATATGAAAAAACAAAATTGAGACATAATTGTTTTTAACACGAATCAAGTTAGACAAAGGTGGACTTAAAGCAGCATGATAGTCAAAAGTCTGGAGGTAAACATGCACTATTAATACTGACAAGCAAACAAGTAACTGAATATTTAAAAAAATGTCCTACAATTGTAAGAGATGTCAAACTGTTTAAATATGTAATACAATATGATGACAACAGAAAATACTGACCATCTTGAACAAAATACCAAGTATAAAGCATAACAATACTGGAATGTACATAGTTATTAAAATGCCAATCCATTAAATATAAGATCAAAGGCAGTACTGTATGACAATTAGGGACTAAGAGAACCTTTGAAAGCACCTTAATTGTATGTCTATACGCACAATGTTCTTGTTTCAATATGCCTTAGAAAATTAATATATTCCAGATGACATGACTTAGAAACACTAAAAGCTTCTGATATGAGGTAAAAATCTGTAAGCTGGCAAGAATCACACAACTACAATAATAACAACAAATATGTCACTATAAATATGCCTCAAGACAAAGTCAGTAGGAAATTAATACACATTGCCATATGAAAAAAATGCACAAAAAAAATGGAAAATATTTATCAAAACAAACAAGGATCTAAGGATCTACACTGAAATATGCTGCAAGCATCAGAACAGCTTAAATACTACAAGCAGAAGTGTGGAAACATATTAATCAGTATACAGTCAAATCTGTGTTTGTGGCCACCTTCGAATAAAGACCATCCTGTGAATAAAGGCCATTCTTTGAAAAAATCAATGATTATTTAAAACAAACTGACCTCCAAATAAAGGCCAACTGTCAATAAAGGCCACATTTTTCTTTCCCAAGGATGGCTGTGTTTGCAGGTTAGACTGCATGTTTTAGAAAATACTTCAATGTCACTCCAGCATCATTTAGTGAGCAACATTGTGAGATATTCAAACCAAAAAGAAAAGCAAAGAAAGCAATTCTGTTGGACCAGCATTGTACAGTGAAACACTACAGACATAATAAACATTTTTGGGAATTAGTACATATTAGTAATATTGTGGGATCAGAAAAATGGCAAAGTAACTCTAGGCTTTGGAGAAAACACCAAGGCCAATAAAACGAAACAAAGACTTCGTTATCATAAAAGTTTTCAAAGTTAGTATAAATATAAAATAGAGGAAAATCTACTACAGAGTGTAGCAATACAAGCATTTACCATTAAACATTCAAATAACATTAAGTATGTCATACATCATAAATAAATTATCAAAGAAAATAAATAGCGATCATAAATAAGTTTGTTTCAAATTGACCATTCAATAATTGAGCACCAAGTAAATTAATCATTCCAAAAATTGAATGATGAAACAACAATACTTTAAATGTATTGATGTTGGTAAATTATAGACAATGACTCATAATACACACTAAAATGTATGCAAATAAGTCAGGTGATATGGAAGATGGTCTCTGTTGGATGAAAATCATTTATTTATCATATCCACACCTATTATGTCAAGCATGGCAGTAGGACTGTATTTTTAACATATAGCAACTACTCAATGATGTAAGTACTGGTACACACAAACTGTATCAATTATAAACACTGTGAAAATAAAGTGATATGGATAAATTGAGTCTATAATAAATTAATACTTAAAATTTAATAAATGATTAAACTGCGTGACATAAAAATGAATTATTTGGCATACAGTAATTAACTTCAAAATCAAAGTGAATTACTGGTAATAAAATAAAAATAATAAATAAAAACGAGGCAGTTCTATAAGCTGACAGAGACATTAATCTTTAAGATTTCTTTGGCACTTGAGGGAGAGATCTGTTGTATTTTACATCCAGAAAGTAATCCAGCATGGAATCTGGGATGTAGGAACGAATTCTGATCAGCCACTAAAAGAAAAAAATAAAAAGACAAACATGCTTAGACAAAAAAAAATTTAGCAGCATAAATGAATAATACATAATACATAATTTTCATACAGAAAATGTGAGTATCTTTATTACATAGAATGTTATGTTACATTATTACACAGTATTATAATAACCACAACTTGGAAAGACGGAATGCAAAGTGAATGTAATGAATGTGGCTTCATCCCTCTAATTAAATACTATTCACCTATTGAAACTAGATTTATTTGGATTTGGAGTGAAAGTCTTACTCGATCTGGTCCTACTACTAATGTCCTACTGATTACTTAACTGTAAGATATTCATATGTTATACTTACATTATTTAAGTCAATCATTTTACAGCTGCCATCCACCAGGTATCGTATACAAGGACTCACACTGGTAACAGCATCTTCCATAGCATCTGTAACAGCTGCTGTAGTCTTTGCAGCTTCTTTTGCTGCCTCCACAGTTCCTGTATAAATAGCCTCAAAGTACTGCTCACCATAAGCAGACTTCACCTCAGATGATGCACTGTCCCACATCTTGTTCATCTCATTCCTCAACCATTGTAACTATGGTAAAAACGTGCAATCAATGTATATTTGGTACACTTCAAACATATACCTGCACTTATCTTATTTACTATGCGATTGTATTAGGCTTAAAAAAATAGGTTTGTTTCTGATTACCCAACCGACCCATCTTTTGCCTGCCGACTCAAAAATTTTTACGGCATCAAAATCGTAGCGCTATATTGTAATTTTCACAACAGTGTTGCTGATATCCCAAAATATATATATATGTAAAAAAAAAAAACGTAAAAGAAAAAAATCCCTATCTACCGACCCAAATTTTTTGGGCATGTGACTGGAAACAAACCTTTTTTTTGTTAAGGCCTTATTTATGTACGCTCAATGACTGAAAACTAACAAAAAGAGTTATATAAAAATCATTGTATTTACAAGTTATTATTAAAAAACTTGCAAGCAATTGATGTTTCCATAACACGGAGCCAATGCATTATAATTAATGAACACTTTAGTTACTATACATTTGACTTGACCTTGCAAGGACTGACAGTTTCCAGTTTTTCAGGGTTTATGCCAACCAAGGTCGAACATTTCACTCCTTGAAAGAGTTGTTTGCCTTTTATTGCGTACTATGTTCATGTTGTTCATGATATTTCATGACCATATAACTACATATACATAATGAAATGTAATTTAAGAAAATGAAAAACACAAAACAATTTAGTTTTATATAGTCTGAAGGGCTTATAAGAGACATTAATTTTGACATATAAATATATAGAAGATCTTGAATGAGTGCTCATTCCTTACCATTTTTATTAAACGAGTTGACTAAATAATATGACACAAGGCTCTGCCGAGTTTCACATTGTTTTTGTCAACGAGTTTAATAAAAATGGTTAAAGATGAGCACGAATGTAAGATTCTATTTATCACATAACCGTAAAAACAACCACACAAAATGAAACAGACTATAGGATGACCTATATACAAGACGTCTAAGTGTAGACTGTTCACTACTGTGTGCAAAAAAGTAGTGCATGTTTCTATGAATCATTTGGCAATAAAATACAAGATGAAAGATATAAAATCGTTATTTTATTTACACAAACATCATTTTATTCATCAATAAAATCATTACGAATCAAAGTCAACCATGTTTACAAATATCGTAGTAGCATAGTAATACAAAATATGCAAATGTTGTGATTTGGCTAATTTGAATATTTATTGCACGGTTTGGCAGTGCTGAACGATATTTCCGGCATGGGTTTACGGCACTCCTGGACTGCAGGTTATGTGATAAAATTCATTACTGTTTACTTCACAAGTAATAATAAAGTAGCTACTCATTAAATATCATAGCAAATATTTGTTGACCAATATGGTAATTAGTCATGTACATATGAGGATAGTCAAGACTGCAAAACAAATTCAAATACAGTAAAACCTTGATAATAAGACCACCTTCATGGACCCGAAAATGGGTCGTAAAAATGAGGTGTTCTCATTATCAAGTTGTATTATAGGGGAGTTATCAAAGGTGGGTCTGAAAATAAGTGGTTGCTGTGAAAAGGTGGCCATAATATAGTGGTGGTCCCTGTAAGTGTTAAGTTTGCAATGTTATCTTCAAACACATGTCAGTTTCACATGCTGAGTCATATTGAGCAAATTTTGACAGTCAATTACTCTGAAGTTGTGAAAATGTGTTGTTCAACTGAAACAGTTGAATAAAAGAATAAATATAGAGGGCGGACCTGATTACTGGTTTGAGAGTTAATGTGGTTCTAGCCATGCTGAGGTGAACTGAATGGAACATCTATCGAAAACAATAGGGACCAGAGAATTAATTCCAGTCTTCTGGGGTGTTCGAATTTCAGCCAACCAAGTTTCAGTCAACAACAGCCCAAAGTATATGTAAAATAATCATTACTTACAGTTTTTGAACTCAACATTCCAGTGGTACCCATAAAATCACCAGGTTCAACAATGACAACTTTAACACCAAATTTTTTCATTTCCAATCTCAAGCAGTCAGAGAATGCTTCCACAGCATACTTAGTAGCACCATACACAGCATTGCTAGGCAAACATATGCGACCTTTAGCACTCGTCACATTAATTACACGCCCTAAAAATAAAAATCATTCAGAAAAATCAACAATGGTTATAACATCCACAGTAAAATTGCCACACGTGTCCCAATTAAGGTGACAAAATAAGTTTACAAGCATTCCTACAATTCACATCATCTTATTTAGACTATATAAGTAAATATAAATCTAATGTTCTTGCCAGCCATGAAATAATCATACAATCAGTTTATACAATGAAAATCATACCTCTAATGTCATTATTGATGAAATTATCGTCTATCAGGTAAGTTAGGAATTCTGCTTAGTCACACATCATGTAAATGCAAATAATTTTATGTACCTTTAGAGGATCGAATAGCAGGAAGGAGAGCTTTTGTTAATCTGATAACACCGAACTGGTTTACTTCAGCAATCTGTTGGAACTGTTCCATAGTACTGAATTCTATGTCACCAACGAAATTAACAGCTGCATTATTTACTAGAGCCCAGACTTCTGAAAACATAAATCATGTTGTTTTAGTTGTACATATCATTATATTAATTAAATCAATCACAGAAATCACTAGGTCTGTACACATGTCTTCAACAAGTTTCTCATATCAGACAATTTTATACATATTAAAGCATACTGCATGAAATAGTATGTAGTAAGGGTATGACATTCAAAATCTTAATAAGTTCCCTGATCTTCAAAATTCAATAGTGAAAGTTGAACTATAATCTAGAAATAAAATATCATTAATCCATTACTGGATTACATATGACAACATACTTTTCCCACAGTTCTTCTCCACATATTTCACTAAATTTTGAATGGAATCTTCTTTTGTGACATCTAACTGCACAACATGAATCCGACCAGATTGGCTCCATTTCCGTAACACCTCGGCACCATCACTTCGGTCATCCAGACAACCAGCAACAACAGTGAACCCAAGATGATCAAGTCGCTTTGCAAGGGCATGGCCAAAACCTGAAATTGAGGAGTCTCAATGTCATAAACAGCTAGTGAGAATTTGGTCTGATAAAGGGAATAGAATAAAATCATGCAAAATATTCTACAGCAAATTCTACATCCTTTTTCAGGATCCTAGACCTTGTGGCTCCATTTTTTGACTCTACCAGCAATAAACACATGATCTGCTGAACTTTTTCAATCATTTATTGACTATCTTTTCTTTTGGTGAAATCGAAGCTTATAGTAAAATGCCATCAAGAATTTAGCAAGCACAGAGTGACTGAGTGTTGTTACCTGTATCACAACCAGATATAACGACAGTTTGACCATCCACCACTATACAGCGTTTTGTAAGTTTCTTGTACAAAGAAACTATTCCACAGAAAATCAGAAGTGAGATAAGCGCAGTTGCCACTATTCTGATGGATGCAATAAATGGTAAAACTGCCAGTACTGCCAAATAGGCCAATTCGAAAGAGTGGAATGCAATCCAAGTTTTCAATTTCATTTCCATTGTGACCTGCGAGAATTATAATTGATAAAATCATTGTGAAGTAAATATCAATTAAATATGAAAATATATGTTTAGTATTGCAATCGAACACATTAAATGAATGTATTATTCGATTGTACAAAGATTATACGATGTTATCCGAAATGAGCATGTCCGAAAACACTATTTTCGTTCAAACAATAAATTTATATCAAACTACAGTCTATTTAAACATTATTATGTTGTAAATTGAAAAAAAATCATCATACCGGCAGACAAAAAAGCGTCAGGTCTCAGAATTCTCTATATTTCAGTATTTGTTAGACTTATCGGGCCTTTATCGTGGTAATATAACGATTCGCCCCTTTTTCAATTCGCCCCATCACGACTCGCCCCCTTTTTATAACGATTCGCCCCACTTGAATAACGATTCGCCCCACATTTTCCAAAACATTTATTACATTACAAACAATGTTTAGAAATCAATAATTCACGAATAAAAATGTGTAATATGAATGATTGTGGCAAATGTGATATATATTGATGAATTTCTGTTTATTTCCGATTTTCATGTATTCATGAATGATATTTTTATGTGTGCTATATTTGCATATCAAGCCGTACTCACACATTGAGTATTGCATCTCATGCAACTGCACATTCTTTGTACATACATAGATATTTAAATGCATATATTAATTATGTTAGTATAATTTTGTATATACATTTATCATGTATACTATGTTTTTCTGCAATAAGAAATATTACCACATGTATCCTTGTTTATTTTGTTTTCCTAACATAATAACATAATAAGCTCTTTGCTTTCTTTGAATATCACAAACATGAGAACTAATTGTGTGCAATAGATATATAATTGCGTCGCTTATTTATTTTGATTGAAATATAATTAAAAATGTTTGCACACTGACGGCTTGATCAAAAACATTTTAAAGACATCATACGACGGTTTGTTTTTGACACATTTGAATTAAATGTGTGCAATTAGGCAATCTCTTAGTTAATTCGCAATCTTTTAAAAATGGTGTTAAAAATTGATCAATTGTTTGCAGACAGTTTGTTCTTTATAGAAAATGAATCTATTTGAGTAATAAGAATTGTCTTATATATATGATGGAAGAAATGCAAGTGTCTTCATAACTTATGTTTACGTCTAAAAGCCGCCTATCCTTTAACCATCCATTGTAACACTCGGCAAAAAGAGGAGAAAATTTATTATGCAGACAGCGCAAATTTTCATTCCACATCTTGTCTGCATAATCGGGCCCATTCAGAGATTGTTTTTGTCAAGAAGAAGGTGATATGCCAGTCTATATGGCAGGCCTGGTGCTAAGTCACCTCCCCAGTAGGAAAACCTACCGTCACCCGGAAGGCATTCAACATGGTGCAGCCCTTATGCCATTCTTATTATTTTCACCGGACATAACACAATCATCCCACTTGCACGAGTTTTGAATTAATAAAGCCAAATGGACACTCTTAGACGGTGTCGAGATCCAGAGGATAAGTTTATATGAACCTAGCCATACTTAAAATGAATGAATGGAGAGATTACTTTCCTTGTCAGCAAATTAGCATTCATCTGATAGATTTTCATATAAACCAGAAAGAAATATAAAAAGAACTTACCATTTTCAATGTACTGGGTGGTTCTCAAGGGCATCCACATATCACCATCTTCCCATAATATTCACGTCGTGCCATCTTCTTGTAGTATCCTCAGTTGACAAGTGTTAGTGGAGTTAAGTTGATGAAGTGAGCAAGAAATGGAGAGATTTAAAGGTTAGTTTCACATCTGACATTAGTGTATACAATCAAACCTGTGTTAGAGCTCACCTCCGAATAAAGAAACCCTGTGAATAAAGGCCATTCTTTGAAAAACCGTCATTGATTATTTAAAACAATCTAAACTCCGAATAAAGGCCAACGGTCAATAAAAGCCATATTTTATCTTTCCCAAGGGTGGCCTTTGTTCACAGGTTGGACTTAAATTTCTTTTCTGTGTAATAACTTTATACATTGGACACTATTGTTTGAGTTAGTATGAGCGGATGTCATCGTGCAGTCTTTACACACAATATGATCTATCTGTTAGTCAAATTATTTGAGTGCCTGACTGCTTCCCTTATTGTTTGTATTGCAATGATGTACCCACACTCCATATCAATAATATCAATTGCGATGTATATGCTGATTGGTTACATGAGTGCATTCAACTGGATATAAACGTATCGTGCAATGAAATTTTCAGAGTCAAACGAAAAAGAAAGAACAAAATAGACGACGATGCATGAGGTTGACTGGCGGAGGGGATGAGTTGAATAAATTGCAGGACTTAGAGGAAAAGGTAGATAACCGTTAAATGTGCAATTTAACTGACAGTAATTTCATTTGTTTAGAAAATCCAATCATGTCCTAATTGTACAAGAATTGGAACTGTGTATAAAATCAGTTCAGTTCTTAGTATTCTGCGGCCGCGGCCGTGGTCCAGTGGTTAGTGCGCTGGACTTGTAACCCGGGGATCCGGGTTCGAATCCCGGTCGCGGTAAGTCATACCCTTCTATGAATATTTGACAAAAATGTCGATTTTTCTCCATATGCGGAGAACTTGGTCGGCTCCTTGTGAAAGGGTAAGTTAGTACTGGTTAGTACACAGTGCAGGAAAACTGGTTAGGTGTACTGGTCGCCGTATATAACTGAAAAATTGTTGAAACACGGCGTTAAACCCCAGTGACAATAAGTCACATAAAAACAAAACAAAATTTGTATTCTGGTTGTATTCATCCATGGAATCCAAATTATGATGAATTTTGTGTAACTTTCAGATTGTAAATGTTCTTTTTAAGGAAGTAGTAAGTGCGGTAGAAGGTGACAACGATGACCGTAAGTAAATGTGCATTTATTTGCTTGCAGGTAATACTGCACACACCAATGTGAAAAGCCATTGATTTTTTGTAATCATGTCAAATTTTCATGTTGGCACATGAATACAGTGCAACCCTTTAAAGTAGGAAATGATAATATTGATGAGGTCGCTAAATGAGATCTTGCTGTAGCTGGGTTACTGTTCCATATATTCAGTTGCAATTTTTTCATTATAATTGTCATGTGTTTAGAGAGAAATGATCGATGCTAAAATTATTTAGAAATATTTTTTGTTACTGTTGTTAATGTATCATTTTCAATCTACATCCCCATGAACTCCTTGAACTAATCTAGCAGCTTGAACGAATCAAAGGTGCTCGTCCAGTTTTACTCTATTAACAAATAATTAGTTTAGGAGAATTTAAAATCACGTGCAAGTCGTGATAATGTCTGTGTAAAAACATTCGATCATATGGATGGAATTTCATTGACCTTTGACTTGTAGCAGAAAGAAAATAGTCACAGACGACAGTTAAATCAGACCAAATGTACGTACAAGAGAGTTATTAAGTATCAAACTAGTTGGTTTGGTTGAAGGATAATATATTACTATCAAATTTACAAAGATCTTGTTCAACGTGTATCATGTAACACGTGATCCTGTCACATGACTTCTATGATTATTCATTCTATATCCATGTGAGGCCGCGACCGTGGTCCTGTGGTTAGTGCGCCGGACTTGTAACCCGGAGATCCGGGTTCTGATCCCGGTCGCGGCAGGTCATACCCTTCTATGAAAAATTGACGAAAATGTGGATTTTTCTTCATAAGCGAAGATGTTGCCGGCTCCTTGTGGAAGGGTAATTTTATACTGGTTAGTAAACAGTTCGGGAAAACTGGTTAGGTGAAACGGTTGCCGTATATAACTGAAAATTTGTTGAAAACCGGCGTTAAACCCTAGTGACAATAAGTCACATAAAAACAAACAAAACATGAGTTGGGACCTCTGTAAAGTAACGTGCAGACATTGAAATAAGTATGTGGTGCATCTTAAAACGATATCCGTGCACACGGTAGTTTCTTGAATTCATATTGTAATGTTTTATTTTAGTCAAATGTAGCGACCATATTGTACCAATGTAGAACAATTTTGCCGACATAGTAACAACATAGTACAAATATAATAGAAACACAGCGCAGACATATAGCAAAATCATAGTACCAACATACTGTCAAAGTTGTTGTCATATTGCAAGAACCTGGTAATAATACAGTACGAATATAGCGCGATACTGATGGTACGTTAGCTCATTATATACCGTCAATTTCAATATGTTTACATTTTCTGGAAGCTGAGAGTTTTGAGTTCAATAAGATTAAAAGATAATATTATGTTGATGAGTACAAAAATAAAACACTAAGGTTGTGGAATTCCGACCTAATAATTAACTGACCGTTTTTGACCATGATCACATCATTCAAAAGCATATTTCTGCAAGATATATTAAATATGTATACATTTTCTGACAGCCGAGAGCTTCATCTTTATTTGAAATATGATTTATAGAAAATCGTTCGGGAAATAAACCCTAGAACCGAGAAATCAATTCCCTTTTTTCTTATTTTCAGAGCAAGGGCCGGAGAATACACTTTATCCCGGGAATACACATTCCCTAAAGTTACTTCCCTTTACTTAAAATCGCCATTTACATAGTTTTCGAACAAGCGTTATGAACAGAGTGTTCTTTTTAGAATAAAATGGTAAATTAATTTTTTAACATTTTAAATTACCTAATTACTGAATAATTAAACGTGGGCTGACAATTTTTCTGCGTATAAGTCTTTGAAAACCCGTAAACGGTACTTCAATCATCAAATGCTCATTAAAGGTAAGCGCTTGCATACCTCTATCTCCCATTTTTCCATTTCTGTCGAACCCCTTGGGGGGATTTAGACAGTCGCGGAGTCAGACACGCATAATTACAATGTGCATCTCAGGCAGCGATAGATTTAAAGCCATTCAATAAATAATCATATTATTTTGCCATGAGTTCAGTATCATATAAATTCACAACAATGGCGTGAAGAGTAATGAACTTTATCATTAATCGGTCAATATTTTTAAAGCGAGCAACAGCATACCAGAAAAATCATTAAAAAACTTATCATGGGATTTATTCCAATGAGTATATTCCAATTGCTTCATGCATCCAGCAATAAATCATGGTGTGACGGAGAACAAGAAATACAATATGTGAACTGTGAAGACGTTTATTTCGTTGATAACAGAGCAAAATCTCAATACCGTTACAAATCATTTACAGTAGTTGTTTACAGGTGCATTGAAATAAAGTAAAATTTTAAAGCAAGCACTGTTTTACAGACTCACATTGCTAATGCATTTCCTAAAGCACGGGTTGAGAAGTCATAATTTATATGCATTATTGGTATAACAATGCTCAAATTTTATTTCTCATTAAAATATATTATGTAGGAGTATATCTAAATTTTGTACGAATGTACTCTTTACAATAATAGTTACACAACTGAGTACAAATAAATTACTGAATTACGACTCATTGACAGAAAAATACCTGCAGAAATGCGATTTCGAAAGAAATGGCAACATGTGTGCTGTAACGGTGATGATTTTCCGTAAAGGTAGATACACTTACGTAATGGTACTGACACGGGAAAAAAGTGAAAAAAAACTAATGTGGAACAAGAACTTCAAATGCAAACAATATTTTGTTCCTTCGAAAACATCAATTTACTCTGCAATAATTAAGTCATAAATCAAGTTTTTACTCTATAAGCTTCCAAATTATTGCGGGTATCTGGCGGTGCCGTGATGTGACCTTCTCTGGTTCCCCAGGTAGGAGCGTGACAATCTTGTCCTGGTTATACCATAACGTATCGTCAAGCAATGGCCAGAAGAATCTGTTATCTCCAACTCTGTGCATTGACTGCAATACATAAAAAGGAAATCTGCATTTAAATGTAAACTATGCCATTGACCTTGGTAAATACTTTACATACTTTTAACAATACATACTTTTAACAATACATCAGATAGACTTTACACAAGGAAATCTGGAAGATCTGTAATTGCTAGGTTTAATCGCAGTCTGATAGATCGTTGTTTACACACATAAGATATCTCACCTTCACCTCAACATCATCCTCATCTACCGACAACACAACACCAGGATAAGGTATTCCATCGTATGATACTACGATATTGCGTCCAACCAACGATTCATCAATCGTAACCACTGTCTCTAACTGAACAGACATCTCTTGTGATGGATTGGATTCAAGTATTTCTCTGGACCTCTGCTACAATGCAACAACCCAATAGTAAAACAATAAACGGTAACCAATTTGTTTTATTACAGCTTGGTAATAACACAGAGTTTATTAACATATACATATATCTGCATATAGAAAAAACAATTATCTTAGAGTGAAATATATTTTCATATGTGTATGTACTTCAAAATACAATGTATAACAAACGTGATGTTGCATTTACCTTTATCTTAAAAACTTATGCAATTTATGTATGAAACATACACAAAAACTATATCTGCATAATGGAATTATACTTTTCCTGATGCTTAATAAAATTATACCTTTCCTGACGGTATTTCATGAGCTATTGGCTGGAAGCATTTACACTAGGATGGATGGGAACAAAAGCAGGAAACGTCACGTGACAGAATGAAGTCAGATTTGATGTCCTCTATGATCAACTGAAACAGATTGTAAACTATGATTTAAGTTTGAATTACACCGGCGCTGTAATTAGTATATGATCATCACTATTTAGACGTTTAGTAATAATAATTTATAGATTTATAATGTCTTTTATAATTTTAATTTGGCCCTATTTCAAATCATTTGTAATAGAGTATGAGCTCAACATAGGTTCTTGGTCGAGTCTAGGCTTAAGCTAGTTTAGCACCTTATTACAAATGGACTAAGAATAATAGTTTTGCTGGGTTTGACGTCCCACAAAAATGATTCAGTCATACGAAGACAGTGTCTGCTTGAGACAATTTATAGTGCTGCCATCACCGCGACATCTTAACGTTGACACTTCAAAATGATACAGCACCCAGTCAAATTATTCTGACACCGGGCTGACAAGTCTTGGGACTATCCTTATATGCTGAATTGTAGACAAGGGAGCTTAACATCTTTGGAATGTCGTGGCCGGGGATCGAACGCACGACCTCCCACTCCGCAGGCGAGCGCTATACCGACTGAGCTACCGGTAATGGTAGGAATAAAAGATTTGAATCAAAATAAATAGTACACGAATGGTTAAATGTGAATTTAGAAATTATTGTATTTTGTAACTTACTTGGTGGATTTTCATGGTTCCAGGTATAGAACGCAAGTTGCTAGGAATCTCGTCTTCGACTGCCTGTACAGCTGAATCATTGACCAAGAAGAGTTTTACTGTTGTATCACCCTGACCCAGAAGCCGCATGAAGTCGTCGGCACAGGCGATGTCATTCTTTCTCACAACTACTTGTTGATCAGCTGCTCTCTTAATTGCGGCGCCGATGCCGTCTGCCGCTCCTTTCCCATGTGATGCCTCAAGAAAGTTCCATGTTGATTTTTTGAATCCATAATGATCGATCTTTTTTTTCCACAAATAAAAATTTTGCTTATTCCTGTATTGTATGGTTGGACCGTCGCTGACAAAATGAATACATGTGAAACGGTTCTTGTTGGTAGCGTATTGAAGCACTGGATGTAGATGGGCCCATATTGCTGCGGGATCGTAGCGCAAACAGTTAGATACAGTGCAAAAACTAATAATTGCATCGCATGTGTATAATACACCTGTGTGGAGAGATAGCATGTTTCGGGAGCCACCAAAGTGCATGGACTGGATTTCTTCAGAGTATTTGCAGGAGTAATTCTCGGAGAAATCGATGTGGGCAACGATCTCTTCGTGAGATAAATTTGCGCGAAGGTATTTCAATGCGTTGTACTGGTTTCTTATGTTAAACACATGACGGCTTGCACGTTGCAGTGCGTTGTTAATTTCCTTTGCCAATACTTCCTTCGTTCCCTGATCTTTCTCCTTTACTGTTTTAGATACTACTCTCGTGCTACTACCTTCATCAATCTTTTCACGTTTCGTTTTCCAGACTTGCCATGTCACCTGTGAACCTTCATCGATGACAAAATTAAAGGGCACTTCCCTATCTCTGCATTGGTCACAGTCCCGATACATACAATCCTTTTGGTTCTCATCGCAAACGATCAGTTTCACCAAGTCATTTATGTTCTTGGTCACAATCATGTTTGATGTGTATGCCGTATTGAGTTTCAGACGCAGATTGTCATGAATTTTACATTCACACGTTTTTCTGTCTTTCTCTTTAGGTTTCACCACCCAGAACGGGCGTAACTTGCAAAACATATCATATGAGACTTGTTTGTTTTCGCTTATATATTTGGTGTGAATACTTTTAATGTCATCCGTTAAAAATCTTAATTGTTTCTTAACCTGTTTTCTGGTTATAGTTGACTTCTTATCAGCAGTCAATCTTGATACATCATCGCGTTCATAAAACTGTTGAATTTTTTCCTTTATTCTTAGTGTCTCAATGCTTGGCTTTCTAAAAGATTTTTCTTGTAAGTGCCTCCTTGAAATATTGGTTGCCTGCCTAGCATATCTGGTAAGGCCATATTGTTTCAAGATTCTCTTACTAGTAATGAGACTTGCAATCATTCTTCTTTCTGAATTGGTTTTGGCATTTCTGTATCTTGCTTTGATGTTTTCTATGGTTGTCTTGTACAACAGGTATGACTTCGTAGGAATTGTCTTTATTGTTTGCTTGGTTTCTTTATTGTGTTTGCTTTCAGTTTTCTTAAGAATTCTATTGTATCTTTTCTTGTATTTTTCAGTCAGACATTCTTGGAGTCTGAGTTTGATTTTTAGTTTAGCATTTTGCCGGTAACATTTTGCTTTTTCATTTTTTCTTTGTCTTTTAATCACTCTTCTTCGTGCTTCTGAGCGTGCATCAGGTACTGGTTCAGGTGAATTTGGTGGTGTCAATATCGCCAATCTTGTCTTTTGTCGCAACCGGTAATTAGCTGAATGCTCTCTCCACTTCCTTCTTGCAATTCTCTTTTCTCTTGGCATCATGATCAATACTGACTTAAACTCACCCTTTTCTTTTCTTCTCTGATTTCTCTCTCTTTCCCTTTGCTTGTACAGTTCATGTGCGTCTGGGTCTGTGCGTTGTCTTGCTCGCCACTGCGCCATCCGCTCTCTTGCTGTGAGCGCCATAAGTTTAGGTTTTAGTTTTCAAACTTAAAATGTCTTTGTGAGTTGCAATAGTATCTGCTAGATCACAAACACGTTTGGCCCAGTCTGTTTCCCTCTCCTCGACACGCTGAGACAACAGAAAACACAGGAGTCGCTGGGAGTTTTCAAGAAGCTTATCAGTTTGATTCAATGATCTCTTATATTCTGGAATTTTAAATATACACATGCAGTTGTAAAAACTATATTGTAAGACTTCAGCAACTGAAGGACTTCACTAATCTGTTTGTGATTTATTCTATTCCAACAGTAATGTATGTATGTATCAAAAAAACGATATTTAATTTCCATTTTTGTAAAGTTGGTACATAAATACCATGACACTTCTCATTATTAAATTCTGACCAATTTGTTCAATTATTTTATGTAAACTCCTCATTACCGTTACATATTTCTCAATACCGTTACGTAACGGTATTGATCTGTAACGGTACTGACGCTACTTCAAACATATGCACTTAAAAACATTGAAGTATAAAAATGGCTACCAGTGGTTTGCTAACAACAAATGATGACCGTTGATATACAACCTGAAACGAAATCTATTAGCTGAAGATACTGATACGATGGGTTTCGGACTGAACGGTAATGATACTAATAATGAGCACTCATGATATATATGATTTTTACCTCTTATTTTCTCGCTAAGATTGTCACTCATGCCGCTCCAGTCGTTTCGTTGTGTCAAAAAAGACCGCGCTTAAAACTTCTATGACGTCATTGCAATGAAGAGTTATCCAGGGAAACAATCCGTGTTTTTCCTTTGTCGTAACGGTAATTACTCTGAATTTTTTTTTGCCGGGACACATCAATTGGCCAATATTTTGAATTTATTTTTTCGTCATTTATAAGAATATGGTATAAATTAATATATAGATGCATTAATAAATGAATAAAAAGGTGAAAAATAAAGATATTTTATATAATCTTTTGCAAATTACAGCGAAAGCATGACACTATATAGAGCGGGACATGCTGTTGACAGCTAAATTTAACATGTCGGCATTATTTAAATTCTGCTGTTTGCAAAACTCGTGAAATTTCCTCTGTCATTAGTATTGTAAAGTTTCATTTGTGATAACAGAATCACATCATACAGGAAAAATGCCGAACATTTGGATTGTCTTGTCACTGAGAACAGCGGGACATATGTTGCTCGTTTTAAAAATATTGACCCTAATGCTTCCAAAAGTGAGAACTTTTAATTTTGTTAAAGAAATAGTATTTCTGAATTCTCTTTTCATAAGAATTCTGTATCCATAATTCACCAACCTTGCATATGAAAGAATGCTCATGAATATAAGTGCTTTTATTAAAGCAGGGGGGGGGCTCCATGGTCAAGTGGTTAGTCTCTGACTAGTAATTACTAGCCCCTCGCTGCTGTGAATTATGATGATTATGAGAAACCAGGAATTATGATTTGCTTTTTACCCAAACTGAAATAATTATAAATGTTATCATTTGCTATATATGGAACAAGTGAGCATCAATTTTGCAGGGTCACTGTGTTGTTAATATGTCATGTTGGGAGAATATGAGATGTCATTGTTACCACGAGAAACATGGGACAAATAATGTTTGTAATCATTTGGTTGTATCTGTGGATTCTCATAATTGATGGTTAATGTGGGTTACATTTAGAATCTATTTCATCAATACAAATAAAACCATGGTTTTGGAATTAATATATGAAACCAGAAATTCTAAAATAATGCAGCGTGCAATGATTTAATGTATGTATCTTGGCAGCCAAGACGCAATATTTAAAATACTAATCCCATGCTGCTTGTTTTTTATAAATGTTAAATAACATTTATTAATTTTTCAGATTGAAGCTATGATGATGGGGTCCATAGACATGCTGTTGAGAAATGTGGCTTGTATTCTCTGTCGTTTGCAGTTTCTTTGCTCAAAATAAGTCCTTGAATCCAAGGTATTAAAATGTATTTGTATATAACTAATTGGATAATTCCATTAGTTCTATAGTGATCATTGAAAAAATATTTTTTGTTTTTTCAGTGTTGGAATCCTCATTTTAGTTCTGGGAACATTGATTTAGTGTTAGGACCATTGCCTTGGTGTAGGGATCCTTGTTTTAGTGTATGGACCTTTACTTTAGTGTTAGGGCCCTTGCTTTTGTGTTAAGATCATTGCCGTGGTGTTAGGATCCTTATTTTAGTGTTGGGATCATTGCTTTAGTGACGTGACCATTCCCATGGTGTTAGGGTTTTAGTGTTGGGACCATTGATAGGATCTTTGTTTTTGTGCTGGGATCCTTGTTTTGGTGTTTGAATCCCTGTTCTAGTGTTTTGATCCTAGTTTTGTGTTTGGATCCTTGTTTTAGTGTTAGGATCGTTGTTTTAGTGTATGGATCATAGAGTTTTGTGTTTTGATCCTTGTTTTAGTGTATGGATCATAGAGTTTTGTGTTTTGATCCTTGTTTTAGTCTTTGGATCCTTGTTTTAGTGTTTTGGTCCTTGTTTTAGTGTTTTGATCCGTGTTGTAGTGTTTTGATCCTTGTTTTAGTGTTTTGATATCTGTTTTAGTGTTTTGATCCCTGTTTTAGTGTTTTGATCATTGGTTTAGTGTTTTGATCCTTGTTTTCTGTTCGGATCCTTGTTTAAGTGTATGGATCATAGAGTTTTGTGTTTTGATCCTTGTTTTAGTGTTAGGATCCTTGTTTTAATGTTTTTTATCCTTGTTTTAGTGTTTTGATCCTGGTTTTTAGTGTTTTGATCTGTGTTGTAGTGTTTTGATCCTTGTTTTAGTGTTTTGATCTCTGTTTTAGTGTTTTGATCCTTGTTTTAGTGTATGGATCCTTGTTTTAGTATTTTGATCATTGTTTTCGTGTTTGGATCCTTGTTTTGTGTTTTGATAATTGTTTTAGTGTATGGATCCTTGTTTTAGTGGTAGGATCCTTGTTTTAGTTTTTTTATCCTTGTTTTTGTTTTTGATTCATAGAGTTTTGTGTTTTGATCCTTACTTTTGTGTTTTGATCCTTGTTTTAGCGTTTGGATCTTTGTTTTGTATTTTGATCTGTGTTTTAGTGTATGGATCCTTGTTTTAGTGTATGGATCCTTGTTTAGTGTTACGATCATTGTTTTAGTGTTTGGATCCTTGTTTTGTGTTTTGATCCTTGCTCTTGTGTATAGTTCCTTGTTTTGTGTTTTGATCCTTGTTTTAGCGTATGGATCCTTGTTTTAGTGTTTTGATCCTTATTTTTGTGTTTTGATCCTTGTGTTAGTGTTTGGATCCTTGTTTTTGTTTTTCGATCATAGAGTTATGTGTTTTGATCCTTGTTTTAGTGTTTGGGTCCTTATTTTGTGTTTTGATCCCTTTTTTTAGTGTATGGATCCTTGTTTTAGTGTTTGGATCCTTGTTTTAGTGTCAGGATCCTTGTTTTGTGTTTTGATCCTTGTTTAATGTTTGGATCCTTGTTTTAGTGTTAGGATCCTTGTTTTAATGTTTGTTTTATCCTTGTTTTAGTGTTTTTGATCCTGGTTTTAGTGTTTTGATCCGTGTTGTAGTGTCTTGATCCTTGTTTTTGTGTTTTGATCTCTGTTTTAGAGTTTTTTGATCCTTGTTTTAGTGTTTTGATACCTGTTTTAGTGTTTTGATCATTGTTTTAGTGTATAGTTCCTTGTTTTGTGTTTTGATAGTTGTTTTAGTGTTTGGATTCTTGTTTTGTGTTTTGATCCTTGTTTTAGTGTTTTGATACCTGTTTGAGTGTTTTGATCATTGTTTTAGTGTTTGGATCCTTGTTTTTTTTTAGTTTTGATCCTTGTTTTTTTGTTTGGATCCTTGTTTTTGTGTATGGATCCTTGTTATAGTGGTAGGATCCTTGTTTTTGTGTTTTGATCCTTGTTTTTGTATCATAGAGTTTTGTGTTTGGATCCTTACTTTTGTGTTTTGATCCTTGTTTTAGTGTATGGATCCTTGTATTAGTGTTTTGATTTATTTTTGTGTTTTGATCCTCTGTTAGTGTTTGGATCCTTGTTAAAGTGGTAGGATCCTTGTTTTAGTGTTTTGATCCTTGTTTTTGTTTTTGGATCATAGAGTTTTGTGTTTTGATACTTACTTTTGTGTTTTGATCCTTGTTTTATTGTGTGGATCCTTGCTTTAGTGTATGGATCCTAGTTTTGTGTTTTGAATCTTGTTTTAGTGTTTGGATCCTTGTTTTAGTGTTAGGATCCTTGTTTTGTGTTTGAATCCTTGTTTTAGTGTTAGGATCCTTGTTTTAGTGGCACTACCATTGAGCATACTTCATCTGTAAAGTACCTTGGAGCAACTTTAGATCAGTTTTTATCTTTTTGTATCATGGCACATGCTATTATAAAAAAGGTCAATGCTAGATTAATGTTTCTCTTCAGCATGCAAAAAAACTTTTTGCTTCATTTCTAATTCAATGCCACTTTGATTATGCATGCACAATTTGGTATATAGTTTAGCAAAGTCCTTACAAAAAAATCACTTTGTTCAAAATAGACTGATAAGATTTGTATTAGGTCTCGATTCTAGAGCTCATATTGGTCCAGTTCAGTTCAAATCTGTTGGCTGGTTACCTGTTTCTGAAAAAAGTTGATTATATTATCTATCACATATTTTTAGGACAAGACATGGTTTATCCCCCCATTACCTTGAAGAAAATTGTATTCTGCAGAATAACATCCATTCATACAATACAATTCTTAGTCACAATGGTGCATATGCTCTCCCTAAAGTTAAAAGTTATGGCTGTAAGACGTTTAGTTACATTGGTGCCAAGTTATGGAACAACTTACCATCCACCTTAATTTTATTGAGTGATTTATTTTCTTTTAAGTTAGGTGTTAAAGAACATTTTTTTAAATAATCTGACATAGTTTTATTGTTAATACTGACAGATACTTCAGCATTATTCCATAGTTTAAGTTTTCATTTTGATATTTAATATTTATGTTTGTCAACTGTGATAACAGCTAGTCTTCTTTTATTGTGTCTTATGTGATATTAATTACTTTACTTATTTATTATTTTTAACATTCATTCATAATCATTCATTGATGCATTATTTCATTATTTATCTACTGATATTAATTATTTTTAGTGCATATATATTTTTTCTACTTTAATTATATTTTATAATTATGTTCTTAGTAACTTACTCTTAATCTTACTAAATTTCATTCTTATTTATTTTGAAAAATTTGCCTCTTGTCATGCCACAAAACATGAGGACCACAGTGGAAATAAGGGCTTGCTCTTTTTTGTGTCATCTTTGGCATTAAATCTACCTACCTACCTACATCCCCTTCTGCCTACCTACCCACCTACCTACCTACCTCCATTCTATTTAAAAGGTGGATGGGATGATTTGCCTACTCATATTGTATGAGGCAATGTAGTCCCCAACAAATCCTGACCCAGCCAGACAGGCAACTAAATAATTCAGCTTCATCTTACAATAAAAGGCCCTTGTCCACTGAGATAGTAATTTTTCATTGTCCTATCAGAAGGTGTTTGGTCAAGATTGAATATTGAGTGATATTTATACATATGAACATTTTTATGTTACCTGCAAAACAATGTATTCAGTACTATTCTTAATCTGAGTAACATGATGTTTATTTGTCTGACAGATTGATGTATCAGTATTTATGGTATTTGGTCATGTTTCAGAGAAGAACCATAAGATCATAAAGAATTCCTCCACAGCATGGTGCATAACACTTTTCACCAGGTCAGATAGATTGAATCTTCATCAAACTTTGTCAGAACGTTCGTTTTAATAATATCTAGTTTGAACATGGGTCATCTGGGGTCAAAAAGCAGGTCACCAGGCCAGATCATAGAAAAACCTTGTTAATGCTCTAGGAGTCACCGTTTTGATTGGATCTTCACCAAACCTTGTCAAAATGATTGTTTTAATGATATCTTGGGTAAGGTAAAACATGGGTGATCTTGGGTCAAAAACTAGGAAACCAGGTCAAATCATAGAAAAATTTTGTTAACACTTTAGGGGTCACAGTTTTGATTGGATTTTTGTTAAACTGTAGTAAAATGTTTGTTTTCATGATGTTTTGGACTGGTTCGAACATTGATCATCTGCGGTCACAAACTAGGTCAATAGGTCAAATCATAGAAAAACCTTCTTAACACTCTAGGGGTCTGAATCTTTGTACTTATGATATCATGAACAGGTTTTAACATGGGTCGACTCAGGTTAAAAACTAGGTCACCAGGTCAAGTCGTTACTGAGGTGAGCGAAAAAGGTCCATCTTGGTCCTCTTGTTGTTATTTAGCTGTATATACTCGAACATTAGTCAACTTCACTCATAAGTCTAGGGTGATATTTGTGGTGAAAAGATCATATTTAACCTTGATCTGTGCTTAAGTCAAGAGTGCATTTTTGCTGCAGCTAGAACTAAAATTATTCAGTCTCAGCCATGTATTTGAAATCGAAGTAGATTTCAACAAAAGGAAGTTATTTTTAAACTTTTTAGCTCACCTGAGCACGTAGTGTTCGGTGAGCTATAGTGATCAGTCAGTCTACCCTGGCGTCCGCCGTCCACACCTGGGGGTTGTTAATGCTCTAGTGATCACACTTTTGAGCGAATCTTCATCAGACCTGGTCAGAATGTTTGTCTCAATGATATCTTGGACAAGTTCGAACATGGGTCATCTGGGGTCAAAAACTAGGTCACCAGGTCAAATAGAATGGAAAATTTGGACCACCCTAAAATCACAGATTTGATTGGATCTTCATTAAACTTTGTCAGAATGTTTGTATTAATGATTTTGTAAAATTAGGTGAATATGGGTCATCTCTGGTCAAAAACTAGGTCACTAGGTCAGCACACCGGAAACCTTGTTAATGCTCTAGAGGTCGCAATTTTGATTGAATCTTCATCAAACTTTGTCAGAGGGTTTGTTATAATAATCTTGGACAAGTTCAAACATGAGTCATATGGGGTCAAAAACTAGATCACCAGGTCAAATTATAGAAAAACCTTGTTAACGCTCTAGGGGTCACAATTATGATTGGATCTTCACCAAACCTTGTCAAAATGCTTGTCTTGATAATATACTGATTAAATTTGAACATGGGTCATCTGGGGTCAAAAACTAGATCACCAGGTCAAATCATAGAAAAACCTTGTTAACGCACTAGGGGTCACAGTTATGATTGGATCTTCACCAAACCTTCTCAAAATGCTTGTCTTCATAATATCTAGATTAACTTTGAACATGGGTCATCTGGGGTCAAACACTAGGTCACTAGGTCAGTGCACCAGAAAAACTTTTTAATGCTCTAGAGGTTGCAATTTTGATTGGAGTTTCACCAAACTTTCTGAAAATGCTTGTCTTAATGATATCTTGCTTAAGATTAAACATGGGTCTTCTGGGGTCAAAAACTGGGTCACCAGGTCAAATCATGGAAAAACCTTGTTAGCGCTCTAGGGGTCACAGTTTTGATTGGATCTTCACCAAACCTTATCAAAATGATTGTCTCAATGATATCTTGCTTAAGTTTGAACATGGGTCATCTGGGGTCAAAAACTAGGTCACCTGGTCAAATCATAGAAAAACCTTGTTAGCACTCCTGGAGTAACAGTTATGATTGTAGGTAAACAATCCTAGTCAAAATGCTTGTCTTAATGATATCTTGGACAGGTTTGAATATGGGTTATCTTGGGTAAAAAACTAGGTCACCAGGTCAAATCTTTGGAAAACCATGTTAAACATCTATAGGTCACAATTTTGATTGGAGGTTCGCCAAACATTATTAATATGGATGTCTTAATGATATCTTGGTTAAGTTTGATCATGGATCATCTGGGATCAAAAACTATGTCACCAGATCAAATCACTGGAAAACCTTGTTAACCTTCTAGAGGTCGCTGTTTTGATTGGATTTTTGTTTAACTCTGTCAGAATGTTTGTATTAATGATATCATGAACAGGCTTGAACATGGGTATATTCAGGTTAAAAACTAGGTCACCAGGCCAAATCACAGGATTACCATAAAAGTTGCAATCTTTACTCAGGTGAGCGAAAAAGGGCCATTTTGGCCCTCTTGTTTGGTTGTTTGCCCAAAAGTTGAGCTGAATTTTATGGACAATCTCAAGACAATTTGTTTGGTCCACTTAAGGTCTATTTATGGTTACCCCAAAGTTTCATGAAGCGCTGGAGAAGTGAAAGTTAATTTGAATGATCACAAAATCATCTTTGTTATGTATTGGAATAACATTTTTGTCCATTTCTGTTGTACTAACTGTTCAAAATGAATTCATGCACTGATAGAGTTGCAGTAATTTAGCAGAGACCAGAACATTGTGAGAATGTCGTTAAAATTTAAATTTAAAGACAGAAAATTTGTTACATAAATTCTTTCCATGAAGGTATTAAAACTCACTATCTTTCATTTTTACTGCACTTATAACATGGATGATAAAGTCAATCAATTATCTGAAGGACTGAGTCAAGTCATATATTTGTCATACATATTGTTATTGTTATTTAGAAAACAAGGAAATAAACTTAGAAGATTAATGATGTTTGCCTGGCCGTGTTTGTTGATGAGAATTGTATTTATCCTGCCACAAAGTATCAGGGCCATTTACTGCTGTCTCATATCATCACTAAGTTTGCTATTCACAAAAGAATTGTGCTACAGGTAAGGATTGTAGATATGATTGTATTATAAGACTTTTTAATTGATCAAGTTCCACTTAATAAGATAATGTCTAATAAGATAATGTCCAAGTGTTTGATCTGATGTCACAGCATTATTTTGCTGACTTTAACTTAATTGTGAAACTCACATGCTGTAATTTATATTAATTGATTAATATGTTTTATGGGTTACAAAACAGAATGTATTTCTGTTTTATGGATTGTAAAAGTGGGTAAGAATAATGTATGTGGGTGTAGATAATCATAGTGTGTGAGGATAATGTATATGGGTGTAGATAATCAAATTGTGTGAAGATAATGTATGTGGGTGTAGATAATCATAGTGTGTGAGGATAATGTATGTGGGTGTAGATAATCAAAGTGTGTGAGGATAATGTATGTGGGTGTAGATAATCAAATTGGGCATGGATCCTTAACAGTCCACTTATAAAAATTGTCTGCTAGGCCATTCTTAAAAATGTGTTGGTTTGCAGTTATGCAACAGACTCATGCAAAATCAGGTAACCTAGAAACATCTTCAGCAATTGTGCCGAAAAAAAGCTTTTTTCTTTATTGCACCTATCGGTACAAGAATATGTAGTATTAAAAAAACTTAAGTCTATCTATCCATGGTTTAAATGTTTTGCCTGCTTATAAAAGTTGTCATTTATATATTAAGTAGGGTGCTAGATTGTTGGTGAAACTGTTTTGATAGGATGAACACTACATTATGATATGTTACTACATATATATGATAAAAAATTATATACAATACATTGCAGGTCTTCCATAGTTTACTGAAGGCTAACGGTGTTGAAACTGGTGCTATGGTGAGACAAGCTTTAGAAATACTTACACCAGCTATGCCTGGCAGAATGGAGGATGTAAATGTAAGAAAACCTGGATTGTAATATTCTCACATTTAAAGGACATTTTACTTATAATTTCACTAAAATGAGTAATTTCAGTGAACTAATATTTTTTTTGTTTTGTTAACTGATGTTTTATTCAGCTGAATATTTTTACATTGAAATAATTCTGTTTTAGTAAGTTTTTATACTTTCAGATCTGTTTTAATGATGTCATTGGACATGATATAAAAATATTTTATTTATTCATAGGGTATGTTAATTCATTGGACCAAGAAGATAATTGTAGAAGACGGACATTCTGTAGCACAGTTAGTACATATACTACAACTTGCTGTACAACGCTTCAAGGTATACTATCCTGTAAGACATCATCTCATACAACATATGGTGAAGTCTTATATGTTTGAATCAAGACTTTTCTCAAACTCATACCTCAGAAAGGATACAGAATATATGTTAACAAATATAGGTCTAATCATTTTGGCAAACTTGATTTGGTGTTTTTAGCAAATTCAGCCCTGATGGACAATTTCTTGCCAAAGTCACTCTTTTCTGCTTGTACATTTTTTGCTTGGGTTTAACATCATACCAACAACCTGAATCATTTGACAATATTTCCTGCCTTTATGATGGAAGAAGACACTGAGTGTACACCTTTGTAGCTTCCTCACTAGAAAAATTTGGTCCCTGGTGTGATTTGGACTCACAGCAGTGATGGGTTGATGATTACTTATTGATGACTTTAACCACTCAGCCACAGTGATTCTTTATAATTGTACAAATAAGATATGTTTATTTAGTTGTAAATCATGCGCTAAAGTTGTGTTTTCTGTTGTTTCCAGGCAACCGCAGGACACAGAAAATTAGGTCTAGATTTAGCTGAGGTTATCATTAAATGGGAAATACAGAGAATCAAGGAAGATAAGGACAATGCTGAGGTACATTAAATCTACAATTGAAATACAGACATTTTCACATCATAACACTCAAGCTCCCCCTGTTTTAATTCTATGTTTTTGTGGCTCACTGGATGGATACTAGAATGCAAAGGAAGTACTCTAAAGTGCCACCTATTATAACTCTGACAATTCAAGGAAGATTATAAGAAAGATAACTCAAATAATGAATTGTTAATGTTTTACTTCATTTATCTCCCTTACATTCATCCACTCCAAAGTACTACTGAATTATGTGGGCTAGTGGTTAGTGCAATGGACTGGTAACCCAGTGATCTGGGTTCGTATCCCAGTCGCGGCAGGTCATACCCTTCTTTGAAATTTGACAAAAATGTTGATGTTCCTCCAAATGTGGAGAAAATGCCTACTCTTTGTGGAAGGGTAAGTTAGTACTAGTTAGTATACAGTCCAGAAAAACTGGTAAGGTGAACCGGTCACTGTGTATAACTGAAAAATAGATGAAAAACGGCATTAAACCCCAGTGACAATAAATCTCATAAAAACAAGACAGAAATAATTGTGACTCATTGTAAATGACACTTGATCACATTGACCCATTTTATCTGTGTATATGTCTGCTTACATTCACTCTAAGTTACAAAACTGAATTATTTTTGGTTCTGGTATTTGTTCAAAATGCTATGACAGTTACAAATTTTGACTAGATTTATGTGTTTAAAAGCATTAATCTTCTCTTTTTGGTTTATTGAGGGGTCTGTTGATGGTTACCCTACTTCAGTGGAATAAGCCAGTTCAGTTGATCCACTGGGTGATGTGAAGAAAACCAGGTATTCTTCACCAGGTGCTGTTGGCAGCCCTGATCCTGCAGCAAGCAGAAACCGGCAAACCTATAGATAAACACTTCTGTGATGGTGTAGTCAAATATCTGCTGAGAATTGCTTGTCAGGTAATAAAATAATACAAAATTAATTTATTAAAATTGTTAGAAAGGCTACTCTTAAGAAAATATTTGTTTAACTTGTTAAGTTATTAAAAGAATGAAATAATCATAGATTATTTGCTTCTTTTTTCCAAAAGTGTTTTTACTAATAGCAATGCAGCTTTGCACAAACAACACAAAAGGGATATTGAAAGAATTTTAACATAAGGCCTGAAAAAATACTTGTATTTTTTGCTACTGACTTAGCAGAATCTAACAGTAAAATCCAAAGTACAAAACATATTTAGGGAACAAATCATACTTACTAAGTATGAAAGGTATGTTTAGAAAAAAAGTTAAGAATGAACAGTTCTGTGACCTACCTTCCCTATTTAGAGGCAGTCAAGTAACTGTAAACATGACTCTTTTTTCCTTTCTCATGATAAATGTTTTATGTACATATTCTTGTAGGTCAGTGAAGTCCCTGGGTCACCTGGTGAGATCTTGTCCAGGAGATTCGTCACTCTACTCAAGATGGCATTAAGACCTGATGTCTGGCCAAATGCTGAGCTTAAACTGGCCTGGTTTGATAAATTACTGAACACTGTGGAGAGTCAAAAGCCCAACTTTGACAACATCTGTACAGCATTAGAATTGCTGTGCTTCCTGTTTACAACACTGGTTAGTGGTTTATTTTAGAGTGTATCAATCGATGATAACACAATGTTTCAATTAATATATTTTACTTTTGTTAAGAGTCACCATTCATGTGTTCACCTTATCATTTGGATCACCTCTGATTTAATCACCTATAATTCACAGTAGTAAAAACATTTGTGCTCAAACTCACAACCTCCTGTTTTTGGTGACCTTGACTTGTTTTATTTATTCATCTTACCCTTTATCAGTTTCAAAGTGTGGCCATAAAGTCTTATGTGGAGTGACTTATATGTATGAATTGATCTCTTACCTTATAGTTCAATCTTTGCCTAGCTTGCAAAGCCATTTTACTATTGAAGTAAAAATTACACTAGATGATGCTTAGAATGTATATTTATTTATTTTTTTTCAGAATAAGGATAAGATATTGGCTAGCTTTAAGCCTCTGCAGCTGCTTGTATGGATTGCCCTAACACCAAGGTGATACGTGGAGTACACAGTCTACTTTTACACTTGATCAGTTTCTTCCCAACAGAACTAGTCAACTCTAATGTTGCGTCGAGATACGAAGAACTAGAATGTTTATATGCTTGTGTTAGTAAAGTTGTGTATGAGGGGTTGACGAACTACTACAAGTGAGTAAATATTTATCCCTGTCTGCGTTAATAGTAAACTAGAATTCTGCAGAGTGGTGCAAATACTTGTCTGTTTTACATGGCAGCAATGGGAGCCACATTTGAGATTTCAAGTTTGAACATGATAGGGTATAATTTTGACCAAAATGCTAAGTTAAAAGGGGGCCTAACTTCAAAAATATAGCTTTCAGAATAATGCCCCCTGTCTTGCCACTGCGCCTTGTCAGATAATCAAGTATTCAAGTGTTGTGTTGATATCTTTTAAAGTGTATGAGTAATGGGCTTCATTAAAGTTTTTGTACAAGGAGGACGACAATGATAACACAGCGATCATAATAGCTCAACTTTTTCATCAAAACAGATGAGTAAAAATGAAGAATGGAACTCACTGAGGATCATTATCCATAATTAGTTGTGCTACATTCTTGATAAATGGTTTGAAGAATTGATAGAATGGAAGAATTAAGAATTAGAATGATAGTTTTTTATGTTTTTGTATTCCAGAGCTGCCAATGGATCAACACCAGAGTTATTTAGTACGCTGATGATACTTAAAGCTGCTTGAATACATAACCTGTGCTATATTGATAGATTAATTCCAACATTTATGAAAGTATTAACAAAGATGGCCAGAGAACACCTGGCACCAAGCACACTGTAGCCAGCCCAGGTAGAAAAAATTCTTCCCTGAATGATTATGTCTTTTTTTTTTAAAGTTGTCTGTTGGATGTTAAACCCAACTGGCTGGTTTCATTAATATATGTTAATATGTTAATTTTCAATGCTTGCAACAAAGTTAAATCTAGATTTCCTTTAAACTTGGCTTATGTTCATGACTAAAAGAGTTCTCTCCCTTGATGATGTGAGCTTTAGCATGAGTGTGTTTGGGGCATCAGAAAGCATAATAAGTCTGGAAATTAACTAATCCAACATTTATAACATCAAACTAAATAAAATTTGATTTGAAGTTTGAAAGTGTATTTGCAATTGCCCAGTAAAAATGCTGTCTGCCGTCTTGAAAATATAGAAGAACTTTCAAAATTTTAATGCTAATACAACCACTTGCATAAATTAATACATCTCTGAAAACAAGAATTCTTAGAAAAACAGCATTCTCAGAAAACCAGAATTCTGGCCCAGTTCAGAAGGGTTTAAGCTTCCAAGGGTGGTCCCGTACCATAAGAACAGCCTTAATTTATTTCAAAAAATGTATGTAGGTTTGTTGACTAGTTCTATATGTTCTACAATGATATTGTTCTATACTTTCAGTCACTAATGAGTTGTTAATATTGAGTTTAGATCTTGTGAAGAACAGTGTTGTTGTTATGTCTATGGAAATGAGAGTTTTATTGGACAGATACTTGTAAGGGTTTCAAGTTAATTGGATCAGGATTCATTTTATTAGGTACTGTAAAACCTAAAAACTGAAAGTCGGATCCTTTCAGGAATGGGCCAAAAGTTTTTCTGAGAATTCCGGTTTTCAGAGAACTAGTGATTACCTAAGAGAAACGGGACATGAAAAATTGTCAGATTTCAGAGAATTCTGGTTTTCAGTCCAGTTTTCAGGGGGTATATTGTTCCTGTTCCACTGTTAACTTGCTCTTACAATAATATATTAATATTTTAATTGCACAAATGAGAATAGAGCTTTGTCAAGTCATCATATTGGGGTGTAACCTGTTTTATGGTTACTGCATTTTTTTTAGAATATAGACACATATTTTTGTTTGAATTTTGTCTTCATAAAAGATTGAATATTATGATTGTTGTTATCTTGGATTATGTCAATTATCATTGTTAAAAGTTTTCCAGAACTTTCCGGTACCTCCTGTTTTTCCCAGGTCCAGGCCTTTCTGTTTATTAATGTTTTCGTGGGACCGAAGTTAAGATTTCCGTTTTTTTTTTTAATTTTAAACTTTCACCTATGAATTATTAAAAGACTTCATTCAGCAACGATAAATCACAGTAAAATTTCTGTCTGACTTGCTTAGTTTAGACATTGCTAGTTATTCAAAGACATGGTAAAATACTGAAGTACAGTGTAGAGTTAAGTTGTTTCTCATGTGTGTATGTGTAAAATTGTTGTTTTTTTTTCAGTATCTGGGTAGGACTCACAACCTGTGGTACAGATGTTGTTTATTGTTGGAACAGATACAGCATTGGATAATGGTGCTTCTGGATTGGTAAAACGTGGTGGAGCCAGTGAATATAAGTTTGAACCTTCTAATAATGTGACTTGTACTTATTACTGAAGGAAGAATGTATGTGGGTGGGTCTATGGTAGAAACGAGCAAAGTTTGCCGAGACCAACACCATCATTGCTTATGAACAACATAGATTCTTTGAGCAATCCCAGAATGCCTATGAAGCTGTAAGTTATAAATGCTTACATTTTTGATTTTTTGAAAATTAGATGGACTTTAAAGGATTCTGTCGCCGTATATAACTGAAAAATTGTTGAAAAACGGTGTTAAACCCTTGTGACAATTAGTCACATAAAAACAAAACAAAACAAAGGATTCTTTTTTATTTCAAGCTCATTTAAATAAAATGTAGTCACTGTGGATAATTTGCAAGGCTAAAGTTTTATGCTTTGAAGATAATTTGCTATATATGAATGATAATTGTTCATATATTTCTATGTTTAGTTTATGTATAAAATAGATGGCAAATTATTTATTTATGAAGAGACTATAATTATGTATCTAATCATGACAGAATTAAAGTATTGTTTTTTGATATTTTAGGCCACAGTAAAAGCCAAACTAGACCATAATTCTGGTCCAGCCACGCCCACTTTTATACCTGAATACAGATTGTAGGAGGATCATTGGATCAGGTAAATGATAACATGTATGGTAACCCTGACTTTAAGTGAGCTCAAATAGAGCGATTATTTAAAACAGTAAAGTATTTATTTTATTCCCAAACATACAGTTCTTTATTTCGTTGTTATAGATATTGTGAAATAGGAATATAATGAAGTATTCATTGTGGTCTTGCAGAATTCACTATAATGATGTTCAACTGTATTCTTGAAAATATTTATTAGTATATGTGATATGAATATTACAAATTTTACAAAAATCTGCAATGAAACAATTTTTTTCTCCTGAATTTATTTGCATTGATGAATTTTGACTTCAATATTACAATGTTATGACCAATTAGTTGTATGATAGTGAGAGAGAAAGCGATTTCCACCATAAACATGGAGGGTTAGCAGGGAAAACTCTTCAAACCCTCCATGTTTACAGGGAAATCTCCCTACTTTTCATCTCCTTTCTACACCACAAAACATGGAGGAATCCCCCTTATACATATCCAAATCCTACATCCTCCATCTATGTGGGGAAAACCACACACACCTAACCTTCGCTCTTGCAAAATTTTAAAAACTTTTATAAATTTTAAAAATCCAGAATTTTAAAAATCCTGATAATTCTTAGCCACACACACCCAACCTCCACCAATTCCTACCAACCTCCGCCAGACCGCCTGGCGAAATTTTTTTTTCTAAAACTTTTATAAATATGGGGAGAAAACCTTCTCATATTTATAAAAAAATGGAGCATTTTTCCTTTTTTAAAATCGATACGCGTTCTGGTTATAACGGTTTATAATACAACCTTATGTGCCCTTTAGCGGCAAACTTAAATTCGTCGTACGTTAAAGGGTATATTCTGATCGTCGTGTCCGACGAAGTAATATAGAATGACCACATTTTATTAATTATTCCTTTTTCGATTTTCGAGGCGGTCCCAAAATATTTGTGTTCTTCCATCACCCAGGTTCCGTGCCGTACAAATGTTCATCGCCTACAATAACGGGGTACGCTACTATATCGTTAAATAGCGTTTGTGTTCGGCGTTTTAACGAAGGCTGATGTGAAAAAGTTGTGTCGTTGATTTTTTATTATCGGTGATAACAACCCGGTTATCTTCTTTTTGTTTTATATTAATCATAGTATCCGCGCTAACGTCGAGCGAAAATAAAAGAATATCTAATACATGTAGTTTATTTTTAAGAATTTTTATATCCGATTCCAATTGTAAAATTTTGGTATTATTTCCTACGACGGCTCTACCCACATCCATCAGATCGGATTCAGATCTTTCTCGTCTACAATTTTTTCCAATTCTTTCTTTAAATTTTCTACCCCCTTCTCAATATCTCTCTGTAATTTCCGTTCGATTTTATCCTCAATGGTTTCGCCATCCAACGCCCATTCTTTCTTAAGTTCATTCAGTTCAGTTTCCATTTTTTGTTCGTCGACATATCACCCCCAAGTGTTCTTTTACCGTCGTCACAAAGGTTTTACCAATTTCTGTCTTTGCTCGTTCCAATTCATTCTCGTCTACGTACGTTTTCAACTCTTTTTTAAGACTTTCTACCCCTTTTTTTACATCACCCTGTAATTTTTGTTCAACCTTATCTTCGATGGTTTCATCGTCTTTCGTCCACTCCCTTTTTAGTTTATTTAGTTTAGCTTCTAATTTTCGTTCGTTGATGTAATCTCTGAGATTTTCGTTTATTCTCGTTACCAAGGTTTTACCAATTTCCCTCTTTGCCCGTTCCAAGCGTAGCCGTAGTTCATTCTCATCTACGTACCTCTCCAATTCTTTCTTTAAATTTTCCATTCCTTTTTTACATCTCCCTGTAATTTCCGTTCGATTCTATCCTCGATGGTTTCGTCATCCAACGTCCATTCTATCTTTAGGTTTTCCAGTTTGGTTTCCAAATTTCGTTCGTTGATATATTCCCTCAAATATTCTTTTATTTTGTTGACAAAAGTTTGTCCAATTTCCGTCTTTGCTCGTTCCACTTCGTTCTCGTCTACGTACGTTTCCAACTCTTTTTTTAGACTTTCTACCCCCTATCAGCCAATGTATCTTTTGTATCTCTTAATTCGCGTTTTTGTTTATCTAGTCCGTAATCACGCACCATCTTGTTTCCCCGTTTTATCACAAATGCCTTGCTCTCTGCATCATCTCCGTCTGTGGGGTACCAAGATTCGTAATATTTTTTCCAAACATATCGATTCTCCCTCTTCTTAGAAAATTGTTACTTATATAAGATAAAGACACGTCAGAATCTGACACGTGAGTTTTAGGCATTCGTCCAAATTTATCGACGGGCATTTTTTATAACGAGAACACTTATTTTAATTCCGTTATAATTGAGGGTTTTCCCTCCGTCAAAAATCATCCACACAAAATTTTAAAACTTTTATAAATTTAAAAAAAAATCCTGAAATTTTTATTTTTTGACAAAAAATATTTCATGATCACATTTTTCACGGTTATAAAATATGTTTTAGTTTAGCATCACACCATGGTATAAAATAATTTTATAGAAGAATTGTCTGAAAATTTATATTGTTTGTCTATATGTCTTCATATAAGTCTATGAATAATATTTCTAGACTGAGGTGTTTTCCTTCTAATACTTCTATATATATTGTGTCTTTTATTTCTCCCGTGGCAACAACTTTACTCCCTTCCTTCTTCCAATCACTTTTTAACTTTTCTAGTATCGTTTTCTCTTTGGATTTTGTTAGCGGGGCATCTTTATCACTTCTCCACCGTATTAAGTCTATTTTTGGGGCCGCGGGTGTGTGTATAGGTTGAAATCTACTATATTTTAATCAAATATTTATAATTACCCGGTGTCCAGTGGAAGTGTTGCTTTTGGGTCCTCATCCTTACTAGCTTTTATATCAAAATCTACGCACTTATTTGTTATTTTAAAGGCGCCCCATAGTCTTTTGCCTCTGTAAGCGTTTTTTGTTTTTGGGTTGAATAAAAAATGACCATGCTCCGGCCCATAATTATATTCCACACTGTTTTTTTTTGTTGTTTTATTTCAAGCGCGAAAAGGAGAATTGGTGGTAGGTAACTGACCTTTTTTTAAATTTATTTTGATCTGATTCCAATTGTGAAATTTTGGGGCTGACTTAACTTTTAGATTTTTTATATCTGATTCCAATTGTAAAATTTTGGTATTATTTTCTACAGCGGCTTTACCGACATTCATCTTTATTTTTTCGATGATTGGATTAAAATCTTTCTCATCTACAAATTTTTCCAATTCTTTCTTTAAATTTTCTATCCACTTCTCAATATCTTCTTGTAATTTCCGTTCGATTTTGTCGTCAATGGTACTACCATCCAACGCGCATTCTTTCTTAGTTTATTCAGTTCAGTTTCCATTTTTGGTTCGTCAATATACTAATATCCTTCCAAGTGTTCTTTTATCTTCTTCACCAATTTTTCCCCAATTTCCGTCTTTGCCCGCTCTAATTCAGTCTCGTCTACGTACGTTTCAAATTCTTTTTTCAGACTTTCTACCTCCTGTTCAATATCAATTTTTCAGTTTTTCTTCTATTTTGTTTTCCAGATCCACCGACGAATTTTTATATCTTTTAATTCACGTTTTTGTTTGTCAAGAGCATAATCTCGCACCATCCTGTTTCCACTATTATCATAATTGCCTTGTTTGCCGCATCACCCGCATCCGTCGGCGCACCGAGATTCGTAATCTTGTTTCCGAGCATATTAATTTCCCCGCGCTTTATAAAGTCAGCCTTTACGTCCGTTTTAGGCATTCGTCCAAATTTATCAACAGGCATTTTTTTAATTAGTCTCGTCGGCTTTTATTTAAAACGTATAATACAACTGCCCGCAAATTACTGACCCTTTCGGTTGCGTTTGTTCAACGTTATAAATTTTTTTATAGTTTTAGATAATTTATAATTTCTACAAGCGGTTGCACGCCATAACCATCAAAATATTTTTTTTATTTTCCTTTTTAATCCAACAAACTCAATGCGTGCCACCTGCGTCGGAAGATCCAATTTCATCATTCGGATTCGAGTCGTCCAAATTCAATATTCCACACTCCTTTTTCCAAGGGCATTTAATACGTATAAATACGCCCCTAAAATTGGGTATTCTTAATTTCTTTACCGCCTCCGTCAATTCGAAATTGTTGAGCGGTTTGTTGGGTAAAATCGCTTTCCCGATCGAGATATTAATACATGTATTTTATTAATGGTTTTTATATTTTTTAACCACATTTTTCGCGGTAATAGAATAAAAATTTGACGATTTTGCGCATTAATACTGATACGCCAATGCCTAATCGCCCACTTGTTAATTCTGTCCGGCCAGATAATTCTCTTGTCATCCTCGCAACATAGCGCGATCTTGTTCATTTCTCCCGTGTACATTTCATGGCCCCGGCTTCTCAAAACATTCATCTTTCGCAGTTGTTCCTTTCTCGAAAACAAGCAGTCTTTGTAATTTTCAAGCCAGATAGTCTTTCACGACAACTTTTTTTATTCCTTTACATTTTTTCTCTTCCGGTCCTTCGAACATTTTATGCGTGTACAATTTAGCCCTCAGGCGGACGAATTCTTCGATGATTTGTCCACCCGCCTCGTCTTTGAACAACCCGATCACTTTTTTTATTAACTCCTACTTTAATTCCGGATGGGTGATTCGCGTCGAAATTACTCGTGTCAAATTTATCTATCACGTCCGGGGCGATATCTTTATAAAAATCTACCGTCTCGATTTCGTACATCAGACTATCCGTATCGATGAATAATAATTTAGCTTTTTCTCCGTATTTCGTTTAATATGCCCGTAATGAAAATCGTACATGAGCGTTTTACTTAAATCCAAAATACACATCCTGAGGTAAACCGGCTTGTCAAACTTTAATTCAGTCTTTTTCAAATGCGTCGCGATAAGATTTTCGTCGAAGATGGTATTTCCTTTATAATTCGGGGCCGCTGCTAATTTTTTCGCCGCCGTTTCGTTGGTAACCAACTTGATATTCGTTCTATTTCTGATATTTTCCATCGTCTTACCGAAGACGGAGTTGTTCATTAATTTAAAAAAGTCTTTTTCAAACTCATTTGTTGCCTTCGCCCGCAGGTTCGTATTGAGATCGATATACGTTTTCATCCCTGTATTTTAGAAGTCGATTTAAAATACCTGAACGAGTTACACGATCTACACAACGACTACCCTTTAGCGCCTCTAACGATAAACGAAGTAGACAATCCGAATTGAATAGGCGATAAAAAGAAATACAGGGAATATTTTTCCAATCTCGTAATTCCGCGTCATCCATCCATTTAAATCCGCGAGTCGGTAAAGGTTGGCACATTTCCCACCCGTACAAGTTGTTGGCGTCTAAATAAGTTATATATTTCGTCGGCTTTTCGGGATCGTATTTTTCGCACATGTACGGGTTATTCGCTTCGGAATATCTCGTAATCATCGAGACCCCGCCTCTCAGCCCTCTTTCGAACATGAGCAACATGTCAGGGTCTGACAATAATTCTAATTGTACCCCCGTTTCCTTCAGCATAGCGTCATACGCTAATCCGGGCGCGGTATAATACCACGCGGGATCCAATCCTTAAGTTTTTTTCGCAGACGTTTCTAAAACTTTTGAAAATGTCCGCTAAAAGCAGAACGTCCGTTTTATTATACAAATCGTGATATTCTCTGAGGGTTGACATGTTAAAGGTTTTCCACACCTCTTGGGCGTGAGCGTATTTGTCGTCGCTAATTCCTTCGTCATTTAACCTCGAAAAGAATGCTTCTTTCAGAGGTAACTTGGTTTCTCGGAATCTTTCCGCGGAATCGATATAGTCGTACGGGTAGATGCCTGTCTTAGCAATAATTTTCGTTTGCGCTCGTCCTGAAAATATTTATTTACGCTCAAAAATTGGTCTTTGGTCAAATTGCTCGCCAGTTTGTCCAAACTGGAAGCCATAAATTTAAAGCTGTCGATAAACATGATTCCATGATGTAATGGTTTTTCTTCGCCTTTTTTATCGATATAAGTATCCAGTTTTACTCTTTTCGTAAAACTAATATATTCTTCCTCGGTTTTCGCGATACAATCAGTGTCACCTTCGCTTTTCTGGAGATTTTTAATGAATAAATGGCTGTCGTATCTGGCCAAATTGTGAAATACCACAGGGATGAATTTCGGTTTCCTGTAGTCGACATTACATTTATCGTTTGCCGCTCCTCTTTATTTCCCGGTGTAGTGGCAGTGATCGCGAACCTTTTCAGTTTCCCATTTTTCGTCGGAAAATGTTTTTTTACACATTCAACATCTCGTGAATGACTCTTGGACCCTTTTTTTCAAATTTATCCATAATTATTTTCTTTGGTGGTATAGCATAAATTTCTTTTATTTCTTTTTCCAACATTTCCACAAATTTCTGCGCAACATCCTCTTCATCCGTTTCCGCCGCGTAGATAACCGTGTCTTCCTTGTACACACTGTCGTCAAAACATTTTATATAATAACAAAACCCTGCTGGGGCGTGTTTGTGGTATTGTTTCATATAACTCTTTTCTGGGTTCGGATACCAATCTTTCTAAATTTTTTATAAGACAATAATGTTTTTTTTTAGTCATCTCTTATCAACAAAAGGTCTATTATTACCCTTCTCTTAGGATAATCGCTTTTTCTCAGGGGGTAAACTTTACCCTCAAACCCTAACACCCAAAAGGCGATATCCGAATTTTGCTTTTCGAACTTGTCTATATCGTGCCAAAAGACGCGGTAAGAGATTCCGGCCATGTTCAAGGCACCTTTTTTACTTTTTAAATCCTGATCTATATGCTCCGAGTCTTGTTCTTTCGGATTCAAAGCCCGCAAAACGCACCACAGAAAACATTTGTCGTCCTCGTTTTTCATGATTACAATTGCCCTCTTTCCTACTAATTTTTTCGGGAGGGGTATATAAGAATTTCCTCTCAACAGATCATAAACGACCGTATGAATTTCGAGAGAAATGATCGAAACGAAAATCCAACCGCTGCCCCGACTTTGAAACGTGGCCATTTTTTTTCAAAATCCTTCCTATCATGGTATTAAATATTTCGCTCAAGTTCGTTCCTTCGAGGACAATCTCGATATCAGAATGAAAATCTGTGGGTTGTATAATACAGTAAAGTTCCGCTATTAAGACCACCAAGCGGACTGACAGAAAGTGGTCTTATTATCGAGTCCGTCTTAATATCGAGACCCAACATATTCTTAGGTCTAATTGCTACATAATAACTATGATAACCTTGTAATTATGATTTAAATACAGATATGTTCTTTACTTTGATCTATTAGCTGACATACAAATATAAACAAATACAACAAACATGCCATTTTGTAATTTATTCATAATTTATTCTTTTTTTTCAAAATGCATGCGTGCACGCTTAAAATAATTTTCAAGTATTGTATTTATCTATCTAAGTATTGTATCATTGTATCTATTGAAAGGCATTGAGTGATAAATAATTCATATCATATAAGTTAAATCATGAACATCAAAATGTTAGTGAAATAAGCACATCATTTGAATGCCACAAAGCCATGATTCACTTAAAAAATTATCAAGGTTCATTTGACGAGAACTACTCATAGCTTTCACTGACTCTTTCTTCAAACTTTCTTGGGCACTGTCAAAAAGCTCAACAATATTGTTTAAATTTCTGCTCATACAATAAAGTCTTAGCTCTTCAACTTGCTTGATAGCTGCAGCATGTGATTTTATCGTCAGTTCGGATATAACAACATCATCCGACGTACGTACCCATCCGATAATTAGGTGCGAATTTCAGGTTTCTTTTGGTCGACCGTCTGCATTAATGTCAATTAAACAGATCAAACGATTGTTTAATCCTTCAAATGGTACCCATTATCAATCATCACATTGTTTATCAAAGTTATTCACAGGTTTGTTCCCTTGTTAACGCAAAGCGGTCGAATGTCGTTCAATGCCGTTTAGCAGTGTCATGCACGAGTACACAACACTGAAGTTGTGACATGCGCGATAATTAGGTGGTCGGTTTATTGGACCCCAAAACAACACAATATGACACGTTTGCTCTGCAATAAGTGGTTATATTACGTAATAGCGGACCGGTCGTAATTTCGGACCGCGATTATATAGAAATACATGTATATAGAGAAAAATTCGGTTCTTTAAAAAATCGGTTGTAATATCGAGTTGGTCGTATTATCGGACCGGTCGTTATGCGGAACTTTACTGTACTATCACCCGCTGCCGCATTGGGTCTTTCCATCTCGCATTTCAGAATCATTTTAATTTTGCGTTGCGTATTTCTTTCGAAAAAGTCGATTACTTTTTTGCCGAACCGCATCGGAAAACCTTCGCGGATCGTACCCCGGTCGCCCTTCTATAGTATGCACGGTCGTAAAATTCCTCAAAGCGGATCTACTTTCTTTCAACTCGAATTTTTTTTATCTTCCAGTTCGTATTTGACGAGGTCCGATTGGGTCCTCGCTTTGGTCTGGCGCCACCAGGGTTTTTAGACCCTTCAACCAGTTCATTAAGATTTTTACTGATAAAGTTCGTTAGAACCGTGGTTTTAGATTTGGTCCAGTCGAAAGCCTTTTTTACCTCGGTAAGCGCGGGTTTTGCGTACGTTTTAATATTATCCAACACGGTTGATGGGGTTGGTGCCCGCCTTTGTCGGTGGGGGTGGTATTCGTCTTGCGGGTGGCGGTCTTAGCGGCAGCTGCCTTGCGGGTAGGGTTGGTGCCGGCCTTGTCGGTGGGGGTGGTATTCATCTTGCAGGTGGGGTTGGTTGGGGAGATAATAAATTTTCCAACTCAGCTTTCCTGAGCCTCGAATTACCGCGATGGCCGCGTTGTTTCGCAATTTCTCTTAATTCTTTGACAGTTAGCATTTTCTATTGTAAATTTTTCTTTAGCCTATTTTTCAATTTTGGTTTCGTATTTGTTTTCCCAGATCCTTCCTTGATAAAGAAATATAATGCCTCTTGTTCGATTAATAAATTTAGCGGCTTTGTAAATTGATGGAAAGGTTAACTCTTCCTGCGTTTCCACATTCTTCAATACCACTCGCTTCGGATTTGTTCGCATTTTTTTAAAAACTTAAAAACATCGTTCTAAATCCCTTCTCCTTCAGTACCTCCTTGACACGCGCCTTATTCCATTTTGTATAACCTTTAATACCATTTGCGCGTAAAATTTTCTTCATTTCTTGCAATTTGCTCATATTGTACCAGTTGACTCCTTTTTGGGGTCACTAGAGCTAAAAATAGAAAAAAACTTTTAATCATCTTCTTCTCATGAACCAATGGATGGATTATCACTAAACTTGGTCTGTAGCATCCTTATATGGACTTTTATCAGATTTGCTCAAATAAAAATGATTGCCCCCCTTTAGGGGCAGCTAGAGCTAAAAATAGAAAAACCCTTTAATCATCTTCTTCTCATGAACCAATGGATGGATCATCACCAAACTTGGCCTGTAGCATCCTTAGATGGTCCTTTCTCAAGTTTGCTTAAATATGTATGATCGGCACTTTTTAGGGGCCGCTAGAGCTAAAAATAGAAATACTTTAAAATGACTTTTTCTCATGTTTCTATTGATAGATTATTACCAAACTTGGTTTTTAGCATCTTTAGGTAGTGTTCTATCAGATTTGCGCAAATAAAAATGGTTGGTCCTTTTTAGGGGCCGCTAGTGCTAAAAATAGAAATACCTTTAAACGTCTTCTTCTCATGAACCAATGGATAGATCATCACCAAACTTGGTGTGTAGCATCATTAGATGGTCCTCTCTCAATTTTACTCAAATAAATTTGGTCAGCCCCTTTTAGGGGCCACTAGAGCTGAAATTTGAAATACCTTAAAATGACTTTTCCTTATGTTTCTATGGATGGATTATTACCAAACTTGGTTTTTAGCATCTTTAAATAGTATTCTCTCAGATTTGCTCAAATAAAAATGGTTCTAAACATAGAAAAAACTTAAAATGACTTCTTTTCATGAACCAGTGGTTGGATCATCACCAAATTTGGTCTGTGGCATCCTTCAGTCATCACGAATATTCTTTTTAGTATCCTTCGATGGTCCTTTATCAAGTTTATTATTGTTCCCCATTATTTGCCCCCAAGTGTAACTTTATTACGTTTTTAGTAACAAGTTAATTAATATTGATTCTCATGAGCGATGCAGGGCGATCATGGCCCTCTTGTTTAAATTATAAATATTATCCATAGATCACACTCATTTTATTTCCGTCAGACTTGAAATTAAGCAATCTGTCGCTGATTACGACGGCGAAAGCTGCTGTGCCTGCGGGGACGTTGGCGTTAAATTGTGCCTTGATTTGGATGTCTGTGACGGAATATTTCATTCTTTCGCTCTGTCTGCTTACGTCAAACACGAACTAGGGGAAAAGGGCTTTATAATCGTACGCCGAAATATTGGGGTTTGATATTAATTCGTCCATCCCATAAAATTTGGATCTGAAAAAAGCGGTATCCCCGTAAGCGCGAGCAAATTTATATTGATCGAAATTGAGTTGATAATCCACTTTGGGGTATCTGTCAGAATTTAGCATTACGTACATATTTTTAAGGTCGGCGTGATCAAAGAGGGCGGGGTTCCTTTCCTGATTGCCGTCTTTTCGGTTTGAAAACCAACTATAATCCAGCGTGGTTTTTCGGGACTCGACTTAACAGAAAGTCGCCACGTGAAACTCATAGTTTGCGGAACCGTGATAGAGTCGCATTGTCTCATTCGATAACCTTTGAGATTGGTCTTATTCTCAATCACCTTGTACAATTGAAACTTTTCGATGTCTGCGGGTTGAACGTGCGGAATAAACCAAGACACCTTGCTGAGATTCACTCTACCGGCGTCTGCCCCATTAGCTCTAAAGATGGTGTCATCGTCAGATTTCGTCGCTAAAGTGAGGGTTTGTTTCATGCCGTATAAAATTCGCAAAATCCGAAAATGTGTTTTAACGGAACTCAAAAACTAAACGAGCCTTTTGGATCGGGATAAACAATTAAATATTCTTGGCGAACGTTAAATCCAGTATTGTTACCTCGATGCGCGGCTGGATTAGTATCTTTGTACCACAACTGATTCAAACCTTGGGATTTGGAAAAGTCGTCAGGATATTTCACCCCCCCCCAACATGGTACTGTATTGCCCGGGGTGAAAAATTCAATCTCTTGACCGGAAAGTTGATATTTGATATTGTTGAAAAGATACATGAGACCGTTATTCGTCAGCGCGGCGTTGTCACCATTCGCGTAGGCCGTTCCGTCAAATAACAAATAACTTTCGCTCGGTAGGGTGAATGAATCTTGGGTTTATATATTAATTCGGATTTCGCCGGGATTATTTAGATTGGTTCCCACGATTGGTTCGTATTCGTGAAATTCGTAACTTTCTATACTTTCGTCCGCCGCGTAAGGCTTGGTAATTCATAAAATATTCGCCATTTTTTTATTTTATCGGATTTGTTTTATATCATATCAATTACGATATAAAAACCTAAAAACCCTTGAAGGTTTTCGGGAACCTTAAACGAGCCAAAGTTGAAGGAAAGACTTTTCCCCCGTAACGTAAACTCTCTTCAACTTAATGAACATTAATGTATTTTTTCTACCGGGTCTATTTTCGCATAAATTTTATTTCCGTATATCAGCTTGACTGGTTCATAACCGTATTCGTCCAAAAATGCGGTCGTCTCCTCTTCAAACATTTTCATTAAATCTATTTGTTCCTCGTTAAGTTTCACGTCAGCTTTTTGATAAACGTAATTCCTATTGCGAATTGCGAGAATTTCGGCATCATTAAACTTTAAAGTTTCGTTCTTAACATAAATCGTGACCGAATCGTACTTTTCGTACAGGTGGCGGGTAAATTCGAGAGTAGACATTTTATAGTTAATTACTTTCCTCTATAAAACTTTTGATCTAAATCTTCCATTCCAGATCCATCAATTAGCGCTGAATGGGACGGGTTGCACAGGTGCGATTGCATCAGCCGGGGTGGGTGCTATATGTTTTTCTATAATCGATTTAGATTTTGAGGTGAGGGCTTTAGTTCCCGCGTCTTTAATTTTTTCAACCACCTTCTGTCCAGCTACATTCAAAGCTTTTTTCCCGGTCTCCTTAACGGCCGACTTCCCCGCCTCAAAAGCCGCCTCCCCAGCTTTCTGAGCGGCTGCCTTCATCATACTGCGGGTAATCAAACTGGCAATAAAGTCGAATATACTGCTCCCACCATTGATAACGTCTCGTAAAACCAAGATTTTTCGCTACTAACATCTTTTTGAATGATAGATAGCATTTTTTTATGTTGAGGGGCGTTTAAGATTTTTTGGTTCGCGAGCTCGTTACAGATGGAAATCTGTTCGTCTTTAACGCCAGTATTTCCCGCCTTTTTACTCGTCATCAACAAATCCAATCTTTCGAGGAGCGAATTGGGATCCGAGAGACCGGACTGGACGGTCCGCCTTTATAAAGATGCCTTTTTTCCCAAATTGGGCGAATGATATTCGAATATTTATGCGACTTGCTGGCCCTTGGGCGTTTGGTAGAGGGGTCATTGTTTCGGTAAATGGCATTAGTTTTAAATAACAGCTCGCCGTAATTACCACAATCTTCGGCGGTGTATATATTTTTGTCCGGATCCTTGGATATGATAAGCTCCCTAAATCCCGGCGTGCCCGGATATTCTTCACTGTCCACAATTGTATCATCATCTTTAATGGTGATAGCTTTATCACCTAAGTAAAAATTACCGTCCTTTTTCGTGTACAAGTCAAACGTTTTATCAACCTCAGTTTTGCCTGCATGCTTTTTTAAATATTCGGACACGACCCGAAAACATGCGGCACCGGACCCGCAATGGCAGGGAACCCACCGGGAGCCGCAATGGCGGGAAACGTGGCGGGGATTGCACGCAAATTTTCCTTGATTTCTTCGGCGGTGCTTTTCTGAACATCCGTAATCAGTTTAAAAATTTTACCTATATCTTCTTGTAATTCCCGTTCACCCGTTTTCTCGGTGATAAGGCTATTGTGAATTCTTTGTTTCGTCGCGAGATATTCCTTTACTATTAAGTCCCTCTTCTCAGGGTCGGTAATTCGTAGAAATGACATTTTTTAGTTTTCAACTTAGTTTTTAACTTAGTTTTGATCTCTAAATTCCTTGTTAGTTTTGATCAATTTTTTCGGCTTGTATGACGAATAGCCTCCTTCATTTTGTAATATTTTTCCTGGAACTCCTCGTCAGATACTTTATTATCATTGAGCGCTTGAGACATGTAAGAGGAAGTGGTATTGAGTTTTGTGGAGGCGAGTATTCTTATTTTTTTGTGCTTTTTGGCTTTGGTCAAAAATCTTTTACTTAAATATTTCCCGATCATACTCAAGGCGCCGAGCCCCGCTGTAGAACTACCCATAAAACCTGCAATAAGAATTGCCGCCAGTGTTGATAAAAGAACAGCCCCGCCGGCGGTCAAACTGATGGAGGTGAAATTAAACATCATATCAAAGCCATCAACAACCTTGCAGGCCCGTTTGTATTTTTTGCTCAATGCGACATGTTGTGCCTCCTCGGTGGTTAATTTTTTTAAATGTAAACTCTTGCGATTCCATTCCCTCTTAAATTATGCATAAATTCTTATTAGATCACTCAGAGAAACATCCGAGTAGCGGAATATTTTGTAAAAAGACTATTTGCATCTTAAAGAAGGCCGCTCCCGTCGTACGAAGTCCCTCCCTTTCTCAAATACAACCCGTCACCGACGGCACCAAACCCAGTGCCTGAGACTGGTTTTAAATAAAGACCCTTGCCATCAGTTTCCACTTGACAAACGCAACCACTCTTTTTGAGATACAATCCCGACCTGAGAGCTTTCTGAACGGCTGTACCAGCCAACCCAGACAATGCACCCACACCGAGAGCTGGCAAAACCTTACTCGCCATCATCGGCAAAGCCCGGGCTGCCAACCCCACTAACAAACCGAGAAAACCCCCTTCAATTTTTAAATTATGAGCTAATTGCGCGCGGCTCATTTTAAGAACGAGGCCAACGCCTTCGTTCATAGCGCGTTGCATTATATTCGCTTGAGTCGGAGTCACCGCAATAAGACCATTTCCCTGAAAATCGTTTTTCCCTAAACGAATACTCGTTGTAGTGCCATCGCGTATCGCGCGATGTATTTTTTCCTTCTGTCCTTCGGAAATATTAACTTTTACATTCATATACCGCATACTTTTACATTAAACGAATAAACCTTTTAAATTTTGCGAATATGGAAACGAATCGTGACATTTTCGCCCCGTAAATTAAGTAACATGCCATTTTGATCCGTCAGTAATACTAGCTGGTAACCTGTTCCACAATGAACAACCTTTGAAATATATTGAATACTAACAGTGAACAAAGATCAGCCATGACTTTAATTTACTTATTAAGTATCATGTTAATTGTCTTTTTGTTGTATTATATTTAAACGTATTCTAAAAATTCAGAATAATAAACATTTATATGGTTGATTTTTGTTCACTGTTAATAATTCATAGCCGTTATATTCTATTCTTTTGTTGGTTTATTTTAGCCGGACATGCCTGTATTAAGCGTCAAATTGTCTTAAAAGTATTTTTCCAACTAAAATCCTAAGAACCCTAAAGGCCAAGCTTGCGTTATACTGGCTACACATGTAAATCAACGAATCAAATACAGAGTCATGTCAGACATGCAACTTGACCGGGATTTTAACAAGACAAGAAACGTTCATAGACGAAATGATAGCATTTCATATGTTCTAAAAAACTCGTGCGCTTACCATGGCCAGAACATTACTCAGAACTAGTGTTATACTTCTATGTATTTCTGATTTGTATATTGTATTATAAACTGTGTTTTTTCCCTTTTTTAGAAATATTTTGCCATGGTATTGTAGCAGCTGTTAAAAACAAATGATTTTGCGGTTATTTTCCATGTACTTTGGTCTTCTGCCATTCGTATTTATGGGGTAAAACTGTACTATTCTATGTCTTACGAATCCCCATAATTATGCTAATAATTGTATGCGAGCAGGTTTCTGTAAAAAATCAATGTATACAACCTGCTTAACATCGCACATTGAATGCTGAGTTAGGAATCGCTTTGACCCAATGTTCACACCAAGTCACGTGGTCATAATATTAATTAACTGTCATAATCTAATACACTCACAACAATGCTTGTAGGGTTCTGAGTCTGTACCTGGTTAATCATGATACTGTTGATAATCAACACTGCAGACTGTATTCACGAGTGCAAGGTTACCTTAATTCCTTCTAATTTCATTCTATAGAACCTAGGTCAACAAGTGATTTAGAAGAAGAGAAAGAAGATGATTTGACAGTTTCTGCTCCAAAGGTATTATAACTAACATCTAATACAATATCATCCAGCATTTCAGGAATAATTCTGTATAATCCTGTATTTGTTTAATTCAGGATTTATTTGTTCAGACTTAATGGAAAGTATCTTAAAAATGTATTGGTGAAAGAGGCATTGGCTGTTATCATGAAAGAGGTATGAGTACAGTAGTTTTCTCTTTATTCTATCTCATCCTCAGTTCAAATGTCCATCAAGCATGTAGTACAGATATAATGTACATAGGTCCTCAAAATTGATCTGCTTATGCCTAGACTTTTGTTTATGATATTATCAGGTATGACATAAATGATTTGTAAGGTATTGCTTTCAACATTTTATCAATATTCGTGTCTCATTCTTAGTTTGCATTAAGCTGATATCATTGTGAACTTTACAGCTGTTTTGTACTGAACTTTTATTTTATGTCAAGATTATGACCTTTTATCATATCCAATATAGGAAGTTCTGATTTACTGTTATGTTTCTTGTACTAAACAATCAATTACTTGTAAGCTGTAATTTGGACAGTTCTTGTTCCTCAGTCCTATTAAGAACATATTTTTCAGTCTTCCAGTTACTGCTTACTCTTGTACAATTGCTATACATATGATATACTGTTTGATGGATTTTCTTGAGAGTTGGGAATTTAGAACTTCTTATTGGGAAAATAAAATTTTGGCAGCCTATATAATTGTTGTTCAAACATTTCATGTCACAGGTGCTTCATACACTGAGGTGCACTCAACACTCGGTGCAACGGAAGGGAGGAAACTGTTCTTTTGTATTCAACTTGGAATAGAAAAGTGTATGTACATTTTATTACTTACATTAAAATTATCAATGCTGTACAGTTTTTCTTCCTATTTTTCACCACCAAATTCTTAATGTTTAGCCTATTAGACCTAACACAGATTAGACAAGACACACTGACATATGTATACCATTATATATAACTATGAACATTTTTCTTTCTGTTCACCCAGGTAAGATTATATCAACTAACTGTGTTTCCTATACATGTTATCATAATGATTGATGTATCTCAAATTGAGAAATGATTATTATTTATTTATTATGTTTTTGTCAGGTAAAGAAGTGAAACAGAGATTTGAATTTTGAAGTTTTGATTTATTGGATCCAAGTATGCTACAATTTATGTCTTACATTTAATGGTTTTCTTATGTGGAAATCTAATTAATCTGTATAAATGTGTTCTGTGCCCTATATGTAATGGATGTACAAATTTAGAAGTACTAAAAGTATGTTTTTAAAATGGTTGTAAATCTTTTTTCTTGCAATATTTGGGAAAATACAGACATTTTCCCCAAACCTAAAAAATCTATATGTTCCCCTAAAGTGCTATTTTTTCTCTAAATTTTCCCCTTTTTCATCATTTATCATGCTATATTTCCTCCTTTTAGTGAAGTGAAGGTAATTTTGAAAATTAAGAAAAAAAGTCTCTGTAGTTTATTTAGAACTGTTTGTTGGTGTAACTTGATTATCATTATTGCCATTCTTTGAAGAAATGAAACTATCAAAATAAAAGCTGAACTTGTGTTCTTAGTGTAAATTGTTTGAGATAACTTATACTTTAAACAATAAATGAATGAGATTTTATTTGCCTTTATATTATCAAGTGATTGAAAGTCAGTGAAGATTATTTTGACAATTTTAATGTTTTTTTTTCTTTCATTTAAATGTTCTTTAATATCACTACTATGTAAAATTTGTTGAAGTCCTTATTTATTTTTATATCCTGTCATTCAATAATATAGCTTTTGTAGGAAGTTGCATTTTCAAAGGCTGGTTTTTTGTATCAATATTGACTAAGTTTTCTTTAATTGCTCTAAATTTGTACCTATGCACTTAATTGAGGTCAGTTTATGACATTGGATAGTTTTATGTTAGGAGTCTTAAGTCAATAATTCTTGGAGTTTATTTCAAATTATATAAAGCTATTTCAAGTTTTGTATTTTATATTTATTCTCTGGAGTTCATTCAGTGGAAATCTAATTGATGTTTGATGTACATATATATCATATTTACAAATTTGCCATTTGATGACCCTTTTAAATGTTAGCACAATACAAGTATATTAAGTATTTGAAATACTTATGCTGTACTTGTTGTCATCTTCTACATATTATTTGTCAAGTTTCCATTAAACTGGATCTTGTTTATATGTAATTTAGTAATGAGACAACTGTGCTGAATGCTGATAGCAACCAATGTGAAAAGTATCACTAATCAAATGTATAAGTATATAATTGGTTTTTAGCTTTGATCATTTTGTATGACAGGCTTCTAAGTTTATTTCAGTATATTGTTAACCTGACAGTGGAATGACAACATTTTGGCATGATTATGTTTATCATTAATCAACCATAAATCATTTATGGCTAAATGTTAAATTTCTCATGTTCCAAAATTAGATTGTGCCAATTGATGTAACAATTTTTGTTTTGTTGTAGTTACAATTTTAACTAACACCATTTCAAAGACAACTAGAAAGGGTTTCCACAATGTTGTCAGTGCTTTGCTTCTGCACTAATGTTAAAATACTCAGCTAAGATAAAAAGATTTGATGTTCTCTGTATTGGATGTACAGGCATACAAATTTTCTGTATTTTAAATACATGTAAAAAGTGCTTTTTATGACTACATTATGTATTTTATATTTACAAGATATATGTCATATTGCTTTTCAATTTTATGTATTTTATTTATATGATGTTGTATACACAGTCTCTGTAGTTTTGTTTAAATCAGTTCTAATGAACCATACAAAAAAAACTATTGTGAGCATAAACTGATGTCAAATGGTCAGTTTTGAAGTCATTTCTGTTTGGTTTTGATTTTTATTTTCAAACATGTTACAATACATGGTTCAAAAAGTGAATGCATAGAACCTTAAAAACGTAAATGAAAACATATCAGTTTTTGTATGTTATTTTGTATCCAAATACAATAGTATCTGTTTTGTTTATTCTAATATTATGTTATTTACATTTTTGAGTATTCTTTCAAAATCTGCCAATCCACAGCTCTGAAGACCTGGTGTCTTGTGTCTTGCAAAGTAATACATTCTTGTTTGAATCAGGGGCTCTCAACATTACATGCACTTAAATGTCCATACATTTATTTCTATAATTTCTGCAATCAAGTTATGTATTTTGTATTTTATCTAAAATAACGCGTAATTTAGGTTTTTTATTTATACTATCTTGTATTATATAATGTTTCATATAAATATACATACAATGAATGTATACATTTGTATGTACATGTAGTTCAAGTGTCCTTTTCTCCATTGTTCCTTCATATGTCAACCCCGTTGATACTGATAGGTATTGAACATATTTACAAAAGCATGCCAACATATAAAGGGATCTCGATCTTTTAAGAGTTCCCCAGAGTCCATTGTATTTACTTATAAATGTATTAATCGGTAAAGATATATACAATAGCTAATGAATGAGACCCAGACAAACTATAACAAAGCTCATTTACACCTCACTGTAATGGTCACTTATATTACAACACATTAATGAAACTCCCTGAATAAAAGATGCTAATTTATTTTTTGTCAAAAAAGTGGTCTTAATATTGTGTTTTTATTGTTGTGTTGTACATATATAGTACTGCATTTTACATCACATGTTGTACCATGCACAGAAAACAACAACTGGTACTAAATAAGAAGTAATCTCCTTGAAAACTCAATGAAGGCACATCAATTCCAATTACTTTACAGATAAGAAAGGTAGGGCTACAGATATCATAGGTGGATCCAGGATTTCTAGTTAGGCGAGGAGGGGGCAGAAACTGAACAAGTAGGCTGGCTGGGGATCCCCAGAAGCTCCTGAGTTTTGGTAATTTCTAAGGGATTCAGGCACATTTCCAGAACCTCACCTATCCTATCCCAGGGTATGCAATAAAATGTACGAGAGCTCTAATCTACTAGGTGCTTAAGGTATGAATCAAATGTATATGTATACATGTAGTATAGGTGTTTTGGTCCATGTGGCCATTTTAAGCCTAATACACCATTATACACCATCCCTTCAACGTGGTAGTCCCTTGTGAATCAAACGGAGACAAAAAATATCTTTTGCACAATATATAATTTTTATGTTTACATGTTTCCCACTGGGTGCACCATGTTTGTTGACTTACTTTACCCAAAGGAAAATTTTAATGGAAGTAAGTGAAAGCGGGAATATTCAAAATACAGAAACGTATTTTACTATGAACATGTAAGCAGAATTTAAGCGAGAGGAGAAATAAAGCAAACACGTAAACTTAGGTATCACAGTCGTATTTTGGGGTAGGGAGGGGGGGCGTAAAATTAAACAACCATTGATATACATTATTGTTTTCATAATTAAACTCGAAGAGACTGGAGTGAGCAACAGAAAATGCAAGATGGTATATATGTTTGGGTACATAAGATGGCAAACATTTTCATCAGTCAAAGTTGTCTGAATCGTATCTGGCTGCACGTCTTTAGAAGACAATAGTCGTTGCCATAGACGAAGTTCTTGACGGAATCTATTTGGCACTGGTAAATCATCCTTGGAGTATTCCAAGAGGGTGTTGCCTGTTTCGTCATTGATCATAGAATGATGCTTGGGTATTAAAATAAGGGCCTGTACTACATGTTTGGAGAGACTGGAAAACCTCGTACTAACTTGACAAAGTTGAAACGCAAGGTTTGAAAGTCGAATTTCGCCGGGTCCGCCCCCTGCATCCACCTATGGATATTGCAACAAATAAGTATTATAACATTATAACAAAAAAAAAGAAATACAACCAATTAATTATCAATACTGACATATGCTGTAGAACTGTATTAAGAGAAGTATCATGTATGAAATACACTCAACACTCTAGGGAATTTCCATTGTCCATACTGTTCCTAGTTGAATGTTTCTATGAAGAAATAGCAGAGTATTAAAGCTTTACAGGCTTACACTGAGCCGAATTCATCTCTGATCATGCTGAAATACGAATTTAATATCATCATAAATATGTATGTTTAGTTTTACTTCCAACATATTTTTTTTACTAATTCGCACGGACTTTAAATGTCCACTTTTAAATAAGTTATCCAAAACATTTTGGTACGTAAAAAGAACATTTCCTTCAACATTAACATCAATACAATCTACTCTAACTAACGCGAACCTGTTACATTTTTGTGGTACAATAATAATATTATAATAATATTATTATAAATAATTTATATATTTACAAGTACTAGGTATTACCGTTTTTTTTAATTACCAAATATTGAACAATGGGATCAATTTGACTTCTTTGTGGCCGATTTGACTGTAATAAAAATACAATGGGACCGATTTGACTTATTTTGGACCAATCTGACTTGGGGCCAATTTGACTTGCTTCCCATATGACTACACCGAATGAACATTATCCATAAAAGGCTTAAAAATGTTTATCCACCAAAAAATCGACTAAACACATTATTTTGCTCGCCTTAATGTTATGATATGATTTTTTTTCAAAGGCATTTGACAAAGTGTATCATAAATTATTGATATATAAATTAATGAAACTTGGTATTAGTAAATCCGCAACACAATGGATCAGCTCTTTCCTCAGTAATAAAACCCAATCAGTTGTTGTGGAAGGTTTGCAATTATCCACACTACCAGTCATGTCAGGTGTCCCTCAGGGCTCAGTGCTAGGCCCGTGTCTCTTTTTAATGTTTTATTAATGATATGCCTGAGTCAGTCAAATGTAGAATAAGATTATTCGCTGATGATACGATCATTTATCTAACCATCGATTCAACTTCTGACTCAGAGAATTTAAAAAAAGATCTCGAAAAATTAGAAAAATGGGAAAGAGTCTGGTCCATGGAGTTTAATCCAGATAAATGCGAAGTAATGCGAATAACAAAAAATGATAAGACCAAATTATTTCCTTACAAATTACATAATACATAGAATTGAAATCTGCTAAACATTCCAAATATCTGGGCGTCACTATCAGTGATGACTTCACCTGGAAGAAACAAATAGCAAATACATCTGCTAAAGCAAATAACACCCTAAAATTCATTAAACGTAACATTCAAACTCATAATCGTAAGACCTCAATTAGAATATTGCAATACCATCTGGCATCCTTGGCAAGAATGTCCTACTTATGAAATTGAAAAAGTACAAAGAGCTGCTGCTAGATATGTTTTGAATGATTATTCTCACTATAGCAGCGTAACAACCATGCTTGAAAAACTAAAATGGCAAACACTCGAACAAAGGCGCATTTACTCGTCACTGATTATGCTCTTCAAAATTTCAAATCAACTTGTTATGGTCGATCACAATCATTTAACCCCATCTATTAGAAAACCATATAATTTTGTTCTTCCATACTCTAGTACCAACTACCATTCTTACTCATATTTTCCAAGAACTATCAGACATTGGAATGCTCTACCAACTAATCTTAAGACCTGTGAGAAACTGTCATTCTTCACATCAGGCCTAGAAGCAAACATGCTCTAGGCGTCAACCTGTTTTTATCTGTTATTATCATGTAGATAGTATATTTTATCTTTTAGCATGAAACATGTATTAACAACAACCACGTGTGCAGTAAAATGGCACTTTTAACACTGTCCCTGGCCTCTCAGTGTAACCAGAAATTGATTTTTGAGAGTATACCCGTAGAAGTAGAAGAAGTATTTTGAAAAACTACATTAAAGAATTAACGGATCCTTTCCTATTGCGTTAAGCCCTTCCCGACGAAAGGGGTCTGGTATGAAAATCATACCGTCATAAAATTGCATATATGTAGTTTATTTTGTTTAGATAATCATTATAATATACAACTAGTTTTTATTTCCATTTGAACAAACTTCATAACTATGGAATAGAGAGGAACAAAACATGATTTAAATAAATAACCATGGAACGAAATAACTAGGGATCGAATTACTCTGGCAAACAAACAATCAATAACCTAATGGTTCCCATTCACAACTCGGTTTCTGCTAGTTTCCACAGAACTGATAGCAGACCGGGAACCTACCATTCAGCTCATGTGTGAAAAAGTGAATGTTTATTTCCATCGACAAGAAGCTGTCGAAGGTTAAACACCGCTGAATTATATCGTTGTTTATATGTAATTGTGTGATACAAAGACCGTAATTCAGCGGTGTTTAACCGTCGTCGCCGCTCTTCGTCGATGGAAATTAGGCGGAAAAAAAGGCGCGCATTTGAGCGAAGTTCACCAACCATACCATGCATGGGCTTTGTTATTTTAATGGAGGATGGTTTGCGGAAAAAGAAATTTCAGGTGGATTCTTGTCGCTGGTGACCTGCTCCTGCATAAAACTGTAAGGATGCTTATGTGTAGGAAATCTAAAAGACTTTTGAACATTCGTAAGATTGACAATTGATGGCAACTAGTTCTGAAAAAAATGAGATAACGGACGAATTTCTTCATTTGGTATGGTGACATTTCTTTTGCGGAAATGAATGTTTTATGAGTTGTTCTGGGAGATTCTGTTTGTCTGATGTGACCAGCTGATGTTAGAAGTTAAATCAACACTCTGATGGACAATATCAGGTTAGTTTTTGTTCTACCAATGAAATTAATTTATTGCTCAATATCGAGTTTTACTCCCCTAAAATGTGATTACTGTTGATTGAAAAATTTTCCATAAATGCTTTAAAGATGGCGATAATGTTGCATTAAACATTACTAGAAGCAAAAAGATTTACGGTTATGCTATTCTGCATGGCAGATGGATACAAATTGCTGCCATCTTGTCACCTCAGCGCAACAAGGACGTATTTGCATGTAAAAAGTCATACTTCTTCCATTTCTTTGGTGCAGCAAGGTTGAACTAAGTAAAATAACAACATGCGATTATTGTATTAATAAAAATAACTTGAAAATTCAAATTGTTTAAGGAAAATAATAAATATCCTTTTAATTTGACCACTTTTATATGAGATTTAATAATAATACCATTTATTCTCAAGAAAATGTCCCAGTTTCACTTTTAACACAAAATATGAAGAAGGCAACCAGTAACTTAAATGTTTTTTGTTGAATAATTTGTTGTTGATAGTTTGATTAATTAATAAACACAGTTTGGATCACTTGAATATCTTATTTAACTGCTATAATGTATTAATATTTCCAAGACAAATGATTATATAGTAAGTATTAAATATTTGGTCTAATAATGGTTTCATTATAAAAGTGCATTCCTGAAGTAGATGTACTAACTAATTACTATAAATTTTCTCTGTTCATAGTTTTAAGTAAAAAATGTTATCATATGCGCTTAAATTATTCTCAGTAATAAAATACGCTCAAATTATGTATTATTTTTTTTTATTGTTTATTTTATGTACGGAAATATTTTAAATGCATTATTTACTTGTTTCATTGACAAATAAATTATTGAAGAAAGATAAAACATTTGAAGATAAAACAATTATACATTATGATGTTATCAGATATTATATATTATTAGATTTCTTATAAATTTTTATAATTCTCTCCTCATCTTAGATTATAGAATAAAATTCTGTTTATAAGCTCAGTTTAGTGGCTATTTTTGTGGTACAATTTGAGATACAGCATTGTTGCACCAAACAAAGTACTTTTGTGGTTGTATCTTGATACATCCCCATTGCTCCAAACAATTTAAACAATTTGAGATTTATACAACCTTTGGACAAATACCATTTTGGCTGGTTCAAATTAATAATAAAAGATCAATATTGTTATATCATAAGTATTTATGTACATTAGATCTTTCTACAAAAAAAGTCAATTTTGAAAAATATGTCAGATACAACCTTGTTCCACTGATGTGATAATATTTCATTTTCAAAAAGATAACTTTGCCCCAGACACAAAATGGCCAAAGGGCTTGTTGTACGTTGCGAAGAGAATGGCTGGATTGACCATGCTCTTGTAGACTGGATCAAGGAAGTGTGGGTGAGAAGCCCAGGCAGGATGACAAAAGTCTTTGCTGGTCTTAAGATGCATTCCGGACTCATCAGACTCTGGTTGTGAAGACGATGTTAACGGAAGATTGTAAGATGACACTTGCTGTCATTCCAGGTGGAATGACCTCGGTTTTACAACCCCTAGATGTGTCCATCAATGAGCTGATAAATCCTTCAACAGAAATGGACTAAACAGTATGTGGATGCCCAGCATACATGCACTTTAAACTCCCGCGCAAGATGATATCTTCAAATGGATTAAAGATGCCTGGGATGAATTGGACCTTGTCATCATTTTAAGCTTACCAGAGCACGAAGTGCTTGGAGTGAGCTATACTGATGGGTCTATGTCTGGCGTCCATTGGTGTATGTCATGATATTTGCATTGCGCCATCAAAAACTAGATCAAAGCACCAGAAAACCTTGTTAATGATCTAGAGGTCACGATTTGTACTTAATCTTCATCAAACTTTGTAAAATGATTGTCTTAATGATATCTTGGACAAGTTCAAACATTGGTTATCTGGGGTCAAAAATTAGCCCACCAGGTCAAATCACAGAAAACCTTGTTAATACTCCTTGTCAATATGACTGTCTTATTGATATCTTGGACAAGCTCAAACATGGGTTATCTGGGGTCAAAAACTCGGTCACTAGGTCAAATCACTAAAAAAACTTGTTAGCTCTCTAGAGGTCACCGTTTTCATTGAATCTTCACGAAACTTGTCAGAATGTTTGTCTTAATGATATCTTAGACAAGTTTGAACATGGGTCATCTGGGATAAAAAAGAGTAGGTCTCCAGGTCTAATTACTGGAAAACCTTGTTAACCCTCTAGGGGTCACAGTTTTGATTGAAGGTTCATTAAACCTTGTCAAAATGATTGTCTTAATGATATCTTGGATGAGTTTGAACATGGGTTATCTATGGTAAAAAAAAGGTCACAAGGTCAAATCATGGAAAAAACTTGTTAACCCTCTAGAGGTCACAGTTTTGATTGGAGGTTCATTAAATCCTGTCAAAATGATTGTCTTAATGATATCTTGGACATTTTTTAACATGGGTTATCTATGGTCAAAAACTAGGTCACCAAATCAAATCATTGAAAAACCTTGTTAACTTTCTAGTGGCCACAGTTTTGATTTGATATTTGTTAAACTGTGTTTAAATGTTTGTTTTCATGACGTTTTGGACAGGTTCAAACATGGATCATCTGAGGTGACAAACTAGGTCAATAGGTCAAATTTCCTGAAAACTTTGTAAACCTTCCAGAAGTCACAGTTTTGATTGGATTTTCCCTAAACTTTGTCAGAATGTTTGTATTAATGATGTCATAAATAGGGTTGAACATGGGTCAACTCGGGTTAAAAACTAGGTCACCAGGTCATATCACAGGAAAACCATAGATGCTGCAATCTTTACTCGGGTGAGCGAAAAAGGGCCACCTTGGCCCTCTTGTTTAAGTTTTACTAGTGCTTCAAACTCACCAAAAACAAACTCAGTCAATATTCACCAGTGTTTCTTCCAGCTCTGATTTTTAGAGGGTCAGTTTTGACCCCCCCTTGTCAGAATTTGGGGGTCGTTAGAAATTTTAGAGGGCCTTACACTAAAATTGAACATAGGTATCTCTAACAAAAAGACATCTTAGACTCAGTATATACAGCTTCTAAGGCAGCACACAACTTTTTCTGAGTTTTTGCCTTATTAACTGTCAGTTAAAGTTGAAGCATTCAGCAAATTATTGTCACTCAAAGCCTCCTTTTCAGTAGACAAATCATTATTTCTATCAGTCTGTACATTATCTGTGGACCCACTCTGAAAGAAAACTGCTAATCTAAACTGTTTTGGGGCAGACATAGCAGACATTCATTTAGTTCGCTGATTGTGACAAAAAATGAACAAACTCGTCCAGGCACTCGTTTGCATGCAATAATGAGTGCAAAAAAGTGTCTTCTGATAGGTAAAGAGTAAAAGCCGTATCACGGACACGATAATGCATGGCTTTGAATAATATGGCAGGGAATAAAAACCTGCATCACGGAAAAAGCACAGACTGAATTTGGTTGCGTCTTGGTTGAAAAAAGTGCATCAAAAACACGCTCTGGAAGAAACACTGATTCATTTTGTACATTGATTTATTTTCAGTACCCTTGTTCTGACAATTTACTTGCTTTATACCACTGATAAATACATGTTTTTTGCCATATTTACAAAGCACATAAACTGAATGGCTCTATTTTTTTTTATTTTTCTTCCATTTAGATAATGACCTTTGTACAAAAAGTATATAAGTTTCATTCATGAATTTTTTTCCCCATGATTTCATCTGATTTTTTACCTGTGTTGTGCATTGATTTTTTTGGAATTTTCAAACCTACCTGTGGCATTCTGGTGGGGAAAATATAGAAATCAGAAAAAAGGGGAAAATTGAAAAACTGCCACTCATTTATATAGCATTTTAAGGGCAAATATAACTTTTTGGGGCTAGGGGAAACAGCTAATGCTGTGTCTATGTTTTACACAAGACGATATTATGTGTGTTGAATATGTTGTACTGTTTGTCATTGAATATTATCAAATTGTTTTAGTCTTTGGTGGATCTTTATTTATGCCATTCATAGAGTTGAACTATCATACCATGTATAAATAAATTTTGTTCTTGTTGGTTGGTACTATTATAAAAAATCATGACAAAGGCATCATGAATTAAAATCATTGTTTTATTCATTAAGCTCATGATAAGTTACATATTGGCATAATATTACATAATCAACAAACAATGCATACTTAAAATGAATATAGAATAACATTAAGATGACATGTCACAATGTAAGTTATACATTTCATAATGAACAACACTAACATATTTACAAAATCACAAAATGACACATAGTTGTGTCCTAACACATGTCTATTCACAGCCATTGTTTATAAAGAATTAAAAAATTCTTCACCAACAATCTCTGAGACGAGCACATCAGACGTGAGGATCTGGTAAATTGTAATATCAAGCTTTGGGAGTGATTACACATGGAGTCTTTTTTACCCCTCAATAACATCCTAGATACACACAACATAGAGAGTTCATTTTCACGGTTATTTATGGATTTGAATACATTCCAAAGAACGTCTAATACTTCCAATTCCTGATCAATGGTTTTCACTGGACCCTCCTCCTGGAAGCATCTTTTACTTCCTCCTCTTCTGGAATTGTTGATGTGAGCTAAGGGTTGGATCTTCTTCTAGAACTAGATGAAATTAGCCACCCTATGATTGAGGGTAGTCAATTTGGCTAATGGAACATTGTCCCACTTTTGTTAATCTGATGTCTGGTGTTCTGATGTCACAAACCCAACATGTTTGAAGCAGTTCATAATGGTTGTTGGTGTAACACATTCTTAAGACTGCTGTAGAAATCTTAGACCATCCAGAAAGTTAAGATTCTTAATGTCCTCAATGGCATTGATTCAAGTCATGTCAAGTATTTTATTGGCATTTAATTATAAAGTTCATCCCCAAATAAATTATACACAATATACAATAATGTACAATGATGGTGGTACATGATTACAGTGTTCAACATGCTGAGAAATAATATAATGAAAATATGTAAAAGCAATGAAAAGCTTAATAAGTATACTTAATACTACAGACAAATTGATAAGAAAAGTAATAAAAAAAGAAGCTTTACTTTTTGGATCCAATTATCTGTGTTAATATTGTATACTAGTACAATACAATGGAAGATAATAAATCTAACTGTAGAAGACAATTAATTATAAAGTACAGTCTAGACTGTTATAGTGACCCCTTGTATACAGTGCAGTTCTGTTCATAGTGATGCTTTTTCATCTATCCCAGCTGTTTTTGCTGTAAAAAATGGTCTGTATGTATTAATGGCCTGATCATATGATCTGAACAATGACCGTGATTTCTTCTTGTGAATGCATGAATAAGGGAGAATACTTTAGTATTCTTAACTTTTTAACATTTTTTAACACTAATTGATTTTTAAAATAATTTTATTAACTTTTAATTTTATCATGTGAATCTTAATATAAATGTATTAAATTTTTTATATTTTATATAAACATATACTCTTAATGGAAATAATATACAAAAGTAAATGAACGCACAATCTTTATTTGTCCTTGAGCAATAGCCTTGATATTAAACATTCAAGTGAAAAACCATGCTGGAATGACTTGACTGTGAATAGTGACCACCTGTCTGCAGTGACTTTATTTTGATTCTCCCAGAGGGTCACTATAGACTGTCTAGGCTGTACATCTAAAACATCAAAAAGTTGGTTCAGGAATGCGATTTCAATTTAAGAAAGATAATTACATTGCTCGGCATAAGAAAAACTCTCAATAAATGAAAGATGCAACTTTAATCAATTTTGTATGTTACGCAAGATTTGCCGTCTTCAGTGTTTGGTATTCGCTAATAGGTCTTAAGATTTTACATTACCCCTGGTCCATTGGCTGGGTCTTACATGTGGTGTTGGGAGGCAGGAACACCAGTTCAACATTCTCCAGCTTATGACATTTGGGATGTAATTGTAATTTTCACAACTCATTAATATTACGGCACACATATGCCCATACAGTGTTGTTGATTATAAAAAAATGAAATGGAAAAATCCCTACCTACTGACCCATATTTTTGGGGGCATATAACAGGCAACAAACCTGTGTTTTTTAGGCCTAAGCCTTGAAGTCAGAGATTCTGAGGCTTGTTGCAAATTGAAATCAGCTTTTTTGCAACATCAAGGCACCAGTGAGTATTGCTCCTTGATCATGAGCATTTAAAACCATTTAAGCAAGGCTTTCTCTAACTCGTCCCATTTGCAGGTTTTCATGGTTTTACATTTTGGGCCATATTCAGTAAACCCTTCCTTGATTGATTCCCTTTTAGCAAACCAACTACCTAGAGTACTTGTGCTGATGCCAAATTCTTTGACAATTTGGGCTTGTGATTTCAATTCTCTCTTGACTTGACTTCAAGAATAGCTTTGTACTTAAACTCTATCCTTAGTACTTTCCACTTCACCCTGTCTTCCCTGTCACCAACTTCAAGAATAGCTTTGTACTTAAACTCTATCCTTTGTACTTTCCACTTTACCCCATCTTCCCTGTCACCAACTTCAAGAATAGCTTTGTACTTAAACTCTATCCTTGGTACTTCCCACTTCACTCCATCTTCCCTGTCACCAACTTCAAGAATAGCTTTGTACTTAAACTCTATCCTTGGTACTTTCCGCTTTACCCTGTCTTCCGAGTCACTGACATTTCCTATCCAGTTACTAGCTGTAAACAGAAAAACAGTTAACAGTTATACTTATTATCTGTGTTGAAAATATTCAATGGCGTTGTACATTAATACTAGACAAAAATAATTGAAATAATAAGATAAATAGAAAATTTGTTAAAAATAAATATATTTGAGGACTGAAGACCAGTTCTTCTTTGGATTGGCTTGTGAGATCAAGGGGTGCATTACCAATCAAAAAGCTGTACAATAAACACAATAACAGAAGGATCTTAAAATTGATTCTTGCAAGAATTTGTCACCCGTGGAGTTTGTACAATGAGTCTTTTGAACTTTCCTGCAGCTCAGGACAGGCTTTGCACACATGTTTTCTATGTGTTGCATTTTGCTTATTTCACTTTAAGACACTCTGTACAAAATTGAATTGCAGTAATCAAAATGGGAATTTACCAATGATAACACTAGTGTTTCTGTAGCTTCTTTTGTAAGGTATTTATGGATGCATCTTGTCCAAAAGTAGTTCAACATAGCTGTGTGGCATTTCCTTATCTGTTTAGTACCCAGGGCACACACACATTCATTTATTTGGAAATGAAACATTGAAGTATGGGGGAACATGGATTTGTATAAGTAAAACAGTCACTTCTGTCACTTTTAAGAAATGAACCTTGTATGTACATCTTTTATTTATTCTACTTTTTAGATAAGTATATTTTTTACCTGTTTTACTTTTTAGATAGGTATATTTTTTTTACCTATTTTACTTTTTAGATAAGTATATTTTTTACCTATTCTACTTTTTAGATAAGTATATTTTTTACATATTTTACTTTTTAGTTAAGTATATTTTTACCTAGTTTACTTTTTAGATGACCCTACTGAGGGACTACAAATTTATGAAATTTTTGGTCATAACATGAACAATTCACATAGTTAAATTTGGGCAGTCTTTAGTGATTAACTCTTTATTATAGACATCCATCTGGTATAAAAAAAAACTCAACATGACTATTTAGAATTTGAAATACTGAGACAGTGTATTTATAAAAAACTTACTTTAATTGAATGGACACTTTACAATATTTAGCACTAGGGTAGTACATGCAAAGGAAGTGCTGCTTACCTTCTCAATATATATGTAAAAATGTAAAATACAGAATAAAATCATCCAGGCACCTGTGTTACCAATGTCTAAAAGGAACCACACAACCATGTGACTAAAACAGAACAAAACAAAGAGTGCAAAGTTACAAAAAAAAAACAGACAAAAGAATGTGAAATAGCACCTGATAATATTTCACAAAACAGAAATATTATATTAAAATGCCATTTTAACACCAAATGGCAAGAACTTGTTCCTTGACTATTTACCTGTAATGGTCAACTAACATATATCGATGGCAATATGTATCATTAAAGCACTAGGCTTAGATGATACATGCAAGTATTTGGGTGCTGGAAATGTTCAGAGCCCAAATTTGGAGTATAATTTTTAAGCTACGATGTGCAGTTAATGATTAATATGATAATCAGTGTATTGAGTAAAAGCCATTGATGAAAAGAAAAAAGTTTAAATGACATGTTTGTTGTGTAACTTTTCTTTGGAAGTGGGCACTTTGAAGTATAGATCTTTGGACATTGGTAATAATAACCAGTGTCATAATCATTCAGATGTTTTTGTTCTTTACTGCTACTTGATTAACTAGATTAAATTTAATTCATTTAATCATTTAGTGTGACATACAACTGACAGATTTTTTAGTTCATGGAATTCTGACAGTTGAAAAATTAGACCATTACTTGATGTCTGTGATAAGGATGGCACTTCTTTGTAGTACTTATCCATGATGCTTGTATGTGCACTGTGTAATTCAAACAGAGTGAGTTCTAACACTAATCCTTTTTTCATTAAGTCAGAGTGAATTCATGTATAATGCAGAACTTACTGTAAGTGATTTCCTTCCATTTTGGATAAAAAAGGATGTATATTGTATCATAAGGTTTGTGTTAGCAACAATTACTTATGTTAATATTAGATATGTTGATTTTCCAAAATAATGACTTGTGTGTGTGTGTGTCTTGGTGTATTGTCATACATAATATTGTGTGTAATTGTCAATTACTGTATATTCTTTAAATTGTAACAGACATGTTTGTGTCAAGATTGGCTCCACTCACGCAACTTTGTACTGGTTTGATTCTTAGTTGAGTATTATGAATGTAAAGCAACTGTTACCTTCCTCTTACCTTGAATTAAATAACTGTAAGAAAAATTGTATTGAATTTACATGGTAAAGATGATATAAAAAAATACAATGATTTCATGAAAATGGAAAAATAATATAGATGATTACATATTATCAATATAGTATAGTTTCTCAAATGTTGAAATAAGGTCCTGGAATGAACAATGGAATGGCAACTGTTACCTTCTCCTAAACGGATTACATTTTTTCTTTTCTTCCTTTCTCCTGGGTTTTTGTATCCCATCTGTTCTTCTGTCACCTGGCCTCTCGATTGTGTAAAGCTTGGTATCAGCACGTTGTACATTTAAACACTGTACAAGCAGGCATATTAGTTGCCTGCCAATGCATCCAGATCTTCCTAGGGTCGCAAGCAATCACGAGCCTCTCCATGCTACCACCTGGCCATACCACTCTGTCTTCCTTTTTAATTCGGGCCTGTGTCATGGTTAATACAGTAACTGTTATTTAAACATGATCTTTTACACAGTTTATTGCCTATGACTCTTGTGTCAAGTGTTATAACACATACTTAAGAATATAAATACAAATATTAGGATTTTTTATTTGTGTAAACATGACTACAATAAATCAATAACATCCAGTACCATACTTCCATACCAGGATGCATTAAGTGTGTTGACTTTGGCACAAAACTACAAATCACTTTATGGAATGATTCTAATGATGATGTCTGTTCAGTGGGTGACAGTTTCTTGACATTATTCACAAACAATCTGCCTTTCTTTGTCTTTGTCAGCTGTTCATGTAGCTTAAGCCCTGAAAAGAGTATTACATACAAATTTTCATTTACTACTGTCATACAGAAACCAAAGAATAAGGCCTAGACATTGTTCACTATATATCTTTTATTTATACATGAGTATGTGCATCAACTCCAACCAAGTATTTCCAATAGGAAATATAAAAACTCATAGGACTCTTAATACTTTAACATATAGTATGTACTTTATTAAGTGTTTTGTGTGCTTTATAAATACTACAGAATTTTGATGTTTACTTGTGGTATCAGGCAACTAAATTGTCAGAACAAGGATACTGAAAATAAATCTATAAGACTGAATATTGACTTTGTGTTTGTTTTTTGTGTGACAATTTGGAGTACTTAAACAATGATAGCTGTGTCCATTTCATCCCAGGCATCAACAATCCATTTGATAGGTTGACAAATTCAGCCTCCGGACGTGTATGCTGCGGTCCACATACCCCTCCATCCATCTCTGTTGAAGGCTTATTGATGGACATGTCTAAGGGTTGTAAACCCGAAGTCTTTCCACCTGGAATGATAGCAAGTGATGTCTTACAATCTTCCAACATCGTCTTCACAGCCGGCGTCAGATGAGTGCCGAAATGCATCCAAGACCAGTAAAGACTTTGTCATCCTGCTTGATATTCCCACCCACACTTTCATGATCCAGTCGAATACAAGAGTCTGGTCCATCCAGGCATTTCCTTTGCAACGTACAACAACACCCTTTGTCCATGTGTTGGGCAGCATTTGTAAAATAATAACATTTGGTGGTTTGCCTCCATTTGCCATGCAATGAAAAAAAACATCTACTTCAAAGTAATGCTTAAAGCTGCAGGACATTTTTTCTACAAATTTATATTAAAAATTTGTTTACATGATATTCTTCTACCATGAAAGAAATAATGTTTTGTTTCAATAGTTTCTTTTCCTTAGTTGAGAAATAGGTGTTTTTTATGCTCAAGTTCAACAAAATTCTACTTAATGAGTAATGTTTAAAATGCTGATTCTTTCATACAATCAAGGATTTTTTATTTATGATTGTTCTTATGATAAAGTACAATTTCATTTGTTAAGTATCTTTATAGATTCATACCAATAAGACAAGTATTTCATGGAAAAATATCCTGCGGCTTTAAATTTATTTAGCCATACAGAAAACTTTAATCATTCAATAAAAGAAAAGATATATTTAAAATAATTTATATATACAGTAAAACCTTGATAATGAGACTACCTTTAGGACCTGAAAAATTGGTCATAATGATGAGGTGGTCTCATTATGAAGTTGAATTTTAAGGGAGTAATAGGAAGCTGGTCCAAAAAGAAATGGTCTTTATAACAAAGTGGTTTTAATACTGAGGTGGTTGCTATGTGAGGTTTTACCGTATTTATTGGTTTATCATAAAAAAGTTAGCAATCTCCTTTTGATATGTAAACATAACTCACCTTGCAGAATTTCCTATAATGTTCCTACTTTTGTGGGAATAGAATTTTTAGTTGTACAGTGGAACCTCACTAAACCAGACAGGGCCTGGACTGAACAAAAATTCAGGTTTAGCGTGGATTCCGGTTTAGAGGGGTTTTTGTATTAGGAACAGGTTTACTCATTATATAGATGGTCTTAGATTTGAATATGACTGTATTTGACCAATTACCCTGGTCAAAGGGATGTTAAGGAAAACAACTTTGAAAACTATCATTATAACTCTCAAGAAACAGATTAATATTTTTTCACAAGTGTATTACCTTTATTAGTGAGTCCTTTCACACACCAACAATAATAAATCAATAGCAATCCATCTGACACCAATCAACCAAGTCCCACTGGGCCAGCTTTACTGTCAAAACACAGTAACACAATACACAGGAAAATTATGGCAGCTTCAAAAAATATTGTCCAGTTTAGTGAGGTTGAATTGTGCTGCCCAGCAACAAATTTTCTCAAAATTCTGTCCGGTTCCCGGAATTGCCAGTGTCTGGCTTAGTGAGGTTCTTTTATCATTAAATATATAGTGGGAAAATAGTGGGACTTTGAAAATTGTCCATTATTGTGAGAATTCCGGTTTAGCTAGTGTCCGGTTTAGTGAGGTTCCACTGTATTTATACCATAACCTTGACTAACCTATCCTATGATTTGGACTAATATTAATGATCAAGTCATTGTGTAGTCACAAAATATCACAGAAGGATTCCCACACCACCTGGTTTAGTGTAATTAGTGTGTTTATCTACCCTCAATGTATACACCCATTATTTTTTGTATCCCCCTCCAACCACCACTCCTAGGACCCCCCCCCCCGAAAAATAAAAACTGTTGGTATCTTGTTTGGCAATCAGCAGAATAATAAATTAGACATACCCCTAGGTGTTACACAAATCAAATTTGAAAAAAGCAAAAACAATTTTAGGCATGGTTTTGGATAATATAACTAACTTTTAGACCCCATATAGATTACTAAAAAGTGTACCACAAACCTTCATATGATGAAAATTCTCAAAAATACTGACTTTGGAGCAGATAAAAAAGCTTTCTGCTCCTATATAAATCACTTATTAGATCCAAAATTGATTACAGTGCAGAAATTTGTTCTGCTGCTGCTGCTGTTGCCACAACTTTTTTTAAAATATTGGATAGAATTCAATATAAAGTCCTTAGAATAGCCCTAGGGACCCTGAGCTCCAACCCTACACCCAAACTAGAAACAGAGTCTAGTGTGTTTCTTTTAGCTATCAGGTGCATGGCCCATACTGTCAAATACTTGGCGAGAGCACAATCAAGGGGAAATAAACCCAAGAGCAAACTCAAAAATACCCCCCCCCCCCTGAATTGGGTCTCTTACCCCAAACTTGGTTTGGCCTTGAAGACATACAGGTAGCAGATTTAAGGCCAGTAATGGAACATCCTTGGTTGATGACCCCATCTCATATTGATCTATTGCTATCTTTTAAAAATGAAAAAAGTGACTGTCCACACCTTAGCAAAATTCAAGATAATCTTTTTAAAAAATTTCTTCTGATAGACTTTCAGATAACCTTTCCATCTATTCAGCAGAAATGATAGCTTTAATTAATTCAATGAGCTGGGTATTTCATTTTAAACCCAAAAATTCAGTTATTTATTCAGATCTCTTTTGGTGCTATAGCCAATTAAAAATTATCACAGTAAATCCACACCGGACCTTTAAGAACAAATTATCATCCTAAATTACTCCATCCAACAAGCTGGTCTTGATATTACCTTAGTTTGACGCCCAGCCCACATAGGTGTGGAGGGTAATGAGGCAGCATACAGAGCTGGCCAGGATCATGTGACTGTAGACACTAAAGTCCAACTCTCAACTGCTGAAATAAATTCATTGGTCAGGTCACAGTCCATTAAGCACTGAAAGAGTTACAATTCCAGCATGAAACCAGGTGGCTGTGATTCTGTCCTATACTCAGTGGGGGTCAGATGGCAGGGTGTCTATTCCACAGATCAAGGGATAGACAGATGTATCACCTGTCTGAGACTGGGGGCAAATCTGTTGTCTGGCACCCAGGGAAAACATATCCTAGGACTGGACCCTATTTGTGCCCAGTGCAGAGTATTGAACACAACCAGTCACTATCTGCTACAATGTAGGGTTCACTTCACTCCCAGACTTGAGCTAAAGGCTGCTCTGGTAAACTCAGGTTTAATCTTCAACCTTGAGAATATTCTCAATCCTAACAGGGCAGCTAAACACTCAGTCTTCCAAGCCTTGGAAATATCTAGTCAAATGACAGATAAAATCTTAGGCCCCAGGTCCAGACTTGTGTGCATAAGTAGTCCAACTGTTGTGAGTCCTGTAAAATAAAAATATAAAATAACTTAAATATAAAACTAAAATACTTTAATGAATAATCCGTTTTAAATTTCATGTTACCTTCATTGATACATGAATTATCTTATGTTTTAGTATAAATGAATTTCCTCATAAATGACATCCATTATATATTTCACATTCAGTTGGGCTGCAAAATGTCTTTCTTTGCAATACTTAATAATTAAAAATAGAATCAAATTTTAATTCTTAAATAAATTACTGCTTATACAGTAATAATAATAAAAACACAAACAATTCTATAAGAAATATCTTTTTTGAAGAGGTTAATCCTTGCCTCATACAGTGGAAACCTCTAAACTGGTTCCTCTATAAACTGGTTTCCCCTTTGAATGGGCCAAATGTCCTGGTCCTGACTTTATTACTATATAATTCACCTCTGTGGACCGGTTTCCTCTCTATTCCATAAACCAGCCAAGATTATGTACAAAGTGGCTGATTTAGTGTAAAAGTTCTCAACTAGCCTGGTCAACAATTTTACCATGCCCCAAAGTGTTTTATCAGTTCATTACCCAATGTTTGTTTACATAAAAGGCTGTTGTCAGTCGGAGGTGTGAAAAACATAGCCTATCATTAATTTGATAATTAAGGGTCAACATGGGACTGTATCAGTGATTAGCAGGGAAGTTGAAAATTGATAGATTTTAATGACAAATTTTTTAATGAGTCTCGGACTCGGCTGGTTTATAGGGGTTCCACTGTAGTAGCATTACTGTCTATATTAATTTATTTTTTTTCCTTCTTAATCACTATATATGAAGGTTAAAACCTTTAATATAAAAACTTTATTTTTTCCTTCTCGTAAATCAACACATGATTAACGAAATAATTTAATGAAAGATAATGAAAGTGAACCAAAAATACCTTTTTAGCTCACCTGAGCACGTAGTGCTCCGTGAGCTATAGTGATCAGTCAGTCTACTCCGGCACCCGGCATTGTTGTCCGTCGCCACACCTGGGTGTTGTTAATGCTCTAGTGGTCACACTCTTGAGCGAATCTTTATCAGACATGGTCAGAATGTTCGTCTCAATGATATCTTGGATAAACTGGAACACAAACTGGAACACAAACTGGAACATGGGTCATCTGGGGTCAAAAACTAGGTCACCAGGTCAAATAGAATGAAATTTTGTTAACGCTCTAGAAGTCACTGTTTTGATTGGATCTTCATGAAACTTTGTTAGAATGTTTGTATTAATGATCTTGTAAAATTGTGTGAATATGGGTTATCTTGGTCAAAAACTAGGTCACTAGGTCAACACACCAGAAAACCTTATTAATGCTCTAGAGATTGCAATTTTGATTGAATCTTCATCAACCTTTGTCAGAACGTTTGTTTTTACAATATCTTGTTTAGTTCGAACATGGGTCATCTGGGGTCATAAATAGGTCACCAGGTCAAATCATAGAAGAACTTCGTTAACACTCTAGGGGTCACAAATTTAATTGAAGGTCCAATAAACCTTGCCAGAATGCTTGTCAGAACCTTGTCAGAATGATATCTTGCACAGGTTTGAACGTGGGTCTTCTGGTGTCAAAAACTTGGTCACCAGATTAAATCTTTGAAAAACCTTGTTAACCCTCTATAGGTCACAGTTTTAATTGGAAGTTCACCAAACATTGTCAAAATAATTCTCTTAATGATGTCTTGGTAAAGTTTGAACATGAGTCATCTGGGGTCAAAATCTAGGTCACCAGGTCAAATCTTTTGAAAAAACTTGTTAGTTCTCTATAGGTCTTAGTTTTGATTAAAGGTCCACCAGACTTTGTCAAAATGCTTTGTCTTAATATCTTTGGCAGGTTTGAACATGGGTCATTTGGGGTCAAAAACTAGGTCACCAGGTTAAATCTTTGGATAACCTCTATAGATCATAGTTTTGATTGAAGGTTCACCAAACCATGTCAAAATTATTGTTTTAATGATATCTTGGTTAAGTTTGAACATGGGTCATCTGGGGTCAAAAACCTCGTTAACACTCTAGGGGTCACAGTTTTGATGGGAAGTTCACCAAACCATGTCAAAATGTTTGTCTTAATGATGTTTTCGACTAGCTCAAACATGGGTCATGTGGGGCAAATAAACTAGGTCACCAGTTGAAATTATTGAAAAACCTTGTTAACTCTTTAGTGGCCACAGTTTTGACAAAATTTTGTCAAAATGTTTGTTTTCATAATGTTTTTGACAGGTTCGAACATTGATCATCGGGGGTCACAAACTAGGTCAATGGGTCAGATCCTAGAGAAGCCTTGTTAACACTCTAGGGGTCAGAATGTTTGTATTTATGATATCATGAACAGGTTTGAACATGGGTCGACTCAGATTGAAAACTGGGTCACCAGGTCAAGTCACAATGAACCATAGATGTGGTAATCTTTACTCAGGTTGGCGAAAAAGGGCCATATTGGCCCACTTGTTTTCCAACACATTCAGCATACTTAATGTCTGGACTGGGAAAGGGAGCCCACCCAATACAAGAATGCTGAAACGTTAAAGAAAAAGCCCCAGTTAAAACCCTACCAGCTAAGTTACAGTTGTTATTGGAGATAGCTCAATTAACAGTCATGGTACAATAAATATGACTGAGCCCATATTGAGCTTCCAGGCCACACTCTGGATCCCAATATTCAATGACAGGCCCTTTGTTAGCTCACCAGAACCGAAGGTTCAGGGTGAGCTGTTAGAATGGGTGGGTGGATGCTCCGGTATCTTATCATCTGGCGTCAGCAATGGTCTTCTCTCAGAAACTTCCAGTCAGATTTACTTAAAATTTGTTGTGTAGAAGCCTTTTAATGTCCTTACTGGATTTGCTCATATTATACCAGTTCAATCCTCTTAGGGGTCACTAGAGCTAAAAATAGAAAAACCTTTAATCATCTCAACCAGTAGATGGATCATCACAAAACTTGGCCTGTAGTATTCTTAGATAGTGTTCTATCAGATTTACTGAAATAAAAATGGTTGGTCCCTATTAGGGGCCACCTGAGCTAGAAGTAGAAATACCTTTTAATGTCTTCTCCTCATGAACCAATGGATTGATCATCCCTAAACTTGGTATGTAGCATCCTTAAGTAGTCCTCTCAAGTTTACTCAAATAAATTTGGTCAGCCTCTTTTAGGGGCCGCTATAGCTAAAAATAGAATACCTTAAAATGACTTTTCTCATGATTCCATCGATGGATTATTACCAAACTTGGTTTTTAGCATCCTTCGATAGTGTTCTATCAGATTTGCTGAAATAAAAATGGCTGGCCCTATTAGGGGCCACCTGAGCTAAAACTAGAAATACCTTTTAATGTCTTCTTCTCATAAACCTATGAATGGATCATCACTTAACTTTGTTTGTAGCATCCTTAAGTAGTCCTCTCTCAAGTTTGCTCTAATAAATTTTGTCGGCTACTTTTAGGGGCCACTAGAGCTAAAAATAGAAATACCTTAAAATGACTCTTTCTCATGATTCTATCGATGGATTATTACCAAACTTGGTTTTTAGCATCCTTAGACAGTATTCTATCGGATTTGTTGAAATAAACATGGTTGGCCCCTATTAGGGGCCACTAGAGCTAAAAATAGAAATACCTTAAAATGACTCCTTTTCATGAACTAGTGGTTGGATCATCCCCAAATTTGGTCTGTGGCATCCTTCAATCATCACGAATATTCCATTGTAGTATCCTTTGATGGTCCTTTATCAAGTTTATTCATTGTTCCTCATAATCTACCCAGAGGTGTACCTTTATATTTTTTTAGTAACAAGTTAATTTACATTTATTCTGGTGAGCGATGCAGGGCCATTGTGGCTCTCTTGTATCCCCAAATCCCCAAAATCGGATTGGATTGAAAAAGGTGCGAAGGTCACTATCAGATCATCAGTACATTATAACTGTCCCTTTAAAACCATCAAACCCTGTAAACACCAATAATATATCACTATACAAGCAGTGCATGCTACCATTGTACTGTGTAGACCATGACGCCCATAGTCTTTGGAATCATTGCATGCATTTTCAACACAGAAAATCCAAGGTCCTGTGGTTAGTGAGCTGGACTTGTAATCCCATGATCCGGGTTCAAATCCCGGTTGTGGCAGGTTATACTCTTCTATGAAAATTTAACAAAAATGTCAATTTTCCTCCATATGTGGAGAAGTTGCCAAGTCTTTGTGGAAGGGTAAATTAGTACTGGTTAGTATGCAGTCCAGGAAAATTGGTTAGGTGAACTGGTTGACGTATATAACTGAAAAATTGTTGAAAAATGGCGTCAAACCCCAGTGACAATAAGTCACATACAAACAAACAATCTTTTAAATCCATATAAATAACTGGGGCGCATTTATTGTTAGGTGCCTTTGCCTGATCCATCTGAGCATCACTGTTCAAAGAAAATTCTCAGTATTAAAGGATAAATAAAATACTATTCTCCTTTTAAAAAGTTTCTTCACTTAGCTGTGAAATATTCTGTACAAAACAATTTTACTTGTTAACTCATCTACTGTGTTGCGCCTCAACGCTACGCATACTTGGAATGGGGTAATTTTTCTGCCATGGAAAGATAGCAATGAATGGTTCAATTGGCATGGTGAGATAGCAATGAATAGCTCATCAAGATGGATGGTTTGATTAACGGGGATCATCTAAAAGTTGAAAGCTTTGTTTTAATTACCTTACTGTCATAACATATTTGGGTTTCCAGCTATAGTAATCAGTCTACTCCGGCGTCCACACCTTGGACGGGGGTTGTTAATTCTTTAGTGGTCACACTTTTGAGAGAATCTTCATCAGACCTTGTGAGAATGTTTGTCTCAATGATATTTTGGACAAGTTCGAACATGGGGCCAAAAACTAGGTCACCAGGTCAAATCATTGGAAAACCTTGTTAACACTCTTGGGGTCACAGTTTTGATGGGATCTTCACCAAACATTGTCAAAATGATTGTTTTAATGATATCTTGGTTAAGTTGGAACATGGGTCATCTGGAGTAAAAAACTAGGTCACAGGGATGGAGCTTGCAAGTCTGAATACTGCCAAAAAAGATGAGAATCAGGCCTACCATGAGTTGTCCATATCTGGTGTGGTCGCAATCCCTGAGACACTAACCAAAAGCACTCCCGGTATAAACACAATAATAGCATCATGTATGAAGACAAACTCGCAAATTACAATTTCGAAACAAATAATCCGGATCAAACAAAAAATATACACAACAGAATTAACAAAATTAATAGAAAACATTATTACATCCAAAAATATACACAACAGAACTAACAAAAATAATACACAACAAAATTAACAAAAATAATACACAACAGAATTAACAAAAATAATACACAACAGAATTAACAAAAATAATACACAACAGAATTAACAAAAATAATAAAAACATTTATTACATCCAAAAATATACACAACAGAATTAACAAAAATAATACATCCAAAAATATACACAACAGAATTAACAAAAATATTACATCCAAAAATATACACAACAGAATTAACAAAAATAATACATCCAAAAATATACACAACAGAATTAACAAAAATAATAAAAACATTTATTACATCCAAAAATATACACAACAGAATTAACAAAAATAATAAAAACATTTATTACATCCAAAAATATACACAACAGAATTAACAAAAATAATACACAACAGAATTAACAAAAATAATACACAACAGAATTAACAAAAATAATAAAAACATTTATTACATCCAAAAATATACACAACAGAATTAACAAAAATTATAGAAAACATTATTACATCCAAAAATATACACAACAGAATTAACAAAAATAATAGAAAACATTATTACATCCAAAAATATACACAACAGAATTAACAAAATTAATACATCCAAAAATATACGCAACAGAATTAACAAAAATAATAGAAAACATTATTACATCCAAAAATATACACAACAGAATTAACAAAAATAATAGAAAACATTATTACATCCAAAAATATACACAACAGAATTAACAAAAATATACACAACAGAATTAACAAAAATATACACAACAGAATTAACAAAAATATACACAACAGAATTAACAAAAATAATAGAAAACATTATTACATCCAAAAATATACACAACAGAATTAACAAAAATAATAGAAAACATTATTACATCCAAATAAGTACACAACAGAATTAACAAAAATAATGGAAAACATTATTACATCCAAAAATATACACAACAGAATTAACAAAAATAATAGAAAACATTATTACATCCAAAAATATACACAACAGAATTAACAAAAATAATAGAAAACATTTATTACATCCAAAAATATACACAACAGAATTAACAAAAATGATACATCCAAAAATATACACAACAGAATTAACAAAAGTAATAGAAAACATTATTACATCAAAAAATATACACAACAGAACTAACAAAAATATACACAACAGAATTAACAAAAATAATAGAAAACATTATTACATCCAAAAATATACACAACAGAACTAAAAAAAATAATAAAAACATTATTACATCCAAAAATACACCCAACAGAATTAACAAAAATAATAGAAAACATTATTACATCCAAAAATATCGCAACAGAACTAAAAAAATGATAAAAACATTACATCCAAAAATATACACAACAGAATTAACACAAATAATAGAAAACATTATTACATCCAAAAATATACACAACAGAATTAACAAAAAAATAGAAAACATTATTACATCCAAAAATATACACAACAGAATTAACACAAATATACACTACAGAATTAACAAAAATAATAGAAAACATTATTACAGATAAAATTAAGTCCAAATCATGTATTCAGAAAAAAATTATATACGTTCATTCAAAATTCTCTAGATAAACAATTATTTATCAAATTAGAACCATCACCAACAGCTAACACAAACAAGAAAATACCAAAAAAAAAAAATCCCGATACCGGGGGTGTCTAAAGGCTCTCAGCCACCAACACCTGGCAGAAGAGTAAGGATCAGGGTAAAGGCAACCAGTACTCCTGGAAAACTTAAAATGGGTAGGAGACTGCTGAGTAGAATCCCATCACAGTCTCCTAGTAGGCAACAGTATAGAGTGGCCCGAAATAAATACAGCCAAAACAAGGCCCAACCATGTGTAGAAACTTAAATATCATTTAATGCTCAAACATTGACAGCTAAAAAATTATCAGAAATAAAACTTCTTCTAAATAAAAATCCACATGTAGACATTTTATGTGTCCAGGATGCTAAGTTTAACAGTAGGACCTCAAAATATGCCTGGATTCAATTTGGAATACAAACCATTTTGGGAAAAAAGCTATATGTGGTGGTATGGCAATATACATCAAAAACTCACTGAATTATGAATACATCAGGGTAGACAACCCCAGGGATCAAAATGGTAACTCTAAAATAGAGTACCAAGTAATAAAAATACATTTATCTAAACAATCTTTACTTTTGGCAAATATTTATTCTAGAGGATGTGATCTTGAATCCTTAGATCAAATCATAAAGAGCTTTCCAACTCAAAATGAGGCAATTAACAGTATTATAACAGGGGATTTTAATGCTCACCATGTTGAGTGGGGTTCATTAATCACAGACTGTCATGGGAAGGATGTTTTGGAATGGGCTGAAAAACATGATATGATTCTATTCAATGACGCCACTCCAACGAGAATGGATCAATCAACTGGAAAATTAACAAACATAGATTTAACCTTTGGCACGTTCAAAATTGCCTCAGTTTCAGCTTTGGGAGTTCATCATGATACCCTGGGGTCAGATCATTTCCCAATCCTAATTTCAGTCTATGGCCTAAACTCTGCAAATCAAAATTCTGAAAATAAAAATGTAAATAATACAGATTGGGAAAAATTTAAATTTTTTTTGCAATACAGTACATGAAAACCAGGTCTACTCAATCAACCCTCGCAAAACTTTCAATTCTACACATGGTAAAGGGAAGTACCCTGGCTTCAGTACCTAAAAGAAAACCAAAAATTGAAGTCCAGCAGTGGAGTGATGACTGTCATGAAGCGGTGCAGGGCAGAAGAAAGCTTTAAATAGAGCAAAAAGAAATCCCTGCCCTGATAATATTAGAAAATTAAAAGACACAGAAAACATGCAAAAAAAAAAATTATGGAACGGCAAACATTTTGTGAATCAATTACTTTTCCTCGAGCCAATTCTAAAATATTTTGGAACAAAATTAAAAAGTTAACAGGCAAAATTAACTGTTATTAAAACACAAAAATGAAATTACAAAAACACCCTTTGAAAAGGCTCATTTTTTTAGTAAATCTTTACAAGGAAGTATCATGTGACTCAAATCTACCTCCTGAAACTTTGGCATATCAAACACAATTTGAGTCTTAGCAACATGATATAGTAAATGAGCCGGGGCTAAAAGATACACCTTTAAACAAACCTTTTTCACTAATAGAACTCAAAAAATGTATTCATGACAGACACAACTCTGCCCCTGGATTGGACAAAATTACATACTCGATGTTCAAACATATGTCAGATGATACTTTAAATATATGGCTAAATTTTTATAACAGTGTGTGGAGTGAAGGTAAATATCCAACAAATTGGAAAGAAGCTTGCATTATACCTATATAAAACCTGACAAAACCAGCGAAGAACCAAAATCTTACAGACCAATAAGCCTTACATCACACTCTGGGAAATTGCTAGAGGCAATGGTAAAGGCCCGTTAGACCATCATATTGAATTTAATAATTATCTAAATCCCTCTCAATCTGGCTTTAGAAAGGGAAGGAGCACTTTAGACCAATTAGCTCGATTACATGACATCATTTCAGCCCAAAACAGAGGCCGCAGTGCTAGCCATTTTCTTAGATCTCCTGGCAGCATTTGATTTAACTTGGCACTTCGGTGTACTTTTTAAACTAAAAGAATATGGTATAATGGGAGCTTGTTTCCAATATCTCAGGTCTTTTCTAGAAGGGTGCAAAATTCAAGTAAGGGTGAATGGTACCGTCTTGGATCAAGAAAATGTCTGAGGAGGTACCCCTCAGGGCATGATTCTTTCATCTCTTTTATTAGCTCACCAGAACCCAAAGTTCAGGGTGAGCTGTTTAGGATGGGTAGGTGGATGCTCCGGTGTCTGTTGTCTGATGTCAACAATGGTCTTCTCCTCAGACACTACCTATCGGATTTACTTCAAATTTGCTGTGCAGAAGCCTTTTGATGTTCTAACTGCAATTTGCTCATAGAATAATGGCCAAAAAGGCACAAATAGGGTTAGACATGATTTGGGGATAGGCACAATATTTGGGATTTAAAATATCAAAAGAAAAAACTGTTGGTATCTTGTTTTGGAATCAGCGGCAGCATAAATTAGACATACACCTAGTTGGTACAAAAATCAAATTTGAAACAACAAAATTTTTAGGCATGATTTTAGATAGAAATTTGACTTTTAGGCAACATATAGAATGCTTAATTAAAAAGTGTACCACAAACATTAATATGATGAAAATACTCAAGAATACTGACCTCGGAGCAGATAGAAAAAGCTTACTGCTTCCATAAATCACTTTTTAGATCCAAAACTCCATCTTTGGGACAGGTCACTTCACAAATAGCAATCTCAAAAAAATGTCCACCCCCAATTTTGGCCCTTACTCAACTCCTGGTGGAGGAATTCGGTCTCAAAGACATACAGGTAGCAGATTTCAGGCCAGTAATTGAACATCCGTGGTTAATGACCCCATCTCATATAGACTTATGACTCTCCCTAAAAATTGTGAAAACAGACCTTCCACACCTAAGTAAAAATTCATGTTAACTTGCATATTGAACAATTTTACAATTACTATTTAAGTATTTATATGGATGGTTCAAAATGCCCAAATTCTTGCAAATTTGCAGCAGCTTTTTATATACCTTCAAAAAAATTTTTCTCTGTTGATAGACTTTCTGATAATCTTTCTATCTATTCAGCAGAAATGATAGCCCTAATTAATTCAAAATTGGGTCTTTCATCATAAACCCAAAAAATCAGTTATTTATTTGGACTCACTTTTGGTGCTGCAATCAATTCGAAATTATCATTGTAAATCCAGACCCAACCTTTTAGAACAAATTATCATCCTAAATTATTCCATCCGACAAGCCGGTCTGGATATTACTCTAGTTTAGTGCCCAGCTCATAAAGGTGTGGAAGGAAATGAGGCGGCAGACAGAGCTGCCAAATCTGGCCTAGATCATGTGACTGTAGATACTAAAGTCAATCTCACCCACTGAGGTAAGTTCATTGGTCAGGTCACAGTCCATTAAGCACTGGAGGAGTTATTATTCCAGGGTGGAACAGGGCGGCTTGTGATTCTGTCCAATACTCATTGGGGCTAAGATGGCCTGATGTCTATTCCTCAGATTAAAGGATATACAAATGCATCACCCATCTGAGACTGGGGCAAATCTGTTGTCTGGAGCCCAGGGAAAACATCCTGGGACTGGACCCTATTTACACCCAGTGTAGAGTATTGAACACAACCAGTCACTATCTGCTACACTGTGGGGTTCACTCCTTGACTGGAGCTAAAAGCTACCCTTGTAAATTTAGGCTTGGTTTTTAATCTTGAGAATATTCTTAATCCAAGCAGGGCAGTAAAAAGCTCAGTGTTCCAAGCCTTAGAAAAATACATAAAATTTTGTCAGATAACAAATAAACATATGGACCCAGGTCCAGGCAAGCGTGCACAAGTAGCCCAACTGTTATGATTCATGCATTAAATATAAAAATATTTTTATTAATATTCTTTTTAAATTTCATGTGGCTTTTATTGACACATGAATTATCTTAAGCATGATGTCATTTATTTTAGTATAAACAAACTATTTTAAGGAATAATCCTTTTTTAACTTCATGATACCTTCATTAATACATAGATTATCTGTAAAATTGGTATCACATGTTTTTGTAAGAATAGAAATGCATTTTTAAAGAAATAATCTGTTTTTAATTTCATGTTAACCTTATTGTTACATGAAATATATATGTTACTAGTAAATTATATACTGCGCAATCAGTTTGGCTGCAAAATACCTCTCTTAATAATAAATTAAAATATTTCTAGCATTGTCTCTATGGCAATAATATATATAGATATAAATCTTTTACTATAAATACACATGATTTTTTAAGTAAGAATAAACATATTTATTGCAGAGGTACAATTTTACCTCATAGTAGTCAAAGTTTATGATCATTCTTAAAATACCTTTTATAATTCAATCTATATAAAGGTGAAGACCTTTTTGGAATAATGTCTAATTTTTCTTTTTTTTGTAAACAAGTACAAAGTATATGAATTAATTGAATGAGATTTAATAACAATAAAAGAAAATGAATACCTTTTTTCCAACAATCTAGCATGCTTATGTCTGGACTGGGAAAGGGAGCGAACTCTGGCCCACCCATTACAGGAGTACTGAAATGTAAAACAGATAGCCCCAGTTAAAACCCTACCAGCTAAATAACAGTTGTTATTGGGGTCTGGGCGTGACCAGATAGCTCAATTAACAGTCATGGGACAATAAACATGACTGAGCCCAGATTGAACTTCTAGGCCACACTCTGGATCACAATATTCAATAACAGGCCCTATATTATATATATTCAATGACTACGCGCTCAGGTGAGCTATAGTGATTAGTCAGTCTACTCTGGCATCTGTCGTCCACACCTGGGGGTTGTTAATGTTCTAGTGGGCACACTTTTGAGTGAATCTTCATCAGACCTGGTCAGAATGTTCTTTGACAAGTTCAAACATGGGTCATCTGGGGAAAAAAACTAGGTCACCAGGTCAAATAGAATGGAAATTTTGTTAACACTCAAGAAGTCACTGTTTTGATTGGATCATCATGAAACTTTGTCAGAAGGTTTAAATTAATAATTTTGTAAAATTATGCAAATGTGGGTCATTTCCAGTCAAAAACTAGGTCACTACGTCAACACACCCGAAAACGTTGTTAATGCTCTGACCTTTAGTAACAAGTGGCCTTTATTCAGAGGTCAGTTTGCTCTAAATAATCAATGATGATTTTTTAAAGAATGGCCTTCATTCACAGGGTGATCTTTACTCAGAGGTGGTCGCAAACACGGGTCAGACTGTATTTCTAACATAGACAATGAGGCAAATGTTACATTTTTACAGCATATAACATAATTCAAGTGAGAAAGTTTACTCACTGTATAGAATAGCATACATTTCTTATCCTGTAAGGTGGTTCACGGGTGTGCTTATTTCCTTAGAAAGGTCATATGAAACCATAATCAAATTGAAATATACTATACAGAGAGTGAAAAATCATAAAAGTAAAACTACCATACTGTTTTCACATTAACTGTCTAAGAAAAGTCACATTTTCAATGAACATGAGTAAAAAATAAAAGTATAAAACTAAGCAATATTTTCAGAATCAGGTATTTAGTACATATGAAAGAAGAAATTGTCCTAACAAAAATAAATGATGACATATTTCCTGGAAATATCAATGTTTGAAAAAAGTCAAACTCTGAAAAAATCAGTAAACATCAAATAAAAAAAATCTAAAAGTGGAACATATACATATTTTGGACTCAATTGATATTGTTGAAATTGACTTGCTACAGAAATGAAATAAAAATCCACTGCATAGATTGTTTTTAAGCATTATATCATGGAAATTAAGCAAAGACTCATAACACAGGGTAATCTCCCCTGATTTCAACTTAGAATGATTTTATCACCACACACACACACAAACACACACACACACATATACTGAACCGAATCTGCTCATATGTCTTGGTGGTTCACAGAACTTCAATAATCAAATGCACAAACTGGAAATTAGAGAAAACAATAATTGACCAATAAATCACTGGATAATAAAATATTTGCTAATAAAAATCTTGAAGACAACACTTGAAATAATACTACTTATAAGATATTCATGAAATACAATTGAAAGATTCATTATGTCTGTTAATAATTTTTGAATTATTGGACACATGAAATTTTCCAATAGTTTTTTCTTTCTGAAAAACAAAAATTTTAATCCATTTTCTGTGTCTCTCTCTTACATGTTGATTTTAACGAATTAAACAAAAGTCCACTGCTTCAATTTTTTAGCCATAAATTTTGTGAGGTAGGATGTGTTGATTATTTCACTTAAAGAATTTAAATTTTCTCCTCTGCTATATAGGAAACTCCAATATTCATTTCACTCAAAATTAGGCACTCTCTGAGGCTGAGTAATGTTTTATTTTATTTCTGGTGGACACAACATTATTAAAACATTCATTTCTCTGGGAGCTACTGATGTCAGATTTTCACAGTTACTAGCACAGTCTTCAAAAATATTCACCAGGCCACTTTTCAAACTATTGTTAGTAAGATACTTTTTGTATGGCAGGTTTCTTGGTACATAAGAATTTGGTGATGATTTATATCCACACCAACTACTGTCACATAGTTCAAGGTCCCCAAACAAATGTGGTGTTATGGCATGCAAATTGGTCTGCATCTGTGTTGTATCATTACTATTTTGCTTGCATACATAAAACATTTTCCAATGTATTATCAACTGTTTGTCACATGTTTTCCCCTCTGATCTACCCACTTCTGTTCTCTCTCTTACAATGGATGTTGATTCATAATCAAGGTTTCAGTTTTAATTCCGTTTTTATTCTAACGCAAAACCGTTGACAAACACATGCTGGACTCCATTGCTTTTGTGGATTTGTGGGTGATCTTCCATTTCTTTCAGCCACCAGACTTGTTCTGCATTGTTTGTACCTTACATCTAAAGGCATGATTTTTCCAGTGTCTCTCCCAAAAAGAGATGCATGATCTTGAAAAGAGAGTAAAACTAATTCTGAGTGTGTCAAATGTATATTAATTGATATTCTTGGTACCCTGTCACCTGATCAACCCAATTGGATAAAAATCTGAGTGTTTATAAGACCCCTAACCCTTTAATAAGGCTTTGTTCTGGCCTTGTTATGTGCCAACATGACACAAACTCAGGGGTCAACTGGTATAATATGAGCAAATTGCTGTTAGAAGAACACTACATAGCAAATTTTAAGGAAGAGAAGACAATTGTTGATGTGTGACAGTGGATCCCAGAGCAGCCTCCTTACCATACTTATAGCTAACCCTGAACCTTTGGTTCTGGTGAGCTAAACTATTTCTTCTACATTTTAACTTTATCATAAGACCACCTCAACATACAGATTTTTTTGCCCTAATGGTTGTGTTATATAGTTTTACTGTATTCACATTTCTTACAAACTTGAAGGAATGATACAACAAAAACAATATTTTACTATTCCACTTTATTGAACCAATATACACTGTAGCAGAATGACAAGCTACAAGTTATTTGCACCCAGGTTCTTTATTTATATACTGAACAAATCCAATCAAAATCTAAACATAATCTAGAACTATAAAACCCCCAAAAATTCAAAACTCAAGAAAGACTAAAAACTAAAAAACTGAAAAAAATGGATAAACTGAAGAGGAACTTAGAATAACTGAAATTACCTTCAGAGTGTGACGATTTAAATACCGGGTTATGGTCAGGTGATCAATTAAACATGAATATTTAAGTTTTTATTCCTAATTACAAAAACTGACCAATAACTCCAAGATTTAATAAGGGCTAAGGTCAAAAGAATATATTAATTAGAATAAAGCTCTCTGCCCGGGAATTTGGGAAATTCGCTAGTTTTTCAGTTGTCTATGAAATTTATCCTAATCGAAACAACATGTAACACATATCAAGGAAACAATTTAAGATTAAACTAATTTAAAAACATAGCCATTAAATTAAAATCACCTTTCATTACTCTGGAGTGATTTATATCTTAAATAAAAGATACTAAGACAATTCTAACTTCACAACCTACAAAATACAGAATATAAAATCACATAAAATATATATCATTATGTAATACTATATCATTATGTAATACCAACTATGTTACAACACATATGTCACCAGGTCACAAAATTTCACTAAGGCCTAAAAGCAAATAGCTTGTTTCCTCGACCCCAACTGACCCTATTTTTTTGCCACTGACCTTATGATTTTCTTGGTCAAATTATAATTTCGAAAATAAAAATGATGTCAGTCATATATGCTGGAATAAAAAATATAAAAATTAAACCCCTACCTACTGACCCTATTTTTTTCAGAGCTGGTACTGGAGACAAGCTATTTTTTAGGCCTAACGCGCAATTTAGTCATTTTACACTGAAAATGTAAAAAATTTTATTCACTAAAATCACCATAGAATTACTCTTACCTTGCAATCATCAGACATGTTTGTAAGTATGATATTTTCAACTGAATTGAAAAGTGTAAACTAGTACATTTTGGTAAGCAACCACAGGAATGTGTTAAATCATTCCTATACAGGAGTGGTGACTAACAGCATATAAAAAATGACTTCAGATGAATTGAACAGCAATACTGAATGAAGTGTTTCAGTTAAGCGTTGATAGTACAGGTCTGAAACATTACTGACAAGTAGTTGGCATGGACAGAAACCAGTGGCAATGTCGATTTGGGCATGGCACGGCTAGTTTTGACTGTATTGAGATTCTAGAAATGAGCGCTTGCAAAAAAATCTCTGTGAGTTGAGGAAAATTTTTCATTTTTAATATCTCTGCCATTAGTAAGAGTATAGCACTGAAATTGCACATGCTAGTAATGGACATGCATAGAAATCAGAGGCACGAAAGATGTGGCCATGCTACGTTTACATTTGACTTTATTAGCATTCTAGAAATGACAGTTTGCAAGAAAATTTCCTCGCGCCTACACTTTTTCACCAATCTTTATTTTTTACTTACTCTTTAATCGTAGATAGTACAGCATTGGAACTTTACAGACAAGTAATTGGCAAGAAGAGAAGTCAGTGGTGAGGATGGATTTGGTATGGTATGGTTGCTTTTGGCTTTATTAAGATTCTAGAAATGACTGTTTGCTGCAGAATTTCCCCTTGACAGCATTTTCCGACAAATGTTTGTTTTTCATTTCTTCCTTAAGCGTTGATAGTATAGGTCTGAAACATTACTGACAAGTAGTTGGCATGGACAGAAACCAGTGGCAAGGTCGATTTGGGCATGGCATGTCTAGTTTTGACTGTATTGAGATTCTAGATTCTAAGTGATTCTAAGCTTGATTCATAGATCATTAGCAAACATTGAATTCTAATTTTTCCAATATATTTGTTCACATTTTTTATGATATTAAATTCATTTATTGAGACATATAAGGCTTCCACGCACAAAGTTCATAAAATACAGTAAATTGCTGTGGAGTGTATTCAGATCTAAGTTTTGATCCGAATGTCCTGAGCTCGAATCCTGGCTTAGACAGGTTTTGTTCATGAACTTCACAATCCCATTTTTCAGACACAGTACTGGTGTTGTGTCCAGGCTGCAGACTAGAGCGTGATTAATATAAGCAAAATTGCTTGTTTCACAATAATGCTGAAATAAATTAGTGTAAGACCAATCCAAATGCAAGTCATCTTCAGTAATATCTTCACATTAAAAGTTTTAAACACTTTTTTACTATCTAAATATCTACCACATTCAGGGCTCAACAAAGTTGAGCAAGATACTCTCTGATTTCCCAGATATAACCAAAACCATTGATATAGAGATTATTTTTATCATTAGTAACTCAATTTGTGTAATACAGGCTAAATCTATCTAAATGTACTATTACATTGTAACACTGTTTCACATAACCTGTATTTGGCATATATAAAATTCAAAGCCAGTATTTTAATAGTAAATGTGCACTTTCTGTCCAGGGTAGAACATCATAATTTGTTGTGATATTAAGCAGATTTTTGGTAGATAGCAATATTATTAATACTTGACCCCTAGGCCTAAAAAATAAAAAAGGTTTGTTTTCGGTTACATGCCAAAAAAAATATGGGTTGGCAGGCAGGCATTTTTTTATTTTATTTTTTTTTTACATAAGTCAGCAATACTGTATGGGGATCTGAGTACCATAATATTAATGAGTTGTGAAAATGACAATATAGCACTTTGATTTTGATGCCGTAATTGAGGCATAAGCAAAAAAGAAACACTCAAGATTTATACAACAGAATCACACTTGAATATTTTGTCTTACTACAAATATTACACAAGCTATAAACTGTATAATCAGAAACTATATTTCAATGGTAGATACTAGCTGACAATATATCAAACCAGCTAACTGCTACAGAATGAAAAGGTTTCACGGACTCAACACAAGTGTATGCTAAAAACAATTGCACTGTTGTTGCAGGGACCTACTTAGTTAGATTCATTGTTGTGTATTTGGTGAAAATGTGATCTTTTTCATTTTATTCCAGAATATAGTTCAGCAGGTTTTTCTTTCAACAAAGAGTTTTGTTCTTACTTTCATGTATTGGTTTCGGTCTGGTAGATGATTAATAGATATTGGTATATACTTGTGGATGACCACCAAGATCTGCTTCTTGTCTAAAAAAGGATGAGAAGCTCTTGCGCCTTTAAAGATAAAAAAGTTCTTTCAGTTCATTAGGACCTGAAAATACGGTGCTTCTCCCATAATGTCACCTCCAAAGACTGATTCCCTCCAAGAAACCATAGTAAAAGGCACACTTACACATAATAAAAAATATCTGTTGTGAATGTATCTATTCCCTTCAAACAAGAACTCTCTCCAAAGAACAACACTTTTGCAACCCCAAAAACAAGTGTTGCTCTTTGGTGGGAACTCTGTATATAACAACACTGAAGTCAAGCCACTACATTAGGACAATATATAGGCTGATGTGAAATTAAATATATTCTGAAGTACATGTATATTCAGCCTGCTCAGCACAGGATAAGCATGAGCAGCAATCTTGTAAATGTTTGTGTTCAAATTACACTAATCAGACCCATTTTTGAACCAAGGTAACATAGTGGGGTCCTGGGGCATGCTCCTTCAGAATATTTTTTACTAAACCCAGCCATTTTTCTCTAAATTACTATTCACTTGGTAATTCTCCTTTTATTGTTTGTACAATCACTTTAAATACAGCTTGCAGTGTTTCCTCAGTAAGGCATTGTTACTACCTGACCATTTCACTGCTAAGTATTTTACTTGAATATTCAGTTCAGACAGATGACAGCTGTAAGTTTAATGACTGAGATCAAAATAAATTCAGAATATTTCTTTATATAACACAGCAGCAAAATGCCTGTTGACTTAAGCATTAATTTTTTCCAACTTATGATAACTTATGCAGTCTATCCTGCTTTTGCAGCCACCTCTGAATAAAGATCACATTTTGTCTTTCCTAAAGGTGGCCTTTGTTCACAGGATTGACCGTATAGCAATTATTGGTAAAATATCTCCAAGACTTGATACTTGACTTAGTTACCTAGCTTTTTGGCCCCACATGGCAACATCAAGGCACACACTGTGTTTCTAGAGTTGCCAGGTTGGCATTCAGCCGTTTTAGAATTTACAATGCCTTAGCTACACATAACTGCAAAACAGGAACATTTTCCATTGATAACATTGCACAACTCTGGTGATATCTTGCAATTTTTTGCCTGATCTTTTGGGTTTTTTTTTCAATTATAATCATTTTACCAGTTTTCAATACTGTATTGATCTCCGTCGATATAATTGTGCGTAAGGCATAGAAATACACATGATTGTTAAAGGTCAAATGAACAATTTTGTTACATGGAGGTTGAATATTCTGTCAAATTGGTCAGGTCTCATGTCATCTGGATGGATAAAAGCGATACAGAGAACATATAGTTAAGTTTGATCTAGATAGTGAAGTTATCTTTGTGTGTTTCAAATACAAAATACAGAAATGTAGTTTGTTATGTGTTTCTACATGTACATGTAATAACTTGTATGTTTCTTATTTCTTCAACATGCGTATTGAACCTCAGAGGGGGGTCACATTTTATGACACATGAAGTGTCATGCAATTTCCAAGTAGCGTCTGCAGTCATATTCTGAAGGGTGTGGTTTTCAGAGGTGTTTTAACATTAAATAGACACAAAAATGATATAGTAAAGTTGTTTGGTATTCAGTTTTGACAGGATTCAGTATTCCCAGGTTAAAAATACAAAGATTTTAGAAGGAAAAAATTGGGACCAGACATTTCATTCGGTATAGACAGGATTCTGGTTTTCCCAGGGTTTGGTTTTCTCAGGTTTCACTGCATTCATACAAAATGATCGATATTTGATATATTATAATAATGATGAATGTACTTTTAGAACTTTTATAAAAGTATAGCAAGAGCAGCAAAACATCACTTACTAATTAACCTAACAATACACCAGTAAGTATACCATAGATACAGGAAGATAATAATTATATCCTAAACAAGAAAGTCATTCATCTTAGCATTCTTTCTAAAAAATCTCCATATCTATGATCAGACCAACCTGCAGCTAAACAAGATTTTTCAGTCGAGGGTATATCATCAAGGGTTGAGAATACCCGTTTCGAAGTTACCGTTGGTAGGCTGGATATTTTGCTGCTAAGTGAAACATAATTAATTAGTTTGTTACATTGAAAAACATTGTGCCTCTACAAACGTGCTGACATGTTTTTCAAGCTCGGCCACTGAGGCCCCTCTGATCTCGTCATCAGCAGGTGTGTAGCCAGTGATGCACATTTACACATGTGCATTTCATCAATATGAAAAGTGAAAATACAAATAGCGCCAATAAATGGGCATCTGAGTCAAAAGCTAAGGGTGTTAGACCCTAATTAGATCTAATAACAGTGCTTTGAAATAAAATGCATGCCCCTAATTCCTTCAAATACAACTAAAAGTGTAACAGTTATTCATAGCTGACTACACCCCTGATAGCCAGCTCAGTTTTCTGCTTTCTGAGTTTGTCTGCCCATACAAAAATACAAATGTTGAATTGAATATAAATGTTTTGTAATGTAGCAGTCAAGCATGTAGACAAAGGGCAAGGTAAAGAAATAAGAAATGGTCTCCATGGTCAAGTGGTTATGGTCTCTGACTAGTAATCACTAGTCCCACACTGTTGTGAGTTCAAACCACTCCATGGACCAAACTTCACATATGCAAAGAAGCTGTCTGTCTAGTTTATGACATTACCTTTTAATATAATATGTAGATTCTAACAGGAAAGGCAACATCACCTTTAGTTTTATAATACTCTTTGATGAAGTCAAAAGAAGTAAAATTAGGCAATGAAGTTGTGCGGGGGTTATACTGGTTTCAGGTTGTTGTTGGAGAATATTGTTGTACATGTCAATTTTTTTATTCAAAATTCATTTCTCTTGGCTGTGGCATGGAATCCACTGATTATTTTTTTTCTTGTATTATTTTTGAACTGTTATGTATGAAAATGCAATTTATGAAAATTTGCAGCTGTATTTTTCTTGATACTCTCTCTTTTCACAGTTCTCTTGTAATTATTATCAGATATTTATATTTGATCTTTACTCATTGTTTAATAAATACACATGATTATGTAGCACTATTTGCTTTTTTTATACTACAAATACTTGTTATAATATTTGATTCCACCTCATTTGTTTTTTTAAAAGAATGGTATTAACCTTTCACCATTACATAGCAATCTGTTTTCGTGTAATATAGTTATAAAATTTACAATAAATATTATGCATGATTAAAATATAAAAATTTAAAAAAAACTCCGGTATAAACACTGACCACATTATCTATGTCTTGTATTTTCAGACAAGTCAATGTGACTCATCAGAGGAAGCTTTTACACCTAGCACACCTAGAGATCCCTCCCAGGCTTTCATACACAATAAATGTAAGGGAGTTAACTCTTGTTATATCAGAATTTACTGAAATCTTTTACATTAATAAAATACAGTAAAACCCCCTAATGCCAGACCCTCTATAGTTGATCAAAACTCTACATGATGAAATGACTTGATTGTTTTGTTGTGTTCATGTTCAAAATGCAGAATTTATTACATGTATTTAGTATTACATATTATTTCTGTAATTATAGGATTTGAGTTCTGGTGTTGGAGAATTTGAATATGAAGATGAATCAGAGTCGAGAAGCCGAGATCAGATTGAAGATGTCATGACATCATTTTGAGTGAAATAAACAGTGCCGCCATCTCTGTCTCTTCCAACACCAGAGCCGCAGTCTGATTCAACCGCCCTAATGTCACATGACACACCTGACCCGACCACATCAAGTCAGTCTGGTTCTATGCAGAAAACATTGATTGCCGCACAAGTAGATGAACCCGATGAGTCACCAGCAGAACAGGAAGATGAGAATTCAGACTGGGACTCCGAGGTATTCTTTAAAGTTGACACAGTCTATTTTCCAAAAATGTCTGATTAGAAATTCTCATTCCAGAAATTTGTATTTTGTTGAAATAAGAACATTTCTGTTGCTATTGAAGTTTTCTTCTCACATTTTTAGTTGCAAATGTTTCTTTATGCAAATATTTGTACATCACTGTTTAATTTCTTTTGCTATGGAACTGAGGAGTTCATTTTTCAGTTTAGTTCTTATTCTAAAGTTGAAGTGGTATAAATGATATTTAAATGTGTTTTGGTTGTTTAAGGATGATGTATAATCAAATGAAGAAGTAGACATCTAGGTGTGGATTCTCCGGTCGTAGTTGGAATTGATTCTATAGAAAACACACCCAGAACTCCCAGAGCAGATAAAAGTGAAGAAGAGTCTATCAGTGAATGGGAAATAGAACAAGGAGAGGTACATAATGAACTTATCAGGTTTTATCTTGCAAAAAATGATTTTTAAATTCTGCTAATAGTTACATTCGAATGTTGATGTTAAGATCAACTTTTGGACCAAATTCTTGAAAACTGGTCTTTCTATTGACATTGTCTCATAATGAAGTTGAAATATAGAGGAAATTAGAAGACCAGTCTGAAGATAAGCGGTTATTATAATGATGTGGCTTAGTATAGGGGTTGTCACCAAATGAGGTTTGACTGTATATGTTTGTATTAAAACCTGATGCTATATGCCTTGCCATTTTTTTATTAGTTTAATTATTATATGAAAACAAAGTTTGTAATATGTGTATGTAAATTAATCAGTATGGTTATTTTTTTAAGTCAGTACACAGAATTTATATACCTGATATGAATAGCGTTTACAGAAATCATCAATGTATATGCATATGTATATATATTGTGTTTATTCGTCTTTGATAAATTTCTTGCTTTAATTAATTTAATAGGAAAAACAGCAGAAGCAACAGGAAGAAATGGGAATACTACAAGAAATGAAAGAAGAAGAGGAACGACAGAGGAAATGGGAAGAAGGAGAAAGAAGAAGACAAGCACAAATAGAACAGGAAACGCAAGAAGAATTAGAGGTGAGTGGAAATGTTCTATCAATGAACTCAGCGAAGCTTTGCGAGGAGAGTGGAATAATATACCCCAGGCTTAAATTAATAATCTCATCCACTCAATGCGTCGTCATTGCCGAGCTGTTAGCAATGTTCGCGGTGGGCATACTCGTTGCTAAAGCAAAAAAAATTGAATCGATACCTGCCTTAAATGGAATTGAAAAATCCAATGAAATTGATAATTTTCAGACTGTAAATGAATTTTGATGAATTGATTTTGAATTATTGTGCAATTACAAGTACGAACAAAACCTGTTAATATAAACATATGTGGAAACAGTCCCATTGAAGTCTTATGAAAGTTTCTTTTTTTATTCAGTATGTATTCCTGTAGATTTATTTTTTTAATAATCAACTTCCCAACAGTGCTCGCAAACCCGGGTCCGATCACTCACAAATCTCCCAGCATGCATCACTGAAGTCACAACTTTTTGATGAAAGTGACAGGTCACAGAGGACCGAGAGTTTGACTTCACCACAAGGGGTTAGAACTTGACCAGTATACGGCTTTTGTACTTCTTTTGATTTTTTTGGTTACCTAGGTATCTGGTTGCTTCGATACAATATTAGACCAGATGTGTGTCATTCAATTCAAATGGATGAGTGTTGTACAAATGTATTGAGTTTGAAAACATCACAGTTTGATGACCAGCTAGTCTTTGTTCTAGTTTGTATAAAATTTGTGTAACAATGTGGATTTGTTACTGAATAAAGTTTGATTTCCATTTGTATTGTGAATCACCATTAACTTTCCATTTTTACTTATAACCACAGTTTTGTTGGTTTTGTCGACTTATTCCCACTGTCTTAATAATATTGTTAACTAAATAATTTTAGTTTCATGGCTAAAAATGTGTGGTGAAATCTATGAAAGCTTAATTGCTTGAATGCAGATTTCTGTATTCAATATGACACAGAAATTTGTTTCAGAAACAAAGATTTTTTCTGCTAAAATGATCTAAGTGCCTTACATTTTATAGTGTCATTGTAAAATAAAGCTCAACTGTGAAACCATCTTGATATACAAATGATTTAAGATTAACTTTGTTGACTTTCAATATTTTAATGTTTAGCTTAACTTATTATTATATACTTGTCAGCTTTTAGTATGCAGATAAATTGATTACAACATGTTTAATATGTACAGAAAAGGTGTTTGTGTTTAATTCTAGAGTATTGTGGTATTATTGCATTCAGTAAGAAATATCAATATTTCATGAGTAAGTCCTGATAGTGCGATACTGTTTTTATGCCCCCCTACACACACAACAAAGTTGTGACAACAAACAACTGACAGCACAGCCACATGCAACTGATAACACAGCCACACACAACTGACAACATAGACACATACAACTGATAACACAGCCACACACAACTGACAACACAGCCACACACAACTGACACCACCACCACACACAACTGACAACACAGCCACACACAACTGACATCACAGACAAATGTAAAAACACAGCCACACACAACTGACAAAACAGCCATGCATGAAAGCAACAACACTGGCACATAAAAAGCAACAATGCAGCCTCAAACAACTGACAACATAGACGCAAACAACTGACAATGCAGCCACACTCAACTGACAATGCAGCCACACACAACTGACAACACTGCCACACACAACTGACAATGCAGCCACACACAACTGACAATACAGACACAAATAACTGCCAACACAGACACACTCAGAAGCAGCAACACTGACACATTCAAAAACAACAACACTGATAAACAACCAACAAAACAATGAAAGGTATGTTACTAGACTTGAGCTGATTGGACTTTGATTGATTGACTTCACAGGACTGGATTTCACTTCATTGGTATTTACTTGAAATTGTTGTTTGTTAAAGCAGTTAGTATAATTCTTGGTTTATTTTCCCTTAATGATAGATTTAAATTATGTTTAAGGAGGTAAGACTCGACATTTATGGTTAAAGGGTCTAGAATTAAGATTTCTGTTTAAAGAGATAAGACTCGACATTTACAGTTAAAGGGTCTAGAATTAAGATTTCTGTTCAATGAGATAATACTTGAGATTTATAGTTAAAGGTTCTAGGATTAAGATTTCTGTTTAAAGAGATAAGACTCGGCATTTACGGTAAAATTAAGATTTCTGTTTAAAGAGATAAGACTCGAGATTTATGGTTAAAGGGTCTAGCATTAAAATTTCTGTTTAAAGTGATAAGACACAAGATTTGTGGTTAAAGGGTTTAGAACTAAGATTTCTGTTCAATGAGATAAGACTTGAGATTTATGGTTAAAGGTTCTAGAATTAAGATTTCTGTTTAAAGTGATAAGACACAAGATTTGTGGTTTAAGTGTCTAGAATTAAGATTTCTGTTTAAAGTGATAAGACTTGAGATTTATAGTTAAAGGGTCTAGAATTAAGATTTCTGTCTAATGAGGTAACATTTATTTTAGATTTAATCATTTTTACCACATCATAACGTCATTTATTAGGGTTTTTTATGACAAAAATGTGCAAAATTTTCTCCATGACCAGACAGTTAATGTGTACTAGAACCATGTCTGTACCTCAAAGGTCAAGGTCATGCTTGGGCTCAATGTTGGATTTGAACATTTAATTCATGTTGTGTACCAAGTCTGCTGGGTGTGTTTATTTGGTTGAGTATGAGACTGCTGATTATTTCAATGTATGATTGAGACTGATGCTGGTCTTATGTTACTTTGTGCACAACTTATTAATTACTCAAAAATTGTATGATGTGTCACCTTACACATGTATTTACCTCAGTACATTGTATGTAATGAAGGTATCAAATGTAATAAAAGATAATCTGATTCATAGTGTTTGACTTTTCCCGATGTGCCATGTACATGTACATGTGTATAATAAAAACATAAAGCGTTAATCAGAATATACTGTGGTTTCACTTATTTTGATTAAATAAATTATTGAATCTTTTTAATTATTTTTTATGTTTCACTTCGCAAATCAAACACTAATCATATAAAACATACAGGAAATTCCACTCTACTGTAACTGCACTAGTTAAAGTCCAGAATGACATCTTGCAGTCCCTAGACCAAAACAATATTGCTGTTCTTGTTCTACTAGACCTCTCGGCTGTGTTTGATACCATTGACCATGTCACTCTCTTATATCGCCTTGAACATGAGTTTGATGTTATGGGTAAACCTCTCAAATGGATGACATCTTATTTGTGTGATTGATACCAGACAGTATGTTGATGACCATTTCTATGCTGATGACTCCCAGTTGTATGTAGCCTTTAAACCCACCAATGAGATCCAAGTAGAAGTTGCTCTTCAACGTGTTTAGGACTGCTTATCAGACATAGATTCATGGATGCACCGTAATATACTCAAACTCAACCCTGATAAGACAGAATTACATGTATATTGTTTTCTCATCTAAACACAATGAGAAACTTGTAGAAGGCATCTCTATCACGGTTGGTAACTCTCAGATACTACCAGCTAGTATTGTTAGGAACTAAGGTACCTTCCTTGACTCTTGTATGGATATGGACAACCATGTAATTTCAGTGTTCCAATCTAGCTAGGCGCTACTACGCCATATCAGGAAGCACCTCAAGAGCAACGCCACTAAACCCCTTGTAAACAGTCTGGTTACATCCTAATTGGACTGCTGTAATTCTCTGCTGTACAGACTACTGAAAACAACCATTAACAAGTTACAGACAGTCCAAAATACAGCAGCTCAAATTATAACCTGAAGTTCTCGTTTCAGCCATATAACTCCCATTCTTAAAGAACTACACTGGTTATCTATAGAAAGCAGAATTCAGTACAAAATATTAACACTTACATATAAGGCATTACATAACTTGTCTCCAGGATATGTTCAGTCAGTGTTGGAACTGTATAGACCAAGTCATGCATAAAAAGATATACTGACACTAGTTGTACCAAGACAAAAAAACAACAAGTTACGGTGATAAATGTTTTGCTGTTAGTGCTTCACAACTTTGGAACTCATTACCAAGTGACCTCAGACATTCCAGTAGCTTTTTCACATTTCAAAAGTCATTAAAAACCTATCTGTTCGTTCAACACCATAGTGGCCAGTAAATTATTGTATGCATGCAAATGGGACTAAGGACAAACTCATGTAATTGAATGGTGAATATGTTCGTACCTGACGTTATTCTAGTACATGTACCACTAACTGATCTTTGATTATTTAAACATTTTAAACATTTAGTCTACTATTTAACGATTATGATTTATCTTATTGTTTTTACTGTACACGTATTTGTATTTCTTTTTAACTTGTCTGGTATTTTTGCAATATAAATGTATTGATTTTATTTGTAACACACTTTTGAACATATTTTCTCATGATAAGAGTGCTGTATAAATGTGGTGTAATAATAATATAAAAGCAATATGGATGAACCATATTTAAAGTGTATTTTCTATCAGATATGATAGGGTGAAAATTAAAACAACAATCTGTTTATCTGTCATGAAATAGATGATGGGAGTTTAGTTATAAGTGTATCATACGATATGTATCTATATAGAATATCGTGGAAGGATTAAAAATAGGAGAACTATCAATTACAGAAAAGAAAAAAATGGGAATTGAACAATTGCCTTACTTTCAGGGAATTCTAGTTTTCAGGGAGTTTGGTTTTGAGGGGTTATACTGTACATAAAGGCAGATGCGCATAAATGCCCTATTTCTTATTCAATCACAGGTTGAACTGTATAAATTTTAGGTTTGACGTGTATGCCTTTGTAGAATTACTGAACTATTACAGAAACAATGAATTTTGTGTAGGAAATGTTTGATCTGCTGAAGCTACTGACATTATCATAAGCTATGTATATATACCACTTTTATCATAAGATATCTTCATATACCACTGTTATCATAAGATATCTTCATATACCACTGTTATCATAAGCTATCTTTATATACCACTGTTATCATAAGATATCTTCATATACCACTGTTATCATAAGCTATCTTTATGTATCACTGTTATCATAAGATATCTTCATATACCACTGTTATCATAAGCTATCTTTATGTACCACTATTATCATCAGCTATCTTCATGTACCACTGTTATCATCAGCTATCTTCATGTACCACTGTTATCATAAGCTATCTTCATGTACCACTGTTATCATAAGCTATCTTTATGTACCACTGTTATCATAAGCTATCTTTATGTACCACTGTTATCATAAGCTATCTTCATGTACCACTGTTATCATAAGCTATCTTCATGTACCACTGTTATCATAAGCTATCTTTATGTACCACTGTTATCATAAGCTATCTTTATGTACCACTGTATCATAAACTATCTTTATGTACCACTGTTATCATAAGATATCTTTATGTACCACTGTTATCATAAGCTATCTTTATGTACCACTGTTATCATCAGCTATCTTTATGTACCACAGCACTATTTCTCAATAAGATTTATAGCCACATGAACATTCCTGTCCATCCAGTTGAATTTTAATTTTGGTAAAAAATCATGAAATTGACCAAAAAATTAAACTTCTTGAGAATAATATGTTGGGGGGGGTATTTTTGCTTTGTCACATTTTTTTCTGACCACACTAATTTCTCACTCACCACACTATTTTACCCTTACTTTTCCCCTGGAAGTGAAAAAATCACTGGATTATATCTTGTTTTTCTGTACATGTTTATAAATTTAGTTAAACACACTCTTTATCCTCTGTCATGTACACATCAAATTCTACACTGGTCAATTTATTGTATGAGGGTTATTCAGTATTTGTACTTTTAATCCTTTTGTCTACACAATGAATTTTTTATGTTCAGTTTAAAACGGTTGAATGCTTTCCTGCCACTCCTTTTTAGCATGAAATTCTCATGTTTTTTTAGACAGAGAACACAAGCATTTGAGGAGAACCAGTTTTCCAGCAGGTTGTTAACTCACTGCCACATGGTAGGTGGATATTTTACCTCTTTTCACAGTTTTAGTCATTTTCATATCTAAGTAATGAAATTATGTTTTACACCTAGGTATGTTAGTTTTTACAGCTTTATTATGCATTCTTTCTCCAAAATAGGGCTTTGCACTTTGTTCTGGATATTTTCAATATATTTTTCATCTCTTCATTGCAATGATATTGTTGAATTATTGTTGAATGGTGAATTCTTATCTACTGATTTCATTGTTAGGATATTGGTGAATTATTGTCATCTCAATACTTGTACTAAAAAATTCTTAATGAATATTTTGTGTGGTCATTTTAAATCAGTTGAATACACTAAAGTCATCCATGTTGTAATTTGTAATTGGTATTTTTTTACCCCCCCCCCGAACGGAATTGGACTTATAAAACCAACATTGGTCATTAGAATGCTTTATTACTTACATTGTTGTTACCTTAGACCATTCTCAGTCCACCCATATCACCCAACCTCCATTTTGACTTTGACAACAATTTTTCATCGTAATGATGGTTGTCATTTATAATTGTTTAAATGCTTGCTAACGGTTGATTAAGCACATGATTATAACCATGACGTCAGTGTTAATGTGTGCTCAAAGGTTATGATTTGACTTCTGCTGAATTTGCAGCATTATTCTAAGACTGTGGAACAAGCTATGATGATCATGTTCTACATTAAATGGACTTTTGGCTTCACCATTACCCATGGCAACAAAACAACCTAGTTTATGTTTGTTTCAAAGAAAAAGTCGAGCTATTATGATTGCTGCATTGTCATAGTCGTTGTCGTGCAAAAACATTAATGTAGTCCATTACTCAGATACTTTTGAAGATATCAATACAACACTTGGAAGTGTAACAGTGTTATATATATAATATATGTGTTTATAGTAGTTTTTATGCGGTACGAAGGGAAGGAACTCTAACACTGGACAATATACTAGCATATTTTATAAATCTTCATAACTTCCATCAAAATCAATGAATTATTTCAAATTTTCGTGTATGAGTACAATAAACAGTATTATTTAGCAAACATTTAGTTATATCATTTAAAAATCTTTAATTATAAAAATATCATTTGTTTTCGGTAATCTGAATTTGTTTTCGGTTGTTTTCGGTAAATATTTGTTTGCGGTATTCAGTAATACCCCACAGAAGCAATCAGTGAGGGGCTAGAGTTTGTTGACTAGTTTTATGATATTCCAGGTTTATCATCACAGCTTCAGTGTTAATTTCATACTTAAATTTGCTTTATAAGACTTACTGCTTGTTTAAATTTTATTTCATGTCTCTTTATTTATATTTCAGATAAACCAAGAAAACTATTCAGCAGAATCAAGAAAATATTATTACCTTGATGGTAAGTAAATCATATGTTTTATGGTCTGAATTTTGGTGAGTTTATATTGACTTAAAACTTGAATGATGTAGAAAAGTATGATTGATGATTGATATCTATCTGTACATTGCTAGCTGACAGTATTGAAACCATATAAACCATCAAAATATAAATATATAAAAAACATCAGTGTTGAGGCCTGGAACAAAATTAGTCTTAGTTACTCATAAAATTTTAAGCCAGAAATCAGTGATTATTTCTGACTTGAACCTGACATTTAAGAATGTAAATTTAATGTTGTTGATAATATACTACTCAAAATTTGATAAGGATAGCTTTTTCAATGCTACATATTTTGTAACATACGCAATGCAGTCCCTCAATTTTTGGTGTGTATATTTATTCGAGTGTTTACTACAAGGTACAGTTAGTTTTACTGCGGTTTCACGGCCCACGGCTTCCCGATTTGCACGGGGAAAAGGCTACCCATGAAAAGTGGTGTGGTGGCCACATGTACAATTGTACACACTTTCAAGTTATTCACTTGAATCTAACACATTCAGCTTAAAACTTACTGAATACATAAAATATGGCGAATTTGCGCGTACGGCATCGTTCAAGTAGGGAAGAAATGAATATGGGGGTCGGGATGCTTGCAGCAGGGCGTTCTCAGCCTCACGTGGCATGTGCACTTGGCGTGTCACAGAGTGTAGTTTCACGAATGTGGAACCGTTACCAAACTTATGGTGACGTTACCCACAGGCATGGGGATGGTCGTCAAAGAGCAACAACGCAGGCTGAAGACAGGTTTTTAGTTATTCAAGCTCGACGTCACCGGTTTATGAACGCAACAACGCTACGTAATGACGTTGAAAATGCAGCGGGAGTGCGGGTGTTGACTCAGACAGTACGAAACAGACTCCATAGTGTTGGTATGCGCGCTAGAAGACCCGCAATCCGCATTCCATTGATGCGGCAGCATTTGCAAACACGCCTTCAATGGGCCCTAGGTCACGTCACATGGCATTGAATGATTGGCCCCCTGTACTGTTCACCGATGAGTCCAGATTTTGTGTGGACTTCACGGATAGACGGGCACGAGTGTGGAGAATGACCCATGAGCGTTTTGCACCTGCTTGCATTGCAAACCATGATCGCTATGGAGGGGGTTCCATCATGGTGTGGGCGGGGATCAGCATGCAGGGCAAGACTGACCTTCATATTGTGGATAACGGCAGTCTGACGGGCCAACGGTACGTTGATGAGATCCTGGACGTGTATGTCCGCCCGTACGCTGGCGCTATAGGCCCTGATTTTATTTTAATGGACGACAATGCAAGTCCACACAGGGCCATGGTGACCAACAGGTACCTCCAGGATGCCACCATCGTCCGAATGGACTGGCCGGCATGTTCCCCCGACTTCAATCCCATAGAACATGTATGGGACATGCTGCAGAGAGCCATTTCAGCCTGCCCTGTTAAGCCCACTACAGTCCAGGAGCTAAGACGGGCCCTCTTGGAGGAGTGGATTCGAATCCCACAAATCTCAATCCGGAGGCTTGTTAGCAGCATGCGCCGGCGATGTCAGGCGGTTATCAATGCAAATGGACATCACACTTGATACTGACTAAGAAATTAATTCAATTAATTCATTCGCAGCAAAATTTCACATTTGGCACATCCATACGAAAACGTCAATTTAGCACCCATTCAACTTTTGGCTTCTGTCACGCTTCAATGAATACACCAAAAACTTATTTCTATCTTCAAACAAATAGACAAATGCATAAACTTTCAATTAAAATAATAAAAGTTTGGTAGACATTTATATCCAATCAAATATAAGCAATCTAAAAAGCTATCCTTATCAAATTTTGAGTAGTATATTCAACCCTCATAATGTTTTTTAGTCTGAAAACTGGATAATTGACAATCAAACTCTACAGCCAGAAACTAGCAATTGTAACCTCAGTATCAGAGTAGCTCCTTGAAATTATTTTCAAAATAAAATGTACTTAAAACTATTTCTTTTCAGAAGGACTTGAGAAGTACTACAGACTGGCCACAAGAACAGTTGTGAAATTATATTAACAAATTCACAGTAAGAACTTGAAAGTGGTTATTTAACTACAAAATTGAGAGTAGGAAAAACATTGAGCTGACATCAAACTGTCTACTGCACAAGGTTGAAATTTCACACTAGTTGGCTGATCAGAAATCAGTGGCTTGAAAGAATAAGCTATGGTATGTATAAGTTTGATTTTTGATAAATGTTGACATGCTAATATGTGGTAGAATGTGTTTGTTTGTTTGTTTTTTTTAGCTCGCTAGAACCAAAGGTACAGGGTGAGTTGTTAGGATGGGTAGGGGTATACTCTAATGTTAACAATGATCTCCTCTGAAACTACTGGTCAGATTTACTTAGATTTGCTGTGTTAGAATCCTTTTCAACATTCTAACAGCAATTTGCTCATTATACCAATTGATCCATTTTAGTTGTCACCAGAGCTAAAAATAGAAAAACCTTTAAATGATTGATGAGTTAGATTATTGGTTCCAATCATTTTGTATGTAAAATACACCAAAATTTACAGGAATGTTGCCAAGATATACTTGAAATGCATTTCTTGTCTGAAATATACGTTATAAAATTGAAGCTGTTTTTTTTATCTGAAATATTCATTATAAAACTGAAGCTCTTTTTATCTGAAATATTCATTATAAACCCTAATTGGCTGTTCTAATCTATTAAATTGTGTTTTTAAATTCTTAAAAATAAGTTTATTATATGGGGCTGGTGATATAATAGAATGTGGGTCAAAATGGCCCACTTCCAAAACAGCCCAATACTAAAATGGCCTAAATCCATATTGCCCTGAGCCAAACTGAACAGTTGTTTTTAAATGTTATTTGATGTATTGTGATATTATTTTGTGAAGATGCTATTATTGTTAAACTTATGCAAAACTGCTTTAAAGAATACTTCTTTATCTTAAAAACAAGACATACACCTTTATGAAAACAGTTTAATTTCAGTCTGGAAGACTAGAAAAGAAAAATAACAAACAATATCCAATATCTATCTTTTGTATGTTTTACCATTGTAAAGTCCTCAATGATTGTTTACAGTTGCAACTGGGTAATAGGTAAATAAATGCGTTTTGTCATCATCGGCTGTGTATCAACTTTAACCACCCAGTGCCTGGTTCAAATTATGTGGAAAAAAACGTTTTATAACAAACACAATAAAACTGGTGTTGCCTGAGCTCGTACCGATATGTATAGTGTCTGTATAAAATCACAAATGTTGGTATACTGGTAATATCGCTCATCTCTATTGTGTATAAATAGACAAAAATAAAGGACGAAAATCACATAGTTCTTACTTAATAATTGATTTTATAATTGACACCTGCTCTGTCAATTTTGTGTCTAATGTGTTGCTTGTAAAGGTTTATTTTATACTATTTTGTACAAGAGTATACTTTAGTCTTGTTTATGTTATATAACCTTTTGGTAACATATACCATTGTTTATATACAAAACTAAAACAAGCAATTCATATATAATTAGTACACTAATTTTCATAAAACATTTTTACAAAATGCAGAACACATTTAACAATATGCTGCAATACATCTCTCAATAACAATACAGTGCAGCCTCTCCAAAGCAACACCCATTTGGTAAGTAAAATTATGTTTTTGTTCAAGAGAGGTTAAATGAATAGCTAAATCATACAGTGGGAAAAAATCATGCTGTTGTTAAAGGGGGGTTGTTGCTCACAAGAGGGTCGCTCTGGAGATGTTGCTCTGTCTTTACAAAACAAACATTTTGTTCAGAACAAACATTTAACGAAACAGTTACTAATATATATTTACATAAAACATATTTATAAAATGCATAACAATGAAACAATATACATCAATACATATCATAATAACAAAGATAAATGATTTGTAACGAATAACAGTAAATTCAACACATGCACACACCCAAGCAATTCCACAAATACGACTTATGATAAATACACAATACAATGACAGAAACTTTTGAAACAAAAACAAAAAAAACCCCACTTAAATACAAAAATCAACAAAAAATGATGAGCAACAAACGGGCTATATGACACAGCGACCTTAATATTTACACACGCACCCTATACAAATCTCCACACCTCTTCAAAGATGGGAGGTAGAGATCTCCCTATTGGTCAACTTGTATCAAAGTATTGATTGTCTAGGAACATAGATTTTGGTCTTACATTCCTGCCAACTCGACCAGCTCAATTTTCCATCACAGTGGCAGCACTAGCTTCTAAAAGTGAAGACCTCTGCTGCTGGACTTCAAGTTAGGTCTATGATGCCGACTTGAAAAATATAGACATTTATAGAACTTATAGTTAATACTTATACTTAGTTAAATAGAATTGTCCTGTAGCATCTATTTTGAGTTTAATTATGCAACAGTATCAAAAATTGTTTGTTATTAAGTACTTCTACAGTCTGAATTCGCTATTTCGACATCGCTAATTTCGACATTCCGCTAATTTCGACAAAATTTAAAAGTCCCGATTTTTACTTTTCTATATTTAATATAAAATATAATGCGTAATTCGACATGTCTATTTCGACAAATTTATATTTTGACACAATTTTTCGGCCCCAAAGTTACTTTTCACACTATATCAACAATGTTTAATTCGACATAAATTTGTCGACCGAAGGTGTTGATTGACAATAAATGGCCAACACATCCTATTGTTATATCGACAATTATATTGACAGTTTGTTTATAATTAGATAAGTGTCAAGCTGGGTCTCTTAAACGGCTTAAATCAGTGATTATAGTAATAGTACACTTATAATCATCACTTACACAACACGAAACATGTGAGATAACTAGCACACAGTACATTGGACATTTAGTTATGAACCTTCGTCATTCAAAGTACCTATTTCGTCATTTCTCTTATTTCGACATTCGCTTATTTCGACATTTTTTTCACGGCCCAAAAATGTCGAATTAAAGGGTGTGAACTGTATAATAAATCATTCATTCTCAACTTCAGCATTTATTCAGCACCTTGTATGACACATGCAGTTTGTTAGGCATTCAAGCTCATTCTGCTCTGTTAAATTTATATTCTTTATCAAGTAATAAGAATATGTTGATACTCCATATATCGATATTCCTTAAATGTTAAATTGAATCACTCACCCTCAACATCATTATTTGTCTGAATGGTCTGTTGATACACAGACCATAATTCCGCACTAAATACGGTGCTGGCTAAACACTGGTCCTGAATATACTTCATGAGATCCCTCATGGATGGTGTGGAGGCCTTGGTGCTCAGAACATCAAAGGTTTGTCTGATGAGACCAGCAGTCAGAAATTGTAATGATAGGACCTAGTGGATGAGGCTGTGTGTCCAGTTCTATGTTGGTATGTCAGCCCTACATTCTGAACCTTCCTCCACACCACCTGGGACCAGTTGAAGGCGCAGCCCTTCATGCCCACTGATGGAAAAACTTCCTTAATCACCAACCATACAGCTGAAATAACTTGTACATAATGTTTTATTTATGTAGAAACAGACGAAAAATAATATTTAAATTCAATTAATTACCATCACTTGTTTGTAGATAAAAATTGCCAGTTATCTACCAAATGCATTTTTTACACAACAAAAGAAAAGCAAAAAATATACCTACCTACTTACCCACCTTTGGAAATCAGGCCCAGGGCACTACAAACATTTTTTAATGGTAGCCTGAGCATTCACAAATCCTCCGCATAATGAATATGAGGGAATCCAAAGAAAGGTCCATTTTAGAGCAGTACAGTCAGAGTCACTAACAGTGTTCTTTTTGGAGATTATTCCATATTAGAATTATAACCATGAACCATAGTCCACAATGACATCTTATCTGCACAATTATTTTAATTGGAAGACTGGCTATGTTCACAGTTCATTGCGTTAAAAGATCTGTCCACTATCCTGAGTTGATCACAATTCCACTCAGTATCAATTGGTCCTATGATCTTTCATCTTGGCATAGACATGAAGTTTGCTTTTCAGTAATCAGAGTCTTACTTCATGGATTGAACTGAAAGTCCAGAAAATGCACAAATTCATCGAACTATTAGTCCAGTAAACTCAGCATTTGTACAGATCTTTGCTATTGTTTGAGAAAATTCCCAAATCCTCTCTGCAGTGATTTCTTGATGTGTTTCAATGGCTTTGGCCTCATAACACAGGAATCCTGGAGTAGAGGTCCTTGAAGTTCCTTTCATGGAGAAATATGGTGTATCCGATTCCAAGAGAATCTGGTGGTCTCTGAGTTGTTCAATGGTTTCTGTTTGGTCTGAACTGAAAGACAAGATTATCAACAGATATCTGTCACATATGTATAACTTTGTCCAGTATAATACTGAAAGAGGAGAGTTCATATACCATCATATCATTCTGAAGAATTCTTAACAAACCCTCGAAAACCAAACTTTTCCTCTGGTCCCAAGGGGTTCAGTATTCTGAGTTTCTATTGTGGTATTATTGGCAAAATATTGTATAGTATTAAATTATCTAATTAAGAAGGTTTTTGCCATGATAAGATGTGATATGAATTTATATCATTTTGAAAGCTAAACAAGGGAATTAAGCATATTTTATTTCTCAAATGATAAATATCACATCATAAGAAACATTATTTATGTTTATCAAGACACTACCTAATATACAATAAAGTGCTTAAAGGTTGTTATAAAGGACACAGTACAGAGAGAGCCTGCTAAGAATATGTTTTATTCAACTTAATATTTTAAGTCTATAACAGATCCTTCAAACATATACTCCAGTATGTTTTTGTGACTCCACTCTTATATCATCAGTTTACAAATTTCAGAGCCGGATTGTGATTTCACATCAGAAGAGTTTAGAAAACACTTAAGAAAGGAACCATTGACTGATATGATTGGGTGTATTGATGCTGGAATGCTTGGTTATGACCTAGATGATGATTTTTGCTTCTTGACAACACTAACAGAAGGGGTAACAGTTTCAACAATGTGCAAAGAATGGTAAGTTTTGTGTGTGATCAGTCAAATTCTTTGTTTAACTTCACCTGAAAATCAGTTAGAATTTGTAGCATCCCAAAAGCAATGTTTTGCAGTTAAACATCTCTGAATGGTCACCTCCCAACAATGATCACCTCCCAACAATGGTCACTTCATCAATAATCAAATCCCAACAATAGGCACCATCCAACAATAGGCACCTCCCAACAATGGTCACCTCCCAACAATGGTCACCTCCCAACAATGGTCACCTCCCAACAATGGTCACCTCCCAACAATGGTCACCTCCCAACAATAGGCACCTCCCAACAATGGTCACCTCCCAACAATGGTCATCTCAACAATGGTCACCTCCCAACAATGGTCACCTCCCAACAATAGGCACCTCCCAACAATGGTCACCTTCTCAACAATAGTTACCTTCCAACAATGGTCACCTCAACAATGGTCACCTTCTCAATAAGTCACCTCCCAACAATGGTCACCTCCCAACAATGGTCACCTCCCAACAATGGTCACCTTCTCAACAATGGTTGCCTCCCAACAATGGTCACCTTCTCAACAATGGTTGCCTCCCAACAATGGTCACCTTCTCAACAATAGCCACCTCCCAACAATGGTCGCCTTCTCAACAATAGCCACCTCCCAACAATGGTCGCCTTCTCAACAATAGCCACCTCCCAACAATGGTCACCTCAACAATGGTTGCCTCCCAACAATGGTCATATCCCAACAATGGCCACCTCCCAACAATGGTCATATCTCAACAATGGTTACCTCCCAACAATGGTCACCTTCTCAACAATGATCACCTCTCAACAATAGTCACCTCCCAACAATGGTCACCTCTCAACAATGGCCACTTCAAATTCCCATACATTATCAACATAAATGAACCTCTCACCACTATTAAGCTGTCAATGGATTCCTATATTCCTATAATTTTCTACATTCCTTTATTTTCCTATATTTCGTATTTTTTTAGCTCACCTTAGCACAGGCAGGGGCTGTGGCCCAGTGGTTAGTGCATTGGACTTGTAACCAGAAGATCCGGGATCGATTCCTGGTCGCGGCAGGTCATACCCTTCTATGAAAATTTGACAAAAATGTTGATTTTCCTCCATATGTGGAGAAGTTGCCGACTCCTTATGGAAGGGTAAGTTAGTACTGGTTAGTATACAGTCCAGGAAAACTGGTTAGGTGAACAGGTCGCTGTGTTAAACCCCAGTGACAATATGTCACATAAAAACAAAACATCACCAGAGCACGTAGTGCTCAGTCAGCTATAGTGATCAGTCAGTCTACTGCTATAGTGATCAGTCAGTCAGTCATCCGGTGTCCACCTCTGGGGGTTGTTAACACTCTAGAGGTCACACTTTTGAGCAAATCTTTGTCAGACCTGATCAGAATGTTCGTCTCAATGATATCTTGGACAAGTTTGAACATGGGTCATCTTAGGTAAAAAACTAGGTCACCAGGACAAATAGAATGGAAATTTTGTTAACCCTCTAGAAGTCACAGTTTTGATTGGATCTTCATGAAAATTTGTCAAAATGTTTGTATTTATATTCTTGTAAGATTGTGCGAATATGGGTCATCTATGGTCAAAAACTAGGTCACTAGGTCAACACATCCAATAACCTTGTTAATGCTTTAGAGGTTGCAATTTCAAATGAATCTTCATCAAACTGCGTCAGAACATAGTTTTTATAATATCTTGGACAAGCTTGAACATGGGTCATCTGGGGTCCAAAGCTAGGTCACTAGGTCAGTTCATCAGAATACCTTGTTAACCCTCTACAGGTCACAGTTTTTATTGAATCTTCATGAAACCTTGTTAAAATGCTTGTCTTAATGATATCTTGGACAAGATCGAGTATGGGTTATCTGGGGTCACCAGGTCAACTCATAGAAAAACTTTAACTCTCTAGGGATCACAGTTTTTATTGGATCTTCACCAAACCTTATCAAAATGCTTGTTGTAATGATATCTTGGTTAAGTTCGAACATGGGTCATCGGGGTCAAAAACTAGGTCACCAAGTCAACTCATAGAAAAACTTTAACACTCTAGGGATCACAGTTTTTATTGGATCTTCACCAAACCTTATCAAAATGCTTGTTGTAATGATATCTTGGACAAGATTGAAAATGGGTCATCTGGGGTCAAAAACTAGGTCACCAGGTCAAATCACTGGAAAACCGTGTTAACCATCTAATGGCCACAGTTTTGAATGGATCTTCCTCAAACTCAGAATGTTTGTATTAATGATATCATGAACAGGTTTGAACATGGGTCAACTCAGGTTAAAAACTAGGTCACCATGTAAAATCACAGGAAAACCATAGAAGTGTTGGCCCTCCCATTGATTTTTTTCTCTAACATAGTTGGTATTTCATAATGATGAATATTTTATGTAATTCTATATTCTGTAGAAATAGTATTTTTGTAGGTTGTGAAGTTATATTTTCTTTGTATCTTTTATTTAATATGTTAATCTCTCCAGAGTAATGAAGGGTGATTACAAGTTAATGGCTGGTTGCAAGCTCTGTTTTTGGATTAGTTCAATGTTAAATTGTTTTCTTATATCTTGTTTCAAATATGATAAGTTTTATTGAGTACTGAAACACTAGCAAATTTCTAAAGTCCCCAGGCAGCAAGCTTTATTCTAATTAATGTATTCTTTTGACCTTTGTCCTTTTTAAAATCTTGCACTTATTGGTCAGTTTTTGTAATTCAGAATTAAAAGTTAAATATTCATATTTAATTGGTCACCTGACCATGATTTGGTATTTAGCTGGCTGCACTCTGGAGGTAGATTTAGAGATTTAAATTGGGCTTTGGATTGAGATAGTAAACACCCATTTTTAATAACGATCCATTTAAATAAAAAGAGTTTCCTTGATTAATTCTAATAGAAATATGTATAATAGTTTGTGTTTGTATGTTTTAATCTAAGGACTGAATCGTACTAAATAAATTAAGGTGACGAAAGGGGAATCTGTGCTCTATTTTCTAAGATATGGGACCGACAATCTTTGAAATTCAAACCTTCATTACAGTCACCAATGGAATTATGAACATTTACAATCTTATTATTCTGTTAAATTGCAATGAAGAATGACCCTGTTTATATTTTTAAAAACATAAATTCCCATATGTATGTTATGTAAGTATACCATGAAATTAGCCGTGACGTTCCGTCTAAATATATTCTCCTGCTTCTATGTTGCCATAAGTGCGATTTTCGGTAAAACTTTCGCAACCATTTATTCGTGCAATAGAACATCAAAACAGTGTTCGTTATTTTAAATGTTCAACATCCGCAGTCGACTTTGAACATACCACAGGCAAGTACAACAATGAAAAGTGGCATTGTGTCCATGAAAAAAAATACAATTACTGTTCATGAAAAAATACTTGTCGAAAAAGTAAATCAGAAAACCTTTTTGATCACTCATTTGGGTACTTTATCCATTTAGAATATGACATAGTGCCTGTCAATATTAGAGTACACTGCGCAGCGTTTTACTTTTCCAATATTGAAAAAAAAAAAAAACCAAAATAGATTTTACATACACCAGAACTCATTTAAACATTCGATACTTAAACTTTCGTCATAAGAATTAAAAATCAAATAATTCATGATGAAGAAAAAGAGAATGAAGTGGATTTCATGGAGTCCAGGAAACAACTGTTTAATATGGTTAAATACTGATGAGATATTATGCTGGATTGACATGCCAATTTCCAACTGGAAAATCGCAACAACTCTTTACTATCGGGGATTGTGACAGGGTCTATATAACAGATCTATTTAACTAGTTTGATGACAAATAAAGGAAGCGTAAAGTAGTCAAGTTGGATGACTAAAGTATCCCTTACCTGACTGTTGAAATAGATTTAAAGTTGTCATAGTTCAATGTTAAATAACACTTTAGATTACACCATATGGACAGGAAAATCCTTCGATACAAACTTTCATTACCATGTCATACTTCTGAGATATGCAATTATATAATTTGTAGTGAATGGCTTTGTTGTCTTTCGGCAGATATAGAATCATAACCTTCAAAAAACGAAGGTTTAATAAGGCTGTTTTTGCCAACAGGGTACCTTAATTCAACAGTAAATATCTTCAAAACCCCAGAAACGTTGCATTAAAAATTTTGGATTTATGTTCCATAAGCTTTGACATTAAGAAAATAAAAGATGACAAACGCGAATCTGATTGGTCAGTTTTTTTAATATTTTCTTTCAGTGAATTGGACCTCTTTAATGAAAATGGGTGTAAAGAGTAGAGTAGGGAGATGGGGTGATATGTAGAAGTTTTCAACAAACATATATTTAATACAGCAGTTATATGACTGTTCAGTTGTTCTTGGCAATTTTGGTAGTAAGTTATAATTGTATCTCAATTCAAACCTGGGTACAATAATAAAACTTATAGCTTATCATTCTACTACATTGACTTCCAAGCTTGTATCACCATTTTGTTGAAGTGCTGGTGTACACCATTGGTTCATCAATGTGGACACCTTTGAAGGATATACAAACATCACTTGAAAAGTGAGAGCAAATTGTTGTTTTAACTGAGGGGAAATTCAAATACTCTTCCAGAGGTAACATAGGACTGAGCTATCCTCTGACTTCCATTACTTTTTAACATTAACATTTAACAAATTAATGTTAAAGAGCTTTGGAAGTCTTATGAACTTAGTAAGTACATGTATTAGGTTTTTTAGAACCGATCTGTATTGCTACTGTGGTCCAGTGGTTAGTGCACTGGACGTGTAACCTGAGTTCGAATCCTGGTCACAGGTCATACCTTTCTATGAAAATTTGACAAAATGTCAATTTTCTTCCTTATTTGAAGTTGCTGGCTCCCTGTGGAAGGGTAAGTTAGTACTGGTTAGTATACAATCCAGAAAAACTTGTTTGGTGAACTGGTCCCCGTATATAACTATAAACCCCAGTGACAATGTATTTTGTGGTTCTAGATCCAAGGTCAAGGTTACTGTTACTCAAAAGGAAATTAAAAATACAAGGGAGGCAACTCTTACAAGCATGTAACTATACTCTCATGAGTTACTCCCCTGGAAACCAGATAATTATGTTGAACAATTGTGCATTGTTTGTATGCAGTAACATTGCTTCTTATTGCTTTGTATTGTTGTAGAACTAACTAGTGTTCAGAAATTACTCATTAGGAACCTGCATTGAAAATGTGGGAGCAATATAATAATCAGGTTGTCTGTCTATGGATTAAACTGTTACTTCTTCACAAATTCTGATCAAACTTTGATGGGTTCTTGTACATTTTGGGTACATTGAACTATCTTGGAATTGGTAAAATTTTGTGGAGCAAACTACTAAAACACCAAATACAATCTCAAAGTATGTCCACAAGTTGCAAAAACTTGTTTTGTAATTAATGTAAAAAAATAAGTATAAGTCAGAAAACCTGGTTTTCATGGAATTTCCATGTCTTTGTTAAAATTATTAAAGTTCATTTTACACTGCACTCTATTTGTAAATTTTACTATGATTTCAGGTTCTATATTGTTGTACAGGAATAACCTAGATGAATATGAAAGCAAATATGTTGCTGTTAGGCTGGAGAATTTCGGACAGTTTACATCTGTTTGTTTGTGTTATCTTTTTACTTTATTTGACCCATAAACCACTCAAAATGAATGTCATATCTCAGATAGTTATAATAAAGGTTACTTGTAGGCTGAAACACGGTATTGGTGCTGATAGTAGTCTCACTTGCTCAAAGAAGTAAATTTTTAGATAGCATTTTCTTGGAGCTAATTACAAAGTTCCTGTGCACAACTCAAGTTTAGTTTTTGCATCATTTTTTTATCAATCATTTCCATCCTATGATATAACAAAAGATTTTTCTTCATTTTTACCTTTTTTTGTCTGTAACCTTTTCTGAGCAGTAACTTACAAAGATGTTAATTCATAGCACTACAAATTTTGGTCAATTTAGACACAACATGATTACACATTAGCCAATGTAGGATTTATGTTTTTGAAATAAGAAACAATGAAACTATTGCAACATAAACTTTTAATGGTTACAGACACCACAGAATTTTGAATTTCAATATTTACAAAGAATTCATTTATTCATAATCAGCACCTAAACCATGTTTTAGCTGTGTGTCCATACCATGTGACTTAGATGTCGTTTTTTTAGTAATACGGCAAGCAAAGTTTGTCAACGTAAGTTCTTTATTTCCTTATCAAATATGACCAAATAAAGCGGAGGCTAAGGCCAAAAGTGTGAACTACAAGCGTAATGTAATGGTTTTTTGATAGATAAATACTTTTTGCTCGAAAATGCAAAAAATATTTTTCCACTAAATTTTGTTAAGCAAAATAGTTTTCCCATTTTCAGGCTAAATCTGTTCATTAAAAAAAAAACAGTAAAAACAGTTACATTTGTTTAAACGCCTATTATCTATGTTGAACATATTCAATGACATAGTACATTAATAGATAAAAATAATGTTTCAAGATAAACAGAAATAAAATAAAGATGATGACCACCTTGATGATTGTAATCAAAAGAATTCATAGAATTTTCGAAAATAGTATGTTTTAAGTTTTTTCTTGAAGATATCTTAACAATTTGGCAAGATTCTAATGTCTACATACAGAAAAAAAAACATTACATTGCGCTTGTAGTTCACACTTTTGGCCTTAGAATCGAGTGGCCTGCCATATTGCCAAAGTCACATGGTATGGGCACACTGTGTAGCATGTTTCAAAGACATATCATTACTAAGATGGCAGTTTTCAGAGGTCTATGAAAACAGGCTACAGCATCTTTAAAAATGTCCTGTTGTTATTCTTGTTTCATGTGTTAGGAAATTAATTTGAGATGTATTACAATAAAAGATTATATGGGTACTTAATACGGCTATTGTAAAAAGGTACAGCTGTAAAACTGGAGAACCCATTTTTTCACATTTTGTGGCATGTGAAAAGTCCAGAACAGATTATGGACTTATCAAAATTTTCCCCTTGAATTTTGGCGTTTTTTTTCTTTTTTTTTTTTTATGCCAAATTTCCTTCCTGCTTTTTCATGTCTTTCAGTATATTTACCAGTTAGCTGTTTTTCTTGTGTTATAAAACTACTTATATATTTGTATTTACGCAAATTGCTTTTCTGTGCAGTAAATATACTGTTAATTGTGTAGTATGAAATATTGTTATTCAAGTAAATAAATCTGTTCATTTTATTTTCTTGTGATCAGTTGTGATTTAGGTCAGTCACTAGTTTACTAACAATGTATATTACTTGAACTGTGTTAATAAGCAAGTGACACGCCTAAATTTATTTTCATTTATGAATTTAAAATGCCAACTAACAAAGTATGGTATTTCTTTATTTCCACAATATACAATGACAACATTCTCTGGAAAGGCAACATGTAAAAAAATATCTGGATTATCATTGTAGACAACAATACAGAAATACAACACTGCCCAAATTACAAACCCATCAACATGACTTCTACTCACAGGCAGTAGTGAAAGGCGTGTCAAAGAATCAGACGCCCAACTCAACCCAAAAAATCCCTTCCATAGGAAAATGCCTTTGAATAAAAGCCCAGTGCTTAAACTGGTTAATGTGCACCAACATTCCCTTCGTTGGTGCTTCAGAATTCTTTTTGTATTTTTAGACAAGTTTTCTATGGAAGAGAATTTTTGTGATGAGTAGGGCATCTATGATTTCAGTTCTTACTTTGACATGCCCGTCATTATTGCCTGTGAGTAGAAATCATGTTCAAGGGTTGGCTTTTGTGCAGTGCGTGCATCCAACCTCTCAAAACAAAATCCAGAAAACAACAGTCATAGACTCATATACACGCTCCAACAACCACGAACCAACACTCAGAAAACTGAATGTAACAAAAATAAAATACAGTAGAAACTCATCATATCGAACTCACTTATATCAAATTCCCACTTATGTCAATATAATTATAAAGTCCCGAATTCCGAATTCTATCCTTTTTACTTATAAAAGAATGCACTTATTCCAAATTCTTTGGTCTTGATATTTTTGTATATCCAAGTCAGTGTTTATGCTCGCAATTATAAAATCAGTTCATGGAAATAAGTTAGCATTTTTTGTTTATTTACGTTTTTAAATACATGTTGCATGTATTAAATACATCGAAATTATAAATGCTGCGTTTCTTCCCAATCTGGTGCACAAAATAGCACAATTAAATGATTATTACAACACACCAACGATCGCTCTAAAAAGTAAAGCCAGTGATCAAATTTGTCTGATTATTTATATATCAAAGTTCATTTATATCAAACAATTTTACGAAGTTCCTTGAACGAGTATAACGAGTTTCTACTGTATATAATCTTTAAATTCCTTTTCCAAGTCTATAGTCTAATTACTAAGCAGCCATGAGAGCTTTATTTCCACCATTGATTGCTTGTGTCCACAAGAATCCAGGAACTTCAGGAGTCAACACACATTTCTGTAAACAAAAAAACTTACATGAGGTACGAGCTTGTGAAATATGTTTATCAATTATATATGATGTAACCCCAATAATGAAAGCAAAAATACAGGTCAGAACTGAAGCAAGTCCACAAGTTATGGAGCAGATGGTGAAGTTATGTATTAAGCTGTTTTTAAACAGGTGATCAAAATATTGATCTTATTAATTTTCTAAAATGGCCAAAAAATTTGTTAACTAAATCATTGTACATGTACAGATATATCGAATGAACAACACTTACTCTGAAGGGAGATTTGTACATCATATCAGCCAAACCACTAAGGGCCTCAACTGAGCTAACACCATCAGTGGCTTTGACCAAGTATATGATCAGTGCATTATGCTGTCCACAGAACCAGCATTTTGGATCACACATAGACATGGTGAAAGCCAAGATCTCATGGGGTTGAAATCTCATAGGTGATGTACATTTCTGATTGAAAGAAGAATACAACAGAATTAGTCTGCTCAAGTAAGTTGCTTGCTATGATAGTCAACATTGCACCAAACATCTGTCTGCAAAGAATAATAAAAGTGTTCATATTAATTTTCAGAGATTTTCCAAGATGTCACTAAATGCTACCAATATACAACACATGACCGATATAAATCACCAACAATTCTGGAAAATGAGTACGGACAGGATTACCATTACATCTGCTTCATATTTGAAGTGCACAATTGTTTTCAATTGCCTACTTTTACTTTCAGCGCCAGTTGATTGATAATATGCTTGTTTATAATTACCTATTTATGTCAGACAAGCTCATGTTCATCATGTATTGTTTATGAAATATAACATGTGGTGTTGGTTGTTAATATTTTTTTCAAAGTTAAGGAGTGATCTCCCTTTATTTTAACAGTACTGATTACCCACATCATAGATTATCCAAAACCACAGAATATCCAAAATATTTTAGGCCCATTTATTTCAGATAATTGAGGTTCTACTGTATCAGTATTTTTAAGGCTAGACCCAATAAAGACCGCTTGTTTTATCAAACGTATCCCTATTATAAAATTTCTCTGAACCCCAACATAAAAACAATGGTGAGAAATTGACAAAATGAAGAAATTAAAAATATGAACAATGCTTACAAGAATGTGTAGAGTATCTGGAAGTAAGTAGACTTCTGCCCGAGACAGAGGCGTTACTCTCAGATTATGGGTTAGTCTGTGTAGTTGTCTGGTTGTGAAGCCCTCTAATGCTGTCAACCCCTACACTGATGATTAAAACAGATCTGTGAGCACACACTTGATCTTGCTGTTATTACCATATCCTGTAACAAGATATTAGTATGAGCAAATAATGGTTGTACAAGAAGTAGAACTGCTAGCCTTTTCAAAAAATTAGTCTATAGTCACAAGTTTGACTCCAGTTATGTAAAATTACATTATTATATTACAGTTATCTACAATAATCAAGAAAGAAATTTTGTAGTGCTGAAAGATCGGTTCTCAAACATCATCTGCCTACAATAGCCAGTGATAGTATTCCATTGGAAGCAGTAACAGCAGTCAATTTCAACCTCAAAGTATAAATCACCTCAATAAAGCATATCGGTATTGAAATAAGCTGTATTTTTCATCTGCCCCTGTTATCATGGTTTATCTTATTATGTAACCTAAATATATGCATATACATGTATATAAAAAAACATTACATTTTTTAGTCTAAATGTTGAATGATAATTAAATTTTTGACAAATACTTTTTTTTGCTGTATCAAATCTAATAAAATTGATGCAGACATTAAGTTACAATTATTTTGCACAAAAACAATTTAAAAAAAATGATTGAATGAACAAATGCTTAGAAAATGTCTCAACCATTAAAATTAATGTTAGATTAACCTCCCTGGTTTAATCCTATATTTTTATTTTCTGTCATACAAATAGAAATAAACTGTAAAATTGAGTAAAATATAAAACATGAATATAGGATAGGTTTGAGATATTTTGTCATGGTTCAAGTTCAAAAGTCTTACTACAATCCCACTTCTGACACCATTACATAAAATAAGGAGCAACAAGAACTGTCAGAGGACAGTGCACTGGACTATCAAGTGATTGTCAGAAACAATGAAATGCTATAATATATTCATCACATGTTCATAATTTTTCACTATAAAAATAATTGATCAAAAACTTTCAATTTTACTAGGAATGACCTTGACCTTGAAATTGTCCCCAGTGGCCCCACCTGTTTTCCACATCAGGAACTTCATACAAACTATGTAAGTAACAAATTTAGTTGAAAAATATTTATCCAAATCAAAATATTAGATAAAAAACCTATTTACTTTATAGTAACAATGACATTGACCTTGAAATTAATCCCAGTGGTCCCAAATATTCATCACATTAAGACCTTCATACATACTAAGTTAAAAAGATGATTGAAAATTATACACACAAACCAAAATAACTGATCTAAAACAATTTCAATTTTACTTACTATGACCTTCACCTTGATATTGACCACAGTGGCCCCAACTATTTGTCACATCAAGACCTTCATACAAACTATGTGAAAAATTTGGTTGAAAAATATCCATACAATCGAACGTTATTGGTTAAACAATGTTTTCTGACACCAGAAAGTTTTAAATGAATTGGACAAAAATGAAATAATTTACAACCATTTATACTACGGCAGGCAGAAGGTTTTACCAAATGCAACACCGACACTTGGGCGAACAAAATAACTCTACATATTCTGATGGATACTTGAGCTAAAAATTCTATGGTCCTAACCAGGGATTAAACCCAGGACCTTAACACTGTAGGCAGACACTCAACAACATCACTAAGGTGTTAACCCAACAGCATGGCTGTTGAAAGTGGCCTATATTCCTACAATTACTACTCTATTATACGAAAATAAAAGGAAACAATTTTTTTCATTTGTACTAGAAATGGAACAACAACATTTTCAATAAACCTTACATAAGCTGACACATAAAAGCTAATTGTAACAAGTCCACTTACCTGTAAACTCCATTCCATAAATCTTTCAAAAACCTTCTCAATCAAAAACCATGTCTGGCCAGCATGCTTGCCTGTTAGCTTCTGATTTTTCCCGCTTTTAGTCAAGCAAACCTGATAGGACAATATATTTCTCATGTTTTATCCAATGAATTACCAGGTTATATTCAAGTAACTTACAAAACAAGATTCAGTTGACCAATAAAAAACTGCTTTACAAAATTTAGAAAACACACTGGATCTTGTTTTGTTTCAAACAAAAAGGTGTGTTTCCATGCAGTCCCCAACTTTTTTTATCAAAACACACATTTATTTCAACACAGCTTGATAAATTGGTATTGCAAACACTGAAGTGTTGAGGCCCTACTGTTTAAATGGAAGACCTGTACTATGTGCCAAGGCCCATTTGGTGATATGAAGGCCATGTACCAAGTTTTGAGGCCCCACTGTTTAAATGGAAGACCTGTACTATGTGCCAAGGCCCATTTGGTGATATGAAGGCCATGTACCAAGTTTTGAGGCCCCACTGTTTAAATGGAAGATCTGTACTATGTGCCAAGGCCCATTTGGTGATATGAAGGCCATGTACCAAGTTTTGAGGCCCCACTGTTTAAATGGAAGATCTGTACTATGTGCCAAGGCCCATTTGGTGATATGAAGGCCATGTACCAAGTGTTGAGGCCCCACTGTTTAAATGGAAGACCTGTACTATGTGCCAAGGCCCATTTGGTGATATGAAGGCCATGTACCAAGTGTTGAGGCCCCACTGTTTAAATGGAAGACCTGTACTATGTGCCAAGGCCCATTTGGTGATATGAAGGCCATGTACCAAGTGTTGAGGCCCCACTGTTTAAATGGAAGACCTGTACTATGTGCCAAGGCCCATTTGGTGATATGAAGGCCATGTACCAAGTGTTGAGGCCCCACTGTTTAAATTAAAGACCTGTACTATGTGTTGAGGCCCATTTGGTGATATGAAAGCCATGTACTAAGTGTTGAGGCCCCTTTATTGTATGGAGGTCCTGTACTGAGTGTTATGGCCCTACTTTACGTATGGCGACCCTGTACATTTGTTTCTGAACTGGATCCTTATTTCAAAATTCCATGTTGATAACCTATGATAAGAAAAATTATTGAAAACTATGACAAAGCAGTTGCACTGTTACACCATGATCTATCAGGGTGTGTATGTGTCTCAATGAAACATCATTCATGTTATGAATTGCTATGTAAGCTTTCGGTAGGTAGGGATTTTTTATTCATTTTTTATATATATATCGGCAACTCAATATTAATGAGTTGTGAAAATTACAATATTACACTACAATTCAGACGCAGTAAAAACTTATGAGTCGGCAGTAAAATACTGAGTTCGAGTAACCGGGAACAAACCTCTTCTTTTTTTAGGCCTTATACAATTAAACATAATCTCTTTCTTATGGGACAGCAACTAAATATACAGAATGATGTTTATAGAGGTATGATGATAGGCCTCCAGTAACTTTTAAAATCCATGAGCCAATTCATTCATCTTTAATTAACCAAAGACCTATTATTGCATCAGGTTCCCCATGCCACAAAATGAGAGATCAATTCTGTTGCAGTGATGCTAACTCTAGACAGACAGAGTACCAAACATACCATACACTGTTGAGACTGAGTTTAACAGCATTAGAGATTATAATACATCACAAAATCATCCATTACTAGTATATAGAAATCAATTTGAGAATGTTAGGTACAAAACCCCACAAAATAGATCTTCGCATGGAGTATTAAATAGACAATCTCCAATAATGTTTAATCATGAAATAATCCCCAAAAATTTGATGGTCTATCTATTGAATAGTCAGATAATATAGTTCATTATGAGCAAGTTGCCAATTAGAATAACTTGGATGAAAGACAAAAGGCATGGATGTTGACAATCTAAAAGGTGAAGCACAAAGATTGCTATCAACCATTCATCCCAGATCAATGATTGTCATGAAATTAAATGCATCCTTAAACATATAATCCTCACGAGAAAGAATTTGGTGTGCAAGCATTCACTAGATATTGATTGGACAAACTCTGGTCTACGGATGGACGCATAATCCGACCAACATGTTCAAAGCAATACCCCCATTTCTTCGAAGGGGAGTATAAATATATTTTTGTAGGTAAATAATTTATTACGTTATCATATGATATTTAGATTTGATTAATCAAATGGATTCTGTAACTTACTTATATCTGAAACTTTTAATATTTGCACTTAGTAATAATTATGCTTGATTGTATAATAATTAATAATCTATTGTCTTAAGTATATTCACAGCAATTTGTAATTAATATGTACTTTATTATCATGTATAAAATGAGTTTGGTTTTTGTCCATCTATAGACTGGTTGTTTTGATGTTTTACACACATGTATTAAAATATATAGAAAATATATTTTTGCAGTGGTTATCTGTCTCCCTAATTACCCACAAACACAAAAACACTAGTTGTTGCCAGAAAAAAAATGTATTAGGAACAAAGGATCTCTCATTATTCTGGCTGACATGCTGTCAGTGAAGTGTGCTGCAAAACAGGAGTTACAGAAGGTGCCACATCATCTAAAATGAGGCATAGAGCATCCACCTACTTTGCTTGTTTGGACATGTTGTTACATGATCAGAAGATTACTTTAGACCATATGGGACAAGATCTGTCAAAGTATTACTTTTTAGCTTAAACTAGAGACAAGCCATCTCATATGTTATTAAACTAATATAATACAATAGTTGTTATGAAGGTCATGCAATAAGGAATGATAACGTCCAAAAACCTGTGTTCACATTTATCTATGAGTTCACAGTTGCTTTGTAATAGCGGACGAATGATGAAACGTAAAAATACTTTGCTTGGATTTTTTCAAAGCCCACTAGTAGAACCTCGTCTGAATTCTGTAGTGAAGTTAATACTGTTTTGTGTACTAATTTCTTGAAAGTGATTTATAGGTTCATGGGGCTGAGTGATTTATATATTTGTATTATATGATACTTGTAAATATTATTTACATCACATGTCACTATGATAAACAATTTTCTTCTTCTTACTAAGTCAAGCTCAACAGACAATCACCCCCAAAAATATGCAAGTATATATACAAGTATATATTAACTTTGACTCAGCTGTATACGTGTGTAGTATTTACAAAAGCAAAAGATATGAGCTAAAATACACAAACTGAACCTGCAAAATTGCATACATTAACCAAGTGTTGTATACAATACAAATGAAAGTCTTTAACAGTGTATAACTGTTGTTTATTTTTTGTTTTTACACTCATTTGAATACCTCAAAATTTGGGACTCACACTTCGAAAATTAAGACACACAGATCTTTAGTCCTGTGAGTCCTCAGACTGAAACAAGTGAAACTGTAAAAAAATCACTGCATGAATACAGCATAGAAAACTTGGAAAATGATTATTATTATTATAAGCACAAAAAAAATCTGGAAAAAACATGTAATTTCACCAGAATGGTGCAATGTTATCTATAGAAAGTTTTTGTTTTGCAGTTATGTGAATTCAAGGCATCCCCAGCGAAAGGTGGCCAAATGTAGCCATTGTCAGCTATGATCAACCATCGTTCAGCATAGCCTCTCATGTCTGGAAAGACCCAAAATGGTTGACCATGGTTCATCATGCTTTTATGTAACAGACCATGGTCAAAAATTTGTCAGCCATAGTTTTATATTTAAACCATGACCAACCATGATTGACATATAATGACCATGGTCTAATGAAACAGACCATGGTCAGAAATCAGTCAAGTTCTTGGTGATAATTTAAACCATGGTTAAACACAGTCTGATCTGTTAATTATTATGTATAAAAACTCAGCATTTATGTCATAATTGAATATTGATAAGAATATATTGTACTTAAATTTCTACATTTGTTGTCATAATATGGCCTGGTACAATCATTTGCAACTGTACCATTTGAAGATCACATAATTTGACAATTAGGCCAAAAATAAAATTATGTTCATTTCCCCTTCCCAAACCATGCAAAATTAGGCTGGGTAGGTAGTTAGGCAGATAATTTTTTTTTTTTTGTTTTTTTTTTACTATTAATAAATGATGAGGTGTACATACCACTTGCTAATTAGCTATTTGGAAATGACAGTTGCCATATAATTTCCTTTGCACTAATATAAATAACAGACAACAATTCCTTCATATGAATTAAAGCTTGTTTTCTTGTGCTGCCCCTCAAAATTCTCACTTGTGCAGTGTTCAGAAATGCTTCAGGAGATACCTATGAAAAATAAAATTAAAAAATTCAAGACAAGAAAATATATTAATTAAAGGTAAAGTTTGTAGGTCTAGATTTCACTACTTTTGGTTTATCTACACAAAATCATGTTAATCAGTGAACATTTACGATTTTTTAAAATTAATTTTCCACAAAAAAAATGGAATTAAAATTCACAAATTAGTGTATTCATGCTGCGTATTTCTATTAGAAAATACAGTAAAACCTCAAATTGCGACCACCTTTTCACCCGCAACTTATATTTGGTCCGGCTTTCAATATCTTGCCAATAATTCAACTTGATGAATCCACCTCATTATTAAGACCGAATTTTCGGGTTCCCAAGGTGGACTCATCATTGAGGTTTCACTGTACTTGAATTTATCAAAATTTCAATTTTGTCCGCTACTGACTTAATTGTATAAACTCTGTAAAACAATGAATGAAAGTCCATGCTTAAAACCTAGCAAGGACAAATACACCATGTTTTTCTCATGTTTTCTGTGATAATTTAAGTTCACCCAAATAAAGTTTTTGTTACATACAGCAAAACTGTGCATAACACTGTCTTCATACCTTCATCAATATAAAAGGTTAAAGTGAAAACTTGTTTCCAATTTGGTAAATCCATGATCTTAATTCTGACAGGTTAGGTCAGACATCGTAATCAATTTGAAAATTCAATAATGGGACCTCAAAATGACTAATTTCAACCCGACGGCCAAATATGGAGCCTGCAACTATTGAGCATGTGGAGTCAGATAAGGGTGTTTTATTCATTGTTATGAATTTATGATTTCTGTTGGGTAAGTTTCTTACATTAAATGATTACACACATACTACAATGTGGCAAAATCACGTAAATCATACTACAGAGTAAAATCATTGTACAAAAATGTGGATGTTCACAGAAACAATCTCATGACATGTTTGTGATATCATCTAGAAATAATGAAATCATAGGATTTTTGTGTTCAAATTACGTAACATAGGTAAATATCATATTATGATGAGACTTAGTGTTGATGAAGATATAACCCAGTCAAGCTGGAGTGTTACACCATAAACATGTTACATGATGTTCCAGAGCATTGCTTGGAAACTAAGGCTTCATCATCTCATCTATTTATCACAACCGCATGAAATAGATCTTTAAACTCAGACCGCATTCCATCTCCTGACTGAATGAATGGGCAACACTGGAATTACATGTTCCTGCTCAAGATCAATAATGCTTTGTTGCTTTAAGTTGCTCAGCGATTTTAGCTATACACAGTTAAACCTGCCAAACTACGGCCATTATTAACAGATGGCCTTTATTCGGAGGTAGGTTTGTTCTAAATAATCAATGACAGTTTTCCTAAGAATGGCCTTTATTCACAGGATGATCTTTATTTGAAGGCAGCTGCAAACACTGGTTTGACAGTATTATAAGACCACTAATTAATATCATTGTTATTTAGATATCCTTATCTTGTTCTCTATTTGCGTTTACTAATTGAAATCGTAAATTCAATGTTTTTGTCTCTACATTACAGGCAAGTGTTCAGATGCAATGAAAAGTATGATGATGGTGGACTATAAATATAGCAAAATATTAATCAACCATTTCTTACCCATTTGGGCAATAATACGAGGTTACTTTGATCAGAGCAGGTAAAATTCTGGATGAACACCGATGAAATCAGTACTTTCAGAAGTCAGTGCGAAAATACCCCGAGAAGTGAAAACAATATACTGATATCACGATAAAGAACTTTCCATACAGTTTTGACTGGCTTTGTTTGGTCTTTAATAAGTATGAATCTGATATGAATACAGTAGAACTTGTTATAGCAATGTTTGATACAAGCGCAGGGATTTTTGCTCATATTCTAAATGCGCATCGAATAAACATTGATAAATTAACATAGACTGTAGTGATTATCTCCCTTATATCTACATGTTCAAGTCATCACACCACGAGAAAATATATACATTATTAAGGAACCGTTGAAAATATTGACCCGCCCATGTTTCTTTGTCTAAACAATCAGCCTCACTTATCTATTAGTAAACTAGTTAATAAAAAAATAAATTATTTTAGGTTGTTCTTCTATATAGTTTGTAAATTGACCATATTTCAGAAATTTGTCAAAATTTGTAATGTTTCCTCTCATTTTAAGTATTGTTTATATAAAATTGATAAATGACTCCCTGTGCTATTATCCAACATTTTTTCACCCTGGTTTAACGTCGCGCCAACAGCCAAGGTTAGGCCATGCAACAGCCGTGCAAATTTGCCAACAAGTTGCAAGGCAGTTGTGAGAATATGCAAAACTCTTGCAGCCAACAGGTGTAATAGACTACAAACTCCACTTTAATGACAGTTTTCAGCAACTACCACAGAAACGACATGCTATGATATCAGTACTGTAACATGGGCCACTGCCAATTACCATTTGCACCAAATGAAACAAGTAATACCTAGAGATCTCCATGGATTCTCGAGCCTTCATAACCTTGCCACAATAATATCTGTTTACATGTCTATATATCACCGTGTTTGATTCTGATTTGCAAACTTAAATTCCTATACGTACATGGACATTGTTAATGCATCATACATGATTTGCAAAGTAATAATTATACAGACAGAACATAATTATACTGGCTATGAAAGTACGACCACGCATGCACGCACACCCACACACACACACACCCATGCACACACTTATGTTGGCCATTAGTTAGTTTGAATGTTACACACTGTTATATAACTTAAATTGCTGTTGTTTGACCTTTTTTGTTTGGATATCATAGAAGATATAAGAACATACTATGTTTGAAATTTGAATTATACTTTCACAAGTTCATCATAATTTTATGTGTTAGTAATCTATGACATTATTTGGTAGCATTAAAGCAACCAGCATATGAAATACTTGTCAATGCATGCTAAACTCGCTCACATTGAGTTTTACTGTGCAGATATATTGAAATCACAAACATTATTTTAGCACAGTCAAAGAACAAAATGGTGTAACTCACAAAATTATACTGACATGATGCTGAGATTATAAAATGCTACAACCGTAACTCGAGTTGCGAAACAGAAATATTTTTAGAATGAAAATGGTGTAACTGAAATAAAACATGTTTAACATTTGCCAGCATAACTGATATTAATAGCATGTATGGGTAAGCATTTACTGTTTAGTTTTGTTCAATTGTTCAGTTAATAAAAGAATTGGAAAAATACAATAGTTTATTTTCAATCTCCTGAATATGATGATTTTGAGCTACGGATTTTGCGTCACCCACCGACGAAATGCTATAACTTTGAATTTAACGCTTAAAAGGTGAGCAATTTCATAACTATAATATTGATGAACTTTTTATATGAAGTGATTTTAAAAGCTAAAGTAAAATTACCGCTTATTTTTGGCCCTAAATATGTAGCCTTTCTTTGCCTTATAGATCCTTAAGTATATCTGATTTCGTATGAGTTGAATTCCATATTTGATAAATTATTGTGTAAATATTGATGTTTATTACTGTAAATCGTAATTTTAATGCTTAATTTGGAACATATGAGGGAAACGTTTGCGTTATTTTTGTTTTATGGAAGCGGGTTACTGCCATTATTTTAGAATAAGAATTGCTTATGATCACAATTTGTCAATAATTTATTTATTACATGAACAAACAAAACAATATGAATTAACGTTTGAATTGATTATGCTCAGGAGAAGGGCACATTCTGCAGTGAGCCATTGGGCAATGGTCAAGCCTCTATTAGTCATAAGCAGAAAGATCGCAAAACTATCAATTCTATAATGAGCAACTAAAAACAAGTACATGATATAGGATTAATGTCAATCCTGGAACAAATGTTCATGTGAAATGCAGATGCAATTTCATTAATTCAAGAAATATTAATTCAAGTGATAGCTTTCAAAAACCACCCCATGTCCTTTGCGATCAGTAGCTACTCAATTTGATTTTGAAACTAAATGTATTTTTGAGGCACTGATGCAAAATTCTCATGTGGAAAAAGGGGTTTTGACGTTTATCCTGTAATAAGTTTAGAATAAAAAATCCAGAATTATTATCACTGCAGCAAAATTACTTAAAAGTGACATAATATCATTGGAGATGAATAAAGATATGCACCCATCTATTGCAACAGTATCTTCCCTTGAAGAAAATTTATCTTTGCTCCCTTACAGTTTGAAATCGTAATTACAGAATATTCTTACTGGAAATGATACACACTGAAAATAACCTTTTGTCGTTGCATTATTTGATGAATAAAAATCTGACCTTCATTTAAAAACTATTTCTTTGAATGACAGAGTCTTTATCAAACTAGTCATTATGAAACATCTCTACAAGATACAGCATGCAACTTTTTAGCAACTAACATAGGGGTTAACGTTCTACTTTTAATTGGTAAAGAAATAAATTCTGTGGCAATTAGTTCTAAGTCAAGTGTGTTTTGGGGCTAGATTGACTGGACTAGTTTAAACATATGGCAAGAAGTATGGGTGAAAGATAACATTTTTCATTTTTTTATATTTTTTTAAGCCAAGTTCTGATGCTCAAGTTATGACTTGTGTTGACTGTGTTGACTATATTTCATCATTGAAACAGTTCCAAAGAGCATACAGTCGACTCTCATTATCTCGATATCGTCGGGACCGTCAGAATTAAGTCGAGATATCGGTTTGTCGAGATATCAGTAGTTTGGGTATTTTTGTTGTTTTCCTAAAATTCAGCAATAGGATCATTCCTTTGTTTTTCTTGTAGCTAATATCCTCGCTGGTTGATTAAAAACGACTAACATTGAACATGGTATAAATATATTTCGGTATTTTGTTCCATGTGAGTTGTATTCATTATTTTTGGTCGTAAATACCTTATTGTTCCAGGATAGGCTTTCATATAGAACACTTAATGTAAAGGGGGGGTTACTCTGCAGTGCTTGAACACCAGAAAAATTACACTTCGTGAGAACTGCAAATGGTTAAAAACAACTAAAACTGAAAACATGACACTTAGTCAATTTGATATTTTTATTTCAATATACATTTTAAAACGTAAAACAAGCACAATATTACAACTTTATATAGATAAATACACAGACAGTGACAATTCAGAAGCCATAATCGTTCTCTTTCTATTAGAGATATTAAAGAATGAAAATCAGAACTCTATATATACATCTGGTAAAATTGCTCAATTTTTGACACGAATTAAATGACATTTTAATGGCATAAACACTTTTGTTTATTCGTCTTGGGTATGTAAACAAACAGAGTAATTAACGACACTCGTTTATAGCGTCAGTTTGCGACACCAATTAGTAGAGAGTGATTATCGGAGCGTGGTGTTATTCACACCTACCGCGGTCGCCACTGATAATTTCTCGAGTCGAGATAAACTGTTAAATCATATAGCAAATTAGAAGTTTGGGACTTAGATTTTCAAGTCGACATACCGGAATTGTCGTGATAAAAAGATCGACATAAACATCCATTTTTATTATAGATAAAGAAGGAATAATTTTGGGACCTAACAAATCTTGTCGAGATAACGGAAAATCGACATATGAGGAGTCTAGATAACGAGAGTCGACTGTATTTGGTGAATGTAAGAAATGATTTACTGTTGGCATTGTGTGATCACCTAGACTGTATTAGTGAACAGTTAGCTTGGTTAATTGACATTATTACATTGGTGAGACATCAGGTGACATTGTATTGTATGTTGTATTGTATGTTGTGTGCAATCTCATTATTGCTGAAAGTCATCACAACATAAATACTCAGAGAGACACCTATCTTTGAGGTAAAAGTACAGAATGTATTGCACTGATTGTGAAATGAATAATGTAACATCCCAAAAAATGAATGATGTAACATCCCAAAAATGAATGATGTAACATCCCAAAAAATGAATAATGTAACATCCCGAATAATGTAACATCCCAAAAAATGAATAATGTAGCATCCCAAAAAATTTGGCTGTATGAAAAGATCTTTATTACTGAATTTATTAAAGGGTTCCATCAACAAAAAAGATCTATGCAGTGTTTGTGAATCTTTTAAGCAAATGGATAAAATGCAAAGATGGCAGACATTGACAAATATAGACATCACCAAAAGCAAAAAGATGATGCCAGAAAGTCTAACGATAAAAGTGAAGCTCTAATACCTGATTGTTGGCGACTTATTATTTGTCAGTGTTCAATCTCGTCTGAAAACAGGTGGATTATTATATGTGATATGAGACTGTTGGTTAACGTAGGAGTTGCGAGATCACCTCTTGCTAAGTATATGATTTTAAAAACCTTGGGTCCAAAAAAGTTAGAATTTATGGCTGTGAGACTTTTACTTATATTGGTGCCAAGTTATGGAACAACTTACCATCCACCTTAATTTTATTGAGTGATTTATCTTCTTTTAAGTTAGCCGTTAAAGAACATTTTTTAAATAATCAGACATACAAGTAGTTTTATTGTTAATACTTACAGATACTTTGGCAAAATTGAATATCATAATATTTTCAGATTGATAAATAATATTTATGTTTGTCAACTGTGATAATTTTATTGTGTCTTATGTGATATTAATTACTTTACTTATTTATTATTTTAACATTCATTCATAATCATTCATTGATACATTAAGTGTATTATTTTATTATTTATTTACTGATAATAATTATTTTTAGTGCATATGTATTTTTTCCGCTTTAATTATATTTTATAATTACGTTCTAAGTAACTTACTCTTAATCTTACTAAATTTTATTGTTATTTATTTTGAAGCATTTGTCTCTCTTTGTCATGCCACAAAACACAAGGACCACAATAGAAATAAGGGCTTGCTCTTTTTGTGTCATCCTTGGTGTTAGTGCACATGGTCATAGATTTCTTGATGAATTGTTTGTTATTGTGTTTTTCATTCACCATTATTTGCACTAACTGCCGAAATAAATCTATCAATTTATCTAAATCTGCCTCTCTATAAAACATCTAGTACTGTATTCTGCCAGTCATACTGACCAGCAAATAAATATTAATTTTGCCGCCATGTGTTTATACAGTATTACTAATCAACCTGTTGATTGCATCACCCATAATTATTTTGAACATGGTCATTCACAGATGGAGGGTTACTTGGTGCATGCAACAATTGAACGGTTCACCAAAAGTCATGACATGATGGTGCCATCAAATTGGATGAACGCAGTGAAATATTGTAAAATATCAAACTCGCAAAGCATGAACTGAACCCTCATAACATAATTGACTTCAAAGCTCGCTCAACAGAAACAATATCAAACAAACATGTTGCCTCTGTGATGCATTTATAGTAAAGTGGAATGAAATCTATTCATTTCAGCACCAGAAAAGTGATTTAGGTAAAATATACTATAGATATGAGTATGATGCAGGGTGGCATTTGTTCAATATCATTAAGTTCAGTAGGAGCATATGGAACAATCCTGTATTGATAGTAGACTGGTACCCGTTAACTCTGGTGTACAGAGACAACTGGTATAGCCAAATGTTCTGGACACTGATTGGTCAATTGAGGTCGAAATACGGGCAGAATTCTGCCCGTGGGCTCTCGCGAGACTTTTCGCATTCGGACTGCCTCGCATTTTTTCACTCAATGCATATTTCGTGCATATTTTAAAAATAGATCAAAACATCAGGGTCTCTACATTATGTTGAGTCACTAAATTTAGCATTCACTGTTTTATTTTGATTAAAAGGTGCAAATTGTATCTAAGGTATTCAGGCATAGGTAACATCTTCGTTTATATTTAACAGATATATGGAAATCCCCAATGTTTCATGAATGGACAGCCAATCACATGGCTCAAACGCATTGACCAATCAGAGCGCCAGATAATTTAGTCCATACCTCTTCCTTTGGTGCACTGCAACATGGAACGGGGACCAGTTTATATTGATAGCTGGATTAATTGATGTTATTATCTCCCTTGATAATTTACTGATAAGCCTATATCTGGCAGTCAGCACTTACATAAATTCATATAGATTATAGAGTGACTTCATTTTCAAATTGATATAAACATTTAATTTAATTTATCATTTGCCTACCTTTTTCCATATATGACATTTTAGATAATTTTTCAATCATTCAAATGATATATTTTATAAGAAAATAAATATTCATCTTTAAGCGTACATTTTGCACTTTTTGAGGACAAGGAAATGACAAAATAATTCACTGTGTATTCTATATAAAAATGAGAAACTGGCAATTTAGGCATATTTCAAATAACAATTTCATTAATAAAACATAAATTGCCATACTTTTTCCACAAATCAGTTTTAGGGCAATAATTTATCTTTTTATTGGTGCAAATAGTACAAAAATAATTATTGATTTTTGAGTAAATTTTTTAAGTTTTTTTAACACACTGTTTTGGTGAAATAAACATTTCGGGGTGATTCTGCCAGCGTCATTTGTATAAGTACGTAAAATATGCAAGTTGTATGGAATTTATAGCTCCAGTCTAGCAGGGTAATAAATCAGGATCAATATATTAAGCTTATTAAGACAGATATATCTTATACTGGCTATTTATGTTTTCATATCTAGCTCATAAATCAATAATTGAAGAAGGATGTCATAGAAATATAGATAGAATTAACAGGCATTGTTTGAAATGTAATATGAATGCAATATAAAACGAATATTAGCACTTTGATTTGATCAGAACTATTGTTAATAATTCTACTCCTAAAAATAAAAAAAAAACAAAAAAATTACACATAGAAGTTTCAAACAATTTTTTAGCAAGATTTTCTCTCAGGTCTTAGTCATATTTTGTTAGATCCACTTTTTGTCAATGATCAGAAATCCATAAATTATGACTATAATAAATTTGAATTAGATATCATAACAATTTTTGACAAGCATGCTCCCTTTAACATACAAAAAGAACTCTCAGCTTCCTTACATAAGAGAAAATCTATTTATCAAAAGAAAATGCTTTATCAGAAATTTTGTAAATTTAAATCTCCCAAACTATTTGAACAATTTAGAAAAGCCAGAAATTCAGTCACTAAACCCAAACACCAATCTATGAATCAATATTTTATTAATAGATGAATAGGGGGGAGTAAATGTGATAATTTTTAGAGTCAGAATGGTTACAATTATTTAGCTGGAATAACATAGCTATCGTTGGACAATTTGTAGTAATATGTTAATACAGACATTTTTCTGTGTGTGGACTGATAAGGAAATAAAATAAATATGACTGCAAAAGGTATTAAAAACTTGTCGGAATTTAATCCATCAGATGCTGGTGCAACTGAATGGGAACTATATAAGCATGATTTTCTCATTCACTTGAATACGCTTGGATTGGTCGTCAAGCCTGGATGTCAGAAGGTTGGTGTATTGTTGTCCAACATGGGACGTGAGTGGGTCAAGATTTACGGTTCATTTGTATGGATAGTAGCGTGTAGGACATCTGAGGACAGGTATCATTTGGACACTATGCTTGCAATGTTTGATCACCATTTTGGAGTCAACAACCTCAGGAACATAAAGCGTCAAAAGTTTCTGAGTACAAAAAGAGGAACACTTTTGGTTATGGATTTTATTGCTGAATTGCAGAGGTAGGCAGAGTATTGCCAGTAGGGGAACACAAAGATGGTTTTATTTGAGACGCTGTAATTAGTGGAATCAATGATAAGAAGTGTTCAGAGGAGATGAAATATCCATCATGCATGCGTCTCGTCCAGTACCAGTGACAGTACGGGATGAACTAAAAGAGCAACTGGATCATCAGAAGCAGTGTCAAATAATGCAAAACAAACTGAGCCAACAGAATGGGTGAACAGCATGGTGTGTGTTAAGAAAAAGAATGGTAAAATTTGCATATATGTATTTATCCCACTTCTGACACCATGTAATAAACTCAATTCTTATTGGTAACTGGCTTTATTCTCTGACTCACACAGATGATTACAGATAACTCTGAGGTACATACATACATGTTACAATAAGATAATACAAGTTGTGTCCTTTACATTACTAATACATAATACATACTATCAAACTTTGTTATCCAAGAAAACTGTCAAGTAGAGCTCCAATATTATTTTGAATGAAAATGGCAATGTTTTATTCACTGAATCAGATGTATCTTGTACTTTTAACACTTTATTCACAACTGTGGCTAAGGATATAGGCAAAGATTTTCCTTTAACCCAATCATTCCAGCATACAAGTGTTACAAGCTCAAGGCTACCTGTCTTCTTTTACTTTTAAAGAAACCAGCAGTGAATATGTTTCAAAAATAATATAAACTCCTTCAAAGTAAAAAAGGCAACAGGTGCCGACACAATACTGAAACTTGGTAAGGATGCTTGTGTCTTCGCTTTAACTGACCTTGTTTATATGTCCTTAGTTTCAGCTGTTTCACTTTTGTGAATTTTATACCTTATGCTATATTGTTGGTTGTAAATGATAATTCATAGCTTATGTTACATTGTTTCTGTTTTGCCGACTTAAAATTATCTTATCTTATCCTATCTTATCTTAAAGGTTATTCGACTAACTCCAGCAATGTCCATGTATTTGTCTGTATCAGAAGCTATCTGAGTTGAAAACCACAAGTTTCAGTAACGAGTTAAAACCCTACAATTGTAACAGGTTCAGAGTCACTCAGTTCTTACCTAAAGTAAGCTAACTCAACTTAGCTCAGACCCTCAAATATCATCAACAAATCTTGAAGAGTTGGTGGGGTTGTGTAATACTCCCAACAAATATCCACCAAGAAACCATCAATGCCATCTAAGCTACTAACAACAACATCAAAACTGTTATACCTTTGACTGCACTTTCAGGCGGTTGCAGTTTTGAAACCACAATGGTTACAAACATCAACGTCACAGTCATAACCACAACTACCACATATAATTGTAATGAATATGGTTTCAAAAATATAGTTACAACCACAACCTTTGTCCCGTCATTACCAATATATACATATGAACCAATATCGCAAACAGATAATACAGACAGACACTGAAGACTTTGACTCTTTCTTTAAGTGGTATGGCGATTGTCCGGATTCCTTATGTACATTAAGCACTGTACATACATACCCGTACAAGCATTGTTGCTTCGACCTTCAACTGAGGACATTTGTCAGAAATAACAGCAACAACTGGGACACAAAAACCATCCAAGGATGGTCTCAGTTTGCAAATAATATATCCTTCTTAAAATCAGTTTTCTTTTCACTAAATGTAAAGTAAAATGTAAAAATTAAGCAGACTTCAATTGTTGGTCATGTTGGTGAAGTGCTTGGACAATGGGTGACCTCACGAAAATGAAGATCCAAACTAAAGTGTGATCTTTGCAGGGTTAACAAGGTTTTCCAATAATTTGACCTGGTGACCTACTTTGTGACCAAAGAAGACCCATGTTCGAAACTGTGTAAGATATCATTAAGACAAACATTCTGACAAGGTTTAGTGAAGATTCATTAAAAACAGTGACCTCTAGAGCGTTAACAAGGTTTTCCGTCATTTGACCTGGTGACCTGGTTTTTGACACCAGATGACCCAAGATATCATGCTATCGCGCTCAGGAGAGCTAAGAAAGGGATGGTTCATATGCCTCAACATAGAGGCTGTTAATGGGGGAATGTTTTAAAACCTCTGAGAATTAGTCTAAGACCATGATTATGTATTGAATCAAGTGTTTTTTATGTTTGTAACTTATTTTCTAATATTTTACATACCAAAATAACCGTTTTATTCTCACTTTAAAGTGAATATGCTGTAGGTAGCAATTATTTTGGTACACAATTTGTACTTTATCATATTTGTCAATGGTCATTATTGTTATGTGTTTCTGTGATGCAGAAGGGTTGTAAAACTTTATCATTTCAATGTAGCCATCAAAATGATGAGATAATGAGAAAATATCAACTTATTTTAAATACTTGGTAAATTCCAGCTAAGTTGAAGTCAGTCTTTGTGTGAATGTGGTAAATTTACAATGTCACTCAAGTCAAAATGTATTTACTGCCGGATAAGACATACAGTCAAACGTGTGAACTAAGACCTTTGAAAAGACAAAATGTGGTTTATATTGACAGGTGGCCTTTATTTGGAAGTCAGTTTGTTCTAAATAATCAGTGATGGTTTTTCAAAGAATGGCCTTTATTCACAGTGTGGTCTTTATTCACATTGTGGTCTTTATTCACAGTGTGGCCTTTATTCAGGCCTTTATTCACAGTGTGGTCTTTATTTGGAGATGGTCTCAAACACAGATTTGACTGCATATCTCTAAAATGATCTTTTTTCAATTAGGCACATACTCTTTTGTTATTAGTATATAACAAACCTCATCAACATTGGTTTACTTGGTATGACCAACTAGAATCTACTTCTTTAGAATATATTATTTTTTTTGCTGTACTATTTTCAAAAAAAAGTCCTTCCCTGTTATTTATGAATGGTCACCATATCACAGACATATTGAACATAATCAACAGAAAATACCCTAATTGTCAATTAATTTTTGTCTGGGTTTAAGCAAAAATAAAACAGAAATAAGCACCCCCCTCCCCCCCCGCACTTTTATGGTTAAACCAAACTCAATGGAATTTTATCATATGTACATAGGCCATTACTAGTGTTTGGAGCTTGTTGTGAATGATTTGGGAAAATAAGGAGAATAAAAGTGCTCAATTATAAGACTACTGAAATGTCATTTATGTTATGTTAAATTTTGCATTACAGCTTGATGGTGTCACAATGATGCAGGTGAGACAGTGATGGTTCTCAAATGGCAGAGAGAACAGGTCAAAATACATTTATCAATATGTATAATAACTTTTGAAATTACAGCAAGATGCAAGTTACAGAACTCGAGTATACTCTTATAGGGTGGCAATGTCATGAGAAACCTACGTCATATTTTGAATTTAGGCTATGAAATTATTAATGATAATTTTAGATTAAAAATCTTAAGTAATTAAAACCTTCAACACAGAATTGCCTTCAAAGACTTCATTAAATTCATTTGAATTTTCAATGATGGTAACAAAACAAAACATCTTAAAATTGTCTTTTTTCAATACTAAAATAAACATAGAGTCTAGCTTTTTGTCTGTTCGTAGACTGCTCGTGACCTTGAACCACATTTTGCGAACATAATGGAATAAATGTGTAATACTTTCAAAGAACCAGTCCATAAAATATTTGCGACTTCCTTATCAAACATTTTCAATGTCTTTTAAGAGTTCGTCGCCTCAATTCCACAATGTTCTATCGTCATTTTTTGCAAAATTGAGATATTTATACCATTGGAAAGCTTAGGACAAGCCCTACATGACTATGTAACATAGAATAGTAAATCTTCAATTTCAAGAAAGCTAATGACAATTCAATTTTGTTCTATCTCAGAAAATGACAAAAGCTTTAATTCCAAAATGTTCTATCTTCTAGACCAATGAGCTGTGCAGGATCATACCACGTGACGCTTTATTTACAGTGTCCGCATGTATTTATTTTCAGTTCAGTTTACACCATGAAATTTCACAAAATATGTAAGTATGTTGTTTCTGTAAAGATAGCATTTGCCTAATATATTGTATTTTGAACATTTATACATGACCCGCGTTCTATATCCTATAATGCGGGTGCATTTAATCTTTAATGCACAATTGTTTATGTGGAGTTTACCAGTAGTACGTATAACTTTTTCGGATAGTGTATATGCTTAAGAAATCTAAATCATTTCAACTTTTGTTTAAAAAAGGTGCAGATTGTTTGGGAGGAACTACAATACTTTTAATATATTTATTCTTTCAGGGCATCACTTACTTCTCTACCAGATGGAGTTCTTATTCACATTTTGAGCAAGCTTGATATACAGTTCTTGTTGCAGACTGCATGTAGAGTTTCTAAGAGATTGGACTACATAATAAACATGTATTCAGTGCTTTGGAGACATTTTGACTTCAAACATCATTTGACAATATCAGGAAATGATCTTCTTAGAATTTTGAAGCATTCAAGGCAATTTCAGACAATGATGATACCGTATACAACATTCACCTGTAAAGTTCCTGACATAGATATACTTTTCTGTACACACTTCAATGGTTTCAATTTATTCTGGCTGAATTTGAGCCAATGCCCTATATCAACAATATGTTTCCTGACAGATTGCCCAAAATTAGAAATACTTGACATTTCTGAATGTAGCAACTTGGTAGATGATGATTTCAGTGTCATTACAAGCTGTAGAAATCTCAGCCAGCTGAATGCAGCCTTAGTAGTATAGGGTTTGGGCTTGTCTAGGCCACCCCGGGGGGGTGACGGTTTTCGCTCGCTTCGCTCGCTCAAACCTTCCTAGACACGCCCAAACCCTATACTACTAACCATATTCGTTTTAAAAAAATATATTTGGAAATGTAAAAAATATATACATACGAATGTACTGTAAAAAAAATATATTTGGAAATGTAAAAAATATATACATACGAATGTACTGTAAAATAAATATATTTGGAAATGTAAAAAATATATACATACGAATGTACTGTAAAATAAATATATTTGGAAATGTAAAAAATATAAATGTACGAATGTATGTAATATAAAAATAATAAATATAATATTAGTCGGATTTTATCCACTGAGGGGAATATGAAAAATTATATGGGTATGTCTAATGTTGGGTATTTCGGAGGTGGGTCATTTACTATAGTAATTTTATTGAATAAAATTAAGCATTTCCTATTTTTTTTTTAATTCTGACAAAGCCTGAGCTTTACCTTCTTCAATAAGTTTTCTTCTATCTATCTCACTCAATCCTGATTGTTTTGAATGTATGATATCTTTTAGATTATTATATTTTTCTAGCTCGTCCAATATAAGTTTAAATTCATTTTCAGAAATTCTACCATCTGTTAAAGCCTTTGAAATTAAATCTTTTATACTATTCAATTTACTTTCGGCAATAGTTTCAATCTTATAATGTTTTTGTGTTTTTGTAAATAATTTACGTCTAATAAGTTTAACACAAGCACCCAAACTTCCACATACAACAGCGGCAATTTCTAATGGAAATAAAATTGGAACCGCCAAACCAATACCTGCTAAAATAACAGACATTGATATTAGAATGCTATCAATACCGTCGGTAATATTAATTCCACGTTTATATTTCTTATATAATGCTTTACGAGTATCTCTTTCGTTGATTAATGTTTTCTCAATTTCTGATATTTTCTGCAATCTATAATTTTGCCCTCCTTCATCTCTACCATCTTCACTGGGTAATTCTGGATATAAATTCGGAGCCGTTGGTTGTTTCATTTTTAAGGGAAAATTATATAACTTCCAATACGCAACCAATTGGTAATCCATTGTTGTTTATCTTCTGATTGTTCTCATCACGAACACTTATACTTAATTCCGAAATATTACCATGTGCCAATTGTTTGTATTCCGGATTATCAAAATGGGTATGGACAACATCACCAAACGCTCTATTCTCAACAGAAACAACACCAAGGATATTACTAGGAGCACCATCAAAAAAATTATAAGCACTATTTATCTGATCGAGATGAATATAAAGTTGTTTATAAGGTAACAAATTTATTGTTTTGGTACCATAGTGTGGATTTTCGGCATTTATAAATTTTTTCTTATTTCCAAATCCTTATATTCGGCATAAACCTTTGGTTATTTTTATTTCAGTGGGGGTAATTAAAGAAACAATACCATTTGTTTCGTTTACGGATAATATAATATTATTATTTAGAAATATATCTACTATTTCTTGAAAACTATAATAACCATTTGTAATCTTATCTGGACGTTCACCAGTTTTTTGAATATGTTCGTCAATTAAATTATACCAACCTATAGTATAAGTAAAACTCTTCAATCCAATTCTCATATTACTATATTTGTTATCTATATATTGTTGTAAGATTATTGTTTTATCGATATCAGAAATTGTATGATACATTTTTTAAAAATAAAAAAATGACACCAAAAGAATTTAAGTATAACGATGAAGCTCTTTATCCCGGTGCCGGAGTATTTAACAAGAAGTCAATCAATATTATAAAACAAAATATTATTATTTCATCATCTGGAAAAAGTTTCAACGTAGATTTCCCAAATGTATTCGAAAAATATATTTTACCACATGTAGCATCAAATGAAATAGCACAACGCTGGAATACAAACCTATTATCATTTTGGCAAAATCAACTAAATTTTGCAATATGGTGTGCTACTACAGGTTGTGGTATAGATTTGAACAACCATTTGAAACATGGTGGATTGACCGGATCATTATTTTTGTTTCATGTTTATTACCAAACAAGACGAATACTATTTGAATTATCTATTGCACTGCCACAAGATAAAAGTTGGAATGCATTTAGTAGTGGGTATGATCGCGGTGCATATGAAAGAATATGTAAAGAGTTTGATGTAGATCCCAATTCGGACTGGAGACAAAATGATGGTCTTGGAATTATTTATACAACAAGTCATACAGCTTGGAAACGAACAGATTTTAGACATGATTATTCATCCCAACACGTTGTTAGTAGTACGGCAACCGATCTAGATTTATCAAAAATGACATTTGGACCAGAAGTTCCGGGTGGTAGACGTTGTGGTATTTCATCATGTGAATATTTACCACCTAAAAAAGTTCATATTGATTATATTCAACAATCGGATGATGTTAAAGATGCATGGACAACATTTATTCTTGATGCATCAAATGGTTTTACAAGAGCAGGAATTGAACGGATTAATGAATCTATAAGAACTTATTGTTGGGCTATACTAAGTTCCCAGTCCCAAACTAGAACAACTATACTTGGAACAGGAACAGCCTTCGATGCTCAAAAACAATTCCTTGCAAATGTTGAGGATGCTATTAATAGTCCTGTGGATTTACCGAGTCAAATTTCAAGGTATCAAAATACATTAAAATATGCTCGAAGTAAAGTTGACTATGTTTATGGAATTGGATTGTACATGTCTCCCAGTGATATGGAATTACGAATTGGGACAATTCAAGATTATAACAATAAGATTGTGGTAGCCACCGATAGTGAAGTGCTTGGAATAAATAATGGTGTGAATAATCAACCCATTCCACCAAAGCATCATGTAGAACTTATGGGAACTAAAACGAAGAAATCTCTTCCAGAACTTCCACCCGAAACGAAGAAATCTATACCCGAAACGAAAAAATCTATACCCAAATCTATCGAAACGAAGAAAGAAGCAGAACAACACGAAGAAACCAAAACAGCATTAATAGTTGGAAGTATAGCAATGGGTATTATTTTAATATATATTCCCTAGCGGCTGCATACAACAGTCCAACAACAAGAACAACCAAAGCCCATAAATGTTCTCCAAACCAATTAACAACTTTTCCAGTTGTTGAAAATAACCAAGACACAATAGAACCAATAATACCAGGCAATGCAGCTGCTGCCTTTCCTGCAAGATTGGCTAATAGTTTTCCAAGATTGGCTAATTGTTTTTTAATCCATTCTTTTATACCGTCTTTTTTGGGGGGTTTGGGAGAAGGAGTAGGAATAGTTCCACCACCCGTAGTAGGAATAATAGATTCGACAATAACACCAATAACCATACCAAAAGCAGTTAAAAGACTAACAATTGTAATTCCTTGTTCTCTGAATAATGTTTTAATTCTTTCAGCCAATGTTGTATCTTCATTTAATATTTTATGTATAGTTTCTTTTATTCTATTAATTTGAGTACGTAATCTATCTCTATTGGTTTCAATTACTTCAAGTCTTGAACTTCTCTCAAGTTCTAAATCTCTTATTCTGCTACTTATTCTCTCTATTTGGAATTCATCATTATCCGATTTAGCTTGTTCTAATTTTTCTTTTTCTTTTGCCAAGTCTTTATTTGTTTCGGATAATTTTGCTAATTCATTTGCAGTCTCTTCTTTTACACTGGTCATAGCTTTAAGGATACCATCCATTTCTCTCTTTGTCATATCGGTTTGTGTAGCAGTTGTAGTTTCAATAGTTCCACTAAAAGATGTTTCTGTTCCAGCTATTTCCGAATATGATGTTTCTATTTCTTTCACTGCAGTTTCAGCTGCATTGGGTATGTCGGTCATTGTAATATTATCAACATCAGGTAGGTTATTTTCTGTATTTTGTAATTTTGCAATGGCCTCTTCCGGTAATGGTTTAATTGTAGATTTATAATCCGGCAATTGCAGTAAGTTTCTAATTGTATCTGTCCCACCACGATCGGTTCTTTTGTTAATTTCAGCCGCCAAAGTTTTCAAGTCTATAAATCCACCACCTCTTTTGGATGTAATTTGAATACGATTGTCTCCAACCACCAAAAATAGTGTTTTACTATCTGGTCCAAGTTCAAAATCTGTAGTAATTAGTTTAATGTTAACTGATGGTTCTAATCCATATTTTTTTTTTATAATCTCGTAATATTTTTCAAGTAGGGATTCCTTCTGTTTTACTATTTTTTTTATTCTTATATCATCATCAGGAGGTAAATTCTCAATATGAGCACTTTGGTTTTGTATATATCTATTAAATTCATTATCCATTTCCATAATATCTTCGTCCTCGCGGGGGGCCTTTTCACCATAATCATCTTTATCAAATGCAGGATTATCAAACCCCCATCCACCTTCAGCCATTTTTTATCCTTAAAAAATGTCAGCTTACGGAAACAAATTAAATCCATACAGAAAAATAAGAGAACCACGTGGTGTTAGAGGTATTCGTCAAAGTGTTGTAATTACCAATAATCCTTCAACTATTGATCAAAATCAACAATTGTTGGTGAGATTTCCTAATCTAGGTACTAATGATGTTATTGTTCCAGGTACAGTTAGATTGGCATTTGAAATTGAACTAAACTCTAAAGATGTAAATGCAACTATATTTCAAAATATAGGAAGATCAATAATTAAGAAAACCACAATTAGAATAAGTGGAAATGAAGTTATGTCTATTGATGATAGTGATATTTACCATTGTTATATTGATTTATGGAAATCTCCAACTGAACGAGCAAATATGGCATACCAAGGCATCGGTAAACCCAATATGTTAAAACATAGGATTGGGTCCAGAGGTGCTTCGTCGGACAAAGAAGATCAAGCTATTGCAAAAGCATATGGAAATAGATTTTGTATTCCACTGGATTTTGAATTATTGAATACCCACATGCCATTTTATCAAGCTGGTCTTGGTGATAGACTTGAATATGAACTTACATTCAATGATTATAACAAAGTAATTAAATCGGCAGATCCCGATTCAAGTTATTCAATCAAAAATATTTGCTTGGAATTTGATACAGTTTCTGATACCGGATTCGCAAGACAAATAAGTCAACAAGTTGGTGGTAAAATGGTTGTTTTATATGATAGAATACTTAGACATAGGAAAATAACTAAAAACAAATCAGATACACTATGGAATATTAATCTAAATGTTCCTGCTAGAAGTATGAAAGGTATTCTAATGTTGTTTGAAGATCCGGAGAGAACATCAAATCAAACTTATTACAATCCAGAAATAACAAAAGTAGAAATGACAATAGAAGGTGTACCAAATCAACTATACAGTCAAGGAATGAAAGCATACCAACAGTGGGATGAAATAAATAAATTTTTTGCTTTGAATTCAAAACAAAATAAAGAAACAAATATGGTTATAAAAGATTTATATTTCACCGATACAACATTAGAAAAATATCTAACAAACAATTATGCATTGTGGTTGGATTTACGTTCAACGGATGATAACTCTCTTCATGGTTCGGGAAGAAGAATTGAAAATGCATCAGAAGGTATAACAATACAAATAACTAAAGAAGCAGGAGATGATGAAACAATAAATGTTTATCTATTTGTTATACAAGATGCACAAATTAATTTTGAAGATGGTAGATTTAAAGAAATTAGTTATTAATAAATGGAACTACCAAAATATCCACATTGTGCAATTATTTGTGGTCAAACAGGTTGTGGGAAAACTGAATTTGTTTTAGATTTACTCGAGGGTGAATATAGAAATATATTTATATATATCGTTATACTTTGTCCAACAATTCAATGGAACAAGGCCTACAAAAATCGTGAGTGGATTGGTGATGTTAAAAACCCAAAAACGAAGAATATTATAATTGTAAATCCAATAATTAAAGGGGAAGAAAAATTACAAGAACTACTAAGAATGTTCTTCAAAAAATATGCAGGTCGTCCAACTCTATATATTATTGATGATTGCAGTGCTACAAAAGAATTAACAAAGAAAAAAGATATGTTATCGGAGTTGGCATTTTCTGGAAGACATGCCGAACAATCGGTTTGGGTTATATCACAAAGATACAATTCGGTTTTGAAAGATTTAAGAGAACAAACAAAATGGTTATGTATGTTCTACACCAAGGACAGGGATAGTTTTGAAAATTGTTTAAGAGAGAATGATGTTATTCCTACATTGGAAGAACGACAAAGAATAAAGGAAGAATTGAAAAAAATGAAACATAGTAAATTAATTTTAAAAACTGACCAACCTACCAATTATTGGGTAGTTGATTAAGCAATGCTTAAGTAATGCTCAAGCAATGCTTAAGTAATGCTTAAGTAATGCTCAAGCAATGCTTAAGTAATGCTTAAGTAATGCTCAAGCAATGCTTAGAATTGCTTTAGTAATGCTTTAGCAATGCTTAAAAATATACCTATAAAAATGGATGCTGAAGAATTGCTTAAGGAATGCGCTGGTGATCAAAAAGCGAATGATCAAAATATTGAAACAAAACGTGAAAGATTATCAGCTATCATTGCAGGTGGAGGAAGTAAACAATATCTTGGTAAAGACTTACAAATGACAGATATTGATACAATGACACCAGAACAAATAAATAAATTATTTCGTAGATACGAAGCCAGATTGGGTGCAAGTATGACTAATACATTGGGAGATACTTTTATTAATTTGTATGTTATGGGCATATCAAAATATTTTAATACTGCCAATCCATCAAAACTAAAACAAGATTTAGAAGATGATCCATTTCTCGATCATGCTTTGAATAGTACATGTTGTGAATTGTATTATAGATATGGAATGTATCTTGCACCTTTTACAACCATGATAACAACAATAAAACATATAGTCTCTGGACCTGAGGAGGAACCCAAAGACGAAGAAAAAAGTGAAAATATTACTATATAAAAAGATGAGCGAAAATATTACGAGCGAAGTCAAAACTAAAAATCCAAAAAGAGTATTAGCTGGTAAAAAAGGTGCTGAAGCAAAAAAAATAAAAGCTGAATTAAAAATAAAAGAAATTGAATCGATGAAGAAAGAAAACATAAAATTAAAAGGGAGGGAATCCCCCCAAGAAGGAAGCCCGATAACAAAAGATGAAATTCAACATACAAATATATTGGAAAGTTTCAAGAATAAAAATTATATATCTTTATACCTAATTGGAGTTGTCGTATTGGGAATATATATATATAAATCCAAACAACAACCAGCCATACAACGACAACCCGCTAAGAAAGAAATTGATAAAAAAAAAGAAATCGATCCATTTGAATTTAACTAAATTTATTATATAAAAAATGACTTCACAAATAGACGGAAAACAAATAGCAAACATGTTATATCATTCGGGGGTGATAAGTATTTTAACAGTTGGGTATTCGGAACTAGGTAGAAAAATATTAAGAAAACCACCTCCAAAAGTAGATTTTAATATAGCAGATATTGGAATGTTAACTGTTGATATATTACTAGCAATATCAACAAGAGATATGTTGGTTAAACAAGGTATTATTCCAGCTGATATTATGAAATAATCCTATAAAAATGGCAAGCGCAGTAGCAATGATGGTTGGTGGAGCAGTTGTGAATGCGTTAGCCTTTTCTGGTAGCAATTATTTATTTTCACATATGGGTAGAAATAGTGATGAAGAGAGAAAAAGACATAATAAGGCAATGGAACAATTGGAAGAAGCCCAGATTGAATGGAATGAAAAAAGAACACAAAGAATAGATTTTATTAACGAACAACTGAAAAAGGAACATCACGCTATGAATGAATTTGATAACGCCGATGAAGCAATGAAAAATTATTATTATATTACCGGTAAACAATTACCAGATTTACCTCCTAAACCTACATTAAGTGATTTTTATAATCCATCGGAAGACCAGAAGAATAGAGAGATTGCATTTATTGTTGGTGGTATGGCATTAACTGGATTTATTACATGGAAGTTGATATAAAGCCATATGGTAAAGTATTTATTCCATCAACCAAGATATATCTCTTATCATCGAATGGTGTTGTACTTTTTTTATTAACTTCATTGATGTACATATTATGTTTATCGGAGTTTAATGTATATATTCTATTCATTTTAGTTTCATTATTAAATAGACAATCTTTGTAATCATTGAATTTTATATCTTTTTTAATTGTAGTTTTTCCAATTCCTTTTAATTTCTTTTCTTCTTTTATATTTTGGGCATGGTCCAAATATGTAAAAGAATATGCCTTGCTCCTCAAGTAAACTATTTCATTCATAATTTTACCATTTAACTCATCTTTAAATTTCCCAATTACTTTTTTATTTTTTTCTGAAAACAAAGGATGATCTTCAGGGTATTCGGATGTATCTAAATGATCCTTTATTTTTTTCATATCTTCGTAAATATCTTTAGTTTTAATTGATATGAAAACACTGTCGGTATTTTTTACGATTAAAGGAAATCCGCAATTAAAATTTCCAGTTTCGGTAGATAAATCAAAAACCACCCTTTTTTGTTTCCCCAATGGTATTATCTTTTTTATATTAGCGACTTGTTCTTTTTTAGTTATGTTTAAGCTAAATATATTGGGTTTATCTTCTCTTGTATTAATATTGGTATTATAACCTAGAGATGTTATAAGATAATGTAAACATGAAAATGTAATTTTAGATTTTTGTGAAAAACAAAATTGCCAATCTTTCCCCTTTTTATAACCATCACCTTGATAAAATCCTCTAAAGAAAAATAATCTGTAATTATAATCTTTATTGAGAATTTTACATGGAATGTACTTTTCACGTTCGTTGGTATAAAATTTTTTAAATATTTCCGTCATTACTTTATAATTTCCATTCGGAGTTATTTTATACATTTCACCGGTTGGAATTGTGTAATTTGTCATTTTGAAATCAGTTATTTTGTAAACTTCTTTACAATATTCCAAACATTTGTTTAAAAGGTTTAAATCTTTGTTGTCCAAACTCCAATTATAATTTGTTGCACGTTCGTATTCATAAATTCCACTTGTTCCATCTGCTAAAAAGAAACCTTCGATGAAAGCTTTTTTCTCTTCTAAAGTTTTTGGTTCTAATTTTAAGAAATCTCTTTTCAAAGGTGGATTTAAATTTTCTTTGTAACTATCGTTAAATAGAAGACTAGTATTCAATGTTAAATCTTTAGGTTTAATTATTTCATTATTATCTTTAATCAATGAATGGTCTTCGGTTACATCAACAAATCCCAATGATGTGACAACTCTAAATATTTTTTTATTCGTTTCGTGTTTAATTACAGTTTTTATTTTAGAAAATCCTCTACTTGTCCAAACTTCAATATTATTATTTGGTTTATGATAAAATTTACCTTGGTCGGTCGAATATTCATATTCATCAGTAATATTTTCTATTTTATTAATATATATTTCATTTCCACATCTTAGTATCAACGGAGTATCTCCTAAAACTGAATCACTTGCAACAAGTTTATTTTTTGGCCACAATTCATTTACAACATTATAGTAAAATTGGTACATTAATTGTTTAGAATAATCCAATATAGCCTGTCCCAAATAAATAGGTTTATTGAATTTAACGGATGTAACATTATTAATTATAGCAACTAAATTATCATTAAATATTATTGAGTCTTTAAAATTTAGTTTGTTTATATATTTTTTTACTTCTTCTCTATTTGTGGATAATATAATCTCACTCCTTCCTCTAATATTTTCTAATGTCTTACCATAAAACGAATTATTCATAAGCTTCCATAAATCCTTTTCAAAAGCAGATTTCGATTTTGTCCTCTGCTCGGTATTAAAATTAATATACTTTGCTAACCAATTTGATTCTTCAAAAGAAATAGTTCTATATACTTTAGTAACTTTCATACCAAGTTTAATATAATCTTTTAAAATACTATGATGAACGATATATTTCTTTTTATCATATAATGTTAAGAATAGTTTTTCTTCTTTACTTACAGGTTTATTTTCCTTTTCTAATAATTCTAACTGATACGATGAAAGTTCTTCCTTGGTTACTTTTATCTTTTCTGGTGCTAATGGATATTTATATGTTTTCTTTTTACATTCATCGGGATATTCTAAATCACATTCTATTATACAACCTCTACCTTTCAGGATATTTTTATAATAATCTGGATTCTCTTCCCATTTAAAATCTTTAGTTGGTAAAGGTTGAGACATCGCCCAACCATATAAATTATTGGCGTCAAGATATAATAAAAATTTTTCTTCAAGAAAATCATTTAAATCACCACCGTTCTTCAATATTTCCAAACATTCTTTCATTTCATTTTCATCCAATATTCTATTTCCATCGCCATGATAGTTGGATGTATATTTATTAAAAGCTTTTACATGTCGTGGTCCCAAAACACCAGAAAACCCCCCTCTTATTCCTTTTTCAAACATTAGTAACATATCATAATCTGTTAATAATTCTAATTCAACTCCTGTATATTTTAAACCACATTGCCATGTAAGTCCTGGGGCTGAATAACAATAACATGGATCAATTTCATGATGTTGTAAGAAGAAGTTTCTAAATTTCTCAAATGCATCCGCCAATATCAACACATCAGTTTTTAAATATAGCTCATGGTAATCTTGTAGAGTTTTACATTTAAATATTTTCCATACATCTTGTGCGTGTTCATATTCTTTTTCTGTTATACCTTCTTGTTTTAAAGTAGAATAAAACTTTTCTATTGGAGGTAATTTTGTTTCTTTTAATCTTTCTATAGAATCTACATATTCATATGGATAAAAGCCCTTTCGTTTCAATAAAGCAAGCTCTTCGTGTTTGCATGTTGGATATTCACTTTCTAAAATAGGAAAATTATCAATTGATTTAGCAATGTCCGATAGACCTTTCAACATAAATCTATAAGAATCTAGAAATCTTAATTTCTTATAATATGATCCATATTCTATGGAAATATATTCTTCTGAGTTTTTAGAAAGAAGTTTTACTTTGTTATAATCATTTTCATATTTCATCAATTCTTCAATTATAAAGTGGAAATCATAATTAGAACCATTGTGAAATAATACAGGAATTAATTTTGTTGCTTTGCCTTCTTTGGTATTACAAGATTGGCATGCTGCACCTCGATATTTTCCAGTATAATGACAATGTTCTCTTATTTTCGTTCGTGACTGGGGGGTTTCTCTAATTTGCGTTTCGGAGGATATGTCTATATCATATCCTTCATCCATTATTTTTTCTGTAAATATTATATCATTTCCTGTTTTTTCTTTTACAGCTTTTGAACATCCCTTCAACAATTCTTCAATATCTCTTTCATTTTTATAAATCATCAAACCATCAAATACCAACGATCCAACTTCAACACATTGTTCTATTAGATAATCAAATGCCGCCATCAATGATTTGTTTTCCATATCACATAACAATAGATTAATTGCGGAACCTTTAATATTATAATCTGACCCTCTTTCTTTTTTTTGTTTGGTTGCAAGTTCAACCAAAGATGGATTAAATTCACAAACTTTATCTATTATTTCTCTCATCCCTTTGTAATAATCAACAAACCAATCGGGGTATTTACAATTCATATTTATTTCTCTTCCATTGAGAATAGCTAATAAATCTTTTTTTGAATCTTCTCTAGATAATTTTTTCAATTTACCATATTGGACTAATAATTCTTCTCTATTATTGATATAATAATCTAGTGCACCACATTTAATATTATTTTTATGACAATAAGATGATAGTAAAGTTGGGTGGGCATTCTTCATGTCAATATCAATCATATTATCTTTACATAGTGTATGTCTAATTCTTCTACTCATATTTTGTAATCCTATTTTTTCATTAGTCCAATATCTTCCAAATTTATTACGTTGGTGATAAGACATGATACATTCTCCAAATTCATTAGTTTCATCTAGATAATCTTTTAATAATTGTAATTGTGAATCATGATCCATTTGATTTCCTTTAATATATCTACTCCCCAAATTGAATTTATCTGGATTATCAACAATATATTTTAGTTTGGGTTTATCAATTTTTTCTCGTAATCTTATATGTCTTTCATTCACGGATTTAAACTTCTTCACATTTATTTTTTTATGTTTTCTTATTTCCAACTCGGGAGATTCGGAAAACTCAACTCCACATATATAACAATTGGTTGCTTCCTGAAATTCTTTTTCTTCATATGTATTCAATTTTGGTTTTTTCTGTTCGTTAAGGTATATATTATAATTTATTTCCTAGAATATCTTCATTACTTTTTCCATATATTTTTTTACTGCATCATCTCCAACATAAGAAAAGTATTGAGATTTATATATTTGTGGACAATCAGATTTAACATATATTCCATAACTATTTATTTCTTGTTTAAATATTGGATTTATGTAAGATTCGTAAGGATTTGGTTGAGATGATTTTATTGGAATATTGTTTGATTCAAAATCACAATAGATAACAAATGGTAATTTGTTTTTAAAATGATAATTTTTAAATTTAAGAATACTCTTCTCCGGTTTTACCATTATGGTTTTACAATATTCATTATCATAACATATTTCTTTATGTTTTATTAGTGTTTCTTCTCTTCGAAATCCTTGTAAACAATTTCTACATGTGAATGATTTATGATTATTCTTATCGTACATAAAACTATCTAAATCTTTAATTAAACAATAATGAGTATTTCCATTACTTTCAATATATAAAAGATCAATTGTCCGGTTGGTAGCATTTGAAATATAAATTGGATATAAAGATTGTTTATTTTTTTGTTTCGCCAAAGCAAATACATTGATACTTAGATTGTTTTGTTTCTCTACTTTTGGGATATCTTTTATTTTAACAGGGTATTCAATTCCTTTCATATTAATTTTATTTTCATGTTCTTTATATTTGGTTACTCTATATTTATGCTCGGAAGTGGGATATAGTTTAGCCAATACGGACCAAAGAAAACATTTATTATCATTTGTATTTTTCACATTAATAATATTTCTTGATTTAAATTGAATAGGAATATAAGATGAAGCTTTCTGACTACCATATTTATATTGTTTTACTTTTACACTTTTAATATTTCTAAAAACAAAACCACTTCCTCTTTCTTGAAATTTATCTACCCAAGCTTCAAATTTATCTATTAGACTTTCATAAAATTTAGATAAATTATTTTGTGATAGGATAACTTGAGCAGGATGAGAGTAATGACTTTCTATTATATCAAATGACATAGGAGTTAAAAATTCACTTGTTATTGTTATTTTTATTTTCAAAGGAAATCGATTAATAACTATTTTATCTTTTAATAAGTTTATATATTTAGTTATATCATATTCATCTATATCATCAATATCTATTTCAGTGATAAGGTCTTTAAATGATTTGGGGTTTGGGGCTCTCATTTTTAAAGAAACAATTTTCAATCAGGTACCTATTTTTCCAACATTAATTTTTTTCATTTTTTATTTTCCCCGTACCCCCCTACTAGACCCCTATTTTTTAACACTTTATTTTTTTTGTCCCCCCTCTCCAACTAACTTTTGTTTAGGGGACAAATTCCGACTAATTTTTAACATTAATTTTTTTCATTTTTTATTTTCCCCGTACCCCCCTACTAGACCCCTATTTTTATTTTCAAAATAATAATCATGTTGATAATCAGGATTTCTTAATATAAATTCTCGATAAGCTTTTTTGTATTTTTCTTTATTATTTAAATAATGGTTTCGTTGCATGGGTTTGTTACATTCTTTACATGCCGATTTAACTCCCATCGCTCTACCATTTGCTTTGTCGTATTCATATAAATATTTATATACATTACACTTTGTACAAACTTTTCCTTCCATTATTTTTAAAGAAATCAATTTTAATATATTAAAAATGGAACAAACAAATCGAGACGTCGGAAAAATATATTGTTTACGCTGTAAAAAACATACTGAAAATAATTCAGTGGAGCAAGTAACAACAACCAATAATAGACAAATGTTAAAAGCTAAATGTTCTGAGTGTGGATCTAAAAAAAATAGATTCATAGGTGGTCTGACAAATAAATTAGCAGATGAATTACATCATAGAGTTGTAAAATCTTTTCCTAAAAGACGTGTTCACGTTCATTCAATAGATCAAACATGGGCAGTTGATTTAGTAGATATGCAACAATATTCAAAACAAAATAAACACTATAAATATTTATTAGCAGTTATAGATATTTTTAGTAAATATGGTTGGTTGATTCCTTTAAAAAATAAAACAGGAGCAACGGTAAGTGAAGCATTTGAAACATTATTTAAAGAAAGAAAACCAATGTATATTTGGTCCGATAAAGGATCAGAATTTTATAATCGACAAGTAAAAGAATTATTAAAAGATAATAACATAAAATTATATTCAACTGAGAATGAAGAAAAATCTAGTGTAGTGGAACGTTGGATAGGAACGATGAAACAACATATGTTTAAATATTTTACTGCTCATAAAACTACTAAATATTATGATGTATTAGATGAATTAGTTAATAATTATAATAATACAGTTCATTCTTCAATTAAAATGACACCTGTTGAAGCGAGTAAAATAGAAAATAAATCAATAGTATATGAAAATTTATATCCAGAAGAAGAAAATAAAACTAAACAACCTAAATTTAAAGTTGGAGATAGAGTGAGAATATCAAAAAAGAAAGATAAATTTGAAAAAGGTTATACCACTCGTTGGAGAACCGAAATATTTGTAATTGAAGAAGTTTTAAATACTAATCCTGTTACTTATAAAATAAAAGATTTAAAAGGTGAAGAAATTAAAGGTAGTTTTTATGAACAAGAATTACAGATTACGGAGTTTTGATTTTTACTTATAAAAAATGAGTATCTTTGGAATCAAGAAACAGAAACGAAAAGAATATATTGAAAATTTATTGAATAAAATAAAACCCACCGCCGACCTTGAATCAAGAATAACAAAATTTCAACAAGATGTTCACATTAACAGAAGTGGAATAATGGATCAAATAAATATACAAAATGATCGCTTTGATGATTTACAAGAGAGATTTAAAAAACTTACAATAAATAATAATTCAATGCTAAACATTATTGAACAGATGCGGAAAAAAACTTATTTAATTACAATAACTGCAGAATCCAAAGGTGCAATCACAAGAAATGAAGTTTTCTCTCAAGGGAATGGATGTAAAACTAATTCTGTTGGTTATGTCATGATTCGTCGGGGTCGAATATTAGGAATGGGTCTTTCAAGTAAATGGCTGATTGGTGAAGTTAAAGTGGGTATATCTATAAATGGAAAACTATTAGAAGGTTGTGAAATTACACTTCATTCAACTACAAGAAAACATGATAATTTCCAACCACCGTTTGAAGTTGATACTTAGGATGTTATTAACTTCATTTGCTTACAGGGGAACTCAACAACAGAATGTACCGTGGCGTCACTGTTGATTGAATTATATTAAAATGCTCTAGATATATTTAAGCAATACTTAGAATTGCTATAGCTTGGCTTAAGAAATTTTCATCTTTCCCCGTGTGTAGACTTTCCAAGGGATAAAATCCGACTATTTATTTTTTTATATCACATTTATTCGTACTTATATATTTCTTTTTATATTACTAAATATATTTATTTTTTATACCACATATATTCATACCTATATAATTTTCATATTCCCCTCAGTGGATAAAATCCGACTAATATTATATTTATTATTTTTATATTACATACATTCGTACATTTATATTTTTTACATTTCCAAATATATTTATTTTACAGTACATTCGTATGTATATATTTTTTACATTTCCAAATATATTTTTTTTACAGTACATTCGTATGTATATATTTTTTACATTTCCAAATATATTTTTTTAAAACGAATATGGTTAGTAGTATAGGGTTTGGGCGTGTCTAGGAAGGTTTGAGCGAGCGAAGCGAGCGAAAACCGTCACCCCCCCGGGGTGGCCTAGACAAGCCCAAACCCTATACTACTAGCCTTTACAAGAATCACACCCTCCTCTCTGATAGAAACATGCAGAAACACTGCTTTAATTGCCCTGGATGTTACTGGTATAAAATTAAGTGTTCGGGATTGTGAAGAAATCTTGTCTGAACAGTACAAAACAATGTTTTATTTCCAGTTATCCTTAGATGATACAGTTGACCAAGCCGAATTCAAAGAAAGAATCATAGACAGATATTTGGATTGTTCGATCAGAGTTATTCAAAATGTATAGACTCAGTCTTTTTGATACAATAAACCTCGTGACTGAAGACAGTAATGATACTGATTGTTATACAGACAACCTAGAAACGGAAAATTGTCTAAATGTTGTTCATAGTGACACTGAAACATACCAAGGGGTACAGGAAACAGACCATAATTTAAATTTGTGTAACTGTGAAGATACTGATATTTCGGAAAGTATACCGGTATTACATGACATAGTGCCTGATGAAAGTGTTTTACAAAACATAGAACCTAATGAAAACCTCATGATTGAAGATAGTGGTAAAACATACTTAAATCTAAACTTAATGGGACAAGAAAGCCAGACCATTGATAGTGTTGATGAAAATAATAATATTCAAAGCAAATCACCAGTTGCTCAGAGCAGTGACAGTGTTATGCCGCAGTTTGTTAGAAATGAAGATATTGATAACCAGCAAAATGAGAATGTTGGTGACCGTGATGAGGTTGAATACGAATCTGTAGCTACACAAACAGAGAAACCCAGAGGGAGAAAACGAGTGAAAAATGAATGTAACTGGCAGAAGAACATAAGAAAGAGAAAGTTCCAGTCCGGTGAAGAGCATATTAATTCTGCCGGTAAGATAAGGAGACAGCGAGAAGTTAAAACGAAGAAAGATTGCCTAGGGAAATGTAGATTTAAGTGCAGCCATTATTTCTCTGATACAGATAGAAAGAGGATTTTTGATGAATTTTAGAAATCAGATAAACATGTCTTTTATTCTACCACAACAGAGAGGTCACAAAAGGTTTCAAAAGGTAAATCAAGTGTTTCAAGAAAAAGCTTTTCGTATAAATATTATCTTTTTAATGAAAAGGATCAAATTAAAACTAGGGTGAGCAAAGAGTTTTATCTTACTACACTTGATATCAGTCAAAGAAGAATACAGTGGCACTACGAAAATATTATGAGCCTAAAACCAAAAAAGCAGAGAAAGAATAAGATTTCTGAAGAAAGTTTGAATTTTATTAGACGACATATAAAGTCATTTCCGCGGATGCCTTCCCATTATTGTAGACAAAAGACGCAGCGAGAATACCTTGAGCCTGGTCTCTCAGTGGCTAAAATGTTTGAGCTCTACTCTGAAGAGTGTGTGAAAAAAGGAATTGTTGCACAGAAAAAGCATACGTACAGTAAAGTGTTTAATGAGGAATTTAACATAGGGTTTTATGTGCCCAAAACTGACAGGTGCGATATATGTGAAATTCAAAAATGTATCTCAAATGAAAGTCTGAATTCAGAGACACAGCAGGAATTTGAAAGTCATCTTGCTGACAAAAATGCAACATATTTAGAACGTGACCGTGATAGAGCATTGCCACTTAATGGAAGTCAGGCTGTAGTTTGTTTTGGCCTTCAAAATGTTATTCAGTGCCCAAGAGCAAATGTTTCTAACTTTTTTTACAAGAGAAAGTTAAATGTTTACAATTTGACAGGTCATTGTTCAGAAAATAAAAGTGCCTATAATGCTTTATGGAGTGAAACAACAGCAGGTAGAGGTGCGAATGAGATAGCATCAGCCTTACTGAGTATTATGTCAACTATAGTACTTGAGAAACCTAACATATCCAAATTTATATTGTGGTCAGACTCCTGTACACCACAGAACAGGAACTCTGTAATGACATATGCGCATAAAACTTTTATGAAGGATAACCCTAGTGTAACTGAAATAATTCAGAAATTTTCCACCCCTGGTCACTCCTCCATCCAAGAGGTGGATAACATTCACAGCCATATTGAAAAGCGTTTACGTATATATGAAGTGTATAGTCCTATAAGTCTAGTGCAAAACTTGAAAAATGTGCGTTGGAAAAATTCCATGAGAATTATCCAGTTACAAAAACATAGTTTTTTTGATTTTCAGAAATCAACTTCACAATTTAAATTTAATGAAATCCCGTACACCAAGGTAAAATGTTTAAAATATATTAAAAGCCAGGAATTTTTTGTTGAATTTAAAAAGTCATTTCAGGAAAGTAGCTTCAAGAGGGTGAACATTGGGAAAGTTTTGACAAGAAATGGTCCAGCACAAGAGTTGAGAAGACCTTGCTTACTTCGTAAAGAACCTGTAATTTCGCCAGATAAGGTCAAAGATATTAGTTGCATGTTGCAGTACATTCCAGAAATTGAGCGCCAGTATTTTAGGGTAGTTCTTAAAATTGGGAAAAGATCAAATACTTTGTGTCAACAGTGTGAAACACTAAACAAGAGGAGGAAGCTGCAAAAAAGTAAAACTTAGAATGAAATATAGTTTGAAAGCAAGGTTTTATATAATGCATGTTCAACGGTACAAAAGTTCACAGATAATGTTGCTAAATATGATAGAGAATTTCATTATACTAGTAACATAATTAATTTGTTTGACTTGTTGAGATTTGATTTTTTTGCACAAGTGTTAGAGTTGCTTGTATTTGTTTCAGAATTTATTGTTTCTTCATTTCAAAATAGTAAGTAACCAACAGTTACTGTAAATATTTGCAGATACAATTTTAGTTTTCTTGGGTGTGAATGTACAAGACATAGATCTAAGAAAATTTTAACCAGATTAGTTAAGAAAGATTTCATTTTACATCTTGTAAATGTTGTTTTCAAATTTCAAGAGAAATTTATGAAGTCTTATATGTGGCCTGGTACTGATTATAAGTTTTTTTCTATCATGAAGTAAAAGAATATTTCCCAGAACAGTTTTTCTGAGTGTCAGTAATGTGCACATTTTGACAAAGCAAATATTATTTCATGTACACTGCTTTTTTAAGCTTCCATTATTGAAGTTTAAGCGGAAAGCAGCCAGATATAACATTGTACAACACAAAAATAATGTTTCACTAAGTCTTTAATGTTCTATCTTTGTAGAACATTGTGGAATTTACCTGAAATGTTAAATGTTCTAATAAAAATGTAACTTTCATATTTTGCATTTCTGCATGCACAATAAAATGTATACAAAGAAAATGTATACCAAAACTGAACATTTTACGTTCAGCCATTATGGAGAACTGAAGATAAAAAACTTTAAAGTCGATTTTCTGAAAAAATACTTTTGTCCACTTAGAACAATATGGAATTCAGGTGACGAGTTCATGTTTAATGTGAAATGTTTGGTACTGTTAAAACTAAAGCTACTAGGCCCAAGGTTATACAATTTGAGATTAATCTCACATCTTAAATCTCAATTTTGTGTTTTTAATATAAGTTGATAACAACAAGATTATACTACTTTTCAAGCAACATCATGTGTGCAAGTTGACTGATCAAATTGATTCCTGACATATTGTCATATAAGTCATATTGGTCTGAAATGTGTTGAGAGCGATCTCATGCAAATAATCTTGAACAATGATGTATTTTTTCAAATTATCAAAATTACATGAACAGTTTTCAGAAAGTCAAATTATACCGTTCTGAAAATATTTTTGACACGAGACAGTCAATGGATATTATGCAATGTATGTTCATATACTGAAGGTCACTTTCAGGGGCTATAGAAAAGTGGTCCGAATACTGAAGTGATCTGATGTTTATATTGAAAAATATGGAAAACTAGTCAGCGTGGTTGTTATGATCATAATATTGATGTGGTCTTTTAGTGGGGTTTGACTGTATTGAGGTTATGAGTAATTTTAAACTATTTGATGCAGCGAAAATATAATAAATTTTAACAGTACATAGTACATACACAACATTCATGTGAATGAGCGGTTAAATTACGTTCAATTTACAATTTACCGCATAATACAATCATTATGATTCAACTTGTAGCATTAAATTGTTTTCATATGAATTTAATACATACCTGTGAGTTATAAGTAATCATGTTTATGTCTAGTTATATTTTTTGTGACAACACAACTTCATCATTCTTCCTTGACCGACAGCTTTGAAGCATTCTAGACACAAAATAACCTTGAATTTATTTGTCATCCATCACATCAAATAATTGTTTCTACCAAAGCGTTTTGAAATTCATTGAGACATGGATTTCTATCGTAGTTAATAATAAATCAATATTTATTTTTTTAATTTTAACAAACCTCAGATTCGGTGCTAAATTCATCACATGATGTTGAAATAGTATATTTAAAAGTGTTAGCTAGATTATGAGTTTGATCATGCAAACTGCATGCGAGTTCTTAACATACATTTACAGTATATGAAAATGATAGTTTATGAAATTAAAAGATGGTAGTTTGTGGTCTTTGAAGTTCAAAATTTCAGAGGTTGCATTAAAAATTTAGAGTCCCAGTTTATTTAAAGACAGTATGAAATCTTTGAAGTTTATTTATAAAGAATTTAATTATGTTTTAATCAGTTTCAATGTACATCATTCACTAGACAAAGGATCCCTTTCATGTTAATTTGTCAATTTCATTTAACATTAAATATTCATATTTTAAATGATCCGGTGTATCATTACAGCCTTTGTTTACTGTTATTTCGCAGGGCGTGGTCTACACTATCAGCTCCGGACTACTTTTCAATAGAACATCTAAATAAATGGTTTGTTATCTCGACGTGGATGAATACAATCATATGATTGGATATCAGGTTTTCCAGACACCATTATTGTCAAGCAGACATAATGCTATGCAAGGTTATTTGAAGGTTAGTGCCAGGAAATTTTTGGTTGTCTGGTATTTTGCTGAAGTAAAATATTCGAATTCATCAAAATGTCTCAATTTTTCAACCAAATTGTAGATGTGCACAAAAAATGGAACGACCTATGCATCTAGTTCGCTTTTTTTGCTCATTAAAACCGAAATGTTGCATATATTTTGCTGTAACGGTAATTCATTATATGATTTTGTTCAAAATACTTTATTGCCATTCAAAACATCAAGGATTTGAAATCATGTGGTCCCTAGGAATTTAACTTCTAATGAACTATTGGTTAAAACCAAACATATATACCGCAATATTGGGTATCAAGCTAGACCTGAAAACTTAAGTGCAAACTAATTTCAGATGAAATTAAATATGATTTTACCATCAAAGCATTTTAATTAATCAAAAAGGACTGCCTGTATGGTTGTTTGTAAATATCAAAACACAATGTGAAGATTTAAATGTCACCCTAAGTTGAAATTAGTTTGAATGTTGCAGGCAACATTTATCCTATGATGTCAGGGAATAACGTTTTTTGTCGTCTGATGCACGTGCAGCATTTTTTGGCATTTTGTTATGAATCACTTAAAGAAATTATGTTTTATCAATGCATTCAGTATCACTTTGAACATGCCTATGATTATATATCTAATTTATTTATTTAAATTAATGGGGTTATATTTATACAATTGAATCAATTCAATACACTACGGTTATATAGTTATATAAGGCTTGTATTTTGCGTCGTTGCATAAGAAAATTTTATTACATCATTAAATTAATAAAGTTTCATGAGAAATTCCTACTTTGCATGTAATTATTATTACTAAAAGTATTTGGTAAATGTTTAAATAAAATTGATGAATTGTCATAAATTGCCAGTTACACATCTGATCATGGTGGACGTAATTTCCTTTGGGAAAAAATGAAAAGGCACTTTTGAATATTTTTAATATACTTGTTAATTGACCCAACATATAAAAATGGAATTTAATTTGATTTTTCCATGCGCGTTCAATTCATTAATGAAGAAATTCTTTTGAACAGATATGAATAAACTAAAAATTTCAAAATAATATAAAAATATTGCTGGAAGTAGACCAAATTTTAATTTTATAGTAAGCACAGCTATAAGTCTTCTAGCTTACAAATTATTACAAAAAAATCCATGTTTTATAAATAATTTAATTCTGCACATGAATTATAGGCAGCAATAAACTTATTAAAAACATAGGGTAATATCTAATACTAGAAAATGTTCAGACATCACATAACATGCATATCAGCTTTATAGTGAAGAAAAAATGCATGAAAGTCGTTTTTTAATGTTTTCAGAGTAGAAAATCTGTCAATAATGTCTTGCAAACTCAACTAATGTTTTGGGGCAAGCATTCAGACAGTACAAAATTAAATTCCACGATGAGCATAATTCATATTTTTTGTTTATTTTTGCCTGGAAATTGCAATTTTATAAATAATGAAATTTGTTCATATTCTTCAATTTAATGTATGTGCGCTATTTTTGCGCTCAATTATTGTACAAATGACGACAGCGGGCTTCACTTATCTTCGTATTTTTTGCTGTGTTTCATTATTTTCGACACAATGCATCATTTTCGAACAAAGGTGTTATGACTGGCAGGATATGGTAAGTAAGTACATGTCCATTTCAAATAAATTTTGTTATGATTTTAAAAAGATATACAAAATATTCTTTCTTGCTTTGGATTTCATGTTGATACAGAATTATGTCCCGTAACTTTTGTAATAAACTTTAACACAAGTGATTTTTTAAAAGTTTTAGGCAATTCTAATTGAATGAAATCTTAATTAACTTTCATATCTTTTATCAACACCATGGTAATTCTTCACATAAATGGATTCAAACATGATTCAATTAGCATATAATATTCAGAAATTAATTTGAAACATGATTTGCAAACGCTGTAGATACATGCAATATTTTTTTATATTATTTTGTATGTCTATTTTGTTACTGACTGTTCTAAGGCTACTTAAGACTGTGTTTTGTCTACCATTTGTAATACTAATGCCCCTTTTTCAACAATTTTTCATCTAACCAGTTTTCCTGCACCACATTCTAACCAGTACTAACTTTCCCTTCAGCAAAGAGCTGGCAAGTTCTCCACATATGTAGGAAAATGTTTGTCAAATTTTCACGGAAGGGTATGGCCTGCCACGCCCGGGCTGTATGTTTCCATGTGGGATTGGGTTGATACATTATGGGGAAGAGAGTATTTTGGGGATGGTGGGCTTTTTTGTATGTATATTCTTTCTAGGAATCATCTTTTTTCATCTATACTCAAACACGGAAAAAGTGATGCAGTATTAAATCCTAGTGTTTTATAATTGTCTTATTAATCTTAACAAAATTATGGGTGGGGGAAAAGCATTTATCAAACAAATATGCAGCAAATTTAAGTGATAAGAAGCTTATCTACATAGCTCAAATGGTAGAGTATTAGCTCTACGGACCTAGGTAACATGAGCCTGAATCCTGGGCGCAGTACGTGTTCTCGATGACGAACTGGCTGAAGACTTTATGTCCAAAGTGATTCACCCTTCAACGCTTATTATTCATGCAGAGAATTTGACATTTACTTGAGGAGAACAAAGAAAACTTGACAGGTTAAGTCCTCGCCAGTATATAACCAAACTATTGACAAGAAGAGGCCTTAAACCTGAACCTAAAAAATATATTAAATGTTTATATTTAATTGGCATATAGTGTACAATCAGCCACAGTATAAAAAACAAAAGGGCCATGATGGCCCTGCATCGCTCACCAGAATAAATATTAATTAACTTGTTACTGAAAAGGAAATAAAGGTACACTTGTGGGCAAATAATGGGGAACAATAATAAACTTGATAAAGGACCATCAAAGACTATTACAAAAGAATATTTGTGATGACTGAAGGATGCCACAGACCAAATTTGGTGATGATCCAACCACTGGTTCATGAAAACAAGTCATTTTAAGGTATTTCTATGTTTAGCTCTAGCAGCCCCTAATTGGGGCCAACCATTTTTATTTCAGCAAATCTGATAGAACACTATCTAAAGATGCTTAAAACCAATTTGGCAACAATCCATCGATAGAATCATGAGAAAAAGTCATTTTAAACCATTTTTTTTTCACAAATCTGATAGAACACTATCTAAAGATGCTAAAAACCAAGTTTGGTAATGATCCATCCACAAAAACATGAGGAAAAGTCATTTGAAGGTATTTCTATTTTTAGCTCTTGCTTATTAATAGAATATTTAATATCAATGAGTGGAATTTTGATATCTAAATTTGGTAATGTCTGGGCTGATTTAGCACTTGCTTCTGCTCTATCATTACCGTAAAATTACATAAAATTCTTTGGATGTTCTGAAGCGAGAGATTTGCTTTCAAGAGGATATCACTGACCAGGTGACTGACCAAATTCATATTATACTAGGTGTGTAATGTAGAAAACAAGTCTGAGAATATGATGATTATAATTTGATTTTTCAACAAGATTAATGGCAAGATCAATGGCCTTCAACTCAGCTGAAAAAACAAAGGACTTGTGCAGCAGACAACATTTTTTATTCTATTTCTCGTAGATGCAACCATTTCCCCATCTTTTGAGCAGTCAGTATGACAATTTTCTTCAAGTATGTGGTATTTGATTTTGGAAAAGCCACTCTCTGTTAGAAAACACGTTGGAGTAGCTTCTTGCAAACATACCTTTTATTTGTAGGAAATAGTTGCAACAATTTTTTTGTTTCTATGTACAATATATTATAATAGTTTATTTTGTATAATGTATTTTCAAGAAATACGAGGCTGTCGGAAAAAAGACAGGATGTGAGAAGGTACATGCGTGATCTATCAGTAACCACATTTATAGGTGTACAGCAAGCAGCATTGGGGATGGAGAATTAGTACAACAAACATGGCTGTCAATACTGAATTACGCTTATGTCCATGAAGGTCCTGGTGACTGTTTTGCTCAGTGGTGAACACAGAGATAATGGACAACAACAGTGGATGAAAAAGGGATAAAATAAAAGAGGAAATACACATATAAATAGAAGATCAAACACAGAGTGATGTCTCGGCCTGTCTTTTTTGTTCTTGTATATTAGTGGTAGAATAAAATTTGTGCATAATGATACTTTTCAGGATTTAAGCCACAAGCAGAGCTGACAAACGGTAAAAGACAGATTGTTGGTGAATAATATCAAGAAACTGTCATGTGCTGAACAGATATCATCATTAGAATCATTCCATAATGTGGTTTATAGTTTTGTGCCAAAGTTGACGCACTGTATGCATGCTGGAATGGAAGCAAGGTACTAGATATAATAGATTTATATTTTTTATTTATATTGTATTACTAACCATTACAAAAGATAATTAAATTGGAAGTATTCCTCTTGTATGATTGAAAAGTATGCAATGCATAGCCTGATTTAATAATAAAACATAATAGTATTAGTATATATTAATTTTATATTATTTATTTATATCACATTGCTTATGATTATAAAAGATCCTTACATTTGGAAGTATGCCTCATATGATTGAAAGTACATAAGGTGTAACCTAACTTAATAAAAAACATAATATTATTGTTTTATGTTAATTTTATATTATTAATTATATTACATTGCTTATGAATATAAAAGATCCTTATATTTGGAGTATGTCTCATGTATGATTGGAAGTGTAAGAAGTGTGGCTGAACTCAATGATAAAACTAGCTATATCATGTTATAATACTTGATACATGAGTCATATGCAATAAACTGAGTATAAGACCATTTAAATTAGTTACTGTATTAATTATTACAAAAGCCAAAACTAAAAAGGATGACAGAGTAGCATGGAGTGCCCTGTGGTTGTTTGCAACCCTGGAAAGATCTGGATTTGTTAAAATAGGTTCAGTGAGCATTGGCAGACAACTCATGTGCCTATTTGTAGTGTTTAAATGTGCAAGGTGCTGATACCAAGCTTTTAATAACTGAGAGGCCAGACGATAGGACAGATGAGATAAAACAACAGATTCCAACCAAAAGGAAAGAGAGGACAGGAAGGAAGAAAAAGGATTCTGTTAGGAGAAGGCACCAGTTGCTATTCATTGGTCATTCCAGGACCTGTATTTTCCCACATTTTGAGGAACTAGATTATATTGATAATACATAAAATGTTATATACATAAATACACATATACTATTTTTCCATTTCCATGAAATCATTGTATTTTTATTGTATTTTATCTTTACAAGGTGAATTTAATATGATTTTTTTACATTATTTAATTTAAGGAAAGAGGAAGGTAACAGTGCTTTTGCCTTCAAAATACTTAACTCAAAATCAAACCTGTACAAAGCTATGTCTGTGGAACCGATTTTGACCTTGGCAGGCAAAAAAATGTCCATTTCAATTCTAACAATTAAAACGTTATTGACAATAACAAATTATATACATACAGCTGTACAACAAGATACACACACACATCATTATTTCAGAAAATCAACATATCTAATACCAACATCAGTAATTTGAATAATTTATGTTTAATATGTTAGATACCAAAATGTTGTTCAATACATAAACTGAATGATACACCCTTTATTCAGATATAAAATGAAAGGAAAAAATCACTTAAAGTTTGTTCAACAATACACATAAGTTCACTCTGACTTTATTACAGAAGGATTTGTGTCAGAATTCAATCTGTTTGAATTACTAAGTACATGAACAAGCATAATGGAGTATTACAAAGAAATGCCATCCCTTTCTAATCCATATCTGTTGAGTAATGGAAAATGAAAAATTTGGACAACAAACAAACCCATGTCAATTCATTTTTATTTCTCTTCAACAATGGTCGTCTCCCAATCAACAATGGTCGTCTCCCAATACACAGATGATCATAATAATCATTTACTGCACATCATAGCTTAAAATTATACCCCAAACTTTGGGTTCTGAACATTACTAGGACCCAAATACTTGGATGTATCATTTAAGCCTAGTGCTATGTTGACCATCTTTGGTTTTAAAGGATATACAACAGAAATATGTTAGAAACTTTAAAGTAGCTAAAATTACATGCTCCATACATGAAGAGAAGGCACATTCCAGTGATGTTGATGAAAACATCATAGGTGAGTGCTCAATAACAAATGAAGACATGATTTCAAAATATGAACTAATAACCCTAAAATAAATGCTTTAAGTGAAATTATTGAGCTTAAATTGCATTTTCCTATACCAGCATGTACAATTTATACAATAGAATTTAAGACATATATGAAATTTCATATCGATAATTTAAATGTTTTTACATTAGATGGTACATAGAAACCAGGACTTTGGGAAGCAGCAATATTAATTAATGGTAAAAAAGAATGATAATGTTAATCTTAATGGGTGTTATGTATCACATGAGTTTTGAAATAAGAAATTATCATTTTCAAGATTGTGAGGGATATTTAAAGGATGTTATACCAAAAATATGGAAAAATGTTGCAGATTTAAAACAACAAATTGTTGATTTAAGAAATACAAGAATTAAACGGAAAGAGATACACTAGGTTATAAATAATGTTGATGAAAACCAAGGAAATACTGATTGCCTCATCATAGGTGAGTGTTCAATGATAAGTACAAAGACATTAGAATCAACTGATGAAGACCAGATGATTGAACAAAAACCATTAAAACCAATCTCATTATTAAAAAAAGATATTACTCCATCATGAATAAAAATGAATTGTGTCCAGGCTTGGTGAATTGAATTTTTATTATTTATTTCATATTCACAATTTAAACAATCTGGTATATAAGTATGTATTATACAGACACTGAAACATATATAAATATAGAGGATAAAACAAAAGTGTCACTTTGAGAATGCAGTAATTACAGATGTTGGTAAAACAGATAATCTGAAAGCTATTAAAATTTATATATTAATGTAATATCTAAAAAGAAATTAAATGCAATGATTTAAAAACACGGATAACACAAATTGGATATTTAGATACTTACAAATTAAAAAATATATATAATGATGTATTAAATAAACATCATTGTTTAAGATGGAATAGAAAAATTAGGAATTTATAAAATAACATTAAATATAAGGATAGTCTAAAAAAGGAATTGAATCTTTATTTCCATTGTAGTACATGTAAAAATTACATGAAATTGTATGACTTATGAATTTTTGGCACATTGTTTAACTATTTTTATACATTGAGTTGAAAGACTTTGATAATAATAACAACAAAATTTTCATTTAAAATGATATCACAGATGGAAAGCTATATTTTGCGGTAAAACAGTATTAATATTAAAACAAATATGAAATTATTGAAAAGGGCAATATTATCACAGAAAAAAGTATATAATATAGAAATAGATACTTGAGACATATGCAATAAACTGTGTAGAAGAACAAGTTTAAATTACATTTACTTTATCAATTATGGCACAAGCTCAAATTGAAAAGGGAAACAGGGTGGCATGGCCAGATTGTAGCATGGAGTGCCCTGTGGTTGTTTGCAATCCTGGAAAGACCTGGATTCGCTATGATAGATTCAGCAACCATTGGCAGGCAACTCATGTGCGTAGATGTACAGTGTTTAAATGTACAAGGTATTGATATCAAGCTTTTCATAGCTGAAAGACCAGATGACAGGACAGATAGGATTTGTTATCTTGTTTGATTTCTGTATTGTGCATTCTGATTGGGCAAATGCACCATTAGGTTTTCTTAGCACTTTGATCTGCTATGTAAAATGGTGTCTTTTTAAGTATTTTGAGGGTGAAAGGCCAAGCAAAAAGATAATAAGCTATAAAGAGAAAAAACAAAAGCAAAAAGATTATGAAAGAAATGAGCGGTGTGTAAATTGAGAGAAAAATGGACACATGACAGGCCTCGGCTATTTTACAATGCCCAAGAAAGACAAATGTATGGCACAGAGTGCCAGGAGTTTTATAAGGACAATAAACAGCAACAAAAATCAATTCTTTTATTAATGATAATTTTTAAGCATCCGCTGTAGACAACAACCAATCATCAAAATCACATATTAAGGCATATGACGTCTTCACACACAAAAAACATTCTGTACAAGGAAAAATGATGTCACAAGCAGGGAAGACACTTGCAATGTCCAATGCCTCAGTCACAGAGGGGCCTTCAGTGGTTATAATCACCAGTGACAGTGAAGTCGAGGAATTGGGTAGACACAAGGTTGAGAAGCATGATTTTCCTACTAGCATTGGGTCCTATTTGTCAATGAGAGTTACCAGAGACTTTGTGATAAGGACTTGGACCCAGATGCTGATGAGTATTGTTTACACTTCCAAAATGAAATACCAAATCTTGACTTGCTAATGGCTAAAATTCCTTCAAGAGTAGACTCGTGTTTGGATATGTTATTCTAGCAAAAAAAAATTTGATTCGAAAAAAGAACATGTTCTTTATGCATACCTTACAGGATTTTGTTTTAATTGCGATACAGTTGAGACTGTCTGAGCAACCAGCTGTTTTACAGATCACTGGAACGTTTCTATAAATCAGCAGAATTAAACAATTCTCTGTCTGATGTGACTAAAGATTGTATATTTGTGGACCCGATGATCAACTTTAGTCTGTTTTAATGACTTTAGAGATTAACAACCGATTGCAAAACAAACAATGTACTGACACCAGTTTCACACATTTTCTTACCACTAATATAAACCATCATCCATAACTATCGCCTTGGGTTGTTAGCATGTAGGTCTATCATGTTAATTGACTATAGTGTAACATTATTACATTGATTGTGTTTTTAATGATTTTTCTGAGATGATCCCTTGATATAAATTTCATTAATATTTTGATTAAGTTATCCCCAAATCAAGGGAAAGAACTCTATCGGCATGACAATTACAAATGTCATTGATACTTGACTGGAAATGAAGAAATTAATGAACTTATGTTAACATGGGTTAAAGACACTGTTTCTAGGAGAATCAATGTGACAGGCCTTTGATTCAGATTAAAGCCCTGAAATTTGCTTCAAAATTTAGACTTCAAGGCATCAATTTTTAAAGGGCTGGTTAGAGTTAGAAAGAGGGAAATTTAGTTTATGGTACTATGAGTAGTGAGAGAGGGGAACATTATCGGCATGACCGGTTGATTGATCAGGACGGGTCTTCCTTATTTTCCGTTTAGCATAAATTAAGGCCAAAGTGGTGTGTTGCAGGGGCAGAATTTAAGCAGCCATACCCTGGCCCTACTCAACCAACAGGATCCTGTTATCAGGCAACACAGGTTGCAGCCTATGGCAAACAAGCTGACACAGTGGGGGAGTCTTACCCCTCTGTAGTGCGACAGCTAGGGAATTCTAACCCCCACCCAGCTGGGGGAGGAAGTTATTTTAGGTCATCCACCAAATGCAACAACCCTGACCTGGATTATGATAGAATTATGTCCCTTTTTACTTGAATTTGTTCTACAGTCAAAGCTGCTCTACTGTAGGAATATTATGTAGAAATTCTAACTCCCACCCAGCTGGGGGCCCAATGGAAAGAAGATCAGACATGGAGTGGCAAAAAAAGGGCAGCAGAAGGCAAGAATTATTGTTCATGTGTTTTTTTTATAACTCATTACAATCACATTTCTGTGAATGAGTATATTAATGATGTGTCAGTTCAAATTAATGGAAGAATCACACCAAACTTGTTACAGAAACATTGTACCTTCAAATCTGTGTTTGGAGTCATCCTCAAATAAAGATCACCCTGTGAATAAAGGCCATTCTTTAAAAAAACATCATTGATTATTCATAACAAACTGACCTTTTAATAAAGGCAATCTGTCAATAAAGGCCACATTTTGTGTTACCAAAGGGAGGCCTTAGTACATACATTTAAACCTGTGAACAAAGTTTGTGTTAAAGTATTCCTTATATGAAACTGTATTAAATGTTTTAAAGTTTGTTTTAATATACACGTATATTAAAAAACAATTGTATATGTATAATAATAATCACCTAAATATGTCTATTGTTTGCTTGCCTTTGTTATTTTAAAAGTTATTTATAAAAGCTATGACATATTGTTACAGTTATATTTTCAACGTACTGACCCGAAGAAACAACAACTCACAGGTAATGTTTCACCAAAGTGAATACTCAAGGTATTACCTCAAAGTCAGAACATAGTGTTATCCACCACTAACTCAAACAATATAAGCAAAGTGAATAAGGTTTTAACACAAAGACAAAATGAACATTATTATATTATACAATATACAGTAACATCCAAACAGACAAAACAATGCTGTGAGAACTTGCTGGAGTGGGTTGGTCCTTAATAAGAACACCAACAATAGTGTATCAATGGAGATCATAAAGACCAATATCAACAACAACAGACGAAGACCGTGAGCGATCAGAAATGTCAACAGCAATGTTTCATTGAACAGGAGACAACAACATGAGTCAACAACGATGAAACAGTGTCAGTGATCCAGGCATGAAATCAGGTTGCCTCCTTTTTAAGTTATTTTAGTTGGAATGTTTAATCCTTGAAAGAATGATGCTAAAGGTTGGTTGAGAAATTACAAGTATTCTGGCACTGCAACTGGAAATGCAGACAGTTGGCTAAATTTTTTGGCATGTTTTAGGAATGGGAGCAGCATTTGACTCATATAATAACTTAAGTCAAGACATTGAGCAATTAAAAAATTGTAGGCGTTGATCACAATAAACAGGGTGCACCACTACTGCATATTTACAAAAATCATGGTATGTTATTCTTATGGAACACCCCAAAGTGCAGTAGTTATTGGATGCATTAGTTCGACATACCAAATATTGGATTCTTTTTGCATCAGCATAAATACATTATTAGTATTTGACATTGACATGATGCAATATGGCAAAAAAAGTTGTCTTGAGAAATAATGTAATAAAAATAGGAAATTGTTCAGAAGCAAACAAATGCCTGAGTTGCCAGCTGGAGGAACATAAGATATGGATGTTAATAGGAGATAGAGAACACAAGTGAATAACAATAATAGTTTACTTAAAATTGTAATTTCCAACCTCACTAAATCATTGTTGCTCTTTTTATGCTTCTGGAATAGACGCCACGGACATATTATCCACATTTACCATGTATGTTTGCTGGCCTTTCACATTTTTTCAATGAAAAATTGCAGGCCCAAAAATTGCCCATAAAATGTGTTATCTAACTTGTAATTACTGTAGTAATCAAATATTCACATATGTACTGTGGGTTGTTTTATCAGATCAAGATTAAAATTTAACTGAATCCAGAATCTTAGGTCTGCCTGAGTGTTTTTTTTAACATTTGTGCATGTTTTACTGTATTTGATTTATTGTTAAGCATGCAACATATTTTGTTTTTATGTGACTTATTGTCATTGGGGTTTAATGCCATTTTTTTTCCAACCTCATGCAACATGTAACTAGACCATTCTACTTTCTTCTTCATATAAGCAAATATGTAAATATACTTGGGGTTTCCCCATGCTTATAATTTGTTGTCTTTGATTCATTGAACCACATGTTTTGAGAAGCATATTATTTGACAATTGATAATTTCTGTTTGTATTCATAAGAATTATTGTTGGATGTGGTTGTTACAGTCAAGTGTGGTTTGTTTACGTTTTAATTACAAGCAATATCTATTTGATGATCCATTCATAATACTTATACAAATCTGATTCATATTGTTGATTTCATTGGTTGACCCAGTTTGATGCATTATACACTCCGCTGTCTTATGACACTATTCGTAGGTGGAAAAAGAAATTTGATTCCGACCTACAGTGTGTTGAAAATGCACCAAAATCAGACCAAGCGTGCGACCGCAAAAGAAATCGTCGCCAAGTAAAACAAATCATTGAGAAAAATGCTAGGTATACAGTGCATGATATAGCACAGATGGTAGGTATATCACTATCAAGTGTACAATTTATTCTGTAGAAAACACTGAATGTTAGAAAGATTAGTGCTATGTGGGTACCTCATTTGTTAGCAGATGATCAAAAGATGCAACGGGTAAAAAACTTCACAGAATGTTTCCAGAATATGACCAATCCAAGTTAGCTAATGTAGTAACTGGAGATGAAACCTGGATTCACGATTTTGAGCCAGTACGAAAACATAATAATAAAATATGGGCAACAAGAAACTGCAAAAGACTCATTATTGCAAAATGCATGTTAAGCGCCAAGAAGGTTTCGTGCGCAATTTTGTTTTCAATTGAAGGCATTGCAATTCAAGTCCCTGTCAAAAGGGGTAAAAGCATCACAGGGAAGCATTACAGAGACGTCGTGCTGAAGAAACTGAAAAAGTACTACCAAAAAACGACGTCTGGTCACAGAGTTCAAACATGTTCGTCTTCTTCATGACAACGTCCCGGCCCATACCTCTACAATAGTTTCCAACATTTTAAACATTGAGAAAGTCAATGTTCTCCCTCATTCCCATATTATCTTGCTCCCTGCGATTTTTTCCTCCTTCCGAAACTGAAAAATTACCTTGCTGGTTGAAAATATCGGTCAAGACAGGCATTGGGTTCTGCTGTTTTCCAGTACCTTAGCACTATACCCAAATCAGCGTACTGTGACGCCTTTTGAAAATAAATTTATCGACTGTAGTTATGTATTTCTAGTCACAGGGAATACTTTGAAGGTATGAAGTAAAGGGATTGGCATTTATTTAAGTTTCTAGAGTGTAATGCGAATATAAGCAATTCTTTTCAAACAGCCCTCGTATATGCAGTGAGACATAATTGGTTGAAACAATTCATAGAATTTTATTTTGTGACTGAGTTTGAGGAATATAACTGAGTTTAAGTGATGTTATAAACTAAGTTTGAGTGATGATATAACTGAGTTTGAGTGAATATAAATGAGTTTGAGTGATGATATAAACTGAGTTTGAGTGATGATATAACTGAGTTTGAGTGAAATGAGCTTAAATAGATTCAATTTTGTTGAATTTAATTGAAATATTTTTAATTCAGTGAGTTCTGAGTGATGTATTATTTTTGGAATAAGTGTTGAACTGTGTAGTGTTGAAGATTAATTGAATATTATGAAATATTTATAAGTGGACAGGTATAGAAAAGTTAAAGTGGAATATGATAGAAGAAGTTTGTGTTAATGTAAATTAAATGGTGATTGAGTTATTATATATTTAACACTGATACATTTATTGAATTGAATTGTTAATTCATGGATTAGGAGATTGGAATTCAGACTGACTGAACTAATTGTCTCCAATGATGACTAAATCTTTACCATAAATGAAGTATAGTGTAGTAGAAGTGACCATAGAGAAATAGACAAAGTAAATACATTAACTAATTGGTTAATTAAGAAGATTTTTATGTGATTTTTATGTGAACTATTCATATGGGAATATTGATAGAGAAATTTATTGAATATTGAAGGAAAATGATAACAATATTTCATATAAATTAACTTACTGTGGATATCAAGTTGATAGTGATATCAATAAATATGGTTTTGAAATTAGAAGAAAAAGATTCCATGGAAAATGACCAACAACTGCTGAATACTTGTTAAGCCTTCGGACTTGAAAGTTCCGAGGACCTTATACATAAGGAATCAGACCAAGATTATAGATTCTAATGAAAGACCGCTTGAAAGGGAAAAACATAGTCAATTTTATTTCCCGAAATTACCAAACTTCTGTGGTGAAGATAATAAAGGAGATGTAAAGTGGACAACCTTCAAGTTTGAAGTAGAAGCACTCTTAGTGGGAAAAAGTTTTTCAAATGATATTGTTAGGGATAAGAAAAGTGCTAAAAGGGAATGCATGTGACATAGTACGTAGACTTGGAACATGATGATGTATGAACTTGAGAGTACTTTTGGAAATATAGAAACCAAGGAAAGTATATATAAAAGAAATTTTATTCCTGTGAACAAAAACTGAAAGAATCTGTAGCATTATATGCATCAAGGTTGGAAGAACTGTTTGCCCAAACTGTGGTGTTAGATGGGATGAAAAGAAGTGATGATGAACAACCAAAAAGAGTCTTATATGAAGGTTTAAGAAAAGAAATCAAACAACAAGCTGCCTACAAGAATGATGTCATGACTGACAAAGACAAATTCAAGATTGAGCTGGGAAAAATGGAAGACAATATGGTAGAAACAAAAGCAGATACTGATATAAAAACTTGTCACTCAGTAGTCAACACAAATAAGAAAGAAAATAGTGAATTAAGTGAGGTAAAAGATCTACTACAGAAATTAAATGAAAGAATCAATCAATTAGAACTGCAACAAAGCCAACAACAACATGATCTCAGATAGGGCGGTTGGACAAAAAATGAAATCCTTCAAACCCATGTCATACTATACATCATTTTCAAGCTTATTCAATCACTAATACAAAAATACAAGAACTTTTTTGCTTTGATGAACGGTATTCCAAAAATCTTCCTCGAAAGTCAATCACCAACAACATATTTATCTGTAATTTTCGCTATAGCTCACAGGCTATTTCACAAATTGTATGACAGGTAGAATAGCATACAGGATGATATTCCACAAGTAATAACACATATGTAGTTAATATATATAGTCCACTATATTATGAAAACATTTGATTTTACCATAACTAATACAGGCAATCAATGTTAGTCAACATTTGCTGTGCACATACGTAATGTAATTCTACACCTGATGAAAGATTTGACTGCTTCCTTGTATGTTAATCAATGCCTTACAAAGTAAACATACTTGTGTTGACACATTCTTACTGTGAAATATATGAAACAAATCAATATTTTAATACTGTTATCATTCGATTCACAAAGAAGCCCTCGGAAATTCAAAGTTTGATGCAAGGACTGCTAGTTGCATTAAAAAGCATGACAAATCCAGTCACATTATATTATATTATTATTATTACTATAAATATTGCATGCTCTTGTTAGCGCTTCAAGTAATTTCGAAATTAATGCAAGAATCTTGAAGAAAAAGGTCCAAAATTCTTGGAAAAACAATTCAAACGTATTCATCAATGTGCTTAATCACAGAAAATTAACCCCAATTACACCTAGTCAAAACTTTACGGAAAAAAATAGAAGAAAAAAGTAAGCGTTTATCGTGAAAGTTATATCAAGTTGACCCTTCTGGATGCCTCTAAAAGTCTGGTAAACAAAGTGAAGGAATAAATTCCATTGGTTGCTTAAAATAGACATTTATGCCACGTGTAAATTTTGGGAAATCCAAATTTTAGTGTGGACAAAAAGAGTGCGACTGGGACTTCCGTCATACTCAATGCAGTCACTTAGATTTTCTACAACTCTTAGCCAATAACAAGTTGTGTAAGGTATTAAAACTATTACAATGCATGTAATTAATTCTAAAAACAGTTTTAGATTGAAAAAAGGACATTCCAACCTCCCTATCTCAGAAAGGGAAATGTGTAGCTAATTACTATGATGTGAGTCGGTAAAAAATTGATTTACCAAGATTACAAATACAGTAGCTGCAATTTGTTTATATTATATATCAATTAAAATGTACTCATGCTCTTGTTATATACATGTTGTTCAGATGTACAAGAATTTCCACAATATCACAACAAAATTTAATTATTTAAATAAGTGTCCTAATCTGAATGATTCCTCCTCCCCTCTTCTTAATAAATTGTCCTCAATTTGTTGTCCTCTATCTCATGAAAAAAATGTCCAGAGCTCTAAAATTATGTGATCACTCTAAATTATTAAATTTTAATCAAATCACTAGTGTCATTAATCATGTATGTACTCCACCATCAATGTTTCCAGTATATCCTACACAGTGTCATCAAAACAAGATGGGTGCCATTTTGCTTATTATTTATTTTACATCACTTCTGTTATTTGAATTCAATAGGGATAGAAAACACAAAATCTATGGAATTAAGTTTACAATACTTCTCTCTGACCTCACTTCTGGTGACTGTTGTTATTTCATAACCATTAGTCTTCCTATCAAATAAACATGACTGCACCCACAGAGATCCAATGACAAAATAGAGGGAAAGAAAGTCACATGACAGAAAAAAAACACTGGAGTGTATCTGATCCAATAAATTTAGCATCAAACAAAGAAACAGTTTTTTTTATCAAATAACTAAGACTAGAAACCGGTCCCTATAGATAAGGTCACAAAAGCAGAACCAATCCATTTATAGGACGGACGTCATAAATCAGTTCACCTATAGTTACACAACATATTGCCTCTATGTTATTTTAGTGTGGTGCCACAAACTAACCCATCTGCGAATGAGACCATACAATGGGATCAGGGCAGGAGGATCATGGAATTAGGACATACAGCAAGTCAGATGAATGTACAGAGTGTCATCAGACACTTGATCTTGTAAAAACAGTCTGAAACCCATCATGAATTTGGTTCTCTACTATACATTACAGGGTTTATTCTCAGCATTTTGGGAACACGACCCAACCCCCAGAATTGGGAATTTTCGCAACATTTTGAACAAATTGGGAAAAAGTCCTACTGTATAAAAATAACTTAAAATAATCAAATAAAACTAAAAATAACAAATATTATGTTTATTTTTGTACTTAGGTATTGATAACTTTGTATTTGAATGGTTTAGGAATTCAATAAACATTTTAATTGCTGTAAATTAAATTTTTCGTTTTGTTTTTTTATCTCGTTGAATTGGGAATTTTTGCCTTGCGATTGGGAAAAACCATACTTTTTGCCATTAGGAACACGACCGAATCGGTCGTCAAAACGGCCCAAGAAAAACCCTGCATTAATTGTCAATGTGGACAATTGAAACAAGTAAAACACCACTCACAACATTAATTTATACAACTAACATTAATCATTCCCAACACTTCATTTTTATTGAAATTCAATGCCACATGTGAAGTTTAAAGAAAGAGAAAATTTCAGGTGGTCTTATTTAGATAAAAGTAAGAAAACTTATCTCCTGATTAACAGCCTTATTTACTATTTATGTACAATGTAATGTATTCCTTATGTGATTTTGTTGATGTATTTTCTTAAGTTATGACCTTATTTTCTTAACATTATTAAATATTTCATGGGTTATCATCATTAATATCAAAACTTCAGATAACAACTAACAAGGGCCATCATTCCCACTCCTGTGGGTTGCCTTAAAGTTGGGAAATGTGTGAACACTAACATAGGAATCTGGTTATATTCTTGGACTGGTATGACCGCTGGCTGTTGAATACTTAGGATGCATTTTCTTGTTTTCAAAATTTTTAGTATCATTATTCACTTATTAAGGTTCTTCCTGCAATTAAATGTTATTCACTATATATTTTGTTTGTCCCTTGATTCAACTATGGAACTGAATGGTAAGTTTATGATTTTTTATATATTGTAGAGTGTTCTATATATCATACAGTGCAACCCACTGTATGATTTAACTATTGATTTAACCTCTCTTGAGCAATAACCTCTTAACAACAACAACATAATTTTGCTTCTCCCAAAAGGTGTTGCTTTGGAGAAATTGTGCTGTATTTATTTATGTTGATGTCTAACCTTGCATCCTGTATGTTGTGTGTAGAAATCAGAATATACTACTATAATACCATAATATAAATTCTATACACTAAAAGGCTGCACTTAAAGGTTGTTTAACTTTGTCCTGTACAAAACAGTGATAAATTTGAACAAGAACTTAACTGGAAAAATGATCCTGTAGAAGTACAAATACAGTAAAACCTCACATTGCAACCCATCTCAATATTAAGACCTACTTGTCATAATGATCAATTATTCTCAGACTGGCTTTCAATAAATCCCTTCACTGTACAATTTGACTGTTAATTTAACCTCTCAACAACAACAATATAGTTTTGCTTCTCCCAAAAGGTGTTGCATTGGTGGGTTATTATCACACATTAGGGCTGATCTTAGGCTTTATGCTCTAACTACCTTATAACAATTAACTGGAACTGCAGAACAATTTGAAAGTGCTTATGCAGTGCATTCTCCTCAAATTATTTTATCAGAGGCATCAATCACAGAAATTCTAATGAATGCAACTGGTGGTGTAAATATGTTAGAGTTAAAACAACAATTTGATATCTTGGCACAAAATCAATCAATAAATGTTGTAACTTCTAATAGAAACCAACATTTTTCTAACAGAAGAAATAATTTTCAAAACTTTAAAAATTCAGAATGTACGTATTGTGGTCAAACTAAGTGACATGATTGCAGTTCTATGGATGTAACAAGATGTCACATTAGACCTACCTGCTTCCAATTAAATGCATTGATCACAATAAACAGTGTGCATCACTAATACACATTTACAAAAATCATGACATGTTATTCTTATGGAACATCCTAAAGTGCAACAGTTATCGGACGCATTAGTTTAACATGCCAAATATTGGATTTTTTGCGTCAAATTTGGCATTGAAATGTTGTCATATGGCAAGAAATGAATGGACAATTTATCTCGAGGAAGTAATGTAATACAAACAGAAAATTGCTCAGAAGCACACTACAACACCTCATTACAAAGATTTTTTGGGTCCCAAAGGTGGTCTCATGATCAAGGTTTTAATGAAGGAGTACAAATATATCCAATATTGAACAAACAATTTAAAATTGAATATTATTCCTTATCCCTGCATCCATGATAATGGTTTAGAGAATTGAATGTAACCAGGGTTGAAACTTCTGTTTATACAGAAAAACTTCAATCGGCAACCACCTCAATATTACAACCACTTTGTTATAATGATCACCTGTTTTCAAACCAGCATCCGAATAACTCCTCTATAATACAAGTTGATAATGTGACCACCTCAATATCATGATCAATTTTATTGGCTCCAAATGGTGGTCCCATATTTGAGGTTTTACTGTACATGAAAATATGATACTGGTCAGTGTTATATCCCTGTTTGAACTGATAGGAGTTTCTTGATTGGTATGTTTATCAAGCAAAATGAAGTATGGCACCAAAGTTTTTAATAAAATCCAAAACATTGCTAAGAGAATGCCTGCTACCTTCCTTAAATTTCATTGTGTTGATGACTCAATGGAGAGAAACTAGTTCTCAGGAGAGTTCAAATATGACATGGAGGGGCAATCTATTTATTTATTTATTGGTGTTTTATGGTGCATCGATAACTAATGGCCATGCAGTGCGCATCAAAATGATAAAGACAATAATGATAAGTTACTTAATAAAATAATGTAAAAATGAAACTGAAGGAGATACGAATTAGTTAAGAATCAGACAGTTGGAATGATAAGGGTGTATTAAAGTTTACGAAGTTAAAACAAGAGGGCCAAGATGGCCCTTTTTTGCTCACCTAAGTAAAAATTGCAACTTGTATGGCTTTCTTGTGATTTGATTTCTGGTGATCTAGTTTTTCCCCTGAATTGACCCATGTTCAAACCTGTTCATGATATCATTAATACAAACATTCTGACACAGTTACGCAAAGATCCAATCAAAACTGTGACCTCTAGAAGGTTAACAAGGTTTTCCAGTGATTTGACCTGGTGACCTAGTTTTTGATCCCAGGTTACCCATATTCGAACCTGTCCAAGATATCATTAAGACAAGCTTTTTGACTATGATTGGTGAACCTACAATCAGAACTGTGACTCCTAGAGTGCTAACAAGGTTTTTCTATGATTTTACCTGGTGACCTATTTTTTTACCCCAGATGACCCATGCTCGAACTTAACTTAGTATCATGGAGACAATCATTTTGACAAGGTTTGGTGAAGATTCAATCAAAATTGTAAACCTTAAAGCTTTAACAAGGTTTATCTATGATTTGACCTGGTGACCAAGATTTTGACCCTAGATTACCCATGTTCGAGCTTAACCAAGATATCATTAAAACAAGCATTTTAACAAGGTTTGGTGTACCTTCAATCAAATCTGCAACCTTAGCACGTTAACAAGGTTTTTCTATGATGTGACCTGGGGAGCTAGTTTTTGACCTCAGATGACCCATGTTTGAGCTTAACCAAGATATCATTCAGACAATCATTTTGACAAGGTTTGGTGAAGATTCAATCAAAACTGTGAACCCTAGAGCGCTAACAAGGTTTATCTATGATTTGACCTGGTGACCTGTTTTTTTACCCTAGATGACCCATGTTCGAACTTGTCCAAGATATCATTGAGACAAACATTCTGACCAGGTCTGATGAAGATTTGCTTAAAAGTGTGACCACTAGAGCATTAACAACCCCCAGGTGTGGATGACGGACGCAGGATGCCAGAGGCTGGACGCCAGAGTAGACTGACTGATCACTATAGCTCACCGAGCACTACGTGCTCTGGTAAGCTAAAAAAAGAGTGTATAAAAAATTATCACAGGTTATTGTAAAGTCTGATTTCCTTTAAGTAGGAGATAATTACCTCAGGTGAAACAGTTTTAAAAAGGGTGTTTAAGTTTTCAGCATTAAAATTAATCAGTGATTACTCGGAGTGAAAGGGTTAGATTGGACAAATGTATTCCTGCAGAATGTTTTCCAAGCTAAAACTATCTTTAGGAGATTACAAGTGTCAATCAAAGACCTAACATTTCACCAGATAAGCCCATGAGCCACCATCTTCTAGATCATTTTTTCAAAAAAGAGAAGTCTACACGACAAAGTCAAGACATGGTCTGACAGGTCACATTCATGTATTTATGAACTTAAGAAGGCAAAATGAAAAATGATTTAAGGCGCAGCATGACCAGCCAATTGATCAGGACGGGCCTTCCTGACCTTCGGTTTAGCCCAAATTAGGGCCAAAGCGGTGTGTTGCAGGGACAGAGCGTTTACAGCCATACTCTGGCCTAACTCAACCACCAGGGTCCTGTCATCAAGCGACAAGGGTTGCAGCCCAAGGCAAACAGGCAGGCACAGTGGGAGAGTCTTATCCCTCTGTAGTGCGACAGCTGGGGAATTCCAACCCCCACCCAGCTGGGGGCCCAATGGAAAGAAGATCAGACATGGAGTGGCAAAAACAGGGTAGCAGACGGTATTGTTTATGTGTCTTTTTTATAACTCATTACAATCACATTTCTGTGAATGAGTATATTAATGAAGTGTCAGTTCAAATTAATGGAAGAATCACAGAAACATTGTACAGTCAAACCTGTGTTTGCAGTTATCTCCAAATAAAGACCACCTTGTGAATAAAGGCCATTCTTTGAAAAACCATCATTGATTATCTATAACAAACTGACCTTTAAATAAAGGCCATCTGTCAATAAAGGCCACATTATATCTTTCCCAAGGGTGACCTTTGTTCACAGGTTTAATCCCCATTATCCTTTATTATTGTGTCAGTCCAATACCAGCTTTTCATCTTGTGTCTTTTTACCACAAACATTATCCATACTCAAATATTTATGTTTATACATGTTTTGGATTGAATCATCACAAAGGCACTAAAAGGCAGAACACAGGAGCAAATAATATTTTCCAAGTGGATTGTTCTATCATAAAAGTTCACATAATTCATTTCATTTAAATAATTTCAAGATGCATGTTTATGTTGCTTTGTGTATAATTCAAATTTAAATGCATCCTACGAAGGTTTGTCTGGCCTTAGAACTATGATAGGGAATCACAGTGGAAAAGTCGTTCCTTATGATGTGCTCTCAAAAGACAGCAGAATGTGTTTGTATTATGCTCAAAAAAGTCAGATGTCACAATCTCTTATCTGCTAAAATAAAGATGTTGGAGCTAAGCCTTGTTCAGCAGGTTGAAGAACAAAATGTTACAGTGGGTACTATCATTATGAATGATGATTGTACAACCATAGCGACATGAAAAGTGTTATTTTTCAGCTAGCTTTTTTATTGGTCTGATATAAATCATACGAAGAAACATTTCAGGAATATTCTTATGATCGTAAGATAAGATTTTATTGGTTAAGGTAATTCATTGGTTACAGAAGTGTTTCAGTTATGCTGCTACCCAAAATAAAAGCAGTATAGATGGATATACATGTATATAGTAACACAAATAGCACACCATGCATTTGAAGAACATGAAAATTGTAATGATTGTTAGTGCGGATACCATGTCTATCCTTGAGAATATATAGTCTACAGCATATGGAGAGGACTTTTTTGGTGAAAAACTAACAACAGATCTTAAAAATGTGTGCAGCATATTTATAAACAATGCTGCTAAAATGGCTCCAGAGGGAAATACTAGAGATGTAGAATCTTTCAATTCCATAGTATCATCCAAAGCACCTCAAAGATGCCATTATTCAGCATCATCAAATCTGAGAAGCAGAGTTGACTGTGCAGTGTTACAAAAGAAATGATGGGCCTGAATATCTTACCAATATTAATAAAAGTTCTAATGTTTTACGTGGCAATGTCTTCAAAAATACTTGTTACAAGATTTGATTCCAAAAAGGTGGAAATAATTCGGATACGAATGTACACAAGAATTTAAAGAACAGAAACTTTCAGAAGAAACTGTATAAAAGGTCAATAACATCACAAACTGAAAAGAGAGAAGAACCTTCATACCAGACAGCTACTGCAACAACCAATGTACCAGAATTATTGAAATACATGCTGCTACATGCTACAACAGTGTCAGTGATTTACAAATGTTGTAAAAAGTATTTGTGATATCAAGACAACATCTCTTCATAAGGAATGCAATTTGACTTAAATTGCTACAGTTTCAGACACACAGTATGAACATAATTCCAGTACAAGATATTTCTCCTGCTGCATTTGCTGTTATTGGTATGTCTTAGAATGGAAATGTTATGTTCTGTAATGGTAAACCAGTAAAGGCTAACCTGGTTACCCAATAGAAAACCTTGGATTTTTGTGGGTCATAACTCGACTAAGTCGGGGCCTTTTTTCAAAAAACTGGGAAGGGGTCTTAACCTTTCATTTTGGGAAATTAAAATGTGACTTTCAGTCAAATTGAGAAAAGGTAGACTGACTTTCAAGGTACATCAATAAACAATGGCTGAAACAGCACTTCACATGATTGGGGAAAAGAGAGGCTTTTTGCAAATGGGCAGTCACTGAATATCTGCCTCTATTATAGAAGGAAATAAGTCCCTGTAAGTGACTTTCCATGTTTAGCCAGAGCATATGAGAGATGCAATTTATTAAATGCAACAAAAGCTGCTGTTTCTGGAATAATCGACATGGTACCTCTTTTCAAAAACTATTGTCTAGGTTAAGAATCCTAATCACAGCAAAATTTAATTTCAACCAACATGGAAGAAACATTATGATGCTCCTAATGTTCAGAATAATGTTAAAAGGTTTGTAAAAACTTGTATATACTTGTGATATTTCTGTAAATCTATTTACACAATTTAGTTGCACAGTTGAATCTGCAACTTTGTGTTACAAGTATGATAAAATGATAGATTAAACATTAGAAGAATTCAGATTTGCAAAAGCTCCATCAAATGCTTTGGCAAAAAAATAGCAATTAGTGGTCAGCAGTTTTGACGTCTAGTGAAAAGTTCAGTATGTTGTATGTTTTGATTTCTATTGAACATGTAGGTATTGTTTTTGAAAACCATTAACAATTGTCTATATAAATTTAGCTAGAGCATATGGTTGATACACTTCTATTATCTAAGCCAAGCATGTGTTTTCATAACATTATTGTCTTCACAAACTTACTATTATATGAATGCCATAATGCCACCTTGGTGAAAAATAATTTTTGAGATTTTCAGTACTTCTTTACCCTTATCATTTACTACAAATACAATTACTTTGGCCACTGTTTGTTGATTGTTCATTTCTCAGACCCTCCAACCAAAATAAAATAAAATTGAAAATCCAAAAATTGGAAAATTCAGAAATATCTTTTTTTTTCACCTGAAATTTAGCACTGTGTGACCTTAAATCTATTCTCAAGACTGATTATTATTTCAGCAGCATTCAAAGATGGCAGACCATGCAATGGAATCTAATGTGTGGTTCAGATTATCTGTAAATTCTTTGTTGTCAAGCGCTACATAAAAATTTGTTAAAAAAATACTGAAACCATAAAAACGTTACTAGAAAACAATCCACGGAATTATGATTTGGAAAATTGTGAAATAGCCTAATCTATTCTGAAATTTAAATGGGTGATAAATCATAATTGAAGAAGTAATTGATAATTTTAAAAAGTCTCTTGGTGAATCATTTTCTATAGTTGAACCATATTCACATTATAAATTGTGTAACACACCATGTCCACAACTTTTTTGAACACAAAATTTTGCAATAGGGAGCACAAACCTCAATGTTTAACTCTAGTCATTGATTTGTTTAAGAAAAACACTTGTTATTGATTTGTTTAGTTATTGATTTTTATTTGACATAAACTAGTCATTGATGTTGCCTTATATGTAAAATTTAGTTTGCAATGTCAAGGACAAATAAATTTAGGGAAAAATGTCATTTTATTTTTTAAAATAAAAATGTTTGAGAAACAAAAACTAAAAAACAGTGGCCTTAACAAAAATTAAGCCTGCTTTGTTAGGGTTCTTATTTGACACCTGAAATATTATTTCTTACTTATACTCATGTGCATTTTAACTAAGAGGTCATATTTACTGTTATGTTATTTTTGCAATTGAAACTGCATGATTTAAATTTCTTATTGCAAGGGGTTATTATTGACCCCAGATTTTGACATCTAGTGAAAAGTTGTATGTTTTGATTTCTATAACATGCGGTATTTATTGACAGGAGGCCTTTAATCAGAGATGGTCACAAACACAAGTTAGACTGTAGTTAATGTTTTTTAAAGCTATTAACAATTGTGTGTATAAATTTATCTCGAACATATGGTTGATATATTTCTATTATCTAAGTCAAGCATATGTTTTATAACATTTTTGTCTTCACAAATTTACAAAAATATGTATGCCAAAATGTAACCTTCATTAAAAAATTGTGTTTGTGATTTTCAATGTATCTTCACTGTAATCATTTTACTACATATACAACTACTTATGAATGAAAATAAAATGAAAATAAGTCCATAAGGTGCACTAATTAACTTGCATTTTTCAAGCGTGTGGGGTATGGTTAAAAAGTAATTTTTTAGCTCATAGATTAAAATTATGCAAGCAGGTATTCATCATATATTATTTGGTTGGAAAGATATTTGTTCCAGAAGAACTCTACTAATTATTTCAGTCTTGATCCCAAACCTCACATCAGTTTTTGTGGCACAAGTAGAGGGCGAGTACGCCGTGCCAACCATGTTCACTGATGGGAAAATGCGATTTGTCAGAGGAAACCAACATATTTGATTTGCCAATTTGGAGGAGATGACATTGATACGGTGACCAAGTCAAACACCGATATGGAGGTACTAGTCATAAGAATGATAAGTCTCATGTGACATTCCTGTCCAGATATGGTGTATTGAAAGCAGTGATTGTACAGTTCCCTCCCAGACCCTCGCCTAGACATTTAAGTCCAGGTGTATTTCAGGATTTGCATGTTACAGCAATAGGTTTTTGAAACAGGCATTACAGGGCTTGCCTATTATGTATAGGAGCATAAAAGGAGTAAAATAAACCCCAATGTCAATGTTTTCAGAGATGGTGTGTATTTTAATCAGATGGGTTTGGACAAATATGTAAGGAATATTCGGGGTGCAATTATCCAATTACTTACCCTAACATGATAGCTTTATATTATTATGTATGACTGACTATTAGTGTTCAAGGAAAACAGTGGTTGTGATGATAGGGCAATATTCAGATTATCTACACCTACATTTGATTCATTAGGACTGTTGTTAGACTATTTATATTACTTTTGTATGTTGTTTGTTTGGGGTGTATATCTTAGCATTTAGCTAATTCTTCACTTGAAATTCATGGATGTGGGTACTTTAAAGTTATGCTGTAGTTACTTCGGTAAATGAATGTGATATAATGTTATCATCTATGCATAGTGTTGACAAATTGTGTTATTTCAACATTTAGTATAGACTTTAGTAATTATTGATAATTGCCAGAGTTTGTTACACAAGCAATTTGGTAAAATTTTCATAGATAGCTAGGTGCTGCCTTTTAAGTAATGTGTAAGGTATGGAAGGCTTATTCATAGGCTTGTTAGCTAATTAATCATGCCTTTTGGTGTGAAATGCATTTTGGACAATAATTGTCTAATTTACCTGATGATAAGATATAGTTATATGTGTGATGTCTACAAGTTATTTAACTTGTAAGCTAATACAGTATGAATGACTTTGACCTGTTCATGGTATGATATTGGTCAAGTCTAAGTTTACCTATTTTTAAGGTAAGATGGCCTTAATTGAAAGGCTGTACACATAAACTATGGTTAACCTTAATTGTAAGGTACCAGCACTTCAGTCATATAGTGACATTTATTGTATGTGTAAGTATGGGGCCTTATGTGAAACGCTTCTAGCTATGTTTTACCTTATTATAAGGTAAAAGTACCTTACTTGAAAGGTTTCTAGCTAAAGTCTAACTTAATTATAAGGTGTAGGAGCCATAATTTTAAGGCTTTATGTTGTATGTTGCAGTCAGTCAGTCATATTTGATGTTGGCTGTTACTAAGGGTATTAATTTTGTAGGTGATGAATGCCTTAGTAATGATAATTTAGACAATTATTGACTATTTTCTAGCCTATGCATATTGTATAAATTTCTTTTAAGTCAAGGCAACCTGTGTTAATGGGCAGTTTACTTAATTTTGCCTTTGCCTTGTAATAACATGTCAATATCAGTTTCACACCATGTAATTATTATGCTGGTATATTGTTTATATATTGTTCTATATGTTGAAATATATATGATATAATCCCACTGGTTACTAAAACACTAGTTTCTATGCAGGTGATACACCCACCACATATTGCCCAGCTAACTGCAGATAACATTGCAGAGCCCCAGTCATCAACTGAAGCAGACATGACACCAGTGTCAGCCACCACTAATGGTAATGCCCTGATTTACAGACAAAAAAATTAAAGAAAAAATCTGGGTGAATGAATATTATTGATTTAAGCTCTCTTTTGGACTACAAGGATAAGTATAACAATGATCAGTCTTGATGGATGGTTGAGTCATCAGATGAGATAATGGTACTTAAAAAGGACTCCCATAGAAAAGCCATTGCCACTATGTCCAGGTGGCACTCAGCGTTCTATGTATATGTGGCCACATATACTGAAAAGTACCAGGACATGACTGGCCCACCAATGCAATATACTGAGATGATTAGACATTTGAGCCAGAGAACTACAGATGCAGCAGCTTCAACAACAATGACGGAAAATGCCAAAGACAAAACTGCTCCTTCAAATACGTGTGCCAAAAATGCTTCTGCCCTCAGCAAAAAACAATGCAACCAAATTAGTCAAGTTACAAGCACACATGGGAAAAGGTCTAGTGCAAAACAACAGTCAGTCATAAATCTGAAAACACTTTTTATGTATTAATTCACATCCTTAAATTTGTATTAGATAATCTGTGGAAAAATAACAAAGAATTATATCAGAAAATTGTGTTTGATTTATATGTTATCATTGGTATGCATGTTTTTGTACTTAGGTAAAAATGCTGTATTCAGTGATACTATTAACTCTTTTGCTGCTGATGTCGCCATAAGAAAAACTATGCTCTATATGAAACCTGTTCAAATGTATGTCTAAATGCTTGTTTCAAGTAACAGTTTAACTAGTCAGTGTAAATAAATGATCTGTGTTAAATGTTTATCACAATGCAATGTTTAATGTAGTCATGTTATTAAGATGCAAAAATAATGAAATTTGGTGTTTGCTGCTATCATTAATACAAGTAATGCATGTTTGAGACAATTGTTACCAAGTAAGAACATGTGCGGGCAAAGTTACAAATTGGAATGTTCATTTTCAAAAGTTGTCCAAAGCGAAAGATTTTAACATGGAAACATAATCATATCACTGTAAAGTCTGATGGAATTTAGAGAAAATATTTATTTTTGAAAATCATCAACAATAAGGGTAATACTGAATTCAATACTAAAACTACATTTATACAGCCAAATTTATTTAATTCATGCATTAATCTTCTAATGTTTAAACCATATATTTACTGAATGTTTATATTTTACTTAACTTTTCTGCATAACAAAATGCTTAAACTGAGCCTACAACATCTTGTTAATAAATGGGACATTTAAAACCTTCCTGCAATGTGTTATTTTGGTATTTTTTCACAAAATTAGGAAACTTGTTTTGAGCCAAAGATCAAAATCAGATATTTTTTAATACAATAATTTGATAATAAAACAGCACTTCATAGATACAGTTTTTGGCACAGTTTCCACTACAGCCAAAATTTTCATAAAAATAATATTTTGAATGAATTTTGATTACATTCCTTTATTGCTCAGAAACTTATTGGTGTCTATTGAAAATGCTATGAGAAAAAAATGTTCAAAATGCATTTTGGGGGAATAAAATGGAATACAAATGTGGTAATTGATGCAAAATGTTTGTATTATGTGCTTAGCATCAAATGATAAAAAATCCTTAGCTTTACTCTTAGTAGTTGCATTTATATGTATGGGAAACAAGTACATGTGTTTTTTTAAAAGTTCATGAAATTGTTTATCATTTATGTAAAACCCATCAGTAGTTTCAGAAAATCTAATGTCTATCAGATATATATAGGAATTCTAAACAATACTCAATGTTTAATTTTGAGCCAAATTTCATTTTTTTTTTTAATCACCCATATATATGTGTTTATAGCAGTTTGTATGCCCATCAGCCCAATTAGCTCAGGTGTTAGAGCAGCTGACTTGCAAGCAGAAGGTAGCGGGTTCGAGCCCAACGCTGGGAACTTTATTTTCTGCCTCCTATTACATTGGCACTGTGAGCATGTGGCTAGCCTTGGAATTCTAGAGCTAGGGTGAAGCAGTCGCTTGGTTAGTGTAAAGAACCTGTGGTTGTTGCTTAATTAATTAAAGAAAGAAGGATTGTAAATGGGCTGTGTTAATAATAGTTTGTATGCCCCTCAGACTATTCGCTAGTTGGTGATATTTCTTAGTTTTCAGTGGAAAAATTGTGAAGTAAATATTTTAAAATCTAATGCTGGTTCCATTTCTGAGGTAAAGCCATCCAAGCCTTATGCGAGTTTCACTCACACAGTAAGAGGAGTCAAAAAGTTCCTTTTCTTGTCAATGGACTGCTCTACTATGACAATTATTAAAGAAAATGATATTTATCATGTTTTGACCATTATTCAAGGAGTATGAATGGTACAGTAGATGTAGAGGGAAAGCTGTGTCAACATTACATTATAATTTTGACAACCTGATAATCTTTCTGAAATACTAGGACTAATTTCATGTGAAGCATAAAGCAAGACATACCATTTGAAGCTACTCATGTAAATATCATAGAAAATTCAGTAGCAAATGAATCAGACAATTTTGAAGGGTTTTCAGAGATATCAGAAGGAAAATATAGCTGCATTCTTCAAATCATCAAAGAAAACCAAGACACGACTAAGAAGATTGAAGATGAAATTGGCCAAAGCTGTGTAAGTGACATATCTCAAAATGATTCTGTATTAATTAATATTGATGGTAAATTATTCTCAGAATCTGAATCATCAGAAAATGATAATATACCATTATCAAAGCTTTTAAATTATTAACATGTGAAGTCCTAATATCAGATTCTGCGATAATCTTGTCTGGTGGTGAATATAAGTTTACTTCCTTTGAAAAGCAAAAGTGAAATAAAAGTTTCTCTGAGAGGAAGAGACCCCAGTCAGGCAGCATGGTGTCACATTCCACTCATACTGATTTCCATTGTCTTTAATTGGAGAGCAGACTAGGCTAATTTGAGGAAATTTTGACAAATAAGGGAGAGTAAATCAAAATTGACTTAGGCAAGACATCAAGCCTGTGTATCAATTTTGTCACCATTTGGATTAGAATTGTATGAATTTGCGAGTGGACAAGGCCAAATTTACAAAATTTTGACAATTAAAGGACAATAATTTAAAATTGCTAAGACCGAATTGGCTGGTTATCAAACTTGGCCTTTGCACAAAACAAATTGCCAATACTCATTGTGACTAAGTTTCATAAATGTAGGTAAAAAAATACTCATGTTATTGAGTGGACATCACAGTGGATGCCGCCTGCCCAAGTTTATCACGGGAGGTGAAACTATATGTCCCATTTTGTTTTCAAATGGGTGCGTAAAAAACTGAATTTAGAATCTGTGGAACAAAAGTATTTGGAAAAGGGACAGACACAGAATGAGACTGATTCAGTTTATGCTTGCATTGAAAGGTCAAAACACTCTATTAGAATTTACCAACTGCTCAACGGGCTACTGCTATTAGAACTGCCCATCAAAAGAATCCATTTGTAGTTAAGGAAATGGATTTGCCAACATTTTTTATTTTAAGTCTTCATAAAAAATTCTCAAAAGTTTTGACCTTGACTCTGATAGAAATAAGATCTGTTGGACTGATATAAGGTCATTTTAAATAGTCATAATAAACTTTTTCAATCTGTGTGGTACAGAGTTATGTCCTCTTACATTCAAGAACATGTTTCAAGCAACTAAATTGTGAGTGACGTTTAGAAATTGAAACAAGCAGATAAAATGACATTGAAAGATGAAGAAGATTGTGTAGATTATGCTCACAAAATATTATTGAATTTGCATATAACCACTTTATGTAATGTTGTCCATTGTATCAAGGTATATGATTAAAATACCTAGTCAGATGTTCTTAACCTAATATACAAAAAATTAATGCTTAAATGTCAACAAAAAGTGAAATTGGCTTGTAGAATGTTATAAAAGACTTATAAAAGAAGCTTTATACATACAGTCAAATCTGTGAACAAAGAATGCCATTGGGAAAGACAAAATGTGACCTTAATTGACAGATGGCTTTCATTCAGGGGTCAGTTTGCACTAAATAATCAGTGACGTTTTTTCCAATAATGGCCATTATTTACAGGGTGATCTTTATTTGGAGTTGGCTACAAACACAGGTTTGACTGTACATGAAAATATTTCAGTAACAAACTGATGATTTGTCTACTGATTGTTTATTGTATTGATAAATATATGTTGATTGTCAGTGTATATATGCAATTGTAAATGACCAAAGGCAAATGTTTTGCCAATTGCTAACAAACTTGAAACTTGTTATTTTCAAGGTTCTTATATCTTATTTCTTTTACTATTGATGCATACAAGAAATTTGGTAAGTTATTATGAATCACTTATGTCCTCATTGAGGTACCTCCACATGAACAATTATAATTACCTAAGTTTGATTAATTTACTAAGTTTATGTTAAAGTATTTTTTTATATGCAATTGTGTTAAATGTTTGAAATTTTGTTATAATTTATGTTTAATAACTATTGTACATGCGTAATAAAAATTACCTTACTATGTGTATAATTAGCTTGCATTTGTACCAGGGTTCCCACAAAGAAGAGAAATCAAAATTCCCTGACTTTACCCTGACCAAAACCATTTTTCCTTGACCAATAACAGCGTCAAGTTTGCACAATCTGAGTATTAAATGTATTTTAAACCCCTTTCAGTTTCTTCTTTAAGAAGTTAGTTACTGCATATAGAGTTAGAAGTTTACAAGAATAAAAAAGATGCTCATAATCATAAATAACAATAAAGATACCCAAAATATTGAAAGAAATTGCCTTATCCTTTACTGATTTTGCTTCCTACTGTTTGACCAACATTCTTCTCTTACAAAATTCCCTGACTTTTCCCTGACTTTTGCTTATTTTTCAAATTTCCCTGACCAATATCAAAATTCCCTGACTTTTCCCTGACCTTGAAAAAAAATCATTTTCCCCTGAATTTTCCCTGACCATGGGAACCCTGTGTACATTAAACAGTTATTTGTCAAAGCTACCACATATAGTAACAGTTATATTTTCAACAAGCCAATCAAATGGGGGGTCAAGGTTAGGATGCTTTGTGATGCAAAAAACACCTACATCACCTGCTTTGGAAAGCTGAATAATCTGATATATCATGGAGCTTGTCCATCATGTAGTACTTGGATTGACTGACTAGCTCCATCACTGAAAACGATGTGTCTACTTTGAAAACTGCTTCACATTCTTGGAGGTATGTGGCAAATTTATTTAGATAATATTGCTGATAAAGTCACTGTGATGGCTGAAAGGGTCCCGTTGAGGGGAAAAGTAATTTCTGTACTTGGCATGAACCTAAATCGCATGGACAGTAGAACACTATTCATGGAAGAACAAAAAATATTCCACTCTCTGTAGATGATGGACTATTGATTAGAATGTTTACGCTGAATAGCATAGACCCTTTATGTTGTGTTCAAGAGAAATTGAGGGTCCGAAGAAGACACACAAATTGTGAAATGGGAGAAAGGTTTGTTTTGAAAGTGTCAAATTTGAAGGATGGACCCCTCTGGAAATTTATGCAATTCAACGAGTTCAAAGGTCATGTAATACATTTCAGACAAACTAAACAAATGGCAGCAAGGTCAAAGGAATGCAAAAAGTGTTTCAAGTCCAGGCACTCTTTCCAAAAGTGCTCCAATGACTGGGTTTGTTAGAAGTGAAAACTCAGCAAACATAAACAATCATAGTGTTTCTATGATTCAGATGGTAGATGCACTGATTCTGAGGGTGATACAAGCACAGGGGAACATTCCTCTTACCTGGAGGACAGCGAAGAGGACATGAACCAAACAAATCATCCTACATTTTGCCTAAACCTATAAAGCTGTAAAGCATGTGATTTTCCTGGCTCAAGTCAAATCTAAGCCAACCAAATCGCAAATAATGGTTCAGCATCACATGGACAAATTCTTAGCTTATAAAGGCAAGACGCCAAACAAAGGCAGACAAATGAACACACCAGAGCGTTCCCTACCTACACCAACTGAAGTGCTCCATTACCAGCAACAGAAGCAGACTAAGAACATAAGGAAGAAGCAAAATTATTAATCATTAATGTGAATGAGTGTGTCAATGACTTTTTCTCCATGAACTGAACCAGCATGGCATTTCATTGACTTCAAGTTATGATTCACAGACTCCACTTTTGATTATAATGGAAATATAAAACATGCATAGACATGTTGATCAAAATATGTATGCATTTTGTACATTTACAATTTATAAACAATTTTCTGTATATAAAGGTTATGTGTATCATTATTATAGTACTTTATCAATATAGTTCAGTATTGATTGTATAATGCATGATTGATAAGTGTATATCATTCTATTGTCTAAAACAGGTACACAATTGCAAACTATATCAAATATTTTACCACAAGTTAAAACGCACTTGAAGTATATCTTATCTTAAACCAAGTATGCCCAGTCAAAAATGTATACTTTTTTCTTAAAGATAATAAGGGAAATATTTTTATTTATGTGTTCACTTGAGCATGCTCAACAAATTTACAAATATTTTTCTTGTTTTTGTTTCATAAGAAAAGTGGTCTGCATGAATTTTCTGGTTGTTATACAAAAGTATACTTTGGGTAGTAATTATTAGGGTTATAAATTTAAGTCTGCTCCTTCTAAAAGACGAGCTTATCAGTTTTTATTGATTGTTTAATGAACATATCTTTTTAAATTATAATATTTTTAAAAATACTTCAAAATGTCATAAATTCTTCTTATGTAAAATAATTCTGTCTAAAGATCACCATGACCAGCTAATCAGAGTTTGCTTAGATGTAAAAAGTGAAGGAATGGTCAACCAGCAATAGTATATTTTGAGCAAAAAATCACCATTAAGCATCGTTTTAAACAACCACCATTCTACTAAATTGCCAGACATACACTAGCTCCATACAAATGGCCCCAAATGCAGTATTTATCTTTTGTGTTTAATGGACCCACAACAAATATAGTAACACCTGTCAAATGCCACTTTGTTGATTCTTATCTTAAGTGCATTATGTATGCATGCAATCAAATGTGTTAAAATCATTCTTGCCCTGCACCAGCTGTTGACCCCATTGTCTTTGTGATTAGTGATGTTGGAATTCCAGGGAGTTGAACCTCCAGCAAAAGTAATAAACAACCACAATATGTGGCTTGGAGAATGCAGGGTAGCAGAGACATTACCCAAACAGGACTTTGTCACAGAAATGATCATTGATAGGATGCCTGCATACATTAACAAGCTTTGCCTTGATTTAATTTTCAAACCTGCAAATGGGGTGGAGCTCATCAATTAATTTTTTTACAAAAAAATCAGGGGAAGGGACTGGGATTTTGAATGGTCCTGCGTCACTCAACAGAATAAATGTAAGTTAACTCATTACTAGGTAGATAATACATGTATACTTCTGGGCAGATAGAATGAATAATAAATTTGTTAAAGGACCATCAATGGATACTACAATGGAATATTGGTGTTGACCTAAGTATATTACAGACCAAATTTGGTGATGATCCATCCATTGGTTCATGAGAAAAAAATGTTAAGGGAAGAAAAAGATTATTTTATTTTTAGCTCTAGCTGCCCTTAAAAAGAGTCAACTGGTATACTATGAGCAAATGGCAGTTAGAAGTACAAAAGAGTACTACAAAGCAAATTTGAAGGAAATCTGGACAGTACTTTCAGAGAAGTTTTTTTTTTGGCAGGTAGGGGGACATAGCTTGGTATGTATCCTTTGGTCTAAGACAGTTGGCCAAGTTGAAAAGCTCAGACAAGAATATGATATTCTACAAGAATAAGACGCTACATGCCTGGAACCCCCCAAAATAAGTGAAAATAGGTGTCTCCCCCAGCTTTTCTATTTAATAAATCAGTAAATATACAGTGCCCTCTAAGTCCTTGGACAAACATAATTTGTCATTTGGTGACAAAATTTCATCATCTCTTGAACTAAGCAAAATTCTTTATTGTCAGTTTTGTGAAAAAGGGAAGTAATCAGTTAAAGTATTTTTAAGGAAATATAATGTAAAATAGTTTTAAACAATTAATTAAGCAAGAGGGCCCAACGGCTCTAGGTCGCTCACCTGAGGAACATTGCAAATATTGAAAGTGTTTATGAAACAAGAAATGTTATGCTCCCTTAATGGCAACTAAGGATTACTAAGTGATGAGACATACCAAATATCAAAGTTCTAGGCCTTGCGGTTTGGGACATGTTTGGTTTCATTGTATAACCCAATGTAAAACTAGTGATTCCTGGAACGGGGCCCATCTTGGCAAGGGGCATAATATGAGCTAACTTCATAAAGGTCAACTAGGTGATGCTACATATAAAATATCAAAACTCTAGGCCTAATGGTTTTTGACAAGAAGAATTTTTAAGATTTCACTATATAGGTCTATGTAAAACTAGGGACCCCGGGGCAGGGCCAATTTTGACTCCAGGGGCATAATTTGAGCAACCTTAATAAAGGACCACTAGGTGATGCTAAATACCAAATACCAAAGCTCTAGGTGATGCTGAATACCAAATACCAAAGCTCTAGGCCTTGCAGTTTTTAACAAGAAGATTTTTAAGGTTTTTCCTTTTGGTTGCCATGGAAACCAGAGTTCTACGTGGAATGAAATTCTTTTATTACTTTTTAAAGAGCTTCACGCAAGGAACATCCCTGCCAAGTTTTATTGAATTTGGCTAAGTGGTTTAGGAGGAGAAGATGCTTAAAGAAATTGTTGACACACGCACAGATGCACACACAATGGATGACGGACAACAGGTCATCACAAAAGCTCACCTTGAGCACATTGTGCTCGGGTGAGCTAATTATAAAAGTTACTAGTTTTGAACAATTAATTAAATTATAAAAGTTATACTTTTCTTTAAACATCATCATATGAGTTAAAACAACAGCAATAATAGTTTGTTCAAGGACTTTTGGAGGGCACTGAATATAAATCATTTTAAATATATTTTATCTGTCATTGAATTATTAAAGTTTTCTTATATCTAAATATATTTTAAAGCTGCAGGACATTTTTTCATGAGATACTTTTCTTACTGGTATGACTCTATAAAGAGATAACAAACAAATGAAATTGTACTTCATTTTATAAAAGAACAATCATAAAAACAAAATCCATGTATGAAGGAATCAACATTTTCAGCTTTATTCCTTACACAGCATTTTGTTCTCAGGAGAACTTTAACATAAGATAAACCTACTTCTTTACTAAAGAAAAGAGAACATTTCATGGTAGAAGAATACTAATTGATTCATGTAAAAATATTTTTAATACTAAAAATTTGTAGAAAAAAGTCCTACAGCTTTATTCATTATTTTGTAGTAGTTGATGTTTTTTTAATTGCTTGGCAGATGTGGGCATAAGCTGCTGCCATGTGTCCTTTTTAAACGATAACACTGCCCAAGACAGCAAAATGGACAAAGGGGATTGTTATGTACTTTGCAAAGGCTGAATGGATCAGGCTTTGTAATGGATTTGGTCAGGAAAGTGTGGGTTTGAAGACCAGGCAGCATGACTGGCCTTACTGATCTTGAATGTATTTCATGCTCAGCAGACCCTGGTTGTGGCGACAATGTTACGGAGAATTGTAAGACAACACTGCTATCATCCTTGGTGGAATGACTTCAGATTCACAACCCCTAGACCTGCCCATCAATAAGCTGATGAAGGGTACCCCAACAGAAATGAACGGAGTAGTATGTGGACAGACAACATACATATAAACATACATTCATACACACATTCATACATACACGTCCAGAATCAAAACTCAAGCTGTCAAGATCTGCAAATGGTTGGTCGACACCTGGGATGAAATGGACACAGCCATTGATCGTTTAAGCCTTCAAGAAATGTTGTATAGTAAAACCTCATTGTCTCAAGGAGTCATCGGAATAGACTAAATGCCCGACATAAATCAGGTGCTTGTACTAACAAGGGACATGTTTGTTGATTGTATAAGTTTTGTGCCATGTGCCAGAATGAGCGTATTTACATACTATTACTAAATGCTTGCGTAAAATGAAGTCAGAGAGAAGTATACATGTTTGTTGATTGTTAAATTAAACTGCTTGATTAAGTAAAAGTTTTCTATTCATCAATACATTTGTGTTTTTAACAGTACAATTTCCAGCCAGAAAATCGTATTACTTCTATGTGGTGAAACATCTTACTTATACAATGTGAAAGTTACTTTGAAAAGTCAAACATGCATATATCATCTCAGAAATGGTTTGCCAATACACACAAGATTAATTAGCAACATATTACTTCATTAACATAATAAGTTTTTAACATAAGTCTGTCATAATACAAAGTACTCAATTAAAATTCTGTTCTTTGTGTAACTTATATTCATTGGCACATAAATATCATTGTATTAAGCGCAAGCTTGATACAACATGGCACTTTGAGGAAATCAAGGTAATTAGCACTTAAAGTTGAGTCATGGGACATTCGTGCTCAAGATGCTTGCAATAAGCACAGAAAATTCTATACAACTAAGAATTAAATAGTCACCGGGGTTTAATGCTGTTTTTCAACAATTTTTCACTTATATACGGCAACTGGTTCACCTAACCAATTTCCTGGACTATATTCTAACCAGTACTAACTTACCCTTCCACAAGGAGGTGGCAACTTCCTCCTTATGTGGAGGAAAATCGACTTTTTTGTCAAATTTTCAAAGAAGTGGATGACCAGCAATGACTGGGATTCAAACCCGGATTTCCGGGTTACAAGTCGAGCACACTCACCACTGGACCAAGGCCGCGGCTCAAGAATTAAATAGACGGGATTCAAAGAATCCCTCGAGAAAAAGTCAGGTGTTTGTGATAATGATGCCCACAAATAACAACATTTTACTACATGGTACTGAAGACAACTAACTGTATGAGGAGTTCTTGTAGATGCATCTGATGTTCCACTTCAGAATGATGATGATAATGATGATGATGATGATGAAGACTGTATTGGCGATAGAGCTGATTATTACTCCTTAAATGCGTATCATGATATATCACGATATTGCATGTCGTTTTGTGATGCATATTTGGAATTTATTTTAAAATTTTTAATTCCCATACATCACTGTGTAAACAAATACTTTAAGAGAACTATTTTGCTTTCACGTTTTTAAAATTTCATACTCGCCCATGATTTTCAAAATATGAAGAAACTTGATACAATGTGTGTGTACACAGTTGATAATGTGAGACTAACCAGCTTTTAGACATGAATTATGCTTAAAAACAATGTTTGGGCTATTTCTAATATTAATAAACATAAAGTTCAGTTATTTAAACAAAACTCAATAATATCAGCATACTGAAAAAGTTATTGTGATATTTGTATTTTTTAGTTGTATTGCAATATAGCAATATACAGATAAACCAGACAACAATGGAGTATTTTGATGAAGGCCTAGTTCTACTTGAGACATATATGGAAAATAGACAGTCCTTCTCAGGGCTGGTAACAGTCCTTTTCAAGACTACAGACATTTCAAAAGTATTACCAGTATTTCAAATCGTCACACACAAATAAAAATCAAAGTCAAAGTCTAAATTTCTTTCATATCAATTTATTTTTGGTACCCTTGTTCTAACAATTTGTCCTATACCACAAGTAAGTATCACATAGAAGACACAAGATTTCTTTTCATTTTTCATCCGCTCTGATCATTTTCTATGCTCAAAAAGTATGTTGGTTTTATGTATGAAATGTTTCCTTTTCCATGATGTGAACATAGGTATATTGGACAATGGCTGTAGATGAAAAAAGGTATCAGGCCATGTTTTAAATTACTGTTACTGTATAAAACAAGGCACAAGCCCGAACTGGAAAGCAAGACAGAATGCCAGATGGTGGTATGGAGTGCCCTGTGGTTGTTTGCACTCCTGAAAAGATCTGGATTCCTTATGATAGATTCAGTGAGCATTGGCAGGCAATTAATGTGCCTGCTCATACAAAGTTTAAATGTACAGGGAGCTGATACCAAGCCTTTACTTGCTGAGAGTCCAAATGACATCATAGAGAGAATGGGCACTAACAATGGGCAAGATTAGCAAGGCGCTGCACACAATCCTCAGGACAGATGGGGAAAAAAACAGATTTCCAACCAAGGAGGAAAGGGGGGAGAGAAAGGAAGTTAATATGTAAACTGTCATATATTTATACATTTAAACTACTTGGTATTTGACATTGGTAGACAAAAACACAACTATTACAATTGTTGTTGACAATTATACATGATATTTGTAAAATAGTACCCCAAGATACACACACACAGTGATGTAATCATTTCAGAAAATCAACATATCGAACATCAACATAGGTTATTTGGAATAATTTATATTTATTAAATACATTTTAGATATTAATATTGTTGCTGAATACACAAACCTTATGATACCATACACCCTTTATTTAGATTCAAAATGGAAGGAAGTCACTTATAGTTTGTTCTACATTATACAGTCTAGACTGCCTATAGAGACCCCCTTTAGGTGATCAAAATAAGGTCACATAAAATAAGTTTAAATAAAATAAAAATCTTTAATACATGAATATTAAGATTCACATGATCAAAATTTAAAAGATAAATAAAAGCGTTTTAAAAATCAATTAGTGTCTAAAATGTTAAAAAGTTAAGAATACTAAAGTATTCTCCCTTGGAAAAAGTAATAAGTTTAAATAAAATACAAAATCTTTTATACATGAATATTAAAATTCACATGATCAAAATTTAAAAGATAAATAAAAGCGTTTTAAAAATCAATTAGTTTCTAAAATGTTAAAAAGTTAAGAATATAAAAAATATATAAAATAAAAGTATTCTCCCTTGGAAAAAGTTGTTCACAATCTGATTGTTACGGTCATTGGTCAGATCAGACACACAATCATTATAAACGGATCGTTGTCACTATGGACAGAATGTTGCTGTATACAAGGGGTCACTATAACAGTCTAGTCTGTACATAAATTCACCCTGACTTTATGACAGAAGGATTAGTGTCATAACTCACTATGTTTGAATTACCCAGTACACAAACAAGCATCATGGATGAGTACTACAAAGAAGTGCCATCTCCATTTCAGGCATCAAGTAATGGTGAATAAGAATTTTCAGCAGAATTCTATAGACTATCAGGAAATAAAGGGCTCTCAGTGGTACATCACACCAAATGTGAAGAATTGAATTAATTACATGCTGTCCAGTTAATCCAGTAGCAGTAAAAACTAAAAACATCTGATTATAAGGCTGGTTATTATTACAAAAGTCTGACAGTCAATGCAATTTCATGCCTTTTAGTACATTTTCAGAAACAAAATCCAAAAAGGTGAACACCAAAGTCCTTGTTTTTCCAGAGGTTCAAAGCAATAGGAATCTTACATCTTCCTTATAATTTCTTGCATTTTTTTTTTTTGCTTTGATTTAAAAACTCATGTACACCTCACCAATGAGACTGTCAAACACCAAGATGCGTTCACTTTCTAAGAGAACAACACATGTGGCTATGTATACACATGTTGATTAAATTCTTATTTCTTCTCATCAATGACTTTCTCTCAATACACTGATGATCATATCATTTCAAATAAATCATTTCTTGCACATCATAGCTTAAAAATTTTACTCCCAAAATTTGGGCTCTGAACATTACTAGTACCCAAATACTTGCATGGACCATTTAAGCCTAGTGCTTTGTTGATATGTATATATATATATACTGTATTCGATATACATCAGATGACCATTGCAAGTAAATTGTAATAGAACAAATACCTGCTGCTTGGTGTTAAAAATATTTTAATTAGACAGTATTATATTTCTGTCTAGTGAAGTATTATCAGGAGCTATTTGCCCAGTTTATGTAACTTTTTGCTTTGTTTCTTCCAAATTAATGACATGATTTAGCAGTTCCTGTCAGACGTTAGTAACACAGGTGCCTGGCTGATTTTATTCTGTACTGTATATAATATATATTGAGAAGGCAAGCAGCACTTCCTTTGCATGTACTACCCTAGCGCTAAATATTGTACAGAGTCCATTCATTTAAAGTAAGACTTTTTATAATGACACAGTCCTGCTATTATAAATTCTGAGTAATTATCAGTTATGTTTCAGTTTTTTTTATTTTAGATGAACGTCAATAATAAAAAGCTAATCACTGAGTGACTTCCTATACGTAAGTTATGTAAATTGTTCATGTTGTGGCCAAAAATTTCAATAAATTTGCTAGTCCCTGTGTAGGGTCTTATATCTAAAGCGTAAAATAGGTAAAAGATATACAAACAGAAAACTGGTTAATTTCTTAAAAGTGACAGAAATGACTGCTTAACCTCTATGCCCAAATCCATGTTCCCCTGCATTTCAATGTTTCATTTCCAAATACACAAATGTGTGTGCTCCTGGGTACTATACAATTATAAAACTTTTTACCACAAAATTCTGATAAATGTACCATTGTCAGCATAAACTTGATCATGATGGACTGTATTGTGAATAGATCAGTTTTTGGAAAATTTCCACAACCAACTTGCCAACCATGTGACATTCAAGTAGCGAGCCTTCTGACTGGTTGTTATCAATATTTCAATTGATTACTGAACAGGTAAAGGCAGCTGATCTAGCTTTAACAGGGCATAAACTGTTGATTTTAGGCCAAGCTAGAAAATGGAAAATCTTTTGTTTTAAAGGAGATACAACAAAAATTGGCTGAGTCCTGATATTTGAAGGTCTAGCTTGTGATATTTATGTATTTCCAGGCTAGTCCTGAGTATTGTGTGCTTCAGGCTTAATTTATACAACATCAGGCTTTGTCCTGAGTTTTAATTTTTCCAGGCCAAGTCTTGAGAATGGTATAACACGTTCCAGTGCTCTGCAAAAGTACTGCAGAGCTGGATATTGTATATTTTGTATATAACTGACAAGTTTATCTGCTTCATAATAGTTGTTGTCATTCATATAAGATTTGTGGGGGTTCAAGTACAGAACCTTAATCATCATTGTTCATGCCTCATATTTATCAATGCATAAAAATTTTAATTCCGATGAAATGCTAAGAGCAATCAGCAATGAAGGCCTCAGGCTTTTCTGTCTAGCAGACAAACAAAAAATCAAAGTTCAGTATCAGCGATTGACTTGGTAGAGCTGGTGGAACCAACCAATGTAAATGGAAATGAAGGACCAGACTCAGACATAAGCATTTCTTGTGAGGGATTAGAATTTACAGGTATGGAGGGCACATTTATACGCCTTCATCTACGCCCCTAAACACACAACTTAGTGCTAAGTTGAGACACAAAAAATTGACTTCAACCTCCTTTTACTATCCTTTATTCAGGAATTACCACAATTCCATTTAAAACTTAATGATACTTCACATTTATCCATTGATCCATCTCCTAAGAAACATTCTGTTAAAACATTCACTTGACCAATGGACCACAGCCCTTCAAAGGTTCAAAGGCCATGTATTCCGAATATCATCAATCTAAACATCTGAAATATGGACAACTGGTAAGGGAGTTGGCTAAAAACATTCAGGTTGGGCTTGGTCCACATATGACAACAATTTAGTCTGTTAAGGGAGCATATCCCAATCTTAAGGGACCATTTACATTCAGTATTTTGGATCAGAGCCACAACTTCATCAGCCCAGTCCTTTTATTACCAACCGCATCACATACAGGATTTCAGGAAACAGGTCAGATACTTATCCAACATTTTATTGGCATGAATCATGTTCATGTTTTATTGATCTTTAGTTGAGGCAGTACAGTCTAACCTGTATTTGGGGCCACCTCCAAATAAAGGCTACCTGTCAATAAAGGTCATTCTTTCGAAAGCCATCATTGTTTATTTAGAACATGCTGACCTCCAAATAAAGACCACCTGTCAATAAAGGTCACTCTTTATCGTCTGAAGGGTGGCCTTAATTGACAGGTTTGTTTTTTTCAGCACTTGATTCTCCAAGATTACACTGTAATCACATTAGGTATTGACATATTAACAGGATAAAGAGTAGAGCTGTGCATTATACTGCCACATACAGGTTACTAGAACTGGTATTTTGCAATATCTTATATTTAAATTAAAAAGACAAAGAAAAGTGAACTGGTCCTTTTTTCTTAGTTAGACAGACAACTTACAATCAGTTAAACACAGCATTGGTGCTGATCAGGGTTTTTATGTAATATCAATGACATAGACAAAATATACAAGATAGGAACTGATTTTAAAAATTTACTAACTTGGCAGTTACCTGCCTTACTCCTTTCAAAATTTCAAGAGGCTAAGTGTTACCCATTCTTGAGATATGCATCGAAACATGCTCCAAAAAAAGCCATCTTTAGCGCTATGCAGTCTCACTTATGTGTTATGCACCGAACAAAATTAACATACGAAAAATAACAAAGGGCAGTAACTCCATAACCATAGAGTTATAGTTCAAATTCCTGGACATCTCCTCATCATGATCAATCTACCTAAGAAGTTTCATGGTGATACCTGTTATAGATTTTGTGTTATGCTCCAGACAAAACTTGAATGCATACATAAACACGCACAAACATTTCGGCATACATATAATAACATGAAATTTTCTTGTGGTATACGGCAAATAAATCATAAGAACAAAGGTACCAAAAGCAAATCAATATACAAAATGAATATTTGTTTTTTGTGTGACAAATCAAAGTACTGGTAATACTTACAAAATTTGCATAGTCCAGAAAAGGACCATGTCTTTTCCACATAGGTCAGAAAGAGGAAGGTTGTCAAAACTCAAACTCTCCCAACATCATCGGATGCATCAAACTCATTTAATTCATTCTGTTATGTTTGTATCAGTATAATACGCATTTTCAAAACAGTTTCACCATCATCATCAGTGTTTCTCATACAGTATGCGTTTTCAGTACCACCAAAGTTGTTAGATATACAACATTTTTTGAAGGCTTTTACAATGATAGGTATTCCCAATTCACCCCAGGGGTTGAAAAGTGTTTTGCAGGTCTTGTCTAGCTTGCGATTTCAAATTCTGCCACCGAACGTGCATGTATGTAGGGTGTCCACACACCACTCCGTCCATTTCCATTAAAGGATTCCCTCCATCAGCCTGTCGATGAACCTGCCTAGGAGTTGTAAATCCAAGGCCATTCCCCTAGGATGATAGCAAGTGTCATCCTACAACCCTCTGTTAACATCATCCTCACAACCAGGGTAAGATGAACAGGAATACATCCAACAACAGTGAAGACTTATGTCATCCTGCGTAGTGTTCTCCCCCACACTTTCCTGAGTCCAGTACAAGAACCTGTCCATTCAGTCTTTCTCTTGTACAACAATCCTCTTTGGTCATTCCACTGTCTGGGACAGCATTATCCTTTTGAAAATGGCACATTGTCATCTCAGTGCAACAACATTCTATCTGATTTTTTTTTCAAAATCGATTTTTTTGTAGAAAAAGATTTAAAATGAATATAGTGATATTGAACTTACGTTATTAATTTTAACTTGTCAAAACAATATTAGTCCTAAGGTTGAATGTCAAATGCTAATTAAATTATTTGGTGCAACAAGTTTTATCTCATATTTTAAATTGAGATTTGCTTGTATGTTTCTTAATTTTTCAATAATTTATTAACATTTTTTATTCTTAATAAAACAAGTAAAAAATGCATTTAAAACACTTCTGTAAACTGAAACATAGGATTTTTATATCAACTTATTGTAGATGAATTGAAGGTCTAAATCTAAGTACTATATAAATTTTTCAGACAATGAAAAAAAGTAATTTCAATTTATAATCTTTATTTCTATATTAATAAATATTATAATTATATATTATAATCATATTACAGCAAAAATTTTTACTTTCAGTGTTCAATGTTTGTTGAGAATATTTTTATTTCTATGAAAAAAATTTTTCATTTAAATAAAAATCTTCCCAACAAACACTGAACATTGAAGGTAAAAAAATTGCAGGAATATGATAAATAATGTTAAATATATATAGATAAGAAAATGGTTCCTAGATAACAGCACAAAAATCAATTCAAGTAATCCAAAACAGTGCTTATTAATAATCTCAAGCAAAAATGGTGGTCAAAATAAAAAGAGACATTAATCTTTTTTTCTTAAACAAATTGAATCTTCTGGTTATTTTTGTATTAATACAATTATCAGTTTGGTATTTCACTTAGTTAAAGGTAAAACCTTGCTGCACCAAATAAATTTTGTTGCACTAAGGTGACAATTCAGCGACAACTTCCTTCTGCCAGCACCATGTTCGGACATTGTTCTCATTAATACCATATTCTAGTCCGGCTACCCTATTTCCATGAGCTTTGTCAAAAGTAACAGTATCTAACTTCTCACAAACCATGTATGATCCTCAAATTCTGCCTATTATTTCATGTAGACAATTTACCAAGAAAAGACAGTTACAAAAGTGACTGACAAATGTCAGTGAGCTCCAAGTGAAGACAATTTCATAGAAGAGTGTTAGACACTGTTAGTAGGTTATGATGGATCTAAAAAAATCCAATAATTAAACTAACTGAAGGACATATCTGGTAGTTTATTCCTATGAGTAGATTTTTTTCTTATAACTTTCTTAAATATTTCTATCACATTTAAGTGTCAGATATCAACACATAAAATGGTAGGTTGCGGTGCTTTCAGACATACCAGCATTAAGAGGAACAACCCTATTGAAAAAATGAAAAATTTAACTACTTCCCTTCAAAACAAGGAAAAAACAACCAATAAATATCAAAAATTGGTTTATTTTGTTCTGTTCAGTTGGTATGCAATGCGTCAACATATTTTCTCACAAAAAAGCATCACATATAAATATTTTACCAGCAATTAAAACCAATGTTTTATGGCCAAAAATAATGAAAATTTGATTATTTTTCAACATAATAAGAAAAAGTAAGGACTGATTCCTTTTATTTTTCATGAGTAAATAGTTGAAATAAAGACCTATTTGAAGTACAAAAAATAATCATACTTTGTGGTGCAAATTTTTTCCTAATATTCAAAACTGAAGTTGCCAAATGACAACATATTGAGCCCACTAAGACACTTGTTATCCTCTGAAAATGTTGTCCATAGTTTCTTAAGGGAATTACCTTGACATTTTGGATGCACGCATATACAGATGGACAAATAACCATCTTCTTTTTTAAGTTAAATGCTGTTAATTTCAAGATGAAATAATTCGGAGTATCTTTTAGTTTGATTATCAATGCTGAATGAAAATGCAGTTCGGACAAGGTAAAACATGCATATTTTTGTCCTTTAAACCTTAAACATGACTTTGACCTTTGAGATATGGACCTGGGCCTTGTGCATGACACATCTCATCATGGTGAACAATTGTGCCAAGTTATTTTAAAATCCAATAGTGCATTAAGAAGTTATGGTACGGACAAAGTCAGACGTACTGAAACCTGCAAACTTTGTCCCTTTAAACCCTAAGTGTGACCTTGACATTAGATATGGACCTGGTACTTATGCATGACACATCATCTCATCAAGGAACAATTACGCCATGTGGTTTTAAAAATCATCATTGCTGAAAGGAGTTACAGTCTGGACAAGGTAAAACATACCAATTTTTGCCCTTTAAACTGAAGTGTGACCTTAACTGCTACAATATGATCAAGGATCTTGTGCATGATACACCAACTCATCATGGTGAAAAATTGTGCCTAGTCAATTTAAAATTCACTGAAGTCTGATGGACTAGCACACAGAAGCACCTACGGTCAGACGCACAAACACAGAACCGTCATTTTATCAACTATTTCAAGCTCACCGCAATTGGGCTCAACAAAAATAAAATAAATAAATAATAAATAAAAAAATCATTATTACCTCCCTTGCATAAAAATCTGTGATTCTAAAAATTATGCATTAGAGGGTAAAAACTAAAAGTAACCCACACAAATAGACATCCATTTATGTATACAATAAGTCACTGTTACAAACTGTATGCTTGAATTATAGTTTATGCCAATTCACCACGGCAAGCCGGTATTAGGGTAGGATTTTACTGATAAAACAATAGAAACTAAGCCTAAACTTCCAAACCATCCAAAATTTCATGGCATGTTTCTACATTTTGGGAAATTTGAGAGATTTAAAAAAGTTTTAAAAAACTTACTTGTTCTGGTATATTAGACTTTTATTCATGTATATGTATGATGTAATAACTATTACTTTTTTTGATGAACTTCAGCTCAAAAGTCAAAACAGTGCTTGCTAGTGTGCGACATTTTTCTGGTTTCACAATTGTGATATTAGGGTTAAATACAATGAATGGCAATAAAATACAATTTTGCCATAACACATATCAGGTCATTTTTTGCAGCTGTTTGGGAATTTATATTTGAAATTGGGAAAAAATAAGGCTATTTTGGATTGGGAACAGGGCCTATATTTGGCCCCTGGTGATAGGACAGAAATGCCCTGAACTTTCATTTAAACAAAGTAAAAATTACTAAAATCACCTTAACAGATGCATACTAAGATGTAATGAAAACTACCAGAAGTGTCTTTTCAACCTGTCAACTATCAATATCTACTCAACCTTCTCACTTTAATCACCTATCTATGCAAATCTATGAGTGGCAAAGGCAAATGTCAGTAATTGGTTGTTTTAAAAACATGCGAAAACATTTTTTGATAATTTAATTTGAAATTAGGCATCACATTGTTTTTTATAAGTTTATTTGTTTGTTATTAATTTCCAAACATGTAAATGTCTATCCTATATAAAATATCTACCCTATATAAAATATAGAACAAGTACAAACCGTAACAAACTTTGGAGAAACACTTTAAAGAAATCATAGAAAAATCACTCATTATAAGTTGATCAATGTCACAATAGTGTATTGTGTCTTAATCATTATCCTTATTGTTTAAATACAATGTCACAGTTATAGCTAGTACAAGTTAGACCTAAGGAGTAGAATTGTCAGTTTGTGACTGAATATATTGTGTCAAATTAGCCTGTATATCTTCACACTACAGTAATTGTATGTTCTGAGAGTAAAACATGAAATTTTCACTTTTTATAGAAGTTTCAATGTCTTAACTGAACTCTAAACAAGCCCATGCGACTAGTAACAAACAATGATAATACTCAGTATTGACAGGGTTTTTTTCTTCTGTAGCAAGGGGCCATTTATAGGCATTTTCCCTCAAGAGAAATCTTTAAAATCATGCAGTTTTCTAAAAAAAAATCAGTTTACATCAAGTTTTTTCTTCCAATTTTGCGAAGACTGTGTCAATTTTCCCAAATTTTAGAAAAAGGCCCCTTCCCCTACCTATGAAAAAAGCCCTGATTGAATAATAAATCATTTCATTGGAGCAACAACAATGACTTACTTGAAATTGTCTGCATGTTGTCTTCCAGTAGCAGCTGTCAAAGAGAAGTTGAACCCTGGACTTGTTTTCATTTGTAACATAATTTTTTGGTATGTAAGGCCAGATTATTCATTGTATGTTATTAATTTGTAAACTTATGTAAATGTCTACCCTATATAAAATCTGGAATGTCCAGAATCGTAAAGAACTTTAGAGAAACATTATGTATTTTAAAGAAATCACAGAAAAATCACTCATTATAAGTTGTTCAATGTCACAATAAAGCATTTTTTTTAAAATTGTTATCCTTATTGTTTAAATACAATGTGCTATAGTTTCGTGTTCATTATTTCCGTAATGAATAATTAAGTAAATAAACAATTATTTAGGATTTTGTTGTAATTGTCACAAGTCACAGTTATGGCAAGTACAAGTTAGACCAAAGGAGTAGAATTGTCAATTTGTGACTGAATATATTGTGTCACATTAGCCTGTATATTTTCACACTACAATAATTGCATGTTCTGTCATGAAACTTCCATCTTTAATAAAATATTTGAATATCTTTAATTGAACTCTATCTAAACCAACCATGCACAGTAACAAACAATGGTAATACTGAGTATTGACAGGGTTTTTAACTTCTGTAGTAGGGGCCATTTATAAGCATTTTCCCCTCAGGGAAAATCTTTAATACCATGCAGTCTTCTAAAAAATTCATTTTACATCAAGTTTTTTCTTCCCCATTTTGCAAATACAGTGTTAATTTCCCCAAATTTATGAAAAAGGCCCCTTCCCCTACCTATGAAATAAAAGCCCTGATTGAGTAATAAATAATTTCATTGGAACAACAACAACAAAAACAGCAACAATGACTTACTTGAAATTGTCTGTATGGTGTCTTTTAACTTCCAGTCACAGCTGTCAAGGGGAAGTTGAACCCTGGACTCGTTTTCATTTGTAATGTAAAGTTTGTTGGTATGTAGGCCAGATTATTCGTAGTATGTTTCTTTTGATCTAAAAACAAAAAAGTTTTCTTTAAACTTTGTGTATTAATCAACAACCTATTACATACAGCTAAAACATGATATTGGTGCTGATCAGGTTTTTTATGTTATATCAATGGCACAGAAAAAAATATACAAGAGAGAAAAATAATTAAAAAATTGACTTGCTTGGCAGTTACTGACCTTACTCCTCTCAAATTCCAAGAGGATACAATTACCCATATATATTTTTGAGATATGCACTGAGACATGCTCCAAAAATGGCCATTTTTTAGTCTTATGAAGTCTCACTTGAAAAAAAATGATTTAAAATACAAAATGCTCTTAATCCTAAAAAGGAAATGATACTAAAATGGCACAGTTTTTTAAAGTCTTCTGGCCTGCAAATTTTGCCACTTACATTCTTCAATCGGTCAAAATTTATGGATTTTACAAGTAAAATGCTACCTGCAGTGGTTGTATTAAAACATTAAATATCAAACATATATATTTATTGTTATATATTCCAATAACTAGTACAAAACAACCATTAACTGAACTTAAATTGACATTAACCATTCAATTAATTATAATGGTAAGTAAAAAAGAGCTCTGCAGAGCAGGGCAAAATATGCCCGAAGGCTGTGTTAACATGAGTACCACTATAACATGCTATGATGATAAGTTATGCTCCCTCTTGCACAATTGAGACACTACTTGATCTTTCTGAAAGTTTAAGATAACACCTTATAACTGAAATACTGAAAGTGTAATTGTCTACACAAGAATTTGCTGTAAAAATATAAAAAAAGGCCAATAACACAGTAAAAAAAAAACAGAAATGTGAATTATCTCCCCTTTATGCACAACTAGACATCAATGATTATCATGTGTGAGTGTTTGAATAAAATAGGTCATATAATGAAGGAGGAGTTGTCCGCACAAGGAAAACGGATGGACGGACAGACAGACGCACAAGCAGCGCCATTACATAATATGACCCTTTGGGCGTATAAAAATATTACAACTGATGACATCAATATAAATGAACTACAACTTAACGAACAAATAAATATATCTATGAGAGAGGATGAAGTAAGAAATGCTGTCAAATTTTAAAAAATAACAATTGTGTGAAATAAATTTGAAATGAGCATATCAAAACCTCATTTCATAAAACAAGACGTGTATTTGTCAATTTGTTTATTATTATAGTCAATACTGGTTTAATTCTAAATGATAGGACTATAGGAATAATTCATTCTATTTATTGTAAGAATTAGAGTAATCCTTGACCCCTACTGACCCCTCAAACTATAGACCAATACCTCTATTGAGCTGTTTAGGAAAACTTTTTACTACTTTTTAAATAAAAGATAAGGAACATATGTAAATGAAAATGATATAATTAATGACAATCAGTCTAGTTTCAAGAAAGGTTTTTCAACTATAGACAACGTGTTTGTTTTTAACATGCATTTAGACATGATAAAGTCAGAGAAAAAACTTTATTCGGTGCATTTATTGATCTGAAAGCATGCAGCTTTCTAGACTGTCACATGAAGCAAACTCTGGTACAAACTCAATAACTATAACATAAATAGAAAATTTCTCACTGTTATTGAAAGAATGTATGATACCACAGTCTTGTTTTTTTCACATATAATGTTCATTCTAATTATTTCAAATGTAATAATTGGTGTTAGGAAAGGAGAAAATTTATCTCCTCTAATATTTATATCAGGCTTCTCGAAACTGCTGAAATACTTGCCAGACATTTGGTCAGGCAAAGTTAGAATTTCTGAATGAAAATTTGTCTGACCGAATATATTGTAAACAAGTGAAAAATGAAGTTAGTCGTGCCCCACTGCTGGACATCTGGCCCAGTATTTGCCGAAAAGTTATTGGACCTGCTTGAAATTTGCCTGACATGTCCATGTTAATTCTGTTACTGTGTTATACACTTTTATGTTATACTGTTCTATATTGTATATGTTCATGTATTACACTGTTATACAAATTCAGTTTACTTAGTTAGTATATATTTCTATATGAAATGAATTTTAAGTAATAAATAAGCAGGTATCATTTTCTGTATTCGATCACATATTTCTTTAAATCTATTTAGAACTTTTCATTTGATATTTCAATCTTATCTAAAGAAAATTTTGTAAATTTATTGATTTACTCCAAAATTGACAAATATACTACAATTATGTTATTCCCTTATTATAATTCTATGAGGTATCTCTCCCAAATTGTCAAACCTCACATTCTCTTTTGTATTACAAGATGTATTATAACTCATGTTGTCATGTATAAAGTACTGACTTGAGAATTAACATTTGTATTTGTATTTGATTAAATCTGAGTTGCACCAAATAATAAAACATATCACTAACTCTACACATCTTTTAAATAGACTTAATCCTTTTGTCATACCCTAAGGCAAAATATATCACATCAGTGTGGGACAATCATTTGGTGTGAATAACAACAAGGTGTCACCTGAATATTGATTTTATAACTAACAACCCCTCAGGGTTTGGTTTTGCACTTTAAAATCAAAATTAATCCTAAAGTAATTGAAAATAATCATGATTTTACCCATTTTGTAGCATTAATTGATCAAATTATAATTAAAATAATCACAAAATTCTGTGATTGAATGCCTGCATAATTAATGGGATTATTAATCAATTAATAATCATGATGATTAAAGATTATGATTTCCCCATGTCTGCTTTACATAAAACATTATATCTAAAGTCTTGTTTCATTTAAAATCTAAAACCACCTAGATGTAACATTATCTCCAGGATACAGAATTAAATGTATTGAATAGATCTGAAATAAATTTATATGATTTGTGCGACATAATTGTTGCAACCATGTAGCTTCTAAACCACTCACCTCTACCACCCAGACTACAGAACGGACAAAGTGCCTGTTACACGTTAATACCATGAAAACTATCAATATGAAAAGTTTAGCATCAGACATGTTGTCAACGTTGACATAAGCAACAGAAATAAGTATTGTTATTTGTAAACAGGATGTCAATAGACACGGCAAATATTAGATCTACTTCCTCCGCAACCTTACTTCTAAGACAAAAATAGTGCACAGTACGTGAACGATTGGGCGATTACCTAGAAATAATGATCACAACTTTGATTAGAAGAACAATAACAACATACCAGAAATTGTCCGCCAGTGCGATGTTTCAACTTCCAACCTCAGCTGGTAACACATCAGAAACAGCATCTCCTACACTCAATAACAAATTCAGTTTCATTTAAAGAATATCGTCACACCAAATGAAAGAATTCGTCCGTTAACACAAGTCCATCCATAAATGGAATGAGTCTAAACTGTCTGGTATCACTTAATAAACAGAATCTGGTCCATGTTGGCCATTCGCTGGGTCTTCTTTTAAACGAACTCAAATTCTGGCGTCATTGGAACACAACACAAAACACTAGGCACGCACAAAATGATGATTTTTCAGAGTTAGTTGCCTTCAATCATCCAAATTACGACTGTTCACACGCCTTTTAAATTCCCTAGACGCAGGTAACCTCATAAGCAAGCGCAGGTCAATCTTCAAATGGCGCATTTTTTCAGCTAAAAATGAGCGGGATTATCATACTATAAATAGCGGGCGTGTCATCAAGCTAACAAAATGTGATTAGCACGTGAATTTGGTGAACACATCTCGGGATTGTAGGTTTCGGGTCTAATATCGATTCTACGGAAACAAATACAAAGCGAGGGTAGGATACACATAAATACAATAAATATGAATAACAAATAAAACATTTGTACAGAAATAAATTATTTGTTTTGAAATATTTCATAAAAATTCAGTATAAATTTACTGACAAACGTCCTACCACATTCATTTTCCTGATCTTGTCTTTGTCTTGATATTGTAACATGTCTGTATACATATGTTTATCGTATTATAGTAGTTTGGATGAGCGTCAGCCCGATTAGCTCAGTTAGTAGAGCAGCTGACTTGCAAGCAGAACGTCACGGATTTAGTCATGTACCGAGAACTTCATTTCTGCCAATCTCTATCCACAGTTGTCGTTCGTTATCCTCACATACATCTCTGTCAACGTTTGGAAAGTAGTTCAGAAACACGTGTCCGTGTCTCCCATAATTTCCATCTGATACACAAAATCACACTTTTGTTTCTCTAATTGTACATTTGTTGTCATAATTTTCACGATTACCTTCGATTTCTGTGTTTCATTTCCATTTAAGCGGCGTAACTTTATGACCTAATTACCAAAAATAAGCAAATACTCTTGGTCGAGGAATAGTGCGCTAGATAAATAAAATAATTTCTCTGATTTTCAGGTTAATTATAACATCTTTTGTCTCGAATGTATTGTGTAAATTAAATTGCTTCGCTTAGTTGTAAATTTTGTACCATTTTTGGCTTTATTTCTTGTTTTACAAGAATCTTGTAAAAAGCTGAGACGTTGACAGAGACGTATGGGAGAGATAACGAACGACAACTCTGGATAGAGTTTGATGCGATACGACCATATTTATTTAGTAGCCTTACGAAATGAAGCTCGGTGTTTAGTGAAGGAATGAACAAAGATCATACCGTATTAGGGCTGAAACAAGGTCCGTCCCGATCCAGTGTCCTGTTGATATGCCAAAGAACGTTTAATGATAAAACAGTATCAGGCTTTTGCATCCTAAATGGCATCGTTTACACATGTAAAAAGATTCGATATCACCCAAGGTACAGAACATACAAATTCTTTGTTCTGGGGTTTCACCAGTATATATCGCCCTGTTTCCATTCTTATGAGCAAAATGCTACAGTGAAATTTTGCTATAAGTGATCGTTCATTCCACTTTAAAGTGCCGTATACTTTTCTTGTGGAAAAAAATCCTTAAATCTTCTGAAACACAACATTTTCCTTCTATATTTCGTTATAATGTTCAACAACAAGTATTTTCATTGTAGGTAAGATAATATATGTTTTGTTGTGAAAATGATCTAACGGTCGTAGTTTTGTCATAATGCCATTGACGTCACTACACAAATGATTTTTGCCCCCAAAACAGTCCATGTTAAATCCTTGTTTGATTAATCTGTTGTCAATCATTGATACTAGTCTATTCCAATGACCTATTATGGTTATCCAACGTACGGATAACCAGCCAATATCACAAGTGATTGAAAGCACGAGCGCAAAACGATGAACATCGAGGAAATATCATATGACTCCATTTTGTATGTTGTCTGTTGATTGATATTTGCAATAGTCCCAGATTCCAGCACCGTACTCTAAAATAGGGATGACACAATATGATACATATGCCAAACTCTTTCAGGTGATACATTTTTCAGATAATTTGTTCAAGTGCTCTTCCAGGACTTTTTGCTTAGACGTCTGCGTAAATCGAAAAGTCACAATAGAAATGAACAGCTGCTCCTAAGTACATTTGTATTTATACTGTAACACTAATTCTAACACATTTTTGCCAACGCCGATGAATATATGGTTCGTTTGTTAACATACTTTGATTGTTCAGTGTTTTAGAACCCGCCATGTCATACACCAAACATGAACTGCATTTAGTGCAGTTTTTGCATTAAACACAATGTCGTCTGCATGTAACAAAATATATAATTTTCTAGTGCCTAGATCAATACCAAGTTTGAGATCATTTACTTCATTCACGAAGTCATTGGTAAAGATAAGAAATAATGTAGGCGACAAAATATCACCTTCTGTAATCTGTAAGTTTGGCACATTTTGTGACCAGCACCTAGTTACATAGATGGATTAATATGAGTACAATTATATTAGCCTATAAACTAACAGAAATCATGTAACAATAATGATGCAAAGGAAATGAATCAATGAATTCCAGTAACTCGCAATATTGGAACAATAAGTACAAAATCATACAAGTCCTGATGAGGCAACAACCTGGATGGAATGCAGCAAGTTAACTCAGAAACTTGAGTCACCTTTACGAGAAGGGAGCAATCCCCAGTTGTGTTAAAAGCAGTACAGGTATATAGAGTGGAGCTGAAACAAAATAATCATAGATTTGAAATAATTTATTTTTGACTTGTGACAAAAACAATGTACACCACACCATTAATCATAGAAACAGAAAGCAATTATCAAAATTTGAACAATTGAATTTTCCCAATAAACTGAATTTCTGGAGTCTTATTATAATTAGCACATGCATAACTTAAAGTGCAATATGTTGAAGTTTGTACCTTCATACAAAACAGCTCTGAAGAGTTAACATGACAAACAGCTTTAAAAACGGGCTCATTTTGTATTAGTGACTTTTAAAAAAAGATAATAATAATAAAGAAACAAGTGTTGCTTCTTACAATTACAACAACTTATTCTAAATAGAATTCAAAAAGAATTCAGAATAAAACACTTTATATCTTGTACGGGAGCAGGTACAAACTTGGACAACAGTAGCACCACTACAGAACAACAAAGCAAAAACACTAGCGCCAAGTATATCATATGACAAGAAAATATGAAAAGGCAAAATTGAAACATAATTGTTTTTAACATGAATCAAGTGACATAGGTGGACTAAAAGCAACATGATTGTCAAAAGTCTGGAGGTAAACATGCACTATTAATACTGACAAGCAAACAAATAACTGAATATTTAAAAAAAATGTCCAACAATTGTAAAAGATGTCAAACTGTTTAAATATGAAATACAATATGATGACAACAGAAAATACTGACCATCTTGAACAAATTACCAAGTATAAAGCATAACAACACTGGAATGTACGTAGTTATTAAAATGCCAATCCATTAAATATAAGATCAAAGGCAGTACTGTATGACAATTAGGGACTAAGATAACCTTTGAAAGCACCTTAATTGTATGTCTATACACACAATGTTCTTGTTTCAATATGCCTTAGAAAATTAATATATTCCAGATAATATGACTTAGAAACTCTAAAAGCTTCTGATGTGAGGTAAAAATCTGTAGGCTGGCAAGAATCGCACAACTACAATAATAACAACAAATATGTCACTATAAATACGCTTCAAGACAAAGTCAGTTGGAAATTAATACACATTTCCATATGAAAAAAATGCACAAAAAAGGAAAATATTTATCAAAACAAACAAGGATCTACACCGAAATATGCTGTAAGCATCAGAACAGCTTTTATACTATAAGCAGAAGTGTGGGAACATATTAATCAGTATACATCAAATCTGTGTTTGTGGCCACCTTCGAATAAAGACCATCCTGTGAATAAAGGCTATTCTTTGAAAAATTCAATGACTATTTAAAACAAACTGACCTCCAAATAAAAGCCAACTGTCAATAAAGGCCACATTTTGTCTTTCCCAAGGATGGCTGTGTTTGCAGGTTTGACTACATGTTTTAGAAAATACTTCAATGTCACTCCAGCATCATTAAGTGAGCAACATTGTGAGGTATTCAAACCAAAAGAAAAATGCAATTCCGTTGGACCAGAATTGTACAGTGAAACACTACAGACATAATAAACATTTTTGGGAATTAGTATATACTAGTGATATTGTGGGATCAGAAAAATGGCAAAGTTACTCTAGGCTTTGGAGAAAACACCAAGGCCAATAAAATGAAACATACTGTCATAAAAAATACTATTATAAAAGTTTTCAAAGTTAGTAATAATATAAAATAGAAGAAAATCTACAACAGAGTGTAGCAATACAATAGGTAGCATTTACCATTAAACATTCAAATAATATTAAGTATGTCATATAACATAAAAAAATATATGTCATATATCATAAAAAATATCAAAGAAAATAAATAGCGATCATAAATAAGTTTGTTTCAAATTGACCATTCAATAATTGAGCACCAAGTAAATTAATCATTCCAAAAATTGAATGATGAAACAACAATACATTAAATGTATTGATGTTGGTAAATTATAGACAATGACTCATAATACACACTAAAATGTATGCAAATAAGTCAGGTGATATGGAAGATGGTCCCTGTTGGATGAAAATCATTTATTTAATTTATCATATCCACATCTATTATGTCAAGCATAGCAGTAGGAGTGTTTTTTTAACATACAGCGACTACTCAATGATGTAAGTACTGGTACACACAAAATGTATCAATTATAAATACTATGAAAATAAAGTGATATGGATAAATTGAGTCTATAAAAAATTAATACTTAAAATTTAATAAATGATTAAACTGTGTGACATAAAAATGAATTATTTGGCATACAGTAATTAACTTCAAAATCAAAGTGAATTACTGGTAATAAAATAAAAATAATAAATAAAAACGAGGCAGTTCTATAAGCTGACAGAGACATTAATCTTTAAGATTTCTTTGGCACTTGAGGGAGAGATCTGTTGTATTTTACATCCAGAAAGTAATCCAGCATGGAATCTGGGATGTAGGAACGAATTCTGATCAGCCACTAAAAGAAAAAAATGACAAACCTGCTTAGACAAAAAAAAAATTAGCAGCATAAATGAATAATACATAATACAATATTATTTTCATACAGTAATTTGAGTATCATTATTAAATAGAATGTTATGCTACATTATTACACAGTATTATAATAACCACAACTTGGAAGGTGAAATGCAAAGTGAATGCGGTGAAAAAATTGGCTTTATCCCTGTAGATATAAATACTATTCACCTGTTGAAACTAGATTTATTTGGATTTGGAGCGAAAGTCTTACTCGATCTGGTCTTACTACTAATGTGCTACTGACTACTTAACCGTAAGATATTCGTGTGTTATACTCACATTATTTAAGTCAATCATTTTACAGCTGCCGTCCACCAGGTATCGTATACAAGGACTCACACTAGTAACAGCATCTTCCATAGCATCTGTAACAGCTGCTGTAGTCTTTGCAGCTTCTTTTGCAGCCTCCACAGTTCCTGTATAAATAGCCTCAAAGTACTGCTCACCATAAGCAGACTTCACCTCAGATGATGCACTGTCCCACATCTTGTTCATCTCATTCCTCAACCATTGCAACTATGGTAAAAACGTGTAATCAATATATATTTGGTACACTTTAAACATATACCTGCACTTATCGTATTAACTATGTGATTATATTAGGCCTAAAAAAATAGGTTTGTTTCTGATTACCCGACCGACCCATCTTTTGCTGGCATCCAAATCTTGTGCTATATTGTAATTTTCAGAACAGTGTTGCCGATATCCCAATATATATATATGTAAAAAATAACGTAAAAGAAAAAAATCCCTACCTACCGACCCATATTTTTTTGGGCATGTGACCGGAAACAAACCTTTTTTTGTTAAGGCCTTATTTATGCATGCTTAATAACTGCAAACTAACAAAAAGAGTTATATAAAAAACATTGAATTTACAAGTTATTATTAAAAAACTTGCAAGCAATTGATTTTTCCATAACATGGAGCCAATGCATAATAATTAATGAACACTTTAGTAACTGTACATTTGACTCTCATTGACTTGACCTTGCAGGGACTGACAAAATTTCCAGTTTTTCAGGGTTTATGCCAAATAAAGTTGAACATTATACTCCATGAAGAGTTGTTTCCCTTTTATTGTGTACTATGTTCATGTTGTTCATGATATTTCATGACCATATAACTACATATACATAACGAAATGTGATTTAAGAAAATAAAACACACAAAAAAATTTAGTTTTATATAGTCTGAAGGGCTTATAAGAGACATTAATTTTGACATATATAATTCATTATTGTTTATTTCACAAGTAATTATAAAGTAGCCACTCATTAAATATCATAGCAAATATTTGTTGACCAACATGGTAATTAGTCATGTACATATGAGTATAGTCAAGACTGCAAAACAAATTCAAATACAGTAAAACCTTGATAATAAGACACCCTTCATGGACCCGAAAATCAGTCATAAAATGAGGTGTTCTCATTATCAAGTTGTATTATAGGGGAGTTATCAAAGGTGGGTCTGAAAATAAGTAGTTGTTGTGAAAAGGTGGCCATAATATAGTGGTAGTCCCGGTAAGTGTTAAGTTTGCAATGTTATCTTCAAACACATGTCAGTTTCACATGCTGAGTCATATTGAGCAAATTTTGACAGTCAATTACTCTGAAGTTGTGAAAATGTGTTGTTCAACTGAAACAGTTGAATAAAAGAATAAATATAGAGGGCGGACCTAATTACTGGTTTGAGGGTTTATGTGGTTCTAGCCATGCTGAGGTGAACTGAATAGAACATCTATGAAAAACAATAGGAACCTGAGAATTGATTCCAGTCTTCTGGGGTGTTCGAATTTACTGAGTTTCAGTCAACAACAGCCCAAAGTATATGTAAAATAATCATTACTTACAGTTTTTGAACTCAACATTCCAGTTGTACCCCCAAAATCACCAGGTTCAACAATGACAACTTTAACACCAAATTTTTTCATTTCCAATCTCAAGCAGTCAGAGAATGCTTCCACAGCATACTTAGTAGCACCATACACAGCATTGCTAGGCAAACATATGCGACCTTTAGCACTCGTCACATTTATTACACGCCCTAAAAATAAAAATCATTCAGAAAAATCAACAATGGTTATAACATCCACAGTAAAATTGCCACATGTGTCCAAATTAAGGTGACAAAATAAGTTTACAAGCATTCCTACAATTCACATCATCTTATCTAGACTATATATGTAAATATAAATCTAATGTTCTTGCCAGCCATGAAATAATCATACAATCAGTTTATATAATGGAAATCAGACCTCTGATGTCATTATTGATGAAATTATCGTCTATCAGATAAGTTAGGAATTCTGCTTAGTCACACATCATGTAAATGCAAATAATTCTATGTACCTTTAGAGGATCGAATAGCTGGAAGGAGAGCTTTTGTTAATCTGATAACACCGAACTGGTTTACTTCAGCAATGAGTTTGAACTGTTCCATAGTACTGAATTCTATGTCACCAACGAAATTAACAGCTGCATTATTTACTAGAGCCCAGACTTCTGAAAACATAAATCATGTTGTTTTACTTGTACATAACATTATATTAATTAAATCAATCACTGAATTTACTAGGTATGTACACATGTCTTCAACAAGTTAATTGTTTCTCATATCAGACAATTTTATACATATTAAAGTATACTGCATGAAACAGTATTTAGTAAGGGTATGACATTCAATTTCTTAATAAGTTCCCTGATCTTCAAAATTCAACAGTGAAAGTCGAACTATAATCTAGAAATAAAATATCATTAATCCATGACTGGATTACATATGACAACATACTTTTCCCACAGTTCTTCTCCACATATTTCACTAAATTTTGAATGGAATCTTCTTTTGTGACATCTAACTGCACAACATGAATCCGACCAGATTGGCTCCATTTCCGTAACACCTCGGCACCATCACTTCGGTCATCCAGACAACCAGCAACAACAGTGAACCCAAGATGATCAAGTCGCTTTGCAAGGGCGTGGCCAAAACCTGAAATTGAGGAGTCTCAAAGTCATAAACAGCTGGTGAGAATTTCGGCTGATAAAGGGAATAGAAAAAATCATGCAAAATATTCCACAGCAAACTCTACATCCTTTTTTAGGATCCTAGACCTTGTGGTTGCATTTCTTGACTCTACCAGCAATAAACACATGCTCAGCTGAATCTTTTCTTTTGGTGAAATCGAAGCTTATAGTAAAATGCCTTCAAGAATTTAGAAAGCACAGAGTGACTGAGTGTTGTTACCTGTATCACAACCAGATATAACGACAGTTTGACCATCCACCTCTATGCAGTGTTTTGTAAATTTCTTGTACAAAGAAACTATTCCACAGAAAATCAGAAGTGAGATAAGCGCAGTTGCCACTATTCTGATGGATGCAATAAATGGTAAAACAGCCAGTACTGCCAAATAGGCCAATTCGAAAGAGTGGAATGCAATCCAAGTTTTCAATTTCATTTCCATTGTGACCTGTGAGAATTATAATTGATAAAATCATTGTGAAGTGAATATCAATTAAATATAAAAAGATATGTTTAATATTGCAATCAAATACATTAAATGAATATATTATTTGATTGTACAAAGATTATACGATGTTATCCGAAATGAGCATGTCCGAAAACACTATTTTCGTTTAAACAATAAATATCAAAGTACAGTCTATTCAAACGATATCATGTTGTAAATTGAAAAAAAATCACACAGATCATCATACCGGCGGACAAAAAAGCGTCAGGTCTCAGGATTCTCTATATTTCAGTATTTGTTAGACTGTCAGGCCTTTATCGTTATCAGCGCCCCACTTTTTGTGGCTCAGCTAATCGTGTAGAAAGGTTTCTCCATGTCACTGAAAGGTTCCTCATGTACATTACCTAAATTAACTTAGCGTGGGATTTAGAGAAGATGTTTCGTTAACATTACAATCATTTATATCAATGATAAAATTGACAACATGTGTGTCATAGTATATCTACAATAACAGGAACATACTCAGAGTATTTCCAATGGTACCGGTGCTAATTTACCATTGGTAAAATTAATTATCATTGGTACCATTGGTTGACTATTTACTCTGAACGAATTTTATCATACCATTGGTGTCATTGGCAACATAATAATCATCGGTACCTATTGTGAACTAATAGTACGAATAGTAGCGCCAGAAAATGCCTTGGTGCCATTAACAACAAAATTACCATTGGTGCCAACCCAGTCCCATATCTAATAACTGGAAGAGTCAGAATAACAAACAGAAAATTAATAGCAGGGATTGTTTATTTGTAATGATAATTCACTGTGAATGTGATAAAACACTAGTTTATTTTGGTGTCTGATTTACAAAATGATAAGTTCTCATTTATATGCAAAATAGGGATTAAAAGACTCAAAACAGTTTCAACATCCTGGATTTCTTTGCTGTGTACATAACGGTTTGCCATTTTGAATGACGTCATACCCTAGATTTTCCAACACTACCATACGACTGGTCTGTCTGCAAATTAATCTACCAATGACAAATTTGTCCGGGAACATCGGTACCATTGGTATGCCTTTGGCAAGTAAGGGTACCAATGGTTACTCTGAACCCAACCGCTAGTATAATTTTGATTCACTTTCAGCGGATGGATCTAATCTGGGAACAATATACACAATGAGTATATTGGTCCCAGATCTATTTAATCACTTCGAACGAAGACCTATGCATAATATAGGTCATGGCTTCGAACGAATGTTTACTATTTTTTTTTAATTCCATGATGTTTATGCTTAATTTTAGCAGTCTTTACCTAGGACGCTTAAATCCATGTAGATTATTTCGATGCATTCTTGGGAAAACTGACTTGAGACAAATTCAACCTTTTCAAGTCTGGACGAGAAATTGCATGTACTTCCAAACATCATCCTGGACCAAAGAATTAACTATACAGAACATGTATACATAGTATATGCATAGATCATTGTGTGGGCTTAAATAGTCTTTGGCCTACATTAACTAAAACGAGAGAAAATAATAAAATATAAATGTACAAATCGTGACGATAATCAGTCCCAAATTGTTGTTAAATTGTCGTCATTGAAAGGAGAAAGGTCACCGTAAAGTCTAACTCAAAACGCATAAACATGCGGTACGACCACATTTATTTAGTAGCCTTAAGAAATGAAGCTCGGTGTTTAGTGAAGGAATGAACAAAGATTATACCGTATTAGGGCTGAAACAAGGTCCCGACCCAGTGTCTTGTTGTCTCCAGAAATCGGTAGGATTTGATGCAAACATAGTTTCAATTTCGATTGCTTTAGTCTGTTTATGAGCTCGTCCTGTGTGCCTAAGTGCTTTATCAAAATTACTCCGCGATACCATATGATTGACAATCTTTAATTGTTTTGATCCTTTGCACTTGAGAAAATTTCTCATATCTTGTTTCGTGGAACGTTTACTACCACTACAATGGTTATTTTTGGAATTTGACTATTCAGTTGACAATACTTGTGTACTGCATCACACAAATTTTCTTTCCTTGTGAATTATTGAAGGAAACGCTTGAAAAAAAATCACGAATTAACTTCCGGAGTATAAACAACTCTCATCAGCTCCTATTGTTAGGATATCAAAGTACAAAGATAGAGTAAAGCTATGTAACTGAATGTTGCTACATGTATTAGTGTTCAGAACTTGTCCTGTACAGACACTAATTTATGTGTTATTCGTGCACAGTTAGATACAACAATACGTGTTGAATTTAAGAATTCATGTCGAACTGATAAACTCGTGTTCAATTGAAATATACGTGTCGAATTGAGTATCATCTGAGTTTGTGGTAAGATATTTTATTCGTTCGTGTTTAAACAACAGTTTCTCTGATTATTACAAATCTTAATTATTTCGCAGAACATTTTAATACGTTTAAACGTTTAATAATGCTTGAAACATGTTGACTCTTATTCAAAGTGCATACTCTGAGTCATACTCTCATAAATCCAAACAACTTCTTTATGGTAATAATTTTTACCACTCACTGTCAGCCTCTAAGTATGTGGTTCCTAGCCATTGTTTTATTTATTTAGTTATGTACAGTCAAACCTGTGAACAAAAGCCTCCCGTGGGAAAGACAAAATGTGACCTTTCTTGACAGGGGGCTTCTATTCGGAGGTCTGTTTGTTCTAAGTAATCATTGTCGGTTTTTCTAAGTATGGCCTTTATTCACAGGGTGGTTGATATTCAGAGGTGGCCACGAACATAGGTTTGCCTGTATACTTTTTCGTTTATTTTTTTATTTATCCTGATCTTGCCCTTATCAAACTTTTAGGATATTCGATCAGCGTTCATTACTGAAGATCATCATAGTTACGTATATGTAGTTAGGTACAACTGACTGTCAGGTGCAAAATGTATAACTTATGTTGCATCAACGAAAAGTACTAGTTTTGTGGACTGGTCAACATAGCCTGAACAGCTTATATTTGTAACTGTATGGATCCCAAGCATAGATGAAATTCCATCCTGTGCTCCCTTGTTCAGCATTCCGACTCGAAACTATCGAAATGATTTGAGCAGGTACTTTAATTAGTCGCTATTCTCTTATAGGTACTCCGAAGGCGCCAGAACTTAGGTACTGAACTTCTACAAGGCATGACCCTTTGAGATGGATAACAATGAGTTGCCACGAGGCCGCACCTCGTCCTTGTTCCTTTTTGCATTACTGACCTTTGGGACAGCCGTTTTACTGATGGTTCCATTTCTCTCTGAACGATCCAAATATCACATTTCATTTATTGTTGTATGTGTCTGGGAAGAGATATTCTACGTTTTGGCGCTATTTGCAATGATTGTGATATTTGTTTTGCGAAAAAACAGACGACATCTGACGTTGGACCAACAAGTGAATAACAGAAAGCAATCTTTCATCCAATACCTAGCATTCATTGCGTTTGGAATATCTGCATCTATTTTACCATTTTATGAATGTAAACAAGTCTCAACTTGTTTTCGGGTGAATGATTCACCACTTTCAACACTTCACTCGTCACAATTTACGTCATATTTGTTTTTAGGTATCTACAACGTTTCTCATTCGATTTTTGCACTTGCGTGCCACAGATATAGGTGCAAAAGTTTTTTCACAAGACTATTGGTTGCTGTCATTCTGTCAGCCAATCTCTTGGTGTTAGAAAATAGTATAATGAACACTATCCGGGCTACGAATGCTTTTGATCCCAAAAAACTCCCAGGGAACCATTCAACGAACTATTATTTCGAACATAAGTTGGTGTTCTCGTTCTGTGGAGAAAATGGAACAGAAGTTATTGACCGATCCAATACTACATTTTATTTATATAAATACACGTACTCGCTGTTAGGACAGTTTGTGTATTTCAGTTTAGTTTTCCTCTTGCCACTATGGAATATATTTTCCAACCAAGCAGACGAAAACAGAGCACAATCTTCGGAGAGTATTCAAAGAGAAGACGTGATATCACAAGAAGCGCCTGATTCTCCTCTGTTATTGAGATCACCAGGAATATTAATCACTTCTTTGAAGAATGCTGCTAGGTTCATCTCTCAACACTCGATTGTTTTCAGTCTAGTTTTTGTATTAGCATTACTTATAACAAACATGGTGATACAAATTACTTATGATTATGACAATCCCTACAATAACAGAAAAAATATATTCGAAAAAAATTTGACCCAACAATATATTGGATATTACTACGTACACACATTTTATACCTACGTCATTTCTATTGTACCTTTTATAGGTTACTTCATCGCGAGGCAAAAACAAAACCACTCTATGCTGCGTTTCAATTCAGACGGAGTAATACTTATTTTGAGTGCTTGTGGACATCTTTTTTTCATAGTGTTTGAAACAGTGGACAGTATTTCTGTCTTAAGCAGGCATCCTAAGAAACACTTAGCGGAAGATGTCGTGTATTTCATAAAAGTTGTATTTAATTACGTTGCAATATATTTTCAAACCAAAATCTTGTTAAAGGCATCTAGTCTACGTTTAGGACAAATAGGTTTTCGAGATCAAATGCTGCATGTTAAAGGAATCATTATATTCATTGGATTATGTAACGCGGAACGTTGGCTATCAGATATGTTTTTCCCCCCAACTGTATTAAGATATGCGAATGATATTCAAGGTGATGACACATTTGGCCACAAAAACTGGTGGTTTATAGTTCAGATTATATATCCGATATTTATATTCTACAGATTTTGGTCTGCATTACTGTGCTTTAAAATCAATAATAAATTAAAACGATAGTCAAATACATGTACTGATCAAACGTGTGGAAATTATGACTAATGATTGTGCTTGATATGCATTTATTGTCATTTTAGATGTAGCTGCACTTTAATGATGCTCTTCAATATATGAATGTATGTTTTTCTTGCTGTGTATCTATTGTATATACTCTTTAAAAGTTCAAGACTATGAAACACTTCGTCTTCTTGCAATACATGTACATGTATGAAATTATAATGTTCACTCAGAAACCAAAGCTTCTCACTCTGATATCAGGTAAAAAAATAGTTGTGTTTCCGATCACCCGATCGACCAAATACTTTTACGCCAGCCCTGAAGCTTCTCCAGCAAAATCTAAAGTACGAAAATATCTGGGGACGAATCGTTCCTCCAAACTATCAAATGTACTTTTAGAGATCTGAGACCTACCTACCCTATTTTTGGTCACGTGAACGGTAGCACATCATTTTTTTGATCCAGTAGGGCGAGCAAGGACCTTTGGCTTGTGATGTCTGTTCTCTATGATAATTTGGTCGACAACATGTCCAAATGGTCATTCATCCTCCTCCGCTGATTCGAGTGACCAATGTGGAGAAGTTGCTAAAGGAGTACATCTTACTTGGAACACAATCTAGAAACACAAGTTTGATAAACTGTCCGCAGATACATGACAACAGACACAAAACCCAAACAATTATCAGTTATTTTTTGCCACGTTAAATTCAGTGAAATCAATATATTTGACAGAACGATAATGAACGTATCGATTGATATAAACACAGGTTTGATTCTGTCGATTATTGGTACACGTTTACATTATTTATTCGACTGTGTGCATTTGCTGCTCATCCGGATGATCTTGACAAAAATCGAATACCCGCTTGTCACGTTGAACTGTCTTAATTGTTCTTTAGGCTGGGAGAGATTACACATATCTTACGTATTACATGTATGGCATAACACGTCTTAAAATGATTTCAAAATGTGTTCCATGGGATCCTTTCATTGTCTATCGCAAATGTTAAATTCTTTCTTCCATTTACCCATCACGGCTGCTTATGGTGTGATTGTCCAAGTGCCAGCAATGAGGTTACGGGTAGGATAACCTTAAAATTGTTGTCATGAAACAAATAAATCCAATTTAACAAATCCTGGGCTAGTCACTTCAAACCCTCAGATGTGACAATAATTCAGAGATTAAAAAGTGGACAAAGTTAAAATGACTGAGTATAAACATTGATACTTCGCCGCGTTACATTGCTCGATTTTCGGACGTAAATTTACGCAAGAACGGTCTAAAAATTTTCATATCACTCTTCAGTAGAGTTTGGAAGTTCCAGTAATCAGATGAAGGGAAAAAATCGGGACTGAGAGACTTGTTCGGTTTTCGAAGGGTTCGGTAATCAGAATTACACTGCAGCATTCCAATTTGCAATAATTATATGTATATTACTGCATCAACAGGATTGTTATAAAGCAAATATTTTAATGCTACAATAATATATAAAAAATATTGTTTACCAAAACGTAGCTCGGAAGTCATCACTGTTTCATCCTTTAAGTATATCTACACACTAAAACTGAATAACGCCTGTAGAAATCATAAATTGTACGAACTTTATACAATGCAAAAGTGGGATGTAGCGGGTCTTTGAAACCCAAGCCAGAAACTTAGAAATCAGACCAAACTGACAATCACTGAAGAAATTAGCGTCAAGTCTACTACTACCCAGCACATATACGTGAAATGCAATAGTTGTCAATTACCTTTTTGGAACGATTGGTCATTATTTGAATTTCATATGTTACGGATTAGAGATTCTCGCCAGACGAGCAATTCAAATGTTACTAATTGTTTTTATTGACGGTAAACCCGCAGAATCCGTTGAATCCGATTGAATAATTCTATGGCAATTTTGATAAACGATCGTCGAATGAAAAAGAAAATTAAGAGCCTTATCTTTTATGGGTTACAATAATCCAGGAACCGACATAAAATATTCAATCCTTCCATGTGCAGGGAATCAGAGGGTCAGAGTTAGCCAGAAGACTTAGCTACCTTTGTCGTAATTATGTTACATTTATCTATGACCGTTAACAAATTTGAGTAAGACGTAAAAAACGTTTGTTTCTGGTTACACGCTCATTAAAAATAGGGTAGGTGGGGAATTTTTTGATTATTTGTTTTGTGCGGAAAGGTAAAAGGGGTAAGATAGTGTATGTACCGTTACTTGGGGCAAATATAAAAGTCTAGGGTTCCAGGGGAAAATAGGCTATGTCGGGTAACCAGAAACGATCTTTTTACGTCGAATGGTTTGATTATATCCTAAAACAATACATTTATGTATATGCTAATAATTTTAGTATAGAAATTTAATCCGACAAAGAATATATTTCGGTATTTTTCGTTTTCATCCCGTCGAAATGTAGCTTAGATATACATGTAGTTATCTATCAAAGTCCAAATTAAACGTTGCTCTCTGCCACAAGGAAAACGTAACAGATTTTAAACATAGCAATTCGATGTATATACCATCTGATGAGAAACAAATGAAAAAAATAAGTGATCGCAAAGAACAGACCATTGTTGTTTATCATCATTAATCATTCTGTAGTGTTTATTAAATGTGGTTTGTTATATTTTTTTTTCATTCCAAGTAATTATTATCTTCCGTCTTACATAATGGGAGGAAACGGTAAAAAGCTTCGTGATAAAGTGTACACCGGATATTACTTGAAACTATTTTTAGCAACACTTAATAAATAAAATTATAGACAAGTGATATACGAGTCGTATACTCTCATTCAACCCCTTTAGTTTTTTTTTAAATGAAGAGGTCATTTATTCAAATCATCTCCTTTACCACATTCATATTTTGTCGCTATAGCCTCCTTGCATGTGTCTCCCATTATTGGACGAATAGAAAGTACATGTAATATTAAAAGCACGAACTTAATGTATACCCTATTGAAGTAAGCTGACTTACGATATAGACAAATATCTATTAGTGATATTTGCGCAACATCATGTGAACACTCCACTATCTAAATTGGTCTAAACAAAATGATTATTAATTCGAACATCCGTGATTGAAGTAAAACCATCACATTAACGTCCGAAGTCCGTTAAACAGTGAAGTTGATTGAATGTTAGTGACTCGTGTTATCAAACAAGTGATCCGGAAGATATACATTAGTTTCAATTTCGCAATTCTCTCGGTTAAACATGTACACGGGCAAAGGTATAATGTAAAACCTACTTGACTCTTTCAAATTGTTATAAATTTATGTTTATGATATCAGATCACTGGTGAGAATATTAAGAAGGTAAGTAAAATTGTAGAATTGTATATTCCTGCAATATATCGTATCATTTAACCATTATTAAATCTTAATTTATGACATGCGTTAGAGTCATTGCAAATATATCTGTTTGATTGATTTGGTTCTATTGTAGGCTGAGGTCTTCAAATAATTGTGTTTATGTTGTGATTATTGAGTAGACCAAATAGGCGTAAAAATGTTTGTTTCTGGTCACATGCTCTTTAAATATTATAGGGCAGGTGGGTCGGGAATTCTTTTTATATTTTTTTTATTAAACTTGAAAGCCGCAGTTTAAATTTTGTGCCCAAGGTAAAAAAGTTAGACAGAGGGTGTACCGTACCTTGGGCCTATTAAAAAGTGTACCGTCGCGGGGAAAAAATAGGGTAGGACGGGTAACCAGAAACAATTTTTACGCCTTATGATGAGATTTATTATAAATAACTATGTATTCATACAGACAAGGACTTGTCATGAAGTGGTGTCTAGTTTCCTCTCGATAATTATTATTTTCCTTTTTTTATACAGTGTCCTCAAAATCGTTTACTTATTTATCTTCCAGCTGGAGATTTCGTGTCATACAAAAATTTACTTAAGTTTAATATGGCGAGATATGGTGTGACTTTATGTTTGTTGGGTTAGATAGACTGTTGGTGAAACCGTCAGTTTGTATCATTGACTTTTGTTGGGCTTCAGTCTGTCCTTGTTATCAGCACGAACATTTTGACGCTAGAAACCCTAACAGCCAGAAAACGTTTTTATTAGTTTCTATGTTCGTTTCAGAAATTACGAAGACAGTAGTAGTCATAAGGGTCAAAGTTATAATCCTGCACTCAGATATTTGCCGAAATGGATAACGTTGAAGTGCCACGGGGCCGTACCACGGCCGTGCTTCTTCTTGCGTTACTGACGTTTGGAACGGCTGTGCTAATGATGGTACCATTTCTATCTGAGCATTCAAAATATCATATATCCTTCATCATAGTTTATGTTTGGGAGGTCTTACTCTATGTTTTAGCACTGATTGCCATGCTTTTGATGTTTGTATTGAGAAAAAACAGCGAGCACTTGACGGAGACTCTAGAGGTAATGAGTAGAAAGCAATACGTAATCAGATGTCTAACATTCGTGCTATTCGGAATAGCATCGTCAATTTTACCATTTTATGAATGTCAACAAGTTTCAACTTGCGTGAACGTTGATGACAAACGACTTCATTCATTACAGTTTGCATCGTATTTTTGTGTTGGTGTTTATAGCATCTGTCATATGATATTTGTGCTGTTTTGTTGCAAATACAGGTGCAAAAGCATTTTCACCAGACTATTAGTCGCTGTCATTCTGTCAGCAAATGGTTTATTGGTTGGGAACATTGTTCTTAACTCATTTCGTTCATTAAATTGGAGCTTTATGGAAAATTAGAAAAAAATTCTACGTCCTATTACTTTCAGCATACGTTGGTGTTTTCGCTCTGTGAAAATGACACAGAAATTATAGATTATTCAGACACTACTCGAAACGTTTATAAATATACATACCCACTCATCGGAGAATTCGTGCTCTTCAGTTTGGTTTTTCTCGTGCCGCTGTGGAATATTGTAACCCATAGCAACGTAAGTTTGGCAAGCATAAATGTTGATGGACCACCCGAGCATGATAATGACTTAATTGAGCTAAATGGGCAAGCAAGATCCACATTAATTATTTCGTTAAAGAACGCCTTCCGATTCATCTCTCAAAATTCGTTCATTTTCAGTCTTGTTTTTGCCGCGATTGTGTTTGGGCTTCATATTACAGTAGCCATTGTCAATGAAATACAGAATGAAAATACAGACGTCACCAACGGAACATTGACAAAATACAGTCTTGATTATTACTACCTACAGACGATTTATACCTACGTTATTTCCATCGTGCCATTTATTGGTTATATTATTGCACGAAAACAACAAAATGGCACCAGGGGGCGCTTTAATTCAGATACAGTTCTCCTTATTACCGGTGGTTGTGGACATCTTCTACTGGTCTTATTTGAAACTGTGGATAGCGTAACAGTATTAAGCAAACTGCATCCTAACAGTCACTTAACAGAAGATGTCATGTATTTCATTAAAATTCTATTCCATTATCTTGGAATATATTTTCAAATCAAGCTCTTGTTAAGGGCATATTGTCTACATACAGGACACGTAAGTGTACAAGATCAAAGACTGCATGTTAAAGGAATTATTATATTTCTTGGAATATGCAATGCTGAACGCTGGTTGGCGGATAGTTTTTTGCCACCCACTGTATTAAAATATGCGAATGATATTCAAGGTGATGATACGTTTGGCCACACTTACTGGTGGATAATAGTACGACTTCTGTTTCCAGCTGTTATTTTCTACAGATTTTGGTCAGCGCTAATTTGCTTTAAAGTTCATGAAACATTGAATGAATAAATAAAGACTTAGCGGTGTTTTTGCAACATGGAATAAAACAACAGACACTAATTTTGTATTATTTCGTGTAATCAATGTGTATTGTACAGTCAAACCTGTGAACACCTTTGGGGGCAACAAAACGTGGCCTTTATTGACAGGTGACTTTTATTTAGAGATCAGTTTGTCCTTAAATATTTAGTGAGTTTTTCTAAGAATGACCTTTATTCACAGAGTGGTCTTTATTCAGAGGTGGCCTCAAACACAGGTTTGACTCTAATTATTTCACTGTTAGTATTGTGTAGTGTTTTTGTGTTACATATCTGTTACAAATAACAGCAAATATGCTGGTGTGATGATTAGTTGATCCATCAATGTATATTTTGTTTGCATAGCAACTGGTACTAGTATGGCCCTTTCCAAGCAGCTGTCAACTTGAAGAGAGAGTTTAAATGCAATTTTTTAGATGATAAAAAGCATGTAATTAGTATATAGGTTTGGGCCACATGCTCTTGTTTAGCTATCTACCACCTAGTTACCTGGCTACTAGCACCCAGTTACCTGGCAACTGCACCCGGTTACCCGGCTACCTTGGCTAACTTTTTCTTGTATCAATTATAAAAAGGGGGATAAAGAGGTAGGTGATGTTCAAATTTCAAAATACATTTTTGCTTCTACCGACAGACATAAGTTATTTAAAAGAATCATGGTACAGAGTGACCTACAGTACAACAAGAACCTTGATGTCTGTAATAATGAAATAAACATAAATTCATCTTATAAACATTTATTTGTGCATTATTTCTTCAATCATCATCAAACAAAATAAACTGACTTGACTGAGAAACATTTCATTCATACTGAAATAGGCAGTCAATTTTGCATCCTACATGCACACACAGGGGTGAAGAAAAGAGCTGGAAGCCGGAAAATCAAAAGGCTATTTGAGCATTCTTGCCAGCTACTTTTTCCCCACAATGGGTGTTGTCTCCTTGCCTCCTACTGGGGGGAGGGGGGCTACAGACCTCCCTTCTACTTTAAGTAGCATACTGGCTACATGAAAACATTTCTACACCCCTAACATAACATTTTACAACAAATCATCATATATCTACGTTATATCACAGTGCAAATGGAATTACCGGGTTATGACACTATTAAAACAACCATTTATACAACAACATTTTAGTCATAGTGAATGTTCCTAAACTAATCAATAGTAATTCTGTAAAACATTTAAGTTCATCAACAGTCTACATAAAACAACAACAACAATAACAACAACAAAATAGACATTACAGAACGAAAAAAGAACCAGATTAAGCAAAACAACATTAAAATAATAAAATAAAACATATTTATGTAGAATGTAAATCATATAAATCTGAAATTAAAAGTTAAAACATACTGGCACTACCAGAAATATTAAAGTATTCAAGATATTGGTCAGTCATGAAGTACGTGGTATCTTACTGTACTATGTATCAGTAGTGGTCACAAAAATGAAGTTATCACTCTCTTTTACTGATCGGTGAATCCAGTAATCAAAATACAAGCAATAGGAAAAGTACTCCTATTAAGAATAATTGACTGTCCCATTCGTCATCAGCGTATTTATTACTTAACCCTTTGCCTCATAATACCATATTTCCCGCATCTGAAGCAGACGACTTTTGAAAACATATTGGCAAAAGAAGCCATTGCTTGTAATGAGTAACAGTTTCTTTAACAACAATATTTTCCACTCTGACAGAGAGAAATAACCCAATTTTCTGAAATAAATTGATATTTTGTACATTTGCTTTGAATTTGGAAGAGTCCAAAACAAACTTATAAGGCAAAGAATTAAACACAATATCATAAACATTACAATAAAATATACAAGTAGGCTCGTCATAGAATCTGTGTGATGAACTAATTTTTTAACAACTGATTTACTAAAATTATAGCTAAACATCAGTGTGACAATCTCAGCCAGTGAAGCATTCTGTAGCATACATAATTTGTGGGTTGAAAGTCACAGACACATTAACACTCAAATAATAACTGTCACTTTTTTGTTGGATTTGCAATAATAAAAACACTCCGATATTTTACCGATAAAGGTAGTATGCTACGCACTTGTGATTAAACTCTTGTTCAGCAGAACTCTGGTCCATACTTGTCACATGATAAAATACAGGGAAAATATTCATCAAACAATGGTCTAACATCAACAAACAGCAGCAAACAATGCATACAATAAGAAAGTAATAATGTAACTATCACATGATTTAAGTATTTAACTAAAATAATGGCTGATCATGTAACAATGGTGTGTACTTTGTGCATTACAAAATAAGACAGTTTGCTGTCATGGCATTCATAAAAAATCATTCAATATTTTTTTCAAAAGACTTAAATGTAATGAAGTCATACAAACATGACATATCCCTGCATTTGACAACTTTAAGGATGGCAAGATCAATCACAAACATGATTAAAATCAAAGTGAAAAATATCTTTAAAAAAAACACGCCCTAAAAAGTGTAAATATATAAATATGTAAAATACCAAAGTAATGCCTGGGTGTTTTAATATTAAATAGTTTTACACATCAACCTCATGTATGTTAACTATTGAATCCCGTATACAACTATCTTGTGTAAAAAATGAATGGTCAACAAAACTGACCAAGTAGAGAAAATTATTCATATTAATAATGGTTCTTATATTTAAGCACAAAAATAATAAAAACACAAAATAAGAGGAAAGAATTTATTCATTCACTTTATCTTCTTTCAATTAAGCCAAATCTTAAGTCCATCTCACTGAAATGTGTTACTATTAGATTACTGCTGATTTTTGTATAAATATGAAATAATTAATATATAATAAACATTACCTATGCTAAAAGAAGTAAGTAGTAATGTCATGTGGTCAATAAAAGTTATCAGAACACTAATACAACAGGACAGGCGAGGTAAGAAATACATACATGTACATACACTAAGACAGTAAGATAATATTGCATCTTCAGGAACAAGAAACTTTCAATGAACTTAACAACTCATTGTACAAAAATATCAATATGAATTCTAAAACAGTAAAAGAAATTTGCATCGTTTGATTTCCAGTTAACACAAATATTGCCACAATATGATCAACAGAAAAAAATCAACAGAGATCCTCTTGTATCCTATTCCTGATAAGCCATTCATAATGAAAATCACTTGGTTCAATCTCTTTCTAAACATGTATCATTGTAAATGAGATTTATGCACTTTAGTTGATATAAAATCGATAATTTTAGAATTCCAATTAACGTTCAGGAATTTGAGCACACTGACAGTTCACCTTCTCTAATGGAAATATATCAAGACTAGATATCAACTGCATTCAAATAAAATAAAAAGTAACTTATGGAATGAATTCAAATCAAAGAATTGTGGGGAATAGCGCCACCTATCTTATAGGTACAAACATATGGAAAGTATGGACAGTAAAATACACAGGAAACTCAGATTTAGATTTTTACATTCACACACGGACAGACTACATTCATGTATTCTGTAAAACAATTTACAACTAAACAGTAAATTTAAAAAAATTCTAAAAATTTATTTGATTCATATGCTCTTTAACAGACGTTATACAATAAGTAGTTTTCTTCTTACAAATCAGGTTGACAAGCAACAATTTTAACATAAGCCTCAAACGTCTCCATGTTAATTATTAAGATTGATGTATTGTGATTGATAAGTGATGTATTGTGATATAGTAACATGCAGAAACTATTGTGTAATTCCTAATATAGAGTAGGCGCTTCATATACAACAATAAGATCAAACACTTACAACATTCGCCCTGGTCTCAGAGTGTATACTAATGCTTTCATCAAACTCAGATGGGAAAGATCCACTTCTAGATCTACAACAAGAGCTAAATAATCCGCAAGCCATACAAAACCCACCACAACATCTACCTTCAGACTCTGATGGTGGTAACTGAGCACGAGCAAAATTCAGAAAAATTTGTTCCAGAGTCGTCTGGCTAACGGAGTAATCTTCAATGTTGAAGTCAACTTTAGCCTTTTCTATAGTACCAAATATTTCTGCCAAGGTCATGTTTGTGTTGGTTATATGATAGTTCAAGTAATTTTGATGAATATCTATAAGTATACAGCCAGGGAACTTTTGTTCAATAAATTTGATCAGTGGCTCCATGTTTGGAATCACTCCATCACTCGTTATACTGACACGAGCTATGAGAAAATAACCTTCACCAAATCTACTCTTCAGATGTTGTGGACTTCCTAAACACTTGAACTGACCATTGACCATCACAGCTAGTCTTGTACACAGTGCTTCACACTCTTCCATACTGCATAATAAAACAACAAAATCCATTTATATCACAAAGATATCTTCTGCTAAAATATACATGTACATGAAATTACTCAATTGTCAGTTAACAACAAACATGTGATAAGTCAAATGTCAGATACCTGCCCTCAAGTGTAAAATCAGTAGTATGTTTATAAACAGATGTCTGCATTTTGTATCACAATACATTTTATAAGTATACATTTGAAAAATTACAAACCTGTGTGATGTGAGAATAAGAGTTCTTCCTGATTCTCGTATGCTACAAAGTGTGTCCCATAGAAACCGCCTAGCGACTGGATCCATGCCAGTAGTTGGTTCGTCCAGAAATATCACAGGAGGATTGCCAACCAATGAAATAGCTGTACTCAGTTTTCGCTTATTACCACCGCTGGAAATACAAAAATGTAGAGCATATAAAAATTAAACTGTAAAACATGACAAGTTGAATTTGTAAAATTTTAAATGGCAATGTTGGGATGTTATTTTAATTCCGCTTATATATGCATACAATACTAATACAATTGCTGGCAACATACATCATATTAAAGTCGTATAAAACTGATAGCAATGAACAACTTTGACATTAAAATTTAATCGTAAGAATCAATGGTGAGGAAATTCAAGAAAATCAGATTCAAAACAATTGGGCCAACAGAAGATTTTGGTACATAACCATGTTTGCACCCCAAACTTACTTACCTATAAGCTTGCACCAGTTTATCAGCATGATCTGTCAACAGCAAAGCATCTAAAAGGTCATCAACCACTCCTTCAATCTTATGACTATGTATACCACGTAGACGAGCGTACATGTACAACGTTTCACGTCCAGACATCTGATCAATCAAAGCATCAAACTGAGGACAATATCCAAGCCTTTGTCGGACCTAGATTCAAATAAATCATTACCTCATCAGATAAATATAATGCTCAAGCAATACTACAGTAAACAGACATAAACTGACAAAAAATTGTTTAAGAAAAACATTTTGTCTTGTGAGATTTTCCAGACCTAAACATTTCAGGTTAATTATAAAGATCACAAATGGAGATGAATTTGAATTTAGAATTGTATATAAACTATATACCATTCATCAATATACATAGTTGACAAGTAATGGCTGTCTAAAACCTATCCAATTCATTAAGAATGATCATTATCAGCAGTGATGCTGATAAGCCAACATACAGTAAGCATTCAAGCACACAAAACCTACCTCAGATATTTGCGAGATAATGCTGTAACCACTGAGGTAAGCTCTACCGGATGACACAGTCTCGTCTCCAGTCAACATCTTGAAAGTTGTTGTCTTTCCAGCACCATTAATTCCAAGCAAGCCAAAACATTCACCTTGTGGTATACCAACACTTATACCGTTCACAGCCAAATTTCTGCCGTAATACTTCGTCAATTCAGAAATTACCAATTTGTCAGTATAAAACAAAGACTTGATATCTGTGTTGGCAAGACGAGCACGTTCCTTAGCAACATCTTCATCTTCCTGAATCACCGATTTTTCTGATGACATCATCAGATAAGCTTCACGCTTCTGGGATTTCTTCATAAGTCGTTGAAATAATGAATGCATCACTTCTGACTCTATCAGAAACAAGACCATGAAGTAGAAGACGCTTTGCACGCTGAGGAAAAGAAGCATTCGTCCAATACCATTAGACTCCCAGCCAAGAGGGTTCGCATTATAATCAAGACATCCTAACTCTCCACAATTACCTGTTGAATCTAAATAACAGAAATAAAATCATGTATAAACAAGAAAAAAACAAAGCTAATTCTTACCAAAAACAGGCACGAAATCTACGCTTACCTTATATATGTATATATTTATATATTTTATATATATCTGCAACTAAAAGTAACCAAAATTCTGTAACAATGAATGTTCATTAAACTATAAAAACTACATGACTTGACCCAAACTCAAGTCGTGAATGGACTCAGTGAATAAACAGAAGTAGGCCATAAAACTCGGACTAACCATTCAAGAGAAGTTGTATTAATTTTTTGTTTGGTTATCTCCAGATGCTAAGTTTTGAGTTTTACCTTATCTATAGAAATAATATGGTGATTTAAGAATTAGTTGATGTTAGAGTTGGCATGATTATTAAGGGTGAATAAAACTATTGATATTTGATGTCCAAATATGACTTGAGATTTTCATTTGATAAACCTTTGACTTTAGATAAATCAGTCATTTCCTCTGTCACAAGTACATACTTTGTAAAACATACCATAAGCAACTGAGAGACAAATAGAATCCAGCAAATCTTTTATTACTATAACTGATAAGGGACAAATATGACTTCAAAAATGCTTACCTCGACAACATGGATTTGGAATGGCAGGACATAACACGGCATAATTCTTCTCAACACAGAACTCCTCGTATATAGGCTTGAATCTGTAATTACTATAGTAATCTTCTAAGCCTTGTCCGAGACAGAAATTTGGTAATATACAAAGGAATACCCACTCTAGTGCATGAGATAAATCTATTAGATCCAGCTGAGGTATACTTAATATTCCGACGGCTAGAATTGTAGCGACCCCTGCAAGAAATTTACACATCAGTAATAAAAGTTTTCTTATATAAACTAATTAAATGACAAAAAAATAGTTGCCAACATCAATACAACATCTTGGAGTACAGTGTTGGTGATCAGAAATACAGCCCAGTTACTGACACTGAAATATATACCACTACATAACTTGCATAACCTTTGACAGAATATGCTTTACATCAATAATGCAGTAATCCATTTTTACTTTATTTCAAAATGAGAGTTGAAAGATGACAATCCAGTCATATAATAGTCTAAATTAGGAGACTTTTACGCTAAAACCAGGACAAAATCATCCAGATGTATACATGTTATCAGTTTTTTCCATCTATAGCAGGGGCCATTTATAGGCATCCTCCCTTCAAAGGATAAAACTAAAATCATACGGTTTTCCCCTAAATTTCAGTTTACATCTTTCCCTTTTTGCAAAAATATTGTGTTATATTTCCCAAAAATTAAGATAAAGGCCATTCCCCTACCAGTGAAAAAAAGCCCTTGTATCATCAATATACCAAAATCAGCTATTATTATCAACTTGTTCATGCATTACCAAACTTCAAACACAGAGATATCATTTAATGATTTATTACTCACCTGAGAGTATGTTAAACATAGTCAGCCAGACATATCCAGTAGATGGCACAGTGAACAAGAAGGAACATAGATACATGAATGGCAGCATGGCAAATCCATACAGGGCAAACAAGAAACCAATATGAAATATATGGTCCTTTACAACATACGCATCAACATCAAACGCTAGTAACGTTAACAATAAACAAATCGCTGGTACAAGATAGTTGATCAAATCCCAACAAAAAGTGGCAGGCCAGAAAGTGAATGCACTAACACCGCTAGTAAACTGTAAGTGCTTGGCTTTTATAGCCCGCTCTTTAATAAGAAAGAGAGTAAAACTACTAGCTAGAAATGCCATTCCAAACACTATGTTGAAGGCTACTGTGAACCCCGTAGTATCAGACGTCATTTCATCCCTGATTTTATCATGTACTGTTCTTGGTAGAGGATGATTTGTCACCTGAAGATAACTTGATGAACTGTTTGTCATATATTGTAACAAAGCATTGGCTAAAATGGCAACTGATATGGCAGGAGTATGGAACGCCTGATTGTTGAAATAAGCGGTGATATCCATCTTGTCGTCATGGTTTTGTTCAAAGTCGGCAGCAATAAGATATTTTAAGTTATACGAACTAATATCATCATGTCCTTTTTTCAGTAAGAATTTGGCCATATCTCCATCGTGTGTGAAACCAGTCACATTATTAACATAAGTAACAGCGACATCAGAGTCACGTCGGAACTGATGTGAGTAAAAATATTCAAGACTGCCCTGAGAAATTGGTCGGCTGCCATTCAACCCTGAGGAGTATGCAACTACTTGATCACCTAATGATGATATAGTAAGATTCAATGCAGGTGAATCTTTTGGTCCAGGGAAAGTTTTGATGACAATGAGTGCAGCTATGGTGAAGAACAAAGGTACGGCTAATTGAGTAATGGTGACGATCTTGTTCCTCTTGGTATGGAGGGCACGTTTTATAAACATGCCGTAAAACTGTTGTAAATACAACAATAAGCCCGAGTTCTTTTCTATATGACTGGTAAAACTTAATGAACGATTCAAGCGTCTATCTTCTATAAATCTCTTGTTATATGTTGACGTGTTTCTTTCAGTTAGCAAAGGTGTGTTTTCATCTGAAAAAAGAAACGATAGTTAATAAAAGTACCAAGCAAGTCAGAATTCTAACAGTCTATAAAAATAGCTGAAACTGATAATTTATGTTGGAGATGTCAACTAATTACATCTACCAGATTCAAAATTTTGACTAACCAGTTGTATAAATATTGAGACCTTCAAATACTATCATTTTTATAATTATATGATTCATATAACTCATATACAGTGCAACTTCTCCAGAGCAGCCCTCTCTTAAGCAACAACCTCCCTTCAACAACAGCATGATGTTTCCCACTGTAATATTTTACAAGTATCTTAAACTCTCTAGAGCAACAACCTCTCAACAGCAACATAATTTTGCTTCTCTCAAAGGGTGTTGCTTTGGAGAGGTTGAACTGTATATATAATTGAAATATGCCATTGCTATAATACACGGTACATGTATATACATAGATAAACCAACCTGACATAGAAGTGGAAACATCATCATTAACAGAACTACTGCTGCTAAGGGTTGATTTAATCTTTTTCTGCTTCGTTTTACTTGACTTTTTCATCCCAGGTTTCATGTCAGAACCAACACTATTCTCTCCAACCCTGAATATAAAATATGAGACAACCATAAATAAATTCACTAGTAACTTAATGAATGTAGATACATCTACATCCAGGACAAAGCCACTCCATTTCCCCGTAACTTATATAACAAAACACATATTTGGATTATAACTTACGTCATATACTACAGAAAGTTGTATAATTACATTACTGCATAAGTATGGGCAGACATCAGACTGCTGTGAACTGACTGAACTATTTTATGTACAGTAATTTCAAAGACAATCTCACCGTAGAAATACTTCTTCCATCGTAGTCGTGGATACATTATAACTCTCAATGCCAAGTTCAGGACTTAATCTATCAACTTCAGAAAATAGACTGGCAAAATTTTGTGACATTTCGTGAGGCAGAACGTATGACAGCTCAGCAGCTACATTACTGTCCATCTTGGCATCAGGAATGTATCGTTGGATGAGTGAAGTTATACCAGAAACATCACACTGAGCTTTCTTTACCATTGTTAAATGATAACCAGCACCTAAAAAGATGGTAGAGAAAATTTCCTTGATTAGGTCATCCTTAAAAAATGTTGGTTTGTAGTTATAAGATCCAAACTTTGAACAGCTGGTAGCTAGGTGAGCATTTTATGGTTAACATAATTATTCTTGTACTAAAAATGAAAAAAATGGTACAAAGAACAAAAATCACTTAGTAAAACTTGTTGCAAATAGGGTCATAAAATGACTTTATATCATTACAAAGCTGTCCTGACATAAGAAACCAACAATTAACTAAAAGAATACCTCAATATTACAGCTATGATCTCAGTGTTGCCGTTCAATCAAGATTAAAAAAAACATCAAGAATGTAACATACCATATTTGTTTTTCAGAAACAATGATGTACCACAACATTTAACCACACCCTCCGCCATGATAGCAATTCGATCACCTAACAGATCAGCTTCATCCATGAAATGTGTGGTAAGTAACATGGTACGTCCAGTACGATTCTTCTGTAATACTGACCAGATGTGACGTCTAGCATCAGGGTCCATACCAGACGATGGCTCGTCAAGAATTACAATCTAAAAGATCAATTTTACATAAATAAACAAAATTTACTCGGAACATACAGAAAAATCATTCTAAACTCTCATGGACTGCTGAGTGACCATTCATGTCCAAAGGGTATTGATTAAGGTATACAAATATTGTTATATAATATAATATTACCAAATATCTCAATTTCTAAAAAAACCTTCAAAGGAAATAAAGTTTTATGATGGATATTCTGCATTTATTCAGTTCCGATCTTATTCTGAATGATTAGAAGAAAGAACTTCAGAGAATATTGAAAGAAGCATTTATTCATAGGAGCTTGACATCAGTCTGGTATTTTACTATACATGTATATGTTTAAATATTAAATGAATGTCCAGTTCTTGGGCATATGTTGAATATAGTGTTCAAGAACAGACAATGGCCTGGACAAACTTTCTTCAAAGTAACTTACTAATGAATCAATGAATAGTTTAAGCAGGAAATGAATGTGATGAGAATGTGATTAATGTGCAATGAATACCTTTGAACCACCAATCAGAGCAATTCCTACAGACAATTTTCTTTTCATTCCACCTGATAATGTTTTAGCCTGATCATGTCTTTTATTTTCTAAATCGATTGACTGAAGCATGGCCGTCACATCTTCTTTGATTTCTGATGATTTGCAACCTTTTAACTGCAAAACAGAGATTACTGGTATCAAGTATCAAAGCTAGGTAGCAATTAAACAAATCGTGGGACGTTAATCTTAAGTTATTTCTACATCCATAAACCTTTCTTTGATCTGATATTGGTAAACAGGGCTCATTGTACACATCTTAATGCAAATTTTGTATTTTATGCAATATAAACATAAATGAAAATCAACATTTTTCTACAATTTCATTGCGCTGAATGAATCATTACAAAAAGGAAGTTAATGGCTATTAACATTATATGAAACTGTGAAAAAATATTCAAACCAAACGGAAATTAAAGATGTTTTTCAATTTTATGTTAACAACATCTAGTTAAAAATAGCCAACAGATGTTTACTTGTACAATGTCATTACTTACTTTTCCAAAGAAGACTAAATGTTCCTCCACAGTGAGAGTATCAAACAAGACATCATGTTGAGGGCAAAGTCCTAGACTACTTCTTACATTAGCTATATCTTCTCTTATATCAAATCCATTTACCCTTGCTGTACCACCGGATGGTGGAATAAATCCTGGTGGTAACATAACAACAAAAGTATTATCATTTATGGTGGGTGGGGAATTTTGAAATGAATTATGGAATATGTAAATTGTCTTGTCCCTCTTGTCTCGCGCTTAGTGTGCTCCATTGTTTCATTGGTTAATTGGTGTAATGAATGGATTCCTTGACAACAAAAATGTCACTGACATGAACACAAGATTTATGCACAACGCTAAAAGGTGGAGAGGAAGCAGACGGCTCAATGGTCCAAACCTAACTTTTGCAAGTACAAATTTACATTGAATTTCAGATTTCATACATTGTTGCATCAAGCATTACTTCCTAACTTAATAAGTTCACATGTCGTGTGATTCGATTTCAGCTGGGTTTTTTTCGTTAATATCCTTCTTAAAACACATAAATTTGCCTGCATTTTTATGTAGATTTAATGACAATATGCAGTGAAGGAAAATAATTTATAAAACAACAAAAAATATCTTGTAATTACAGAATAAAAATTAAGAAATGAATAAGTCATAAAGTATGTTCAGAAAAGAAAAAATGCTGAGAAAATAGGGATCAAATAAAAAAACATAAATGAATCAAATTCATGGAATTAATTTCTTCAAGAGATTGAAAATGCAAATCATAAAAAGCATACATGTACACATATGGTATACAGCAGTACTTACATAAAGATGTTGACATTTACCTGTAAGCATGGACATTGTGGTTGTTTTCCCAGCACCATTGTGACCTAGAAGGGCAGTGATTTGACCTTCATACATATCCAAAGTCATCCCACAAACAGCTACATTCTTGTTATCACCATTTTTGAAAACCTAAGTACAGAATTATAAAAACACTGCATCGCCTGTTTTATCTTAAACCCTTCGCCTCATAAACATATTTCGGACTCCTTGAAATTCAAAGCAAATATACAAAACATCAATTTATTTAAGAAAATTGAGTTATTTCTCTCTGACAGAGTGGAAAACATCCCTGCAAAAGAAGCCATTGATCATTACAAGCAATGGCTTCTTTTGCCACAATGTTTTCAAGAGTCGTCTGCTTCGGATGCGGGAAAATGCAGTGCTATGAGGCAAAGGATTAACTGTGTCAGATCTCATCAGGATAACACAACAAATCATTAAAATGTGTCAGTAGATGGCAGTCATGTCAATAGTGGGACAGGTATAATATAAACATAAGCAAACTAAGAGAAATAACTGCCTAGTCCAAGGACTTGTCTTAATAAGTCAAGCATAAAAATCATTTGACAAGTAAAAATTATACTTAAATGTAAACCAGTATGAGAACTTTTGGATTCAAATTTTGATTTTCTTTTAACTTTGACTCGCAAGGCAGATGTTAAAGTTCCAACTTGTTATAACCAATGTTACAATTAAAATTAATAGATAATTAATTAACTAATTCTAGAATTAATAATTTGTTAACTAAAATTGGAATAAATAAATATTTAATTAACTAATATTCAAAAGGAGACAATGAGAAATACACAAAGACAGAATGGTAGTCCAATACTGAGGTTTCATTAAAATTAACTCCTACCTTTCTAAGATTTCTGATTTGAATACCAGCATTTATGCCAATAGGATCCGGTTCAAAGAATTCTGGTACTTGACCGATGGAAATGTTTTTATCATATGGAACATCTTCATCAGGCACTGTTCCACACCAATAAGATGACTGAAAGACAAAGTATGCTCCGTAAAATGAGCCATATGCAATAGTTTATATCGGTGTTCCCACTTACTTCCGAAATTAGGGGTAAGCTTACCCACTAGGTCCGAAATCTGAGGTAAGATAATTTTGGGGGTATTAACATTTTTTTTTCTAAAAAAATACATATACACATACAAATCAAACTCGTCAAGTTGTAAAGTTATCGATTTTGAACAAAAGCATAGTCACTATCTAGAATAAGCGAAACCAACCTGGTTTGTTGTATACGTCACAACAACACACCAATCACAGTGCATCTATTTTGGTTTCGTAATGGGTTTTTCCAGAAAATCAGCAATTTATCCCTAAACATATTTGTATGCTTCTGATTTCGTACCAGATCAAAATGTGTTACAAATGATGGTAACAAAACTAGTGACATATAAACATAAGAATAATGCAATGAAATTTCATGTATATAAAATATACCAAAGTATGAAATATTCTGATAATCCTTGGTGCAGGAAAAATTGTCCAAAAGACATTTTACCCAGTAGGAACATGAAACTGTTTTTCTGACAAATTTGTTGTAGAAATACATGGTTAGTTGTTTAAAAGAAAATTCAGAAAGTAAGTAAGGTGTAAAGATGGTGATAAAGTGCTATTTGGTAACTTACTGTAAACATGAAGTACCATTTCTGTGGCACACCAAATTCTCCTGGAAATACAGCCTCCACATACCATGTGATAAACCCATACAGTAACGTGTCAATGATCAACATTATCATAACATTTAACATCGTGAAATTATCATCTACAGATACACCATCATTTATATTGTTCCACTGAACACCAGCACCTGGCAGTATATACACAAATAAACTTCAAACAATCATTACAAATGAACTATTACCAATAAAGATTGGTTTGAAAGCAGTTTAGCTTGTCTAATAACTGTCACATGACAGACCAATGTGATTTGGGAGAAGACGAAGTCAATGTAAGGCTCGTGCATAAATAGTAACAAATAACGTAACATCAAATCTCTATTGGATATGACCTTGACAAATGGTTCTACCTCAAAATGATTGGATTTTTCAATTACTTAGTAAGAATTACATAAATGACATCTGGATTTAGTAAAAAATAATAGCAGGCAATTAAATTCAATCTAACAAGCTAAATCATTAATCATTACATTGCTACTAAAAAGAAATAACTGAAAATATAAAGCAGTATTTATATACAAGACACCATACAAAACAACCACTGCTGAAACCAGTACCACTTAAAAACTGTAAAATAGCAAGAATTTTAAAAAAGAAATTTGAGATAAGCATTCTGTTTTACTTACCGGTGCCTTCAAACATTCCAATGATCTGTCCCCCATAAGCCATAGCAACATTGAATATGAGACAAGACGCGATTTTCTGTCCCCACATTAATGTTTCATATCGTGGTTGTATGAAAAAATACGGAATGTACAAAACAAAGAACAAGATTCCGCCACCAGCAGCCCCAGAGTTTGCTGAAAATGTCAAAAATTAGTCAGTAACTTTTAAATATTTAAAATGCCAAACATCACATACTGCAAAATATTTTCATGAATATTTTCATAAGCATGTGCAAAATCTGTTCATGTTTTTGTCTTACACATGTTCTGAGATTAAACTTAACATTTATTTGGTAAAATCAAGTGAAAAATTACGCTTTATTCAAACATTTTTTATTTCATTCAATACTTGTGATACAAACGTATCTAGTTTATCACTTGTCCTTTCTAGAATGAATACAAGGATCAGTATGTTATGAGTTAACAAGCACCATTCACATTAGCCACAGTACATTCAATAGGAAGAGAAATGATTTCATTTCTGTCAGATTGTAGCAGGCATATGGTAAGTTTGTTCACATTTTGTGATCGAGAGTAGTAATATATTACAAACATGTATTGACATACCTTTCTTGAAGAAAACGCTCACAGCAAAACAGTACGATATCGTACAAATAGCGTACAGCATCAGGAATACAAATACAACAGACGGACTGGTCTCCCCAATGACTGGTCCACGTTCAGTATCTATACATAGAAATATTGTCATCACACCCACTGTGATCAACATAAACAGGAAGTATTTCACAAACCAGGCTGACCAGTGTAACCAGTTGTTTAACCCCATCATTTTCATGGATTCCTGAAAAGTATCATTACATGTATAAGAAATAAAAGATTCCTGAAGAAATATCATTGTGTATATAATATTGTTACACTGGCAAGCTGTTCATAGATAGAAGGGCATCAGATGTATGTATTACACCGGCATTGATCAAATATATTAACTGTATAGTATGGATTACCCATTGTAAGACTATAAAGTTGCATAACTTTCATGGTTAATGAATTTTTTTTATGAATTAAATTCAAGGGAAATAAATGAAAGTTGACTCATACCAATATACCGAATACCACTAAAAATCAGAATTTGTAACGTTACTGGTATAAAACATCCACAACGTTAGATCATTATAATCCTACATGTATGAATACACCCAGAAAGAAAAGTTCTTGTAGTACATTCATACAGAGGACATATAACAATTTATTTAAACAAGTTCCCCTAAACTGAGTCACGTTATGTTATCAGGAAATGAGCAAACAAGATGTTTCTACTATAGAATACCTACAGTACTTCAAAGTCTGAAATAACATTCTAAAAATTTAGTAAAATAAAATCTACCTTCAGTTTTCTCTCCTTTTCATGTATGACATCTTTAACAATGTTGAGAGCAACAAGGACAAAACTCAACATGACTATAAGTGGAAACTGTTGTTGTATAACAAGTACAAAATTATCATCATTGAAAGCGGGGTACGGATGTCGCCTTAAATTAATACTGACATCGTCTAACATTTCAGTTCTGTTAGATATACCCATCTTCTTCATTACAGCAAAATTTACTGCATGCTGGACCGCCGTAAACCCTTCGTTGATATAACCTGAATAGAAACAATACCTTATCGGAGTTAATTTGTACTTCTCCTCGAATTTTACATCATGTTTACAGGGAATTTTTCATTACCGCTCCCACACTTTTAGATTTTCTCCCCCCTTCATAATACCAGTGAATAATTTTTTTAGATAAGCATACAGTTAGAAAGATACAATACATTTTATCTGATTGCTAGAAAAAATTTCATATCACATATATGTACATGTGACACACTATAACATCTTTCAAGTGTTCCTGTACTCATTTATTGACATATACAAAAGTTTTTATTATACAGGGAAGCACCATGTGGCATTCCCTTAGAGTATAAAATAATAAATTCACAAATGTTAAAAAAAGCAAAATGTACCTGGCATCCCATTACAATTGGTTTCAGGTTTGCGAGGGCCAACTTTCTGGAATAACGGAAATGTAAGACCGGTGTACCATCTAGTATCATCTTTGAAAACATTCAAATGAGATTTTCCATCATCAGAATTGCGAGGATAGGAGCTGAATCTTAATTTGTACTCAACTTTCTCCCTTGTATTACTGAATTGGAAATGATTAGTGAAAACTACGCCAGCAAGATAGTCGTTAGTATTGTTCATAGTTTTGTTGGCAAACATCAGGAATTCTACAAGTTCATCCTCATTTCTCAAGCCTGTAATCCCTGTATCAGCAAAAAATATTAAATAAATTGTAAGCACAATAAAAAGATGAAATTGGTTAATTACATCACACACTATTTTGAATAATTGCTGCTAATTTGATAACAAAACCTTCAACGATTGAAAATACAACAGATAAGATCTCTCCAATAGTAAGATTCCGAACTAATATATAATTAAATAAAAAACACTTTGAATACTTATGCATTCTTCATTAAAAACATTAATAAAATAAATGGAAAAGATAACATGAAGGTTGAGAATGTTAAGTACAAGGACAGGGCAATGACTGGTGGGTAACACATGGATGTTGCTATTGTGAAATCAGAGAAAACACCACAATATTACAGCAGACTACAATAAAAAAAATCTTCAGACACCAGTCAGAGAATTCTGCATCATCAGAGAGACAGTGTATAAGAGGTTAGGTTTAAGAACATGTTACCAGAAAAATATTAATCAAGATTGCAATCATTGATAATAGAGAAAGGCGTATTAGAGAATGCAGCATATTGTACACATGTTTTTATTGACAAAACATACCTTTAAGTTGAAGTTTTTTACTGACAATGTCCATTATCTCCCTTGTCTCTGTGTTATCTGGAGAGAAAGCCAGACGATGAGGAAGTTTGTTGGCTAGTTTATCCCACTTTTCACAATCAGGCCATTGAATATTTTCTTTCATCTCACCATGTACTCGTAATCGTATAAATATCAATATCAGTGCAAAAAATGTAGGCAATCCGATTTCAAAAACTGTTGTCAAAACTTTACGTTTTTGAATCAGGAAGTTTTTCCACAACAATAAACCAAAATGTCTCGCTGTTGGTCCCATCTTGACTTGTATTCCCTCTAATCACAGAAAATTTTAATTTATCACATAAAGCTTGTTTGGTGTAGACCTGTCAAACGAGGTATTCATCCAGACTAGAGTACAAAAAAATCACAAATCCCATCATGCACTGTCAGTCAGCTGAAAAGAGAAGAAAAAATACATACATTTAAAAAAATAGGCATCACGCCGGTTCATTGGACTCTTTTTCACCGTACCAACAGCCAAGGATGTTTAGTGACATTCTCAGCACTAACAGCAGAGGAAGAGCCCTGGCTTACACCTGGGTAGAACCACCAACCTTCCGTAAGCTAGTTGGACAGCTTCCTCACGCATGAAGTTTTATCCTGGGTAGGATTTGAACTTACAGCAGTGAGGGGTTAGTGATCACAAGCCAGCAACCATAATCATTGGACTCATAACAAACTGCACGCTCAATTCTGTACACAAATTCACGCTAAATGAATGAAGTAATACAGTTGTCAGCGACTTGAGTTTATCATCCTGATAGAGAATGATCTCAACACATATGGATTTGAATATTTTTAGTGTCTTTAGTTCAATAAAGTCTGTCACACTATGTTTCCTGTATACCACTAAAAATCATTGACAAATCTAGTAACACTTTTATTATCCCTTCATACCACATGAGTTTGTTCAAAATAGAACGAAAACAACTTTTGTACAAAGAAAACTTGACTATAATATTTTTTTATAACATCAAATGTTTGCTGCATTTATGTAGAAAAATTATATTCATAAAATACAACTTAAAAAAAACAGTAAAGATTTCTATCAACACATAAAAGGCATAAAAACATTATCTACTAGCAAGAGTACAAAAATTAGTTTAAGCCTAAAACAATGTGACATATCCTTGCAGGAAATGAAATACAATCTTATTCTTAGTCTGTATTTGAACAGTTTAACGTAGTCTCTATACCAAAACAAAGTTACTTGAAGACAACTTTATCTTTTTTTTATAGAACACAACAGTTAATTAAATCCTTAAATAAACACAATCAATCATGTACTGCTACACAGGTTTCTGATTAAACTGAGAATAATTAACAGCAAAAAATCATCTCTATGCTATACACCTGTATATGGTAGATAATTAAGTTACTATAGCATGACTTACATGATTAGCTACTTATAATAATTATCAAACTGTATGATTTTAACAAGTAGTCTACATGGTGTGTATACAGTGATACTATGAATTAAATAAACAAAAAATCTTGATATTAAATCATAGGATGGTTGAGCAGTTTTCTGTAACATGAAGTCAAAAGTGAGTAGACATCCCATGACTGACGGATTTTTTTACTTCCGACAAATAATCACATGATAATGAAAGTTAATAACTGTGACCAGCCAGAATACAGAAATGACTTTGATGACAAAACAATACTTTAATGAAGTTCATGGAATTCCCATAAGTTAGAACATTATTTTGCTGATACATGAATTTATGACTCAGCAAAGTATGTCTAATCACATGATTATTTCAACATTAAACTGAGATTTAAATAGAGTGTGAGGGAGTGTTGACTTGAATATAACCCCGCCTCTAAGCTGCTGATCTTACTGCATTTAATAATTTATCCAATTTTAGTTTTTCTGACCATTGTTTGCGAGCTATTTACCTAAATATCAGGTTGAGCCCTGCCACTGAAATGATCAGTTGTTGAGAATAATGTCATCAGCAACCATCAACATTACAATTGCAAGTTACGATTTGCAAGAAGTGAAAAAAGAAGCACTAACAAAAAATAAAATTATAATCATACTCATGTACCTTTCAAGAGAGAAATAAAATCCAGATGCCTGAATACTCAATCAACAAGTCTTTAAACAATGTAAGAATTAAAACTTCATTATGTTCACCCATACAAAGTTATAATGTAGCGGTTTTCAGATAACTACTAGACACGATATTGATAAAATTTTAGTTTGAATTACATAAAATACTCAACCACAATAAGGCCAGCCAAGGAAATGTTAAATTCAGCCTTTTTAAGGTTTACATATACACTGAACACTTATCATAATCTGAATTATAAATGAATACACATATTACAGTACTCTCATTTCTTGACAATGAGATGTTCTTGCCGGGAAAACCATCAGCTGAGTTACACATATATTAAGCGCATGAGAATAAAACAAATGGGGGTTTTCAGTTGACCTATTGAATGATAAATATTTCCTTTCACCACTCATGTCATCAAGATAAGAGACGTTTGCTTTTAAGTTCAATATGGTTTAACAATTGGTGCATCATAAGAGTATGATAATTATACATGAAATTGATCAATCAAGTTTTTAAGTACACGTCTATTCACTGACATGTATCTATTTATGATAATCATTGAATGATTACGCTAATAAGCAAAACAATATGTATCAGCAGTTTGTATAAAATTTAACGCATATTTAGATTCTCCCTTTGCGCTGCCTTATAAAGTATTGGTACACAAAAACATACTACATATTAGTATGTACAAAGAAGTATCAAATTACATTACGCTAATGTATAAAACCAGGACACTAAACAGAAAAAAACAGCTAATCTGTTTTATACTTTTGTGAAGTTAACTTACTTATTGGACAATATTTGAAGTTCAAATGATATAAACAATATAAAAAACCTGGTTTTATTGCATACCTTGTCAGATTCAAATTTTGGATTATTTAAACTTTAACATAGTAAAAAAGAAATGATTCAACAGAAAAAGATTTTTTACCATTTGGACCCTACTTCATTATGGTAAGCACAACATAAGACGTTCATTTTAAACATGAATAATTAAAATTAAAAATTCATAATACAAATAAATTCAGGAACAGAACTCGCAGTTTGGCATTTTCATCATCAAAATAAGTACAGTAAAATCCCGCTGTTAAGACTACCTTATGTTTTTAATCAAAGTGGTCTTAATAGCAGGGTGGTCTTATAAGTGGAACAAGGTATCTGAGCTTAAGTATTTTATCAGTCATATATGACCTATACGCATACTATACTTTTTGTGCGTTCATGCATTCAATATTACTCAAATTAACATTCCTTGTTTCACTGAATAGCAAATTTATAATAACCAAACTTCGGAAAGAAAAAACAAACATTTTTATTGCATGTTTCTGACTGAATAATCTGTTGTCTACAAGGAGAAATATGCAACAAACACTGGATCAACGCCTTCATTAATCTGATCAATTAACATCAACAATTATGACAATCAAAAGCAATCAAAAACACAGTTTTTCAAACTGTTTTCATAATGCGTAAACAGCCGACAATTAAGACTGTTATTGCAAATCGACACAGTACATGTCAATACGTGGCCGCAGTCCAGTGGTTAGTGTGCTGGACTTGTAACCCAGAGATCCAGGTTTGAATTGTGGCAGGTCATACCCTTCTATGAAAATTTGACAAAAATGTCGATTTTCCTCCATATGTGGAGAAGTTGCCGGCTCCTTGAGGAAGGGTAAGTTAGTACTGGTTAGTATACAGTCCAGGAAAACTGGTTAGGTGAATATAACTGAAAAATTGTTGAAAAACGGTGTTAAACCCCAGTGACAATTAGTCACATGAAAACAATTATTTAGTTAAAAATACCTCTATATTACCATGAATGTATTAATTACAATGTAATTAACATTAATGTATTCAAACCAGAAAAATGAATATATGTATAATTAAAAGAACAATCTTAAAATTATCAATACTAGCGACATTTTGTTATTCATGATCTCCATCACTGCTTAATGAAAACAATCTAGAGATCTCTGCACTGGTGACTCTGTTCAGACTGGCATAGAACCATTGACTACAATGTGGGGTGAAAACTGGTTGTCAAAATTACACATTCTTGTTAGCTCACTATACACTTGATTTGAAAATGGCACATAGGGGCTAGTCAGAGGTATCTTTTAGTCCCATTAATTGGGCAAGTGATAAAAGTAGCAGACTGGGTTTATTAATTAGCACAACTGTCATTGATAAAAATAAGTAAACATGTTTATATTCTTGCCATAACAATTTTCAACACATTTCTGTTATTTACCTACAACCTATTATTGGCACAAAACAAGTACAGTAAAATCCCTGACTCCCTGAAAACTGGAATTTCCTGAAAATTGGAAACTTTTCAAGCCCAATTTTTTCTCTTTTATAGTCAATTGTTCTCTGAAAGCGGAATTCTCCGCAAACTGGACTTTCAGATCAGTCCAGTTTTCAGAGGTTATACTGTACTTGAAGAACTGAAGATATTTACACATGTATGTGTCAAATGGCCCTTCCGAATTCATTTACGAAATCTGCCAACTGGAAAGCTAAGGAGGCATCGTGATCGAGAGGTAGAATATCCATTCTCTAATCAGAAGGTCCTGAGTTCGAATTCCAGCTTTGACAGGTTTCGTTCATTAACTTCACAATCCCATTTTTCGGACATAGTACTGGTGTAGTGTCCATGAAGCGGACTCGGGCGTGATTAATATAAGCAAAATTGCTTGTTTCGCAATCGAGCTAAAATAAATTAGTATAAACTAAACTAATAGTAAGACTAGGGCTAAATGGAACAATAATTGGCACAAACAACAATAAAGGTATTCTGAAATGTTCCTCTAGTTTTCAACGGTGTTGCGCATTCATTGCCTAAAGCTTTTTTGAATTTACTAGAATTTGAATACTGTTTACAAAATGGCCTTTGTTTTGATCGGTATTTTAGTGAAATGGAAACAAGGTGATTCATGTTCAATTTCATAAAACAAACTCAAAAACATACTTAATGCCATGCAAATTCTGGATTCTATTGAAAATGAAAAAGTCACAAAAATGTCATATCGTCGCCTTGCTCTAACAACGTCCTAAGTCCATATTTGTAAAAAATGAGTTAAACGTCCCCAGAAGTCCGTATGACCTTGCTCTATCTCCCAAATAAGTTATTATGGCTCTATCAGGTCTGATTGCCGAGTTAGCCAATCATACATTCTCCTATCTCCACACATCTCGTTATACTTGACCATATAGTTGCAGCACATCCGCAGGCAACCAATATAATTAAGTGGTCTGATTCATGTGTGGCCCAAAATTGAAGCAGGATGATGTGCTATGATCTTAAAACGTTTTTGTTAAAACACCCTGACCTAACTTTTACCCAAAAATTTTGTACGCCTGGGCATTCTTCTATCCAAGAAATTGACAATGTTCACTCCCATATAGAAAAACGACTAAAGGTTTCCGAGATATATAGTCCATTATCTTTAATGAGAATATTGAAACAGGTTCGATCTGAAAAAATGGTTGTTGTCCAACTGAGACAGGAACATATCTTAAACTATGAACAAGCTGCAAATCAGTTTACTTTTAAAGACATACCATTTTCCAACGTAAAAGCTGTAAGAGTAATAGGGAGCTTGCCTCTGCATGTTCAGTTCACAACTGATTTCACTTCAGACTATGTCTAAGTAAGCATTTTACGATCCGCAATGATGATTCTTCAGCTGGTAGTTCTAGGGCTTCTTGGTAAACAAGAGGCCAAGAAAAAAGATATTGCTTCAATGCTCAAGTTCATGCAACGGGATGATCAGTTGTTCATGAGAAAAAAGTATAACATTTAAATAGTGTTATACATGTATAATGTTGTAATGTTATTTAGCGTTCAGTTTTGACACATGTATATTGTTCTGTGTTTTCTAGATGTGAGTTGTGGAATATTGTGGCATGAAAGCAATTGTAGACCATTGGGAAATGAGTTGTGTATTAATGTGACCAGAAATATTGTGTTATACATGTAGATTGTTGTTTTGTTAGTTTGCGTTCACTTTTGATACATATATATTATCAGCTGTTCTGAGTTTTTCTGACGATTAAAAGTTTCGATATGAAGCCTTATTATGTAATATGTTTTTTTATTGGTGATTAGTTGTTGTTGTTGCTCAAAATTAAGTCATGTTATGTGAAAACATACCTTATGGTGGTCGTGTTTATGCTGACCATAGCATCACAGTAAATATAATTAATGTAATAATGTTATCTAGAAAAATTATATTATCATCTACAATCTGCTTTCATTATCTCATTAGAATGGAATCGAAAGAAACAAATTGATGTCCACTACAATACGTGTGTGGTTATTCCTTAACAAATCAATGCATACCAAAACACTTAAGTGTATGGTAATGGTATTAAACCATAATTGTGTTTGTTGACAGAATTCTAAAATAAATGTTACATTATTTTGTGCATGCCAGTCATATAAAAGCAATGCGAAGTAGTCAGGTTAACTAACTCTTTCTCCAGAAAATGCCCCAAAAGTTGCGAAGCATTATCCTATCTTCAATAACGCAATGTAGGAGCGAGATGCAACGATCAAAATAAGCACATTTTGCGCTATCTCTGGATATATTTCAATAAAATTATAAATATATGCGTAAATAACCATTACTGACCTTCGTGCAAAGTTTCGGGACTCTACTTATTAACACAAAAAAGATATCGCCATTTGAAACTTTGAAGTCGATTTCCCAAACATTGAAAATTTGGTAGGTACAACTTTGTTAGAGCGAAGCGACGATTTAAAAATAAATTTACATACGCACCAAATAATGACAAAACATTGTGATCAGCTGACCGATGACCCGTATGCACCGGATGTAAATAAACGAAAACGGCAAAGTGTATTCCCCGGCCCTAGCGCCAAGGAAATAAGAAAAATAATTGATTTTACGGCCCTTGGGTTTTATTTTTTATTTCTCAACCGATTTTTATAAAATATATATCACATTAAAGCTAAAGCTCTCAGTTTTCAGAAAAAGTAAAAATATTTAATATATCTTGCATAAAAATATATTTTTGATCCATGTGACATAAAAATTTCGATAAAAATTGTCGCTTAATTTTTGGTTCGAATTCCACAGCCCTAAGTTTTTTTTTTATTATGCAACTTATTTTTATTTTTGTTTCTTACTATCGAAATATAATCCATGTACCGTGCAAGAGCAGGTGCTCCACTTTAAAAATGAAATTCATGTATCCAACGAGGAATGCACTCTGCTATGCTATATTGCATGTATATGACAAGCATAATTTCACTACTATAAAATCAAAGCACTGAAAGTACTGATGGAAAGCGATTTTAGTATTATGTATAAATGCTGGGGATGGCAATATCGTTAATTCTTTGTCTTGTTGTTGTTGTTGTTGCTGTTGTTGTTGTCTGAATCGTGTCTGTTGTGTAACCGCCTAGCACATATGAACGTATAAACAAGAGGGCCATAATGGCCCTTTTTCACCCATCTAAGTTAATACTAGTATTGCATCTCCTAAGGTTTTCCTGTGATTTGACCTGATGACCTGGTTGTTGATTCGAGTTCAAACTTGTTTAAGATATCATTAATACAAACATTATGACAAGGTCTGGGGAAAATCCAATCAAAACTGTGACCTCTAGTAACAAGGTGTTCCACAGATTTGACCTGGTCACCTAGTTTTTGTCTTGAGATGACCCATGTTCGAACCGATCAAAGATATCATTAAGAAAAACATTTTCACTAGGTTTGGAGAAGATCCAATCAAAACTTTTACCTCTAGTGTGTTAACAAAGTTTTCCAGAGATTTGACCTGATGACCTAGTTTTTTACCCATGTTCGGACTTGTCCAAGATATCATTAAGACAAACATTCTGACAAGGTTTTTGCCAGAGAAGATCTGAACCAACACGAGACCCTTAGAGTGTGAACAAGGTTTTCCAAAGTTTTGACCCAGTGGCCTAGTTTTTTTACCCGAGATGACCATGTTCAAATTTGTCCAAGATATCAATACGAAAAACATTCTGAAATTTCATGAAAATCCAATTAAATCTTTGACCCCTAGAGTGTTAACAAGTTTTTCAGACGATTTAACCTAATGGCCTAATTTTTTTACCCTAAATGTCCCATGTTTGAACTTGTCCAAGTTACTGCCAGTGATTTGTTCAATGAATACAATAATGCTATATACTGCGATCCAACAATATTGCACCAAGAAAGCGTTTAAGAACACCGCCACAAGGTTATTAAATTTCCACACTGTAAATTCGTTCATCGATGCGTATTACTTCATTTGTTTCATTTTAACATAACAATTCAAGTATGAAGTGTTCATGGTCTATTTTAGATATATAGCGAAGAAAATAAAAGGTATTAAAATTGTGAATTACTTATGTGCCAAAATAATCGTGTTAGTGGTCATGGTTCTTTATCAATGACAATGTATTATGATATACGAATAATAAATACCTAGTATTGCCATTCAGGTGTCCGGTTATAAACCAGTAAGTTTTACATACGTTCGTGTTTCGACTTTTAATTACTTTGTTGGATTTAGGGACTTACTGCGAGTTTTTTTTTACAAAAAATCATTGTGTGAACGTTGATTTTTCAGGAATTTTACGTACGTCTAATATTTCATATGTTTAGTTTGTACATATATAAACACAATAAATGTAGTTCCTTCTGACTACAGAAAATCAGTCTTTTTGTATACAAAGTAGCTGATTACATGAACATTAGGCGTGGTCTTGACAGATATATAAATGAACAGCAACGAATATCCAAAAACTGAGCTTCATTTTCGTAAGGAATGTCACTACATAAGAAGACGGTTTATGATTTACAGACGACATATATTTCGTCTGTACAGGCGATGCATCTGCGGTACTCACGCGGACATGTCATTATTACAATATGATCAATCGAGATGTAACCCCGAAACTGAACCCGGGTGTGAAACACATTACGATCAAAGATGTTTTTTCACACAAGACGAACGACTCGATGGCACTTTTATTCTTCATCGCATGTGTCGGTGTTTGTTCAAGGATGGAAATTGATAAATTTATTGTTATACATATAATATCATTTTCGAGACAGACAGGGGCTCATCGAACTAACATCATAGTCCTTAATTGTGAAAACTGGAAATTTCTTCATATTTATGTAACAGCGTCCTCATTTTTTTGAGTAGTAAAGTATACGCCAACATTGATTTCTATATGCTAGCTGTATTACAACCGTAAGTCGGAACACGGATCAGTCGTATACGTCAAGAAATCGGATCTCTACTTTGACATCGTGTTGTAACACTTTTAATAACGATGAAGTCCGTAGGAGAATACAAACATCCTTATTTTGATACTTTAACATTGTTTAAATAGTTTAAATATAATAATTAAACTATGAAATCAATTTTATGTTCTGTTGTTACCCAAAACAACAAAATAGACACAGTGTTGTGATAGTGCCAGGGCTCATTTTCTGTACAATGATATACATATCGGCAACAGTATATCTATGCATCAGATTTCCCTAAGTTAAAAAATCCCCAGTGTAACAAAATCAAATCAGAAGTCGGCTTAGGGAGACAGGTCAACATTTTTTCTTCAATGTCCCGGACTTAGGTCAAGAGGATTATTTAGACCACTCCAACGTCTGTGCTTTGATTTACGGTGAGTTAAAACGTACATGTATGCTTAAGACAAAGTGCGTATTAAACGAGTACAAATGTAATGAGATGTACTTAGAACTCCAGGGAAGTTTCACGCACCTTGTAATATATGGCTGGCATTGATGTCTGTTGGTATTTAATTTCGATGCCCTATGATCGACTATTTGTGACATTACATCAGAATAACGTAAGATATCCCACACGGAGGGTTCTAGGAGGAGGCAGTGTCGTCTCATATAATTAGTTAGTTGGTAACATGGCAGGATTGGAACACGTAGCATATTATGTGTGTTTGGTAACACGGGAAGTCTGATGGTTCACTCATTTCTTCATCATGGTGCATTATTTGTATAATAACTTAATAGAGTTATCTCCCGTTGTACGCGCACTGGAGAAATGTCCGTCATATTGATGTACATGATATAATATAATCATCACCGCAGTGTTAGATCACTGATCATCACGTATATATCACACACATATCCGAACAGATATGTGAACTGTGGTACAATGTATTGTATTCTTGGTTATTTAGTATCAGTTCATTCTGATAGTGAAAAGCGTTTTAAAATCTGAAATAGTTTCTACATAGTAGGCTAGATGGGGCATGTCAATACATGTATGTCCGTTCTCGTTTGAACATATTTATGTAGCTCGAATAATAGGTTTTTAGTGAACCAACCAAACAAACCATCATCTAACATTAGTGGGTATTGGACATGATTCATGTATATTGCATCATGACCTAAAATTTTAATAATTGTAATGTCTACTGATACTTGTGTTTAACATTGGTCATTTAATTGCTTGACGTTAGATAATATTAAAAATAAATTAATCATTTGTGTCTATTACAAATCTGAATTCCATAAGACCCAACCCTTGCTGTTGAAAAAACAATTAACATAGGACATTGAACTATATCACATAACATATGGATCTTCTGTCAGCTCACACGTACATGCTCCAAATTAATCCATTATAGTTTTTTTCTAGCCAAGCTGTTCTTAATATAATATTTTATGTAGGTTCTATTGTTGCGCCATGTTGTTGTTTTAATGTTATGTTACATGCGTCATGTTGGTGTTTTGAATTATAGCATAGTCTTCTCATTGAATTTGTCTCATAAATCAAACCGTTAGTCGAGTATTGTTGTAGTTTGTGTTACATAATTGGGATCTCTCATTATTTACAGTGCAACCTCTCTTGAGCGGCCCTCTCCTGAGCAAACCCTCCCTTCAACAACAGCATGATTTTTCCCACTGTACGATTAACTATTAATTTAACTTCTCTTGCGCCACAACCTCTCAACAACAACATAATTTTGCTTCTCGCAAAGGGTGTTGCTTTGGAGAGGTTGCACTGCACTGATATTCATACTTGTGAAAAAAAGGTTTCTGCTAATTCACCAGAGAGACTTTTCTTACTTACGACATCATTTCTTAGATGACAAACTTCGAACCTATTTTTAGAGACATACCGTGCTTTCGTCGTTAAGTCTTCGAAGTACATGTAATTTGTCTTTCCTTTCAATGTCTAAAACATTTACGCTGATTTCGGCTTGAAAACTCTCCTAAATGGTGTATATGAGATATATCATCTATATTAGACTCGCGGCTATAATAAAACCACCCGCGTAAAGGGGATAAGTTCAGCTGTGTTTTGTTTGTAACTTTGTTTTTAATGAGTCCCAAATAAGTTCAAACAGACCGGGCCAGTCGTTTAGATTGTGTCAGGGTAGGTCGTCTGAAGCACTTCGTCATGTGCACCCCAGGGTGCATTCAAGGTGGACGCTTTGAGGGTTTAGTCTGAACATTACTCAGGTTATTCATACATTTCCTCTAATTTGCCCATGATGGCGAGGATGGTTCTGTTTCAACGATGTAACTCTAATTAGGCGAAATTTAACCATTCTCGATAAGATAGATGGTAAATAAAGACACTTCGGCTCTATCATCTCATACAAATGTAGTAGTAAGACAACCGCTCGCTGTACAATTATCACCTATCCTTCAACACTACAGTGTTCTGTTATAGAAAAATCTTTCCAGGGGAGTGTACATCCTTGGTTTTGTGCAAATAATTTACAAACGTTGACTTTTGTCAACATATGACTGAAATGCCAATTGTGTAAAAATAGACAGTAGGTGAGAATTAAAGTCAGATTTTTTAAAATATTTCCATGTATCAATCATCCTGTATTTGGGATAATGGATCTTTTTTAGCTAGTGCGTAATTATAAATGATAAGAATGGACACAGCTCGATGTAAGAGGAAACTGAAGGATGAATGAAAAAGTCACTAATAAAATAATTAATATGACTAAAGTGATACTAAGTTAGACCAATTAAGGCACTCGCGCCACATCCGCACGGAATGATCATGATCATGGTAAATCATAATACGGAATTATGACGTAGGAAATGATCATGATAAATCATTGTAGGTAATTATCATGGTAAATCATTTTAGGGAATTATCATGGTAAATCATTGTAGGAAATGATCGTGGTATATCATTGCACGAAATTATCATGGTGAATCATTGTAGGGAATTATCATGGTAAATCATTGTACGAAATGATCATGGTAAACCATTGTAGGAAATGATCATGGTAAATTATTGTATGAAATAATGATTGTAAATCATTATAATACATAAAATTGCAATTTCAAATGAGTAATTAACCTTCGTTTATGTTTCCATAAATGTAGCATTATATTGTACTTAAAATTCATATCTCCTTTATACATAAAAACACGATTTGTTTGTCACGTCAGGCTGAAATGCAGTAATAATCATCTTGCGGTGTTTAGTCTCAAGTTTTAGAATTCATTATCATCAAGTGAACGTTGAGAATCGGTCAGCGAACTCTGCTTACTTCAAGGACAAGGTACATGAACTATACAGAACTTTGCCTTCGATCAATTTAACGTTATCAGGAGCAACATCTGTAATTAAGTCATTTTCTCGCATTCTGTTAAAGTAAATTTCTATGAACTCGACCCTGACTGATCCGATTAGCCATGTTGACTTTTCTAAGAGTTTACAGCTCAACATGAATAACACTAATCGTATTATGATATTTGACAAGGTATGTTTTGTTCGCCGAAATGCACACAGTAAATGCACTTTGCTCCCATTTGCCCTATAGCAATAACCAAAATGAGGCCGCCTGATTAGGGTTGGTTCGGACCTTTCCCTGTCCTTTTACTGTGACACTGATATTCGGATTTGTTCGGAACATTCCCTGTCATGCTGCTGGTGACACTGATATTCGAATTGGTTCGGAACCTTCCCTGTCCTGTTACTGGTGACACTGCTATTCGGATTTGTTCGGAACATTCCCTGTCATGCTGCTGGTGACACTGATATTCGAATTGGTTCGGAACTTTCCCTGTCCTGTTGCTGGTGACACTGATATTCGAATTGGTTCGGAACATTCCCTCTCTAGCTGCAGGTGACACTGATATTATTATGTTAGTTTCATGTGCTGTGCTATAGATATTAAGGAAACGTGCTTATTCGCACACAAACTTGTACTGAAGGATAAAAAAGGAAAAATTAAACAATATATGTTGCTAATTGTGATCATTTGTGTCTAAATTGATATAAAAGTTATGAAAGGGGCACTTAAAATGTCGCCAATTAGTTTCCTCGCGAAATCTCGTTAGAAGGAATGCCGATACTTGAACAAAATTTACAAAAACAAGCAGAGCAACAAACCTGTGACATTTTATAAAGTAAGAAGGCATTTTCTTCGTGTTGACAGGTGCCTAGTGTTATCGACAGTCAGAGGTAACCATAAGTTTCCATATGAAGGATCACAAACAAAGTGACCTACACATGTTTGAACAATCTGCAAGATTCGCTTTTGACAGTTTTGATGCACAGATTAACATTGTAATAGGTTCCATGAGAACTCTAGGTGTACGTGAAGTAATTAAAAGCATTTATTGCTTACAAAGAATCTGGATATACTTTGTAAGGACAATTTAAACACACTTTGGTGAATCTAGATGCTCAAGAGAAATGTTATTTTTTCGTATATTTGGACATAGCGTTGCATAAAATGAATTATGGTTGGTTGTTTAAATGAAGTAAAGTCAAATGTGAGCGGCATTTTGATGATATTTGATATAGTATTATTCACAGAGGCTTCAAATTGATCGATTTTCTAGCTCGAACTCAGTCAGTGGTTTAATTACACATGAAAGTAAAACCAGCTTTCACAAGATAAACATGTATTGCTGTCATCGTTTCAAGTCACACTTCTCTACCAAATATAAGGATTTTAACGTAAAAACACGAGAAATAACAACAATGGCGACCATTTATAAACAATAATACTTTTATTACAAACTTAGAAATATTTCATAGTATAAACAAAAAACGATCGACTTGCGAATCATAACATTATACAATAATAACTTCTTGTGAAATATTTTGTAGGAAAACACTCCTTGAACCTTTATACCAGTATATTGCATTGACGTCAATAAGGTGATAACAAGTGTTAAATATCGGGGAATTATCTTCGTGAAAAAAGTGACAATTGTTGGGAAGAATGGTACGCGAACAGATCAATATAACAACTAACTATATAACATAACAACAAGTAATAAGGACTGTGTAAAATAGAAAGGATGCTTTTAATGTGCAAGCACATGTTCCATATCGATTTCCACTAGTCAAGTATAAAAAAAATCATACCAAAAGACTGAAATGGGTGAAAAACGTATAAAAGTGAGCCGAAATAAACCTTCACCGACGAATGATGTAATGTTAGCTATGAGTTTGATGTGAAACTAAAGAAGGGGTCACATGTCCCTATAACGAGTGAGACCCCTTTTTGAATAATGTTCTAAAAATAAAACAAGTAACGTAACAGTAAATCATAGCTTTTTAAAATTGTTTCCAAATTGTTTGACAAAGTTTAACAATACTGACTGAGTAATGCGTAGACAAAAAGCGGACAAAGGCGTATATGTAATCATCCTACGTAATTGAATAATGCTAAGTTTTAGTTAGTCCTGTTCATAAACCAATCAAATGTTTAAAGTAAATACATGTCTATATAAACTATTTATCTTGATATATCTTTACCTAAGTATATACGCTAAATGCTAAAGTGAATTAAAATTATTAATATGAGCTTTACAACCTTTATACAAATTATACATGCGACCATAAAAAGGACTTTCAATGTATAGATATCATTCTAAAAGGCAAGGTCTATCCATAAAATGTCATATGGTTAAGTCTAGGTTCAGTTTCAATAAATACGTATTCAACAACATTATTCCCCACCGATTGAATGCATGCAAGCTGTCGACTATTTAAGATCAATATATCCAATTATTCCAAAACATAAAACGTAGGCGATAAAAGATGCTGACAAAGGAGATTTAAGCTCGTAGGTAAACTCACACGAGAATCTCCAAGCTGTTACATCCTGAACATGCGACACCTTAAGTTCTGAAATCCTTAGCGAGAAATACAATATATCAGATGAAAAACGGAAAGATGTGTTGCCATGGCGACGGGGGATTGTCACAGGGCGGAAACTGCTTTCTAGAACTTCCATAATTTACCATTATTATTTTATCCGACTTTCTCTGGCTTGGAATAATTACAGCCAGATATTGTAAGACATGATGAAAAAAAAGACCGAGCTTTCTTGGACAAAATCTTGATGAATACAGAGCGTACGCGGAGTTCTTTATCACATTTTGTGGTAGTTTACGACATAAAAGTTATTCTTATGATAATATGAATGGTTTAGCACATTCATAGAAACTGTCAGTTAAAGTAATACATTTTGTATGAGACAAAATACTTTTTTTACGAATTACGATGTCTGAATTTCGAGAAAATATTAATGATGTCAACAATATTAGAAGGACAGAACAATTTACTCAAAATGCTGACTTTCAGCCAAAATTCTGGAATGGATATATGTATGCAATATACAGTAATGGCAAAATACGTTCAAAATATATGTCAATTTCATCAATAGTCGCATGACAATGAAAATATGAATGTTTTTCGCAAATATTTTGCGTAAGCATCGTTTTCGATCTGTACGGATAGATTAATACATCTGATAGACGGATCTGTGATGTCACGTGTTTAATAGACTCGGAGATTTTAATATATAGCTAAACAGTTCAACAATTGGCAGATTTTGTCAAATAACTGTAGATGAAATTGACATCGACTATTCTGCTGCGCTGGATTTCACGAAATGCCCTATATGAATGTTTTGGATAAGGAAAAGCACGACAGCTTTTAGATAGTCGACCACTGAAACACACCTTTATAAAAACATCAACACTTCTATTATTACAACGAAGTAAATACCAAATTTACTTAATGTTATCGATAAAATGCATGACAATATTTTTTTCCCAAAATGTAACCATACGAATTTTGTTAAAATGTGTAAATGTCAACAAATGACGAATCATATCTGTTTGGTTCAGATAAAAATATCACGTTTGATAAACCAAAATTAATTAGCAAAAATATTTATATAAATCTATGATATATTTTTGTAATCATTTTGTTGGTAAATTATTCAAATGAAACACTTGTTTTGGTTTGAATCAAACGAACATAGAAAACAACAAATGTAAAAAAAAATTACTTTACAAACGTGACATGGAAACGTTTTAATCAGCGTTATGTTTGTTTACCTTAATGATCATGTGACTTAACCATAAACACGTGATTCTAACCAACACGATTACATTAATCTTACCAGCATAATCACACGACTTCAACCAACAATAACAATTATAACAAATAAGAAAATAAATTATTGTATGTACATACACTCTCTTCTACATTACAATGATTTTGTACAAATATATATTTATATTATATGCATATATATATATAATTAAAATATGTATAAATATAGCCGTCACCAATGAATGCAAAAAACTAGAGTAAAAATCTACTACATTGAATACATATGATACATTAACATTTTCTGAATGAATGATAAAAAGTTATACAGATTAATGTAGTAAATGTTTAAATACATGTGTACATTTAAAATACATCCGTCTCACGTATTATTAATATGAAATAAAAACTATAAAAATGAGTGATGGTAGAAAATAAACCATGTTATGCTCCGAAAATCTAATAATTATGTTAATGTGTGTTTATGTCACTGTATAGCAATGGAAAATGAATATCACGCTTAACTCGAGTCTTGCGTGCAAGAACACGATTTTACTGAAAGTAAAATCATTGATTACTTCTGGATCTCTTAGAACTATAAAATTTATTTTCAGAACAGAAGTCGTAAGAAAAAAACAAGTTCAGATTAAATTAGTACACAAAGACCTGTAGTTATGAAGAGCAGAAGCAGACAAAGGTAAGGTCGTCGTTTAAAATTCAATTGAACAGAAAGAGTATCTCCGAGATATGAACAAAAGGAATATCTCCGAGACTTGTGTACGCTAGACACTCGACTCACGTCTTACAGGACACGTATGCTTCCAACGCGATTATGACATATCGGTCAAAGTCTATTATCGTCTTAAAGCTTGGAAACTCCGACGCCTCTAATTATTTCGTTTTAATGAGAAACTTGTCGCCTCTATCCTTCCGGCAACCCTTCAGCAACGGTATTCAGAATTAGAAATATTGATTTGATGCTTCTCGCATATAGTAGCTGTATTTAGCGGTTTTCACAGAACCTGTATTAACTTGACGCTGCTGAGATGTCAAATTCATTAAACAGTCAAAATGTCGTCCGTATAGCGTCAAATTAGTTGGCTCACCTAACACTCGTGGCGTCCAATTCTTTGAACATTGCATAAAATATATTATACATTGTTATAACGCGCTCAAGAAATTATTAAATACAGTTCATCTCACAGGATTCTCTCATATTAAATAATTGCTAATATTAGACTAAATCACACATTGACTTACAGTCGTGTCGTCAGGGCTTAGTCTACACAACGTTCGTGGAAAATAAATCGCGTAAAAATTATTGCATGCAGAAACACTTTGTAATTTCTCCAATATTCTACAGGTACTGCTTATCAGGGTTAATCATTGAATTAATTAGCTGAATAACCCTTTGTCATGTTTGTATGACGCCAAAGAATGAGCATAACAACACATTAACGCGGTTGTCAACGAAATGAGAACTCTGAACACCCGGCATTCAGAATCACATGTATCGCACAGTCACATTCAGAATAACATGTCTAGTAATTGTAACACACAGTCACATATCATATCTAAACTACACAAGCTAATATAGATTGCAATCTAATGAAATCTTAATATTTGAATCTAGTACATTGTTTGAGTATCAGACACAAATGATGACATCAGCCAGCTATAGAAAAATTGTGGTTGTACAAAAATGTTTAAGTAACAATGGAATGCAAATTTTCTGTCTGTGTGCCAAAACTATCAAAAAATGAAATTATAAATTAAAAATGTAATAAAGCATGCGTAACTTCTAAGAAAACAATACATAGAGCACGAGAAACCCAGCCTGAAATAAGTATGACGGTATGACATATAAGGTAATCCCGCTTTTAAAGAATAACACAATGAGAGAATAAAAACATAAACACACACAAAAAAACAGAGAAAGTCTACAAAAACTAAAATCTAATATTAAATAAATAAAAATAAGAAGTATAAATATACATGTTGTTTTCCGATATACAGACCTAACAACTCCTAGGATAAAACACGTTCAAGTAACAAAATAATGTGGACGCAAGTTATCTTGGAAAAATACGCAAATAACCATTCTATGTTTTCATTTTTTCAAGTTAGGATACAAATATAATATTTATGATAATATACTGTTTAATTTAAAGAGATCTGACTGACCATACATCACATTTGTGTACAAGAATTAACTGGCAAGAAGAAGATGATGATACTGGCTCGTAGAGGAACAGGGTCCATTGTTGGAGAGGCCAAGTCCATCAAATAGAGCTTTCTGGTTCTCGGGAGATATCTGAAGTGAGTTTACTGGCGACTGTTGACTGTTCATGCTTGTCGGGGATTGTGCCAAGTTTCCAGATGACTGACTCGGTGATTGTTGGCCTCCAAGCCCAGGCAACAGTTGAGACTGATTTGATGAAAGCAATGACTGAGCTGAACCAGGAGATAGTTGTGACTGACTGGGTGACTGGAGTGGTGACGGTCCAGAGAACATTTCATGCAGAGATCCAGACGTGATGGGACTAGATGCATTTAGAAATGTATGCTCTGACGGAATACCAAGACGACTTTGTTGCTTCTGCTGATAATGTTGCTGCTGCTGAATCTGGAAGTTCAGTTGTTGCTGTTGTTGTTGCTGCAGTAGTTGTTGCTGTTGTTGAAACTGCTGTTGTATCTGTTGCTGATGCTGATTATGAAGAAAGCGTTGTTGTTGATCAATCAAGAATTCAACTCTTGGATCTCGTGGTGACAAAGATCGGGAACGAGGCGGGGTTGTCAATCCAGGATACTGCAAATTGTTTGGTATGGCTTTCTGGCGGAAAAAGTTTCCGAATTCTGTTGGAGACAATCGGGTTGGACGCTTTGCATTAGATTTCAGCTTTGTTGAACCAAATTTGGTCTGGGCAAAAGTGGCTGTCGTGAACATAGGTACACCTTGGCGTTTTGGCGTGTAAGGAACCGGTGGTGAAGTGGTTCTGTTTAGTGATGGGAAAGGTGCTCCCCCAGACGGCGATGTAGATTGACTTCCACCCCAGGAACATGGGAACACAGGTGAAATATCAGAAGGTGATAACCCACCAGACCGTGGAGACAGGTTTAATGTTCCAAGAGAAGCTGAAAGTCTATCAATAGGTTCAAACGCTTCAGCATCTGGATTGAATGCCTGAGCGTCTGGATTGAAGCCGCGATTGGTGGCCTGCACTTCACGGTCTTCATTCTCATTATTTTCCTCTGCAGACTTGTCACTGTATAGAATCTTAATTTGACCTTTCTCGCCAATTCTATATGATACCTCATTCGGATCAATCCAAAGAGTGAGTTCGTTAGGTAAATATTCCTGCATTTCTTCCAAGTTAAGTCCAACACTAGCTGCAGCTTGAATTATTACCGGATCAATCTTCTCACCATTAACTCTAACACACCTGAATCCTGAACCTTTCATTGGGTGCTCCGGATACCAGTGACCCTCAAACTTCTTTTTCAGTCCTTTTTCGAGTTCTGTCCCAAATAAATCCACGCGTCTCCTAGGTAGTTTATTATACAGGTACGAAATCACGAAATTCAAAGCCACGTTCACTTCAACATGCATTTTGTAGCAGTATTTTATTCCCTCCTTTTAGAAAATTTTACAAAAAAATACGTGCGCAAACTTTTTCGGATTTGTTTATATAAACAAGTCAATCCTCAAAAGTATTTCTCCTGACTTCAATGTCAAATGATCCACTTATCTTTATACACAATAATTTCTCTCAATATATTCCGTACAGCGTTATCTCGCCTACGTCTAGTGAGCTATTATTCCTTTACCCTATGTAATGCACGTTCGGCTGGTTGTTTTCCACTACATATCAGAAGAGAATCGATCGACAGTCTGTCAGATACTTCTGTGATTACGCCCCTCCCTCTGTCTCTGATTTATTGCTATATTTAGTTCTTATGACGTATGATATCGTCCTTGTCAGCTAACAACTGTCCTTCTGAAGAAAACAAGAAAATTGATTTTAGTAACTCTAGAAATGACATTTAACTGAGCGAGACAATAATTACCCATCACCACGATTTAAATATTTCTGATGGAACTTGCGAAATGTCATAGACATATTCAGACACAAATCCACATTAACGATGTATAATTACTTGACAGAGGGGAATCAAATGTAATATTCGTGCATATATTGTTGATTTAGCCATCAGTGTCATTTTGTTAATGATGCCATATCAGTGACACAATTAAGAATTGAATGCTGTGAGAGTCAAACTGGATCCTGTCAACTTTTATCGGCTGCTCATGCTTTTGCGCATTAGGTGGCGAGTCCTATCCCTTTACATAGAAAATAGAAGGAGTCGTAATCAGATTCGGTAAGTGGAATTTGGAGAGTGTAAATAATTATCCAAACGTGAAATCGTGCTTTTGTATCATGTTCTGAATCCTGTTTGTTTTATTCATTATCTATATCATCCTCGCCCATGTTGAAAAACAGCACGAAAAGTTGTTGACAACAGCAAATTGTTGTAATGATGTACAAATATGGTAATTATTTATGATACGTAGCTCAAAGCATAATAACATCAAGATTATGAAATATGACCCAATGTATATAGTATAAAATGCGTATTTATCTAATACTGTCCTACAAGCTTGTAATTAATTAATTAACTTGGTACTATATATTATAATACAAATATACATGATATAACGATACATATTCATACAGCATATAACGTCACACGGAATGGTTCAGGGCATACTCAGCTGCCATGCAAGGCAAAAAGATCGATTTTGTTTACTACAGCTGTCGCTCATGTATGCTATAAATCGTTGAGTTTAATTTGAAAACCTCGGAATATCATATTGTAACACATGCGAGGTATTGACATTTCCTAGGAATGCGACCTTTATTCATCTGTCTTCATTTCTACAACCTTTTGAAACATTGATAGATACCATATCTTACTTATATTTTACCATAATATATTCGTTCAGGTATACCCCCACAAACACTCCAGTGTTCTTTTTTCATTCGTTTTTTTTTAACTCCCATCCTTTGAAAAAAATGTCAGATATAATTCCCCTACCACTATATAAGTTCTCTATAGAGGAATCCGTAAATAACTTTTTCATAAAAGGAATCCAATTACAGTTTCCTTTTAATAATGAGATCCATCGAAAACAACACAAACAGAAACAACAGAATCTATCCAGCCAGAAAAAAAACATTATTATAGTACACGAATTGACAAAATGAGATCAGTTCAAATAATTATAAGGAAGTCCAACATTAAATTAATCCCAGTATAACAATCCCTCATTCAGTATATTAAATGCATCACTACATACAGAAAATAAGATTTACGTCTAGTTCGTATAGAGTACTACATCAAAGAATTAATGTTATACAGCTTAAAGAAACCAAATCTGACCATTGGGCAGCCAATGAACTATCGTCTATCCTTCCTTAAAACATCGTGTTTTTGTGACTGTCCTTTTTCTATATCAGGAGCAGAATATTTATCTGTGTCTATTTATCTAAACTCAATTACAACGCTTCAGTTATCTTATTATCGAATCTTTCTTACATAAAAGCTATAAGCTATATGTACACTGTCAACAAAGTGTTTAGCTATCAGTAAAATGTCTCCGGGGGAAATACAACAGGAAAGTTCAATTCAAGATGAACACGAAATCTGTTATCTCTGTAAGAAGAACGGCTTTATATAGAACAAATAGACATCTCTCAAAAAGCAACGAATTATAGTTTAAAATTGATTTGTGAGAAAGTTTGCGTTTTGTGGAGTCTTTCAAAAATTTAATTAACTTCTTTTTTCTAAAATTGACATTTAAAACTTCGGCTGTGATTGAAGTACAAGACTTTGGTAAAATGTCTTATTTGTGGCATTATGTGACACGACCATTAATCTTAGTCTGAAATGTGCAATTAATCTCATGAGAAGTTAGAAACATTTGGGGGTTCTTTACAGAAAATGTTGCATTTAGCTGAATAGTAGAAATAATCTTTCAAAAATAGAATTATTTGTTGACATTTACAAGAAATCTGAAGCATACAGATACAGACACAATTAATGCAGCTGTACCACAATGCAATGATATACCAGTCTTATATCGCATAATGAGGTGTATACTTTCATTGATAACAGACTTGAATGCACATGATTAGATAAAAGATACAATTGTAAAATAGAGAAACGGACGTCTTTGATGAATAGTTTATGTTAATTACTTGTGTAACGAATCAACTGGTACAAAATAAGTCAGTTTGAACTATTATGACATGTTCAGTGTACATTAAGATAACTTGCAAACAGTTGTATCTACAAACTGGGTTTGACTTCGTGTCGTATTTTTATCACTTGATATGGTTTACAGATAAATTTCAATTTGTCACATGACTTCATTAAATAATACTAATGAAGATGTCCCCCGTATAACGGGCATCATGAACATAAAAAACAAGTTGTTAAGTTTTTAATGGCATAATTATGCTACTACTCAAGCTCTCGGCTAAAACCCTGGCAACACGTATCTGAAAATCAGTGACAATGACGTACACAACCTCCCACGATATTCTCGAGCCATCAGGATGCTATTCATTCTGATTGCATAAATTGCTTCCCCGTGACGGTGATACTTTGTTTGGCCGAAACTTCTGTAAACTCAAATATACTCGTACAAAGCATATTATACAGTCTGTAAAATAAATGGAAGATGTTCGATCTTAAAAGAGACAGCATTGGATGCTATTGTAAAAGAATGAGTCTGGTTCAACTGACAGTCTATAATTCATTTGTTCGAATGTACTTATTTCCAAACCAACATACATCAAGCTGTTTTATCTTCTTTGTTGGAAGATTTCGAAAACTTTTTTTTTCAAAATATCGAATAAAGTATGTCACACGATATTCAAAACTTCATGGCTGCCATTAATCACGATACCCGGAAATAATTATGGTGTTGATTTGAAAACGCTTTGCCGGGCAAATGGGAAGGGTTAATGTAATGGCTGTATTCCGAAATGCTTCGTTAATCGAGAATTCAATAAACTAACAACTATTATCAATATTAGTCAGGATGATAGTAAAAGAGGCACCTGTTGATACAATACAAGATGACCTGGTGATATTAATTTGATATTCGAGTTCACGAACGGCTAGCTGATATCATATTGATGTCAGTACTCAAATTCTCGTGATTAACATAGTCATATGCACATTGTATCTCCGGTACAAACATGAACATATTGTCTATCTGTGTGCAGTTTTATCTGTAAGAATTGTTAAATTATATTGATACTACACGATAGCAAACACGGCGTTTGTTTGGTATAATGCCAAAGTTTCCGTTGTCTTAGCATTAAAACTGCATTACATTTTTGACTTTTGGTTAAATGGTTCTGTTGCATGTTTGCGATGCTCTTTTATTGATCGTAACGCAAGAAATAGATTTGTTTGATGTATACGTGATCTATAAAACTCATTGTTTTTGTATATTGAGTAAATTCGTATTCGATTAGACAGGATCTTTGATTTAGAGATCCATGTTCCAACTTAAACCTTATTTTAAAAAAATGTGTGTTGTCGTAGTTACTTCAAAATATATGTTGAAAGTAAAATAGAATAAAAAAGTGAAATAAAATTAAAATGCGAATATACATGCGCATAGCAATTATTCAGATAACGGAAACCATGACGACTATTTTAGAAAACAACAATTAAGTGAACAGCACATTAACGACATGTTCCCATTTGAATGATGAGGCTGGAATGATATCAACCAACTTTGCTAAAAGTCAATTCTCTTATAACACTATGATTCCGAAGTATGTCACAGAACATACCTCCCACGCGCCATTCGATTTATTACAGTGGAAATTGATGCTGAATTATAGTTTGGTCTAAATGTTTATGACAAATTGTGGCAACACGTTGTAGTAACGTAATATTTTACAGGTTCGTATAACGAGTTGGAAGTAACAAAATATGTTCATGACGAGAATTCTTGTTTTGAGTTGATACTACTTTATCGGACAAAATAACAAATGTATTGTCTTTCTCCACAAGACAATAGTTCGATACTGCTGCGTACAGCTAAATAATAGCAATATGAATTCGACATCTGTTTTCATCTTGTATTGTTTTAAATAGCCTTTCATCACGTGTTCATTGGGTGATAATAAGTTCAATGTGGTAATGTAGATCTATAAAATTCCGTTGATTTATTAATATGCCACCACGTGATGTCGAACCTCGAAAAACACACGTGACAATTATGCAATATTTCATTATTTATAACTATACACGTGGTTATCTAAAGGAGTAAAATAAGCTATAAATATTTAATACCACGGCCGTTTAATCAGAATTCAAGCAATAAAAGTACCTTTAGTGAAGAACAATACTGTAAAATTCTTAGAAATAAATTCCACTACCGCTGTTTAATTAAATACAAATATAGACGTAAATATATACCACGTAGGTTTTATCATCAGTTTCAACAATTCAACGCGAATTATGATCTACATGCAGCACTGAACGTAAATAACTAATCTTGAGAGAAAATGAAAAAAAGTTTCCATCGTTGATAATATATACCATTATCCATCACACGAGGATTGTCTGAAACCACAAACTATTGGATCTACATCAGTCTACAAAAGTGTTATCAGACATTTAAATAGATGGTGTATTCAGATTATAGTTAATGTGAACATCCCGAGCAAGCTCTTCTTTGTGTGCGTACAACAATATGTAAAACAAGTATAGAATATTGAAACAAGACAACAGCTTGATAGAGTAATTAATTACAAATATAGAAATAGTTAAAGTACACTCTGTGGAAATACAGTAGACATTATTATAACAGGGATGGTTTTTGTATTTGTTTTTCATTTGAAGCCACAACTTTCTAAACAAGAACGGGTACTAAATGGAGAAAAAGTTATTGTTACGTTTTAATAATTAAAGGTAACAGCAATGTTTGATTTACCCAAGTGGCTTTAATTCAACGTGAGTTGTATACATTCACTTACTTTATACATAATGTGTATGTATAATTTACGTCAATCATGACACTTTCAACATATCAGCATATTTGGTCAGTTCTAACAGTCGGTTAAGTAAACTAAATGATACGTGTTCAACAGCACTGACTAGAAATCTAAACGTACACTTGATTGACATTCGGGGGGCATTAAAAATTAATCGGCAGTGCATTTTAATCAACTAAAACAAATCAAGTATGAGTCAGAAAGCTAACTGTTTTAATTTTCACCATTTTCACGATTCAGCTATTTCCTTGTAGTAAAGAAACAAGGAAATTGATATGTTTATACGGCGTGTAACATCCACTACATGAAGACAGACTTTTAAAGTGCTTGTTGTAATGATGATAGGTAACCTTGTTAAAACATTTGTCAACTATTTGTAACAAGACCGTTGCGTCACGTAAAATAGTGTGCTTTATACGGTTTTATTGAAAGAAACATTGACTTCACATAAACATGTAAAATCACTCAATTTCGCGAGTGATGAAACATAAGTATAAATAAAACTAGCTTAAATCCAAATGTTCGCCACCAGATCTTTTTAAGAATTCAGTTACATGCATAATAAACTATTTAACATCAGAAGCGCTTATTTTGATGGTAAAAAAATGAGATTCATCTACTCTTTTTTGCTCAAGAATCGTTCACAGAACAAAACAAACAAAACGGTTGAGACTTCAAACCACGGACTTCAGCGCAATTTTGTAAATAGAATATACATTAAATACGAGCATTTCTTCTTAGTGGCTCTGTGATTAAGAAGTGAAATGATCACCGCAAAAAAGATAAAAAAAATCACGACTCTGAATCTGCTGATGACACGGAAGGACTTGAATGATAACAACTTAACCTGATTACGACTAATAATACAGAGGAGAAGACTGTCTGTAATGGACACGTCTAATGTAACTACGTCCTGGTCATTTATTCGTTCACTGTCACTGGAAACTGGTACCATAACAACGTGGCTTGACGATAATGAAGGCTCTTTAATGTCGTTGGATTCAAGCCGGAAATTAATTACGTATTTATTAAAGTGTGAACCATTGACCGCGGAAGAGCACTTTTCTCTCAACTTCTCTCGTATATATTAAGGGCAATGTCGAACAGACAAATAAAGGTCAAAGTTGAAATATTGACCAAAAATGTAGATGAATATATGGCTCAGTATCTCATATACATAGTATATACTATAGTATTTGGTCAAAATGTACCACCTGATACTTCTGAACTCGTCAGACTTAAGTGCTTAGTGATTAAAGGAGGCCAATAAATAGTTCCTGTATGCTTTAAATAACTCTTAACATTTTGCTTAATAAAGCTTACGTAAGTACAATGACGTTTATTACTGACTAATAAACACAGATAAGTCTCACACTAACACATTCACAAAGAGTTGAACGTAATAATAAATCGAGAATTCTCCTCTGCCTGCAAATAATTCGACCAAACTGTCGGAGTCAATTCATTTTCTCCAAATTTACGTGAAAAAACACTTAGATTAAATCATGACCCTCGATTATTTGTTCCTTTGAGTCTATTAAGGGTTAAATGTACGTTAAAAGGCGTACCTATCAATCAACATAATTCGTACAGATAGACCTGTGTAAACAGGATGTGCATCGATTAGATAAAAGCAACAACGCTTGATAAATGTAGTTTTCAATGCAAACGCTTATTTCTTTGTACACTAAATTTATAGCTAATGTTATTTTTGTGACTTCATGCCATTTATTCGGAAAATTCAATTGTTTTGTAAGATATTACAGATAGTCCAAATAAGCGCTAGTTCGTGTTTGCCAGCGAAATACGTCATTCCATGTTCACGCCTCTTTCTACATCTGTAAATACCACGACCATATCATGACAGGACGCGGAGTATGGCGTGCTATGATCCTCTCTTCTGAATAATGCAAATTTGAACGATAGAGAAACAAAGGTCATGTGGAGAATGATGTGGATTAGCAATTCAGATTGGTTACCAAATAAAACCAATATCTCAGTACAGAGACGCTTAGGGAAAAGAAAACAGTTTAATGCATTAAGACACTCCGCGCCTACTCCGCGCTTCACGTCATTTCCACACTGAAATATATCTAAACGCAGATAACATTTCAAAAGATGTATTGATAAATAATTTGAGGAATCCTTAAAGTCAACCAAGATCGATTTCAGTGTAAAACAAATTCAGTTGAAAAGACCGTAAATGCTGACAAGCAGGATGCTTTGTATTATTTTGATCGGAGATATCCAAACTTGATTAATTCAAAAAGGATTCAAGTTACGTGCATGATCTAACAAAATAATTGTTAAACAATTTACTGCGCTGTTCTCTCCGCATTAACAGTTTATTAACAACAAGAGTAGTAATTGATCCATCTTGAATATTACAATACCTACAATAAAGCACGGATTAAATATTTCTATATATAGTATATATGTAATATACATAGGCTGACATTTATCTATTCTTTTTCAATCAAAACAGCCCAATCTCAGCCCAAAGTCTTACGATGTCATTGTCAACTTACCATTTGTTAAGTACACCACATGCATTATTTAGACATGTCATTTAATTGCGCATCTCGACAAGCAGACGACACACTGTACAACAAATTTAATTCACATATAAACCAAAAGTAAATAAACCCGTACCTTGGATGGAAAATCCTTCGAATATGCAATCTAATCAATTCACTGGTTACCGAGAAATTGTTACTAACTTTGTTGTGTGCTCATAAAAAATTAATGATGCTTCACAAGTTACAGAACAGTATCTCAAACACATTCTGTTATATGTGTACATGTCGAACCAGTGCTTTCAGTACTTAGATTTTATCTCAAAGAAATAGGAAATTGCGTTTTACGTAAATAGATGTATTATTACGTCACTATATACTGAGATAAACAGCGCACGTGCATAACTTCGTACGGTAACTATATACATCATCTACAACACAATCCGCATACCGGTCCGTATGTTTCATATCAAGCTCTGATAAATAAGACGCATAAAATAATCAAGTCAGAATTACATATCATATAAATGGTAATATCATGTTTTTCGCACAATCTTCTGTTATTACTCATATAGATTGCAACAAACGAAGGAAATATGGATAAAACAATGAACTTCATAGCTTAATGGATGACGTGTACTTTTCTTCATGGTTAAATTAGCGCAATATTGCGGTTTGGATCAGTCGAAAATGATTGAAGAGATTTATGTATTTATTAATTATCATTATATACGCATAGTCATTGTCTCCAAAAGGCTGAACTGGAATTAGGGACAACGATCCAACCAGATTATATCTAATCAGACTAGATGTATGGATATAAAACAAAGACTAAATTTAGCATAGAACTGAATCGTGGGTATATACGGTAATGAGTATACAGTTGGAACGAAGCTAAGAGTGTTCAAGACAACGGGTTGACATTTTCTCTCGCTTTTCTGACAGCTTCAACAAATCACAAAAGTACTTGCATTAAAAAACTGTTATATTAATAAGTTCATCACTGTCTTGTTTTATTAATAAGTTTATCACTGTCTTGTTTTATTAATAAGTTCATCACTGTCTTGTTTTGTTAATAAGTTTATCACTGTCACTGTTCTAGCAAATCAAATTTATTTATCTGTCTAGCAATCGTCAAGCAGTGATTATGGGATCGATTTCTGGTTAGTAAAAGTATATAGATACAATATACTTGTAAACAATTGTTTGTGGTAAGATTTAGAGAACCGATAAAAATATAGGTATATAGGTAAATTGATTAACTAAGCATTGAGCACAATCATATCTAGTTAACGCATTAATACGCCATCAGAGCAAATGATCGACAGATAACCACTTGTATTTCCGAAAGGAACTCGGAAATACGAACTCATTTTAACTCTACAAACTTTTGGAAGCTTTCAAAATGTGTTTTAAGAAATCAATAATGCTAAAAAATGAGAAAATTGCGCTGAGTGCTGGTGTGCTTTGCTTTACAACATTTCCAATTTATTTTACACTATCCAATTAACGCGTACACATACATGTATCTCGTTAATTTGACATCACGAGAAATATGGCCAATAACACGTAATAAATATTATCATCCACGTTTTATAGCAGACATCAGCGACACCTAATAAATATCATTTACATATTAGACTAGATCAATAATGATCCAACACAATGACTTCCTCGTGACAAACTAATGAACCTAGAAACACGAACAACTCAGAAATGTGCCAGAACATACGTAACGCTTGTCTAAGTTAATTTGTGCAGAGAAAATAGATTCCGACCTGGTTCCAAATCAGTATACACTATACACGCAGGCAAGCAAACGTTCTTTTCCAAAATCGGGTCAAATAGGACGAATCTTGAGACGCAACATATTTATGTTGGAGAACCGACATATTATATATTCATTCAGAATTGATTATAAATGAAACTCAACACTTTGTCGATTTGACTTGAGTACGAATTGTTTCAAATTAGAAAAAAAATAGTTTGAAAACATTGGTTAAAAAATCAAACAAAATTTAACACTGGACAGTCAAATGTTCCAACAGTGCGTTATTGTTTTCTAATGGTTGTTGGAATAATGACTCATTAAGATGGAGTGTTATCTTACATCGAGGAAATGTATACCAAAACAGCCTGCAGCCATAAACACAGCGATAAAACAAAACGCTTCATTGAAACGTGCGAAAGAATTAATTACAATATTTCAATACACATAATTTATGGTCAATATATGTAAGTATATGGACATTTGAAATTCAAGGCATTAGTTATACTATGTAGCATGTATACAATATCTTAGCTAGTCAATGTACGAACAGGCAGAGTCAAAGTCCGGTCACGTGATTATTCTTGAGTGAACTGGAGTGACTTGACAATAAATGTTTGGTGGTAATATGCTATTAACGAACTTTACCAAAATAGCAGTACAGAAATAGATTATACTATCTGTAATTAGAGACAGCACACACGTGATAGCATGAACGATTTTCACGAACTTATAATAAGTCACCTAAGGTCCTGTATCAATTATCCATCTTGATTTTGAATATGTAGTTGTATCAAAGTTTAAATCGCAGCACTGTATGAATCTTATCATACAAAATAAGTCTTCTGATGGTAAAAGAATAGTTAAACTTACATAAACATTCAAGTTTGTTTCATCGGGGACACGGATGAAAACTGATTGATTAATATCAGTCATGCTTAGTTTCTTTCAAACGCTCAAAATTAATTTGTCATTACACCAATATAATACTATCAGTGGTTATATGTAATTAACAATGTTTTCTTTACATACCTATAAAAACACATCCTGAAGTAAGTCCCATTAATAGAATGACTTAAACCAGCTCAGTTCAATCATGTGTGAAAACGTTTACGTATTACACTTTAAGTTTTACATCAACAGTTTGAGTCAACCTCTTGATTGCTTTATAACGTTTTATAATGCTACAGTCAAGTATACAACTAAGATACGGTATACGTAAATTGATCGTCAGTGTTCTAATCAGGCTGTGCGCGTAATGATTGCCGCAAAATATGACAATATAGGACTTCAGTAAAAGCCCAGAGGGTCTATTCACCTCGAATTAAATTTACACCATTTATTAGTTTAAGTATTCTTTGTATTATATGAATAACTTATATAGTTATATTTGCGAGTGACATCAATATTGACTAACCATATGATTCTTTATCCGTGTTCATTTTCACACAGCAGTTATAAAACAGCATCAATATTAAATGACTGGCAGACTTGTAATAATACATCACTTATGTTATGTTTTTCTCTTGTACCAATGGCCTTGACATGGAACTGAAACCGTGGATTTGTTCTGATACTCAATAATCTGGAATTATGCTCAACGACCATTTCAAACGTAAGTACAGTGGAACCCCTCTAAACCGGTTGAGCCCGGGACCAGGTCATTTGACCGGTTTAGAGGGATGCCAGTTTAGAGGTGATTTTTTAAATTATATAACAATGAACATTTGGCCGATTTAGAGGGGAAACCGGTTTATAAAGGAACCGGTATAGAGGGTCTCCACTATAATAATTATATAGTTACCACGTCAATGTGATAAGCAACTGAAGTCTTAAAGGGTAATAAAGTATATGTTATTTCAGACTTCGTACATCAATATTGCATGAGACGACGGCAATTCAACACAGACGGGTTTAAAATCATGACTAAAACTGTTAAAATTGCCAAAATAGCAAAACGAAGATATAAAACACGGCTAACTTCATTAAAGATACCATAGGTACTAAGACAAATAACAGAAACTAATGACTATTCAATACCTTTTAAAAGTCACGCTAATGACATTATGAATACCACATAGTTGTATTGGGCTAATTAAGTGCCGGATGGACATGTGGTTGTAGTACCACATTAGCAACACTTCAATACATGATACGACCCGAAACATTTGATATACCTATAAATGACTTAAAATATCAACGTGATATTTTAACAAAGTGTTACCCTTTACAAGTTGTTTGTTATTGTAGCGTACTATTACATTCTAAAAAGTCTTTTACACCCCCACACACTCTCTCTCTTCACAAAGCACTCAACCATCTATATGCAGGATCGCGAGTAAACCAGCGTCTGAATTTCTGAGAGATAGCATACACTATATTATCTTCATATATCTCTAAAAATGATTGTTTTATTTACAAAATCGTTTTACACTCCGCTTTTTTGATCGCCGTACCAAGACTCTGTCATAGACCAAGCAGGATCTGGGCAGCCAAAAATCCTTCGCCTGGTAAGTGAACTCATATGCTACCCTCTGTCTATTCCCACCCCTATGATTCAGGCTAAAATATTTATGTGGTCATTAAGAAGGATATGATATACAAGGACAGAATATAGCGCTAACCCACGAGTCCAAAGCCCAGTGCTAGCAAATGTCTATTCGGGCTAACGAACTTTCTCAAAATTGTGTATTTTGGCTTGTGGTAAATTGCTTAATTTCAACAGCGAACATGTAGTTGAGCTAGTGCTTTAAAATTTAGTTCGAACACTGCATATATAATACAATACAACAACATTAAGACAATAATTTAACGTGGTCGAATGGTTATGGTTTCTGACTTGTAATCACTAGCCCCTCACTTCTGTGAGTTCGAATTCCATATGCGAGGAAGCAAGATGTACCGCTAGCTAACGGAAGGTCGGTGTTTCTACCCAGGTGTGATCCTAGGGTCTTCCTCTACTGTTAAAGCTCAAATGTCGCAAAACGACCCTGGCTGTTGGTGCGATGTTAAATTCCAGTGAAAAAAAATGTGCCCAAAACATATCGTGGTTTTCTGTTGAAGTATTCGTTACACTGGGGATGTTCTATATCACGATTGTGAAATGAACAACATATGTATAATTTCACATTAATAAACAATTTACTACTCTGAACATAGCATGATAAATTTCAACTTAAGTCAATTATATACATGTACAAAACGACTAAAATTGAAACCTTTATAATTGATAGAATAGCTTGACAGTTTACGGACCTATAAATAATAGTGCGTCACAAATGAATATCTATTTTTATACAAGCACATTTAACACTGTTAACAGTAATTGTTGAAATACATACCAAGAATAAATCAGTGTTATCCAAAATAAACAAACAGATGTTAATTCTACAAAAATATGAACCGCTACTGAAGGTTTTCCACGAGCGGTATTTACGTCAAACTACGTATATTACGAACTCGAAAATATCTGTTTGTTGTTGTTTTTTGACCTTCAGTATGAAGAGTATTCTGATATGCGAACAACGAAGGCTTCTCTGCAAGATTATATCCTGTCAGTATTGATTCTATAAGAAAGATCTTTAATGAATACGGCTATGTAAACGTACAAACCAGGACTTTGGTTCGCAGAAGATATTTCTACTCGCAGCAGAAAAACAAATAACCCAATTAAGTTGTAAGGGAACAGAATCCGGTATTGATACAGTAAGCTTAATCATTGAAAAACGGTTCGATTTGTTCAATTTTTAAAATACAATCAAACTATTTATTATGATATGCGGGCCTAAACACAGACTAAAGCTTCGTGTTTGCGTTAAATTCACAAATAACGGTCAATGACTTAGTTGAACAAATTTGATAATTAAAGTTAGAACGGATACTGTTTCATAGCCTACTCTTGCTTGTTCATGGAACTTTCTTTCAAAAAGAATTGATACCTTTTGAATAAATCTAGTTGTCTTGATTATTGTCTTTGAAACAGATACAACGAAGTATGCTTAAGAAAACAAGTGCGTGTTTGCCAAGTTACCAATTGTAAAGACAAAGATCTCTAATAACTTCAATACATGTTGCATGTATATAAATGTCCCAGCTTCAACAGTAAGTCAGAGATGATTACTTTGTGAATACAAAGCACAGAAGCGTAACAATCGTAATATAACGTGGTAAGTAAGGTCTTGATATCTCCATTTCATTGTTCTGTTTCAGCCGTTACAACAATTGTGATGATCCTGTATAGTGTATTACAGAAAACTATATTTTATAATGTTAAAGAGGTCCTTATTTAAAATGCACATCGAGAGTTTAACATGTCAGAATGGAATACATGCACAGTCAAACCTGTGTTTGCAACCATCTCCGAATAAAGACCACCTTGTGTATAAAGGCCATTCCTTGAAACCCCGTCGTTGATTATTAGAACAAACTGGCTTCCAAATAAAGGCCACATGTCAATAAATGCCACAGTTTGTCTTTTCCAAGGATGGCCTTTGTTCACAGGTTTGACTGTATAGATAAATAGGTTTACGTATGGTGGTCCCACGTGCAATCCAGTAACGGTTTACGTTATCAATTATTGAAATATTTGCAATATATGGAATATGTTAAGCTAAGTTACATCGACAATTGTAAAATTATAGATGTATACGTCTGAAAATCAGCTTGCGTTTCCTCTGCTGTATAATTATGCTAGTTTTAAGAATAGTTCATTGTATCAAAGCGCATTTTTAGAAGTCGATAAACATTACAAAATATTGAATGATTTATTTCAGTGCTAAGTTTGTACCAGGAAATAACAAACAATATTTTATGAAAATTTCCAATGAATATCCCCGGAATCTGATTGGAAAAAGACATTCCTACAATCGATCGTTCTGAAGCGTGGATAATTTTTTACAAAATTCATACAGTTCAACGAACTATTATACTGCGAGAGTCGACTTGACGCAAAGAATTTGTAGGAAGAAATTTTGATAAACATCATTTTATACAGACGAACATTTGAATGGAGATCCGAAACAGCAGTAAATGACATCTGTGAAAAGTCCAATTTCAATTTTGCAACATATTGACAGACGCTAGAATCGGATATGTTTTGTGTTATTCCCGTTAATACGGTTTACGTTAATGCTGTATTTTTTCTCTTAAGATAAAAAAACTAAATTGCCTTACCTTCAATGATATCAGATCTATATCACTATTGTTATAACACTAAAATGTCATACATTCATTCTATAAATAATCTTTGTTGTGTTATGCGTACGATAAATGAAACGATACTACCGTTATTGGAGAATTTCTAGCTACTAAACGCAAATTACTTTCTAGCAGAGTAGTTGCCTTGGGGAGAGCGTGGGAGGATAATTTGCCGTCCTTCCTCCAGAGATTATTTTAGTGAAAAAAAAACAATTCACAAAATGGAAGTTGGTAGTAACTTACTTACGTATTTTTGTTCCTATAAATAAACTTGTAGGCGAGCACGAAAATGACGTAAGAACCATTGGAGTTTCAGTCAATTAGAGATTATGTTACAAGTAATGAGGGGACTTAAAACACCTAGTTATTTCTGGAAAAGGCAAAATAGCCAATAAATATTAAGTTGATTATTTGATGAAGGCGACATATGGTACTGGCGTGCTTGTATTGTTTATGTTATGCACAAAGCAAGGATAGGATAGCGCGCATCAACAACATGTGTGACACTTGTGTCCAGTTTTACAAAATATGTTGCAAAGCTGTGCATTTAACGTGTTGTTTTATCTAGGTTTTTGTCAGGACTATGACTATCATTTTCGTGGCATTCAAAGATGATCCGTCCATTTTGCTTATCATACAGTTTATACTATGACAGGATAAATTCTTTTTTTGATATTTCGTATATATGCAATCATTTATGTAGTTAAAAGGAATGTTAAAAAAGATAGGAGGATATGATTTATTTAAACAGTAAAATCGTAATGGAATAATTAAAAGACAGATTAACAAAAAAAAACGAGACATCTAATTACATTGTGTACTGACTTTATTTTCTTTCAAAACAAATTGATTCTACTAATCTTAATGAAAGTTTAATTTTATTATTGAAGCAAATTGGATAAGTATAAGTCATTAATTTCTCTTTACTTTCATGAATTCCCAATGGGGGGTCAAATTACTGTAAAAACCGTTACATCAGATGACGTCTATGATTCAATAATAAAGTCTTAACTACAAAGATTTTTACATGTTCGTGACAAATGTGATTTGTTTACGATTAAACACCACACTATTTGTGATTCTATTCCATCACCGTAGTAATTTCCTAATATCAGAGTTTGTCTTTTCAAAAGGTGTGACGTTCCTATATTTTATCATTTTAAACACGCACTTTTGACAAATAAAGAGATCTCATTAAATTCTGTAAAACATATTTCTTATAAACGTGCAAGCGAAATGCATGTTGTTCGAGTTGAAAAGGGGCGCGATTGTCAGAGGAAACTAGTCCATGATTAGAACAAAAAAATGTAAACATAATGAGCTTTCGATCCAAAGTGTGATATACATAATTTCAGCAACGTTTCTGAATCCGCCTATTCGTTGAGGATTTCTTAAACATATGTAGCCGCGAATGACATTTGAAACAAAGACATTTGTTCCGTTGTCAACGCGTATCGTGTGAAATTGAAAAAAGTGTATGACTGCAAATATGAAAATGTCTGCGCGTCTGCAAATCTATGCGTTACATTTCACTTTAGCTGAGGCGCGATAATTCGCAATTGCTTGGTTTAGGGTAATCGAAAATTATACAATAATCCACGCGAAATTCCTCGAAAACAATAAAAGATAAGGATGGAGATCCCCCTATGAATATGTATAACCACATTTTATTCTATTAAAAGATCAAAATTCAAAATGAGTACAAAAATGAACCACGAAGACATATTGAAACATTTTAGAATTTTGTACAAATCTCATAAGGTGTGAATTCACGAGATATTTGAAAGCCACTACCTCATAAATAAAATTTGTCTTTGTAGGAAACGAATCGCCGGAAGGAAAATTTATCAATAAATTATTGATCATTTCTATTAAACTGCTACTAAGTTACATAAAGTTATTTTATTGCAGCTCACGAGAAAATTGATATAACTTGGAAAAGACGGAGCTCGTGTGACAGATATTGCCTGCAAGGTCTGGTCTACAAATCAACATAGAACGTAATGAAGTTTGTTATGTAATCTATCGAATCTAGAAACATAAATTAAATTAGATTGTTGTGTAGAGTTGTGTAAGTTTGTTTATTCCAAGGAATGTCTCGATTTTGTGTCATTTTGCTTGCATTTTCACAATTCAATTATCTTAAATAACACCAATCAGTCATATGAACTTGGTCAATCATGGAAGGTCAACATGTAACTTATATGACAAAGTTTTTATTAACATTGCAGGTGTTTCTCAGCAAGCTTGAATAGTCGTGTCGATTGATACAAGTAAAAATTTGTAACTAAGATGGGTGAATACATTATAAACAACCATTCGAAGGTGTGAAGATGTGCAAATGACTAAATAACGCCGTATAAACGTGCAAATAAGAGCAGAATCCTACAGTAATATCATAGAACGAAGATAGATTTTAGAATGTGTTCTCTAAGTTAAAATACAAAACAAGTCTCCTGAAGATGTAACTTGACAAGGATGTCCTCGCAGATTACTCGATCAACTTGTTCCAATTTCATTTTAATCATTTGTAGTGCGACTTACACTGGATTAAATCTCAAAGACAGATTTTCGATTTGTTGAATGGCAGTGGTAAGGAAAATACAATGTATCACCAAGTCAGGTAATAATGTTGAAGATACAGAGGTGATAAACCAACATTTAGAATTGAACAAGAGCACGTGGTATCTGATCTAATTAACTAATATTATCAGTAACACAAATTGATAGTCGACATAACCTAGAAATTTATACCGCTATTCGTGTCATAATGATAATATATAGTTGCTACAAGTAGATCATGATTGACAGTATCATGTTCACCTCACGACAGTCAGCGGAATGTGTTACAAAACCAACTAACTTCCGTAATATTCATCCATCATTCCCCCCCCCGCAAAAAAATAAAAACAGTGAAATTAATACGCCAATAACACGCAGGCTGTAAACTATAGAGAGTTTCTAAATATTCTCAAATATAATAAAAACCACATTTATTGTCTCTCATTGTTTTACCCAGTATGATCACGTGGTATAAGTCATGCAGGCGTCATATGGAGACATATTGTACTAACGACAATACTTTCATTCAATCGAGAATAAGCAGTAAAACGATATTATTTCCGGTCCAGCTAATTCAATTCAATCTGCTCGAGCCATATTTGTATTCTACTGTCATCAGGAAACAATCGTAATCCTACAGTTCTATTTGTTTATCTGGATTCACAACAAATTCAGTGGGCGTCTAATCACTCCGGAATCCGCAATTACCATAATGGTGTTTACGGACTTTTCCGGAAATAATCGAATTGCTAAGATGGTTCTCGATGCCATTAAAACAATCGGGTTTTTAAAAAATCTTAGATATACTGTAACCTTTCCACGACTTATAATGGCAGTAATTTACTCATTTATAGAGATGACACGGAATAAAAGTCTCTGTAGAAAGTGATGTTTCAGACCACCTGTAAACTGAGCACACTGTTTAAAAGAGCCGGTTCACGATCTTTACCTCCTACGACCGCCATATTCGTTTACGCATGGTTAATCTAATAGGCCAGATTAATAACTATGCGCCCTTACCGTCAGAAATTGCCTCCCAATTTTAAGTAATACGTACTATCATAACTGCCAAATAAGAGTCGAAATTGCGCAATATTCCAATTTCAATTGTCATGCAATTTTTACATTCAACACTAACGTCACTACAGATATGGTATATTATGAGTTTGAATTATGGCATCTGCCTTTGACGAACTGAAAGACAATGATTAAACATCACATTTCGGCTCTAATATTGTTTAAACGAATACGACAATGAAGTAACGTGATGGCACAAACCGGATTCCGTAATTACTTAATATGTGTATCCTGTTGATAGAAAATCTATAATATGCGATGTTGTCATTGTGTGAGCAGTTTTATACTAGTTTTGCAAATATATGGCGTCCATAACTATTTTTTTGTGGAGAGAGTAGCTTAGTACGTTTTAATCGGTCAAAACAAAATATTCTCAACCAAACAGTGCGTACGTTTAACAAAAAATGTAAACAAACCTTGGTATTTAAAGTGTCTAAATATTCTACTTCGTTGAAATGTTGACATTTAAAAAAACTATTTGCGTATTATTAATTATACCGTTGTTGTTTTCAACCACAGTTGCGGTTATCACGACGTGTTCTTAAAACGTATTCCATAACATCGTCACACCAGGAACATTAAATAATGTCTTTCTAAAAGAGGACTGATTTAGGATTGTACGACACGAATGTCCTAATCAGAATATATTGTTCGGTCAAGTTCAGAGCTGACATAGTTAATTCAAGTACAGAATGTAATCATTGACCTAAAAGTACTAACTCACAGTACTGTGCTATACGAACTCTCTGCCGTTAGTACTGTAGAAGCGAAAAAAAACATTATTTATTTTGCCACGATCATTTTTATCGTATTCATTTCCTATAACTAATGAAGTACATTATAGGCATCATAAAAACGTAATACAAGGAAATGAGACAGATTACTGTGCATTTATTTCAATAAAATATGAAGCAAATTTACGTTTACAGTAAATCAAGGTCATAAACGACCATGAGCATCTTTCTGCAAACGGTCGATATTCGCTCACAAGTCTTGTCAGTCCTATACTGATCGGTAGAATTTATCTATAGACTATGAAACATAATTCCAGTGGTCGATCCATAAATACCAGCAGCCCAACAACAACAACGACGATCATTTCATGAGAGATATCAAATACCGTTTTGTTGATTCTAACTAAATATCAAATAAAGATGCTCGTATACGAAAAGGTGACCACCTAAATATTAAGTCCACCTCATTTTAACGACCTCTTATTTCCGGACCAGTTTTGAATATTCCCAGTATGCCTCATCTTTATCAGGAGACAACTCAAAATAGTGAAACCATTGAAACTTTCCGGACTAGGCCAAAAGTCCGATATTCTGAGAATTACGGTTTTCAGAGAACTATCGACTATCGAGAAAAAAATGGGACTGATTTTCAGGGAATTCCGGTTTTCAGAGAATCCGGTTTCAGGGTTTGCACTGTATTAAGTCCGTTTATTTTTTTATTTTGGTACAAAAACCGGTGTTATTACCGTGGGTTTACGGTATAAGTGATATTGAACAAACATACATAAAAGCTAGGATAATCATACTGCATGGGACGATTCTAAGATTGTGCGTGAGAGATTATTAAGCTTTGTTAGTGTTGTTACGTTCAATAGATCGGAAGAAACCAAGTAAATTCAATCAATCGATAACTCCTCAAGACTTCGTGATAAATGTTGGTTCACACAACATTAACAGGTAAATCCTGAGAACCAAGAAACGTTTGTGAAACTTACGTTCAAAATGAATCAGATTACAGAAGATTTTTTTTGTAACAAAGGCAATTATTACAGTCTGGCCTGTGTTTGCCGCCACCTCCGAATAAAGGCCACCCTGTGAATAAAGGTCATTCTTTGAAAACCATCATTGATTATTTAGAATCAACTGACCTCCGAATAAAAGCTATCTGTCAATAAAGGCCACTTTTTGTCTTTCCCAAGGGTATCCTGTGTTCGCAGGTTTGACTGTGTGTACAAACAGAGCCTGACTATTTTATTAACAGTACGCGCGTATACTGATGTCGTTTATGGTGATTGGAAATTCTTTATTTAGATCTTACAACTGATATCAATCCACTAATTACGTTTTCTAATGATTGAATCTGTAGATTGTAGCCCTTATTTTCAATCATTGAGAGTCTCATATAAATTCACAACGAACAATGAACTGTCATTATGTAAGTTTTACAAGGTTGAGACTAGACAATTAAACATGTATTAAAACAACTAACGGTTGTAACACGTGAGTCACTGAAATGTCATATAATAGATCTACGAGGTGATAAAACTTAAAACATTCAAACTATATACATGTATAAGGTCTATTTATGAATATTCATCACTCACTTCTTATCACATGGGAATAAATGATATCAAATACTTACAATACTTATTGTTTTAATCAACTCACAGGCCTTTGGCTGTCAGTACAAATATATGTGTAAACTATATACATGTACCTCGAGTTCTCGTTTAGCATCCATTGATCTGCTCAGAAATCACTGATATTTAATAAATATATAACATTCAATATATCACAAGTAGTAATCAGTCGCTATGAATTGCCTGTAATTCGTTATAAATGACGACACAAGATTAATTCATCTAACATTTATAGCATACATCATTATCCTACATTTACAACCACATGTAATGAACTTACTTACGTTTAAACTATTATCCAGCTTATTTACAACTTCTCGTATTAACAACTGATAAAACAATTGACTTTGTTCGTGTAAGTACGACTGGCTACAATAAACACGGCATTTACTATGTTCATGGTACCAACTGTCGCGGGGAAATGACCAACTTATCTCCAATCGTTTGTCGTATCACGATCAAATGTTGAGAAATGAATGAACAACTTACGACTGTCTAATTCGGTGGCTTACCTGTGAGAAATTTAACATACGACAATGCTTACGGAAGACAAAATTTAAATGCCACAGGGGCGCTCGTCATTTAGTTGTCAAACTTCAATTTTGTCATTGAATACACTAATTTCTCGTACACATTTTGAACAGCCAAACTGCACGCGTGGTTTACGGTCGTGATGAGTTTTGTGTCCAGCATATATAAAGTTCTTTTTATATATATAAGCAAGGCCCGATATTGTTTAATTAGGTATAAGGCTCAGTTCTGAAAACGGTCCAAAAGATGCTGACATACCTTTCTGAAAACTTAGCCCAGCCTAGCATTTAACGTTCAATGTATTATGTTAACCGTGGGGCACATCCATGTATTAGTTTAAACGTGGAATAGCCATAAACGTGATGAACAAATAGAAGAAATTCTTACACGTATGAAAAAATTCATGGCATATTAGGGCTCATTAACCGGTCATCATAGGTTATGTATTGGCGAGGTACATGAATGTATTTCATTAGTGCACTCATTGGTCGAAGTCAAAGTTTGGTACCCGGTCTTGTCCCGTAGAGCAGTAATATAACAGACAAGGTTTCAGATGAATGTGGCTAAGATCATGATCATAACTTGAAACATCAGCGCACCTTTTTCTGGGATTATGCACGTGATTCAATCAATCAATGTTTTCATCACAATTGAGCTTAATTAAATCGGTTGGGAAGAAGACCTCTGATTACGTGCAGAGCATTACAAATACATGACGTCCTAGGCTAAGTTAACTTAGACTACACGGACTAATGAATTATCCATTCAATATACAGGTATTATTGTAAGTGCCATACTTTATGTAGGCGTGCTCTAATGTAGTATGTTGTTTGATGCGCAGACCTAAATGCTGATCAATATTACATAAAATGTTTCAAACATAAAACATGAATGTTCAAGGATAAATTAACGTATATGATCATGCCAAATGCAAATATATCCCAGACATCTAACTGCTGTTTACAACGGTCGTAATTACGTAGATTTCATTAATTTATTGTTATATTAACCTTAACACAATACATTGAGTTTCATGTGCATTGTATATTCGTAATTATAAAGATTCAATATAAGTATGCAGTTATATAAGAATCTTGAAACTATACACATGTCCCTGTGGTAAACTAACTTCCGGTTTACACTCCCATGAGTTCATTTTACACCTATATATATATATATATAACTGAACAGCTGATTGGAGTTCATCGATCACCGGAGGCCTTAATTGCTTACGTTTGTGTCAAAAAAGCCCCTAGCAATAATACCAACGCACGTTTTGACCTAGAATGAACGTAAAACTTATAGATGATAATATAATAATTGTTAATAAATATCAAACGGTTACCACGAAAATCATTGAAATAGTGTCAAAGGTTAAATTTTTTGATTGCCTAAGACTAGGGTCACGATGACGTTTTTAAGCATTGACCTGACACAGTCTGGGGTAATCCCCTTCTCATCAAAGATACGATTCTTAATTTAAGTGTTCCCAGTTTATTTAGTGCGAAATAAGGCCACCATTTCTGTTTTGTTGAACTATTTCATCTTCAAAACCATACAAATATACTTTTAAATGGCAGTAATATATACATATATTTATATATATTTAAAAAGATTTATTTGTATAACATTGTGTTGTATCAATACGTCTGCTTAATTTTGATCTTTGTTCGTAAGTGACCTTTAACTCAGGATTGGCGATATATGGTATGGTCAATTTCATAACAATCTAATCAACCGGCGATCTAGCAGACGTCTCTCTCCTTATTCTTGCAAGTAAAAAGTCTTAATCATTCGAAAATGATAGAAAAACATCAATACTTGCCTATACGCTTAAATCTTAAAAGAAATACACGTTCAGTGGTCAATTACTTAGCAGCTATATTACTTCTTCAGAAACATGTATTATGTGTTCCTGGTGGCACTAAGTAATGAAGGACACATCGTGCAGAGTACAAAATGTATCCCATTTTTATCATAAAATATCACTTTTATCTGTCCTAGATTTTTTATATAAGAGCAATAAGCTAGTCAGAAAAGCTGGATATAATTTCTATAAACGAACATGGACGGTAAAATTGATAGCATGTAATCGTGATAAATATTAATCGAAGTGGACACAAAAAGACGCTGTTTCATCAATAGTGTGATGACATATTGTAAATTGTAAGATTCTATAAATGGAAACAGTTGAGAACGAATATCCACGAAGTATGCTTGAATTCTTATCAAATAACAGCGTAGAGGTAAGACAATTGGATATTTGCAACATTAAAAACATAGGAAGGTGTAACAAGAAGCAAGATTAAAGTGTGTTGAAAGGTATAATCAATAATTCATACAGGGGCTTTTTCAGTAACATTTCTACTCAAATGCAATTTATCTAAGTGTATTATTTGATTAGAAGTTCCAAGGATTTTCGGAGAAAAAGGTCACCTTAATCAGTTACAGCACTACAGTACAACAGTTTTTATACTACAAAACATCATAATACACGTTTAAGCTATATTAAGTTAGTTAAACCATTTAAGTACATGTCCAAACATTCTATTTATACATTACCTTATGTTCAGATCTGGATACAGTCTGATTCATACGTCTTTCAAAGTGCACCGCACGTTTGAAGTCTTGAGAGTAATATGCTACCATTGGCTAGACACAGGTCGAGTAGAAACAACTGTTTAATTGTCATTATAAACTTTTTCTATGATGCGTTGTGTAAGTACAAATGCGGACTCAAGTCCGAATTAACCGTAATCATAGATTTTGGTCAAGGGAAGTAACTCGTTTAACAAAACACCAATACCTGAACACAGTTGTCTTTCATTACACAACGGGGTAAGAATCTCTTAAGAAATTGCGTTGGTTTCAATGCATAATTTGTACATACTAAAATCTCTTTTAGGCAGATATCTACCAATATTTTTTACAAATGTTGTATAACAGAAACTGTGTACGAGAAAAAACTCATTTTAAAAATATTTATAACCCAAACCAAAATAATACACTACGCATAATATTGTATAGACCTGTCTTTGCTAAAACTGATAAGCACATAAAATGTATTGATCTCCAATCAATGTCACATGTCTTGAGTGCCTAAGTCCAATACAAATGATCACCTTTCCTATCATGTAACCAGGAGAACATAAGAATCATCATCCAAATGTGTAAGTACAAAATGCAGTATCACTTGAAACCAAATTTTTACCACTAAGTATTCATACACAATCCTATCTGGGACCGATAACATTTTCCTAAATCAAATTGGGTAAATTTTGAGCTTACAAACATCACATTTTGTTTTCAGGATGAAAAAGAACATAAATATGATTGTATGAAAGCTTAAAAGCATGTCACAATCGTGAATGGAAAGAGGCCATGAAATATGAGACTCCAGCAGAGCAACAGATAAGCTGCGTATTTGCGTATTTACTCAATTAAATTTACAAAATACGCAATTAAAACTATTTTAGATGCGTATGAAAAAGCAATTACAAAAGCAAAATACCCAATTAGAATATTTATGATGCGTATCGAAATAAATTTTCATGAATATACACGCATATCGTCATATTCGTCTGTTAGTCGTTCCTCGTAGTCTCTGACATAGGTCGTAGCGATGCGGTCCAAAAACAACCAAATGTGTTCAGTTTAGGAGTGTGTATTCTCCGGCCCTAGTGCCGGGAAATAAGAAAAATAATTGAGTTTACTTCATCAGGTTTTTAAAATATTTGCGTTTTTTTCTTTGATTCTTTGAGCAACTTTGAAGTAAAATAAAAATAAGTTGAAAAATAGACCTTAGGGTCGTGGAATTCGGACCCAAACTTTCGCAAAAAGTTTATATAAATTTTGATTGAATTCGCATTGCTCAAAAACACATTTTCGGACAAGATATATTAGCAATTTTACTTTTTTGACAGCTGAGAGCTTTGCCTTTAATTTGATATATATTTTACAAAAATCTATCGCGAAATAATATCGCACTATGGCCGGGGAATACACTTTGCTATCTGTTTCAATGGACGCATGCCATAAAAGAGTCTGTAAACAAAATGTCGAAGCGGGGACGAAGAAAACCATAAGATCTGAGCCAAAAAAACTTCATTACTTTTTATTTCATTCAAATGAATCTAGTCCAGACCACAGGCAATATACAAAGAGTATTTTAGATTATATAGTTTCAAACCGTACAGAATGTTCTCCGGAAATCATTTATCTTATTGCACAACAAACATATTTTTTGTAAATATTGTTGCAAGCAAAACTGTCATATTTTAAAAAATCAGGGCTAAGCGTTATGCAGAAATTCAAATGTAAGTAAATATTTCAAGACCAAGTACCCTTTATTTCTGTGTCTTACATTGTTATTGATATTGGTAAGCTTAGACTTGATAAATAAGATGAATACCCAATTGATATAAAAATTATAGAGTAACAGGTTTCAGAAAACCCAATTATATTTAGCAAATACCCAATTCAAAATGAAATGATGGAGTAATACCCAATTCACTGAGAAAGCTTATCTGTTGCTCTGCTCCAGAAGTGGGAACAAAATACAGGTTAGATTTCCTGCAAGCAAAATGATATCTGCACCCATTGGTATAAAAATTGGTTGAAGTTAATCACTGGGTTAAATTTGAGATTGTGTTAAGAAGTTAACCCTCCATGAATTAACCAGAAACAAAATGAACGGCTCCCGATGTTGTACCAAACACTAGACAACCTCAATATTTAAAACAAATGGAGGATCCTGAAGGCTTCTTTGCCCATATCAGACACTTTGGTTAATTTTTACCAGAAATTATCCGTAGTTAAATCTTCACCAAACTTTATCCTGATCTCAATTAAATATTCATACAACTGGGTGCTGTTATTCAAACAAGAACATTTCCACCCGCTTATTTCTGTCACAAACATCATCAAGTAAAGCATAGTCCTTTTTTGTACAATAAAAAATGCCTTTTCAATACAATATTGCTGTGGAAAGGGTAGTGAACAACATTACAATGTTTTCAGTGTATGTAACATAGTAAGTGGGTCGAACAATAATTTGTTTGAATGGATCAGAACAAGATATCTTGTATTAAAGTCAAGTTTGGAATGACACAAATCATTAAGTACTTACAACTCTTCTTGAACATATCAACATCAGGTAAAATACAAACAAACGCTGTACATTGTACATGTATTACCAGTCATCAGTGTGTATCAGTGGTACTTTAATGTAAAATATTTTCAAGTTACAAAACAAACAGAAACAAAAATGGTGAAAATACAAATAAATTTATCATAATTTAAACATAATAAAACATACAACAAAATAGTCAGCGGAAAAGTAGTACAGAAATATGTCACAGTAAGATGTTTGCTGCATTGATAAAATGACAATATGCCATCATCATTATGTGGCACACATGTTTAGATAAAAATTATGTACACTAGTGTTCAATTTGTTAAGAACAATCTTGAACGAAATATCTCCGTCATATTTCACCATCAAATGTAAATGATAAATGTAAATGATAAATAGGTTAATGTTTGTACAACATCAGCAAAAATACAAAAATTATTTCATTAGAGAGTGGCATATTTTTTTAATCATAGTTCAATGATTTCTTTCATGTCTTTAAAATCCAAACCCTGCAAGGATTAAGGTATAAAACATTTTTAAGTAAAATACAAGATGGATTCAAGTCCATAGTTGAATTGTTTGACCTTGATGTACCGCTCATGTTGAAAACATTAGCAAACGATGAATCATCCCCAAAATGATCCAATACACATTCTGTTAACATACAATGATGATTACAACTAACTTGAAAGTTAAATGTTATGAAATTCATTTAAATACAAAGTTTTACTAGAAAAATCTCCTTTACACTGACATTGATTTTTATTGACTTTAAGCACAGTTTATGTACACACAGGTGGAAATTTAAGAACCCATCATGATTCTTTTAATTGACCTGATATTTCACTATTTTATAATGAAGTAAAGTGGTGCATACAAACACTGTTACTATCTGAGCTTAAAAATTCCCATCAGCAATTTTAGATGCCAAATCATTTCTTTCTACTGCCGTATGTTTGAGTGCACACGCAAGTGTTTGTCTGCTCGCATTCTGTTGCTCCTGTAATTGCCATGACAACAGACATTGGTAAATTCTTTCGCGAACAGTTCTATAATCTTGAGATATGGTGTCAATGTCACTCTCGGAAACACCAAGGGCTCGAATGAAAAATTTCCATTCTCGTCCCAAATTCTTGCAAAGGAAATTAATCTCTGATGTCAAATCTGAAAATGTCAAAATAAAATCATCATCAAGATTACCACAAAAATAAAATTTTCTAATATGTTAACAAAAAAGTGTAAATACATGAAATAACTAGTTTCACAAATTCAGTAAGCGTAATTACTTTAACCAGTTACATACATGTCATGGGTTTACAGAAAATACAATATGAAGTCTTAAATGTTGACACTAAGATGATAGCAGTACACTAAATTTCACAAGTTATACAGACTTCACATTACAGTAACAAGAATGCCTTAGTGACTCTTTTTTTTCATTTACTGGTAATCAACTGTGGATATTCTGGGTCAATGGGTCAAAACAGACAAAATATCACACTTGTACATGCTCATAGAAGCTAACACACAAACATTGAAACTATCAAATAAGCATTTATGGACCTCAGAGCTCTTTAAATACTCAAATTACTGGCATTACTGGTCTCATAGTAAAGTTGATTCTAGTTTTATAACTAAACTGGATACTTAGACAAATTAAGATGACTTACCAGGTCCTTGATACCTTGGTTCTGAAATAAGTCAGTAATAGATAAGTATGTTTATCATTATACATGTTTTATTCCATGACTCACATATATTAAAGTGCGCGTGGGATTAAGAACAATGTCAAAGCTTTAAAGTGAAGTATGTAAACTAGTGTATAGTCATTGGTAACATCATTTCTATGTATAAATTAATTAATTTATTTATTTAGCAGACTTAATTTATAATCACAGTATATTGAGGGCATGATAAGATAGATGTATGATCAGAGATTGATAATAACACATTAATATATAATATAAGCAATGGTTATCATACTGTGAAAAAAAATAAGCAGAATTTTAATATTTATTGAAACTGGAACATTGACATTAACACTGACTATTAACAAAACCTATTAGACATATATGTATTAAGGTAACCTAGCCACTGAAATAAGTGTTTATACAATATCTTATACATATTTAATAAGATAATAAAGAACCATCAGCGCATTAAATGATTAATGCAAGATAACACATCAAACAGCAGGTTTGAAGCTGAAAAGAAACTGTATAAAAAGCACCAAGATTTTATACTTATACATCAATGGTTAACTTCTGTTGCCTCTTCATGGTTTAAGGAACAGCAGCTTTGTAAACAACCCTTAACATTAAGGGAATAATAGACCAATGATGGTAAACCAAACATGTAATTCAAAGACACACCTCTTAACTAACACAATATGAAACAGAAAGTAGAATAATGGAAATCATTTACTTCGTCCAAATCTTGTCCCCTATGTTTAAGTATACATCAAAATGGTATATTAATTAGAAGTATGATCAGTATCATTTGGGTGAGTGGAATAGAGAGTTAAAATGATAAGGTAGATCTATGATTCTCAGTCACAAACAATATTGATGTTAGTAGTCAATTTCTAATTAAACTTACGGGATTGTTGTGGATTATGTAATCCTGGTGGAAACTGACCATTTTGAACAACATATACAACATTTGGTTGTCCACTGATCTGAGCACCTAGTACATCTTTGAGCTGACAAGGACCTACAGGTCCAGCATTGTGAGTTCCTGAATGAACATTTCCTGTTATGTATCCACGCTCGTATGCTTCTAGAATTCGGAGCCCATCCACTTTTCCAGCACAGCAAGTTTGTAAAAGATCCTTCAGAAATGAAACATTTTTATCACTAAGATATCCCCGTTCCTCTAACGCTGAAAACAATTCAAGAGAGTTTTGTATTTTTTCACTTTGCCTTTTCTTGATGACTGAATCACATTTAAACTTCATTCTGATCAAGTCATCGTTTCCAATCGTCGAAGAAATCTCAAGAAGAGAATTCTTATAACAGTTATTCCGTTCAACATCCATGATAAATGAATTCAATCACTATTTCTAAAAAAAATGTTTTCAATGGTGACATCGGACTTCCCAAATTACGTCGCCCTAAAAATCCAAAGCGGTTAATGTGTAAAACCGTAAAGAAAATTATTGGGGAATCCCTGAACTTTGACTTGTAAAGGGAGCTAACTCAGTCGATCCATCATGGAGACGTTGTCTACAATTACCATCTTTTTACTAATTGGGAATTTATTCCACTTTACCCGATCTGAGGATTTTGAATCATTTAGTATGGCAAAAGTGAATGTTGTATGGAGAAAGGCACAGATGGTAATTCGCGTTCATGTTGAATTTATACAGGAAGTGAACCACCGGGAGTGAAATAGTATTCGGATACAAAATTTTAGACTCACGTGATTTAGGATTTTTTGGATAGATTTTTAGGTTATTGAAACACGATGGCGTATCAGCCGTATTTATATTTAAGCAACAGAAATTCATTTACAAGTTGTTACAACGTTTTAGCGTCAAATAAACTTCATCAACTCCTTCCTTATTTATTGTTAACTCAATTTCATGAATTCATTCACCCATATCAATCATCTTTTCTAGATGAATGCATTTTGCCTTCTAGCCTTACAAATTTGACTTTTCGGTCGGTTGTTTTCATAAAAACATTCAGAATGACTGTCCTCAAAGAGTGTAATTACACAAACATTTGTTTTAATCAGGAGATTTGTAATCAGTTTAGTGAAATAGTTTACAAAGTCATACAAGTGTGATGTTGCTTTTGACCAAATTGTGTTTAATTTCAGCCCTATAAGTTTTCTTGAAATGCTACTTCCATTAAACATAAAAATCTTCTCTTTTTTATAACAGCTTTTTTACTTATCTTTATTAATGTTGTGTCATCATATAGATTTCTATTGCATCATCTTAATCAGATGTGAGTAAAAATTATTGAACTGACAAAAACCTTTCAATCTTCAATATGCACTAATTGGAGTAAATAAATTTTTAATCTCTTTAAAAATTTACAATACTTGCGTTAAAATGGTCAAACAATGTGATTAGTATCTACTTCATGAACTTTATGTTTCAGCTGTTTCTGGGTATATGGGCGTAACTATTAAAACTCATAAAGGGCACGAAAAAATCCACCTGTACGCTCGTATTGACGAGTGAATTTAGGGTCCGGATGAGTAAAAAATTGGCCACTGCTGAGTGGACTTTATATATTACTTGTCCTGCAGGACGAGTGGCCCTCAAAAAAATTTTCGCGACCTGTCATGTATTTAAAATGCAGGGTCTTACTTAAATGCTAATTTGCATTTTTCTATTCATGGTAGAATTTCTTTCATGTTGTGTCTAATGTTACAGAAGACACTATTGGTGTCTGTGTGGATTAGTCTAAATTCATTCATTCATTTGAAACATTTGGTTCATGTAAACAGAACATTGACTAGTGACTTCTTCATGGTTAATGTGGTCAATACACAGCTGAAACTCTAGAATGTTGGTCAGGTCAACCTTCTCATATTTCTTACATTAGTCACTGTGTATTCTCTGTATGCTTTCTTGGGAATTGAGCACCAGCTTGCTACACATATATGCTGAAATTCTCTTAAGAAAGCAACATCAGTTCTATGCAAAACACATTTTCAGATTATCTTATCTCCATGGAAACACCATTTAAAAACTGATTGCAGTAACATTATTTTTTGCAGTCATTGAAAGGAAATGAGTTGTCTGATCTATATGCTGATCTTCTGATACAAGATAAGAAAGAGAAAGAACTTAAGAAAAGAAAATTTGAAGGCACTGACAAAGATGGTTTGTTTGAAGCAGAGGTCAGAGAAAGTTTTATGGGTGAGGAGCAGATAGTTGTCATTGTAAAACTACTACAGTGTATATGAGTTTATCATTTTATTTGTACTAGTAGATTCCTGTGATAGTTTCAAAGAGATTGATATAAATATTGATTATATACATTTATATTTGTGTTGCAGATGCTTGTGAATGCAATTTTACATTCAATAATATTCCTGTGCATTGTGTTTTATTTTGTCATCTTGTGTATTTATTTGTTTTTGTCTTTTTGTTTCAGATATTCTTGTCAACTATGGATTAGCAAACCATTTTTCATCTGAAAGATATGGTTCTAAAAGACTTCCTGGTAACAAAAATATTGATATTAGAGATGAAAAACTGAAAAGGATGCTGAAAAGTGCTCGGAAAGAGGGATTTACAGGTACCTGTTCTCTTTTATTTCATTCTTGTATAGAAATGTAGACATTCTTAGTATTTACTATTCATAGATTTTGTTTAATAACTGCAGTTGAGTTTCATGACTATTTCTCCATCTGTGACATCGTTGTAAAAATATTTACGTTTAAAAAGAAAATATCAGGGCTCAATAAGGGTTAGCAAATTGTTGAAACTTTTAAATTTTGTCACTCTGTCAATTCATCAGTCAATTGATGTGAAAGTTTATTGTTGAATTTCCTACAAAATATGATACATTTTGAATGAACAATATGAGACTCATGATGACATTTCAACAAGGTTTTGAGTCAAAAATGTTTACTAAATGTAGTTATATGGTCAAATGTGGATGTTTATATTGAGTTAAGACAATGTACTTTTATTATGAAACAGTATTGTCTACTTTTGTAGAATGTTCAGTTATCTACTGTCTACTAGAATTTAGTACAACTCACTATATTTAATGTTAGCTATGAGCCTAAAAATATTAAACTTAGTTTTGATTATAATTGCTCTGTACGTATCAAGTTTATTGTAACTAAAATTTCTGGCATCGTATGCCCTGAGTGTAAATGTGACAGAAACTTAATAGCCCTAATCATGGTCCAGTGATTAGTGAGCTGGACTTGTTACCAGGAGATTCGGGTTCAAATTCCAGTCACGGCAGGTCATACTCTTCTACGAAAATGGACAAAAATATCGATTTTCCTCCATATGTGGAGAAGTTGCCGGTTCCATGTGGAAGAATAAGTCAGTACTGGTTAGTACACAGTCCAGGAAAACTGAAAAATTGTTGAAAAATGGTGTTAAACCCAGTGAAAAAGAAAAGATATTTAATACATGTTCATACTTCACTAACGCTATGTTTTGTTTACAGATTCAGAATTACGAATTCTTAAGGAAGAAATGTCTCATTATCAAATGAAAATAGACGAATATGACACAATGAAACAAGATTATGAAAATTTGGAAGGTTTGTTTCTGATAGGGTGTTATAGAGAATTCAAAATACTCAGTATTTAATACCAGACGTTGATACAAGTTTTGGATAAACAAAATCCGTTAGATAATGCAGTTCAATTCATGACACTATCAGTTACTCTGTGCGGGTAAAAGGATGGCATCGAGTAGACTCCTTTACATATAGACTTTCTAAATCCATTTAAAATGAGTGTTAGCTAAGTGTAGGTGTACAAAGTACCATTTCTATTGTTGTAAACAAACTGTCACCTTGACGTGTTGTGATAATGGCTATATGTTTATAGAGTTTGTGGACCCTGATTGTTTAAAATGCTGTCATTCATCATTTAATCATACACAAATACACAGAGGTGTTACCTGTTGCTGCATGAACATAGACACCTGACATGGTTTTATTAAGTTTTTTTAAAAGTGATATTTAACAGTTCTCACAATACTGGAATTCCCGAATACCAGACAATTAGGCTAGTCAGGACAGTGTCTGGTTTTCAGGAGTTTTACTGTGCAAACATTCCTTCGGTTGTAGTTTTCATCCATTGTCATCAAAAAATTACACAGCCAGACCTTATATATTGTTGTTTAACATTTCTTATCTTGGACGAGTGTATATCAAAATCCCCTTGATCATAATCCCCTTGGTTGAAAAATGACATAGTGATCGAAAGCCCCTCAACAGAAATGACAGGGTGTTCATAATCCCCTTGATGGATAGTCAAAATCCCCTTGGCAAAAATGATGGGGTGGTCAAAATCCCCTCAACTTGTGAAAAACAACCCCCTTTACTCAATATTCTTTTTCCTTTGATCTTTTGTCACTCCAGCTAAACTATTGTGTTACATAAAGAAATGTTGCAAACAGCAGTTACATTGAGTAGAGGAAAGAGTATGGAGTATACTTTAGCAATAAAATATTTGCAATGATTAATTATAATCAACTATCATATATTTGTTTGTATTTTACAATTTTCTCAGCAATAATAACATCAATAAAGGGTGTCATTATTAACTGGCTGTGACAAACATACACCTTTTAATTGTTTGTATGCTTTTCTCTTTTTTTCAGCAATTCTTGAAGCAGTTGGTTCTTAAATTCATTGAACTAAAAAGAAAAATAAGAAAAAAATCTTAAGAAATTTCCCAACCATTTCACATTATTTGAGGGGATTTTGACTACCCACTGAGGGGATTATGACCACCCCTTTATTTTTGCCAAGGGGATTATGATAACCCTGTCATTTCTGTTGAGGGGATTTCGATCACTATGTCGTTTATCAACCAAGGGGATTATGATCAAGGGGATTTTGAGCGTCCCCCATCTTGGACTTGTATGAATATTTCTGTCTACCAGTTTTACATTTATTTACAAATGCCTACTATATGCTTAATTTACAGAAGAAGTGGATAACTCACTTGACAACCTGGATGAGCAGGAAAAGGTATGGAAGAAATTAGCTCAGAAGAAGAAGGATATGAAAATGAAGCACAAGGAAATCAGAGATGGTGTATCAAGAATCGGAACAAAACTCTCTGATAAAGATAATAAGGCTGGAAAATTTGAAGATCCGAGAGTTTACCATTTATGGGCTTTGGCGCAGAAGTCTGGGATGAATGAAGAGGAGCTTGAAAACTATAGGGTGTGGATTTTTATGAAGATATAGAAATCATATTAAATTGCATATAAAGTGTTACATTTTCTTTAACTTTGTGTTGCTTTTGGAGCAATATGCTGCGTAAGTGTTGGTAAACTTTAGCTTAATCAAATGTAAAACATAAAATGAACTTCACTTAGTCTTTATCAGGTATTGTAATATAACTCATACATTTCCAGTGATATTGAATTCATACTTTTATTATGCTGGAATTCTACATTTTGCAGAAAGAGTTGACTCATTTTGAAACTAGAATTAGAAAATCTGAGTTTGTACAAGATCAAGTTGACAAGGCTGAAAGAAAACTTAGAAGTGGTGTAGATATTGATAGATCTGAACATCTAGAATTAAAAGCTCATGCAGAGAAGATTCAGAAAAAGGTTTGTATTTAAAGTTATTTGTATTATTCATTTTATCATAGTTTTTATAGTTACTCATTGATTTTACTTCTAAACATCACTTAGTTTATAGAATTTTTTTGCAACAAATCCTGTCCTGATTTAGATTTTGTATTTTATTCATTAAATTGAACTTTGTGTTAAGGTATTTGTGTTTTTGTATCTTCAGGTTGATAAATATCATACAGACTTGAAGCAAAAGGTTCAAAGAAGACTAGACGAGCTGTAATTTAGGATCTAATTCTTATAATGTATAAATGTGTTATAAAAGTCTTCCTCGATATAAAATTGATGCAACCTTTAATACTGAATATATTCTGTATTTGTAGGTTGCTATTACATTCCATTTGTGAGATGTAAGACGCATGTATGTGTTATATCTTGTTGACTCAGAATCTCATTTATTTTAGTCTTTTCTTGTGAGTTTTAGGCCTTGGACAGAATATAACAATCATTACAACACCAAAATGACATCAATAATATAAAACTTTCATCAATCACTGTATTTTCGTCATATCTTTATAAAAATTGTTTTCATAAATTTTATTCGTCTTTTGAAGAATTACCTTTTTTTTAAAAAAATAATTCAACACTAACAGTATAAAATTTGTTGAAGGCTCAAATGTAGACATTTTGTAGTTGATTCAATACTTTCTTGTCTGAGATTTTACCCTTTGTGTCATAATACCATATTTCCTTGCATCTGAAGCAGACGACTTTTGAAAACATGGTGGCAGCAGAGGCCATTGGTTGTAATGAGTAACAGCTTCTTTTGCCACAATGTTTTCCACTCTGTCAGAGAGAAATAATCCAAATTTCTTTAATAAATAGATCTTTTGTACATTAGTTTTGAATTTGGAAGAGTTCAAAATATGCTTACGAGGCAAAGAGTTAAAAAATATCTGACTTATGTGTTTGTGTCTGACACAGTATTGATATGTCTATATTTTTCTTTTGTTTTCTTTGTATTCAGTATGTTTAAGCAGATGTGTTTATTTTTGTCTAGAATCTTTTTATCACCACATTGTGGATATTATCTCAGTAATCTTTATCCTTTGTTTAACCCAGCTCTTGTTAAAACTTGAATGCATTCCCTTCAAACATAAAATAAAGAATATAAGATGGAAGTAAACTGCTCATGAGCTCAATAGTCAAAAAAATGTTCCACTGGACAAAAGCCGCCAGTTCTAATACTTCTTTCGGCTTTGTTGATGTGTGCATTTTTAACTTTTGTCTTATACAAAAATAATTGGTATACAGTCAAATCTTTGCTTGCAGCCACATCGAATAAAGGCCACCCTGTGAATGAAGGCCATTATTTGAAAACCTTCATTGACTATTTAGAACAAATTGAACTCTGAATAAAGGCTATCTGTCAATAAAGGTCACATTATGTCTTTCCCATGGATGGCCTTTGTTGACAGGTTAGACTGTTATTATAACTTATCCAGTTACTTAAGATGCTTACCCTATGCCCTGGACAAGTACAAATTACTCTAGACCAGCACAAAATTGCACTTTTCACATTGACAATTATATCGTAACATCATTTTACTGATTGAGATAGCCACATTAAAAACTTGAGTCACTCTTTTAACTGTGGAATATTTACATTTAACTTTTTCTTTTACTCTGTTTTACACTGAGCATTGAACTAGAGCAAATTTGTATGGTCTTAAAGTGACATGAAGATAAATTGATTGTTGTAAATTGCAGCTTTGAAAGTTTAATTTCATGATAGCTTATACAATGTATATTTTGTGATTCAGGTATAGTAATGAGTGTTTTAGAGTTATAATAATAATGATAAAAATTTAATGGCATTTTATACACAGTGTTACATTTGAAGATGTTTACAGTGATGTAAGTTAATGACTGTATATTTATGCCTACATAAATGCATGTATGTGTTTAAGTGTGTTTATTTGTAAGAACATGGTATAACTCCACATTCTAATTTCCATCTGTATAAATGCTGGAGATATCATGTAATTTATCTGTATATTACACTGTGTAAATACTTCATCAAGCATTGTTTAAAATGTTGTTTCTCATTATTATTTCATTAACATCATGTAGTTAAGTTTATTACAAGTGCAAGTTTACAATGTATATCATTTGTTGTACTTTCATCTGATTGTGAATAAGTATCTATGCAATTTTTCCAATTTTTGTTCCGTCTTTTTATTGTTCCGTTTTTCATAACATCATTAGGTTGATTAGTTAACTATCTTCTTAGTGTTGTGTTACTCTTTTACAAATCCTTTAAGTATATATCATGTTGCCATGTGATTAATAGGAACTACTTGTCTGTCGACAAAAAACAAGCCATATACCTGTTCACTTTTTGTGTTCTTATTCTACAAACATCGCATAATCATGATCTAATTATTCACCAATTATGTATAAAATGTATGTAGTAAATAAAGCAGGGTCTTCTGTCACACTGTTGTTTATCCAAATGTAGATAATTTTTATTTATGTAATAAAATATGTAAATTATTATCTGGACTTAATATAATTTTTCTGAATTTTCACAAAACACCATTTCTAGCATAGTACAAGTTAGATGTGTACCAATGTATTTTGATAAGCCTGCTCTGAAATATCTTCACTGTCTGATATAAGGTATGCTGTAGGTGAATATTTCTTGGTGCAGAATCGACATCTGTACATTAGTTTATATCAGGTCAACTTTGAAATGATTGCCAGGGAAATAATCATTGGACTACAAATTACAAATTAAATGTATCAGAACTGGAAGTTTTTTAAGTCTGGGAGGCTAACAATGTACCATGAAAAATCTGACTCAGATTGATATATGAATGAAGATTTATGAAGAAGAAAGCAGGAAAACTGTTGGAAGAAAGAAGGAATGAACAGACATTTTCATAGTTTATTATCTTAATGAAGAACATCCATAACAATTGTAAGAATAATACTCTACTTGAGTTCCACATTCTAATAGAACAATCAAACTAAGACAAATACTATGCAATGAAATCTTTATTAAGAAAATGTATCAAACAAATATGAAAAAACAAGAACACAAAAATATAATAGCCACATAGTAAAGCAATCTGGTGAGACTTTACAAAGAAAACACTTAATAAACATATAAGGTAAATTTTAATAAAATAGTTACCAAACAATAATTCACTTACATTCATTTAAATCCTTTTTTTCTAATTTGGCAATTTTTATTGACAAAAACAGAAATGCATGTATAGACATACGGGACTATCCTTAGAAAACATTGGAATTAGTTTATTCCATTCAAATATACATTATCCATACATCCAAGATCACCATGTGTTAAATATCTTTGTTAATTAACCCTAGATGGTATTTGTACATGTAGATAGGTAATGTAAGAGTGGCAATTCACCATACAGCTTCAGAGAATAAATGCCATTGCATAGTTCGAAAGAATTGAGGATCACAATATTAACATACTACCATATACAGCCAAGTCGTTCAATGTAGTCCCCAACATATGCCAAAATGGAACAAGGCAAGAAATAACAAAAAATAAATGATAATGACACTTCCTGCGTACATTTCTAAAATTTTGTCTCGTCTAGTTTTCTTTACAAAGTAAACAATTCTATCCCTGAGTGTTATTTGATAAAGAATTTAGTACGAAATATCCTGATGTAAATACAATTGAATTTAAAAAAATATCAATACACAAACAGAAATAGCTGACGATCCTGCAACAACAGCTGGTTTCCAAAAATAAAGTCTGCCATCCAGTTAACAAATGATGAATCATACATGGGATAAATGAAGGAATGCCTTAATATAAATACTGGGTCCAAATTACTTGAAATCTTGTCTTAACTTCCATACACCTTGTCCCTCCTTTTTTTCAAAATCACAAATACTGCGTAATAAAGCCCTGAATTTAGCAGAATTTTCGGACGGAAGTTTTGACCCGAACTCTTCAAGCAATTCCTGGGTGGTAGCTTGACCAAATTTCTTACATTCAAACAGTATAAACTCTCTCATTCTTTTGATGAGTTCCAGTGAGCTAGGATCAGACACAAATCCATCAGTATCCTCATTATCCTCATCTTCATCCCCACCACGAGGATTGGTGAACACTTCATTACGGACTCTCATTTTATTCAGGAGATCAGTGGATGAGACAGCACCTGCAACACTGGTCCCTGTCTCTAAGTTAGTTTGTACACTTCCAGCAAGGGAACCATCAAAATGCTGCTCTTTGCTTTTCTGGATTTCTTCTTCCTTCTGTTGAGAAAATAAGAAAAGATATTACACACTAATATCAAGACACACTTTATTCTCAAAATTCACCTTAGGAGTAAAAATTAATGTTTTGGAGTATAACAATTTATTGAAATTGATTTTGACAAGACAACATGCAATAACATTACAATTACACAGTAACAGAAATGCAATACTAACCTTTTTAGATTCAGAGGGTCCTGGTTCAGATCTTGAAAGGATTGAATTCTTTTTCTGACCAAATCTAGGCCTGAAATCAAACAGATAATTGGAATTTCATTAATTGATTTCATGAGCCCTTATATACCCTATTACACACAAATTAAACAGTTCTTAAAACAAACACTTATCAAATAATTGTAGGAACAATATTGGTAACAAATGACTGAATATAACAGCATGAAGTATTTTGAAATATTACACAAAATTATATTAGACTGACCTTTTTGCCCCATGCTGGCCAGTCCATGTGGGTACTCCAGCTGTTGCCGGGAGACAATGTGTCCTTGACCTTTTTAATGCATTGCTGGCTTCCTTAGCAACCTTATCAGCTTCTGATTCAACAATGACGTAATCTGGTTTTCCTGGTTCCATAATTTGATCATGTTTTAAGGCACCTTGGATACCTACAGAGGAAATCAAAAGTAATGACTCATGTATGTATGTAGTCTTACATCACACTCCATTTCTTCAAAGTTAAGTTTAAACACATCTAATTTACCAGGATATCATATTTCATGAAGCCAACATAATAAAACCATCAAAAAATATCAAATAACCTAACAAAAAAACATGTTTATACCATACACCACATTCAACCATTTCGAATCACTCATAATACACATGTAATACAACCCACCTGTTTTCTTGAACAATTTATTCAATACATAATTGTTCATTTCATCATCTTCCTCATTGGACCGTTCAGGCTGTGTAGGCTGTTTGTAATTTCTCATTTTATCAAGATGAGGAATACGCTCACCATCAAACTCTGTGAAAACAAAATGAAAATATACAGAAAATAGCATTCATCATAATCTGTTTAAGGAGTCATTCATTATTATGTGTTCAAAGAACTGCAAAGATACATCACTTCAGAAATTGAAATAGCTAATAAAAATGTAAGTAAAACATGCACAAAATTTCAAATAGTGACCATTTATGTAAAAATACCCAACATACAACAATGATCACGTCACTATTTATCATACCAAGTTACCATGACTACGTACTTGCATCCTTTCTTTTATGCTTTTTCTTCTTAAGCTTACTACTTCTATGATCATCAGACTCTCTGCTTCTTTTCTGACCAGATTTATATTTATGTCTTTCATGTCCAACCTCTCTTTGACTGGATTCGCTTGATTGCTTAGGTATTGACTGAGTTTGTTCCACGACTTTGCTGGAATTTTCATTTTCACTTTTAGTGTCAGACACATTTAATTCACCTGATGATCTTTTCTTTATCTTAAAATGTTTTAAGCTACCAGGAGGATCATATTGATTGGCCTCAAGCGGACTGTTGCTTCTAGAATCAGAACTGGCAACATTTAACACTTTCTTGGATTTTTCCCCGTTTCCATGAGAACCACTACTTGTGAGATTTACATTTTGATTCGATTTCTCTGCAGAATCAGACCCTGACCCACCACTTCCTGTTTTACTATCTGCACTCTTCATGAAACTCTTCATTTTCTCCTTCTCCATCTTCTGACTGAGTCTCTTTGCCAATTCTCTCATTTTTCTAATTTCGTCTTCACTAAAGTGCATACTTGCATCAGTGCTTCTTTCAACATCATCATAATTTTCCTCTCTCTCCTTCTTAACTTTTTTCTTTTCTTCCTTCAATCTGAAATAACGGTTTCATGAATTTAATAGAATTACAAAAAATGATAAAATTGTCTCAATTTATACAATTTATGTTATTCTAAGGCATGAAAAACATGTCAGTTGATGCAAGAGACCCTGCTATCCAATATAATTCTTAACAATTTTTGTTTTCATGAAGATTCAGGTCAATATATCATGTGAGCCAGTAAAATTTTGTTCAGTCCAGTAAAGTTTTCAAGTTTGTCAGTCCTCTAGTCCAGAAACAGTTCAATGTCTTTTGCAAACACTGCATGTTTACAACATCATTTCAAATGTATACACATCACATAAATCATGACTTACTTGTCAAATCTATTCTTCTTGTTCTTCACGGGTTTGACGGTAACATCAGAACCAGTTCCAGCAAATATGGCCGCTGTTTCAGTCTCACCCTTATCATCACTGAGTCCCAGACTGAACAGCTCATACAAATCATTGGTTTTAAATAAACGACGCTGTTTGGGATCCTTTAGCACACGGTTTGTTAAAAATTGCTTGAATATTTGTCTGCAATAGAAAATATCACTTTAAGAACAAAAAGAACTTAAGACATCTATAAATAAAGTCAATAACCATTTTGTGGTTTATTAATATAGGGCTCTAAGTATTTTCTCTTTTGAAAGTCAATATCTAAATATGCTGTATAGTAATACATGTATGCTAAGATACCTATGATATATTTTCTCTTCAATAGTTCCAGTGGTTAACAGTCTGTAAATGGTCACTTGTCGTTTCTGACCAATCCTCCAGGCACGTTCTCTGGCCTGCATATCAGTGCTAGGATTCCAATCTGGGTCGTAGATGATGATTCTGTTTGCACCAACAAGATTTACACCTAAGCCACCAACCCTTGTAGTCAACAGGAACAAATATATACTTTCATCCTATAGAAGAATAAAAATTACAATTATTTCTCTGCTAATAGATTTGTAGTTGATGCATAAGTAAATTTCAACATCAGTTTAGAATTTAAAACATAAACTCAAATGCTAGTAAACATGAAATCTCATTGATTATAATTAAACTCACAAATGCAAATTTCAATCTAAAGTTACATTATAATTCTGAAAAATGATACTTTCTATTTCATTTATTTTTATGAAGTAGTCGTAATGAAAACTCCACTTACAGTGTTATATTTCTGTACAAGTGGTTGTCTAGATGATATACCAGTTCCTCCATCCATCCTGACATAACTATAACCTTTCTGTTGTACATACCTCTCCAGTACATCTAACATCTAACAGTACATTAAATACATCATTATATCCCAGTTAAACTTAATACAGATTCAGACCCACATCAATCAATATATTTACAGAACATTTCATTAGTTTCTACAGTTTACAAGTGCATCATCAGTTTAACAATAAATTATGTAATGACATAATGATACAAAAACTGAGAGGAAATTGAGCACTGCAGATCTTAAGTCAAGTCAGTTTCTGCAAAATGAAAATGTACAATTCTAATCACAAAACGACCAAAGTTTATCATATATGAAGTGATAAACATATAGATTACCTGTTTACTCTGTGTAAAGAGAAGTGCCCTATGTCCTTGTTTCTTCCACAATTTGAGCAGAGAATCGACAACTATCATTTTTCCTGCTCTTTTATAATACCCATATTCTAGGCTTCTTTCACTTAATGAGTCCTCCTCATACACACGGGGACCACCAGTAGCGAGATCAGGATGGTTGCAGATTTTACGAAGTTGAATGAGACCAGTAAACACCTACAAAAACATAATTTATTAACATTATTCCATTATTAACACAAGTCATAAACATATAATTGAAACATTAATATCACATCAAACTAGGCTATATCTAAAGAAGTACTTCAAAACATAATTATGAATGACTAATGATATTTGTAGATAATAAAGTTACGCCAAGTGACTGCTAGTGACTGTAACACTTCAAAGAAAAGTAAAACATTCAAACACAATTGCTCCAATATTTAGACCAGTTCAGGCAAATAGCTTATCAAATACTGATAAACATACCATTAACCTTCCCCTTAATATTTCCTGACACTCTCTGGATGCAAGGTACTCTTCATAAACATCTCTTTGATCCTGTGATAGTCGACAGAACAATACCTGTAACAATATAATGAACATATAGAAGAACAAGAACACAATAACTTGTTAATCCAAATTTTCAGGAGTATTAATTTCCAGTAGGTGAAAAAAATGCATCACATCCTGACATTCACATCAAAGTATGGCAATATAACTAAAACAAACAGAGTCAACTAGAGGTATACCAAGGTATATCGTTACCTGTTCATTCTTTCCGGGTAGATTTATGTTCATTTTCACATCAGCTTTCATCCTCCGTAACAAGTATGGATTGATTGTGTCTCTTAACACACAGGCACATTTATATGCTGATTGTACCTAAACAAGTATAGTAAGTAACAATATATAGTTTTAATGTTTTTAACAGCTTCGTGAACAATTCTCACCAAAAGAATAAAATTAAGTAAGTATGTTGCTGATGCAACAGAAATATAATTATCATTCAGCAGCTTTGATAAAAATCATTTTACAAAACAAAATATTCAATAGTTAAGAAATGCTCTCCTGTCCACAATTCCACAGCAATTTCATTTACAAAAGAAATCTTACATATATCAAGGTATTGAACTGATCACAAGTAGATAAATTTAGGTATTTAACTAAGACTTATCCATACCTGAACATCTGTAGCATTTGAGTAACCACCTTGTACAATAGGGACAGCCAAATGTTGCATAAAATCTGGCAGAGTGCCAAGTTTTCCAGGAAACACGAAATCCATCAGGGACCACAATTCTTTTAAGTTATTCTGTATAGGTGATCCTGACAAGATAACTCTATGAGGGGTTCGGAACTGAAAAAGTAAAAAAAATAATGTGTAATCTAGTAACATAATTATTGAACTATGACAGTATTAATACAAGCGCAAGTTGCTCCAAAGTATATGTTCTAAAGTTGTAAAATTATGGCAAAAAAGCAGGTTTTCTAAAATAATAATTAAACAAAACAAAAAATCTGCATTGTCTTCTGCTAAATCAATTATATTGTGTGAGAAATGAGCCAAATTCAAGTGTTCCTAAATAATGAGAAAAATCTGCAATATGTCTGATTAAAAACAGAAGTAATGTATAGTTAACAGTAGTAATCTGATATTATTTAATCAATTAGTATGAACACTAATTTATATACAAATTTAATTCAATGAAGAAGCTCACTTTACCTGTTTGCAAACCAGTGTTGCTTTCACATCTGGATTCCTGATTTTATGTCCCTCATCAAGAATTATATAATGCCAGTTATACTGAAGAATGTGTTCCTGCTGTAATACTAGGGTGCTGTATGATGTCACCAATACTCCATTATTCTTCACAATTTGACGAATCAAATCTTTCTGTGAACAGAGAAGGGAGAAAGTCAGTCCAAACATGTGCTGTATAATATACCAAATTAAATCAAGACAAAACAATAGCATTCAGGTATTACAGCCATGCTTCCAACCAAAACTTCAATCTTTCATAAGACAATCCACTTGCTAATATTTCATAGATTTACTGCTTTTTAAGGTTGATTAACATGATTTAATTTAATTGCTAATATGCTGACTTAATAGAAAGTTCATTAAAAAGTATTCACTAGTATTACATTTAATATTTTATGATCATACGCACCTCTTTCCCAACAAATGTACCAGAACCATGTAAGATGGCTACTCTGAAAGGTGGCCACCATGTATGGAATTCCTTCACCCACTGATGCATCACCGTGGCTGGACACACAATGATAGAAGGTCCCAAACCAACATAGCTGAAATACAGAATGTGCACAAAACAATATATATTGTCTTGAGAGCAGAACAAATCCAACACATCTCACATCAGAACAAGGCCCAAATCACTTGATATTCAATGCAAAACAGTGATTAAAATGTAATAAAGATATGTTAGCGTCAATATAAGTGTGTGACATGTAATAATTCACACTGTTAAAACCTCTAAGCACATAACTGACCTCCAAACTCAGATGTGCAACACACATTAACATAAGATAAACTTACTTAAAATTTCTGCTCCTTATTTTGGAGTACTTCAGGGCAGCGAGGAAGGCAATTGCTTGTATAGTTTTACCCAGACCCATTTCATCACCTACAATACCACCAGCTTGTTGACAATGTAGTTCCCATAACCACTTGACACATGTCTTCTGATACCTATATAACAATGAAAAAGTTTTTAAAAAATGGAAATCTAAAAAATGAACAATATCAACTATGAGGTTTCCTGAGATCAATGTTCTGTTAAACAGGAAATTTTATTTTACAGTCGTTATTTTGGAAGTTATTGTTCTCAATGCAAATAAACTGTGCCTGAATGGTTTCACATCAATAACTGTAGGGATCAAAGGTATAATTAAACATTCTATTATTTAAAAAAAAATCCTATGTTGTAATATTATTGTTTAATTCATTATTCTTTACTTGTAAAGTTTTTTCCATATTCTAGAAGGAACTTTCAGTCCACCATCAAATTCTTCATCATCTTCAGAATCACTCATTCTCCCTGCTTCTCTCATCTTCTGCTTATACCTCTCATGACGATTAAACTTTCTGAATAAAAAATGAGCAACTAAAATAGTAAAAAGTAGATTAACTGTATAAGATTTTGTATTTATCATTTCAACGTGAGAAAGCTTGTTAATGAGTCAACTACAGAAAGCAGGTCATATGCTTATAAACAGACCTCATTAATAATGGTATGATAAAATATGCAAACCAGCACCAGCATTCCATTCACTAGTGTCTGAAACTGCTTTATGAGTAATACAGAAAATGTAATCAAATAGATATTTACTCCATTCTCTCATCGAAGTAATCTTCAAGTCCATCATCCCTGTACTTCCTTATAGCTTTAGCTCTAGGTAATCTCTCTCCCGAATCAGAGTCTGAATCTTCACTGCGATATATTGGACGATTAAATTTCTTCGACCAGTTTTTCTTCTTATTTTTCTGTTGTCTATGTCGTTCTGATAAAAATGATATAAGACCCTTTAAAACATACATTTAACAATTACATCAATCACACAGAATCTAAAACAAATTGGATATAAAAAATTTACTTCATTATGATCAGTTCTGTCATTAAGACATTCTATAAACTCTGAATGATTATGAACAACAAACCTTTCTTAACTTTCTCATCCTCTATTTTAACAATTGTCTGTTTTTCAATTTCACTATCTACAAGTTCTTCCTCAGGTATCCATTCATCACCATCGTCATCATTTTCACTTATTTCACCCTCATCTGATATTTCATGTTCTTTTTTTATATGACTTATCTGGTGATGTGAACTTGAAGGTTCTTGTACATCTACTGGTTCTTCTTTAATCTGAGAAAACAAAATGTGAAAGAGAACACTTTTAATTAAACCACTTAATAACCATTTACGAGTCATCAATTAAATATTTATGATTAATCAAATTATACTAACATAAAATACGTAACTGCAAATTTTGATTTAAAACTACAATTGTAAAGTACAGGACCACAAGTATTTTCCATAGTTCAATTACAAAATTAGTAATTACAGATAAAATAATCGTATACACCAACCTTTAATGGACTATGACTCTCACTTTGATGGTGTTTATTGACCACAGTACCAAATGGAGTCATCTCCCCTGTTTTGATTAAATCATCCTTGACCTTATTACCAGAACTTGCAACCATGGATTTTAGAGCTAAAATTGAAAATATGAAACTGAATCATTAACAATCATACAAATGAACAAATAACATCATTTTTAAGAATTACCACATTGCTAGCTCACTGCAAATGATGTTCACCTCCCTAGGATTATTTATTGAAAACACTTATTTTCAGTTTTATGAAGAAAAAAGGCAAAAATCAATACTACTTTTTTTAGAAAAAAAGATTACCAATTTCTTGTTCATCAAAGAGAGGAGCTTTTCCATCAAGTTTAGCCATTATCTTCTTCTTCTTTTCTTCTAATTGTTTCATTTGAGTTTGCTGTAAAATAAATTACAATCTAAACTATCACAAATAATTACCATAACACTTCATTAAATGTCTACAACAATAGTCTAAGAATAAAAAAAACTGGGGGAAAAACTGTACTTTTGAATGATTGAAATAAAACTCTTAAATTTTACCTTAGTTTCCTTCTGTTTCTGTGCTGATATAAGTCTTCTATTAGCTCCACCTGCAGATGATTTACCATAACCTAATTGAGCCATCTGGGTAGCAAGTGATGCCAATTCATGCTTAGTACTCCTTCATGAAATAAATGGGGAGATCATTAAATGTTAAGAACAATTTTATGTAGTAGCTTAAAAGACAGTCTAAAGACAATTCAAAGACAAAGCATACAACACATATGTTTCAGTTTTACATTGACTAATCTATCAGACTGTACATAAGGTATTTTGCATGAAAATATGTATCCTTATACGGCCAAAATGATACACATCTAAAAATATGCACTGTATTGCACAACAGGCAGATATATATGAATTTTTTTAACAAATCCATAAACTGAAATAGCAAAACAAAACATGATGGTACAAAATTGTTAGAGGTAAGGATGCCACTCTTTCAGAATAATGAAAAAATAACATTTTACGAAAAAAGATGTACCTTATTTCATCATTGACCGTCTTTAAATCTTTCTTTAAAGACTCTTTCTTTCTTCTCTCTTCTTCTTTCGTTATAGCATCATCAACTTGTTGCATGACACCTTAAATTGACAGCACAACAAAGAATAATCTAAAAGATGACAACATACAACTTATGTCTTTATTAAATTTTATTAAGATTATTGGTCTAATTAACTTGAAATTGCTTAAAATATTGTTACTTAAATATAAATTAACTTAAGAGTAGACTACATGACCACCAACTATGTAATAAGATTTCTTTCCTTTACAAGATAGTTCTTATTGTCAAACATTAAGACAAATGTATCTGGTATAAGAAAGTACTATAAAATGCTGCATAAAGACACCCTCAGCTGCACATGAAAAAATAAATTGCACCCTAATTTCACATTTTTCTTGATTCAAATTGACTTCCTATGAATATATCCAAAATATTAGTACTCAATAATTAATCAATACATGTATATAATACATAACAATTTTCCCCTGCAGGCAAAGACAGCATCTAACATTGTAAAAATGTATACCTTGCTCCAAGTCTTCTTGATTGAACACATCAATACCAAGAGCTTTAAGTTGGTCAGTATCATCATTGAGGTTAGCAGCAGGTATAAGATCCATATCTACATGAAACTTGGCTTGCTTTTCTATTTCAGTTCCATCATGAGGAACAGGATCACAATTCTCCCCAGACATCTTTTGGATTTAAGATTAAACAACTGTAACTGCAAGAAAAATAATCATCAATATTATGATAAGATAAAATGTGGATTACATAAATCATAAATGAAACTAAATAAATTAAATACAAATTACATATTAATTACAAATATGAAAAATTTAGAATGACTTCTGTCCTGTCACATAATACCATAAAAGCAAAGCATAAAACTGACAGAACACAATCACTGTATTTCCGCAAAACCATTACATCTGAAAACACAGAACTGTCATCAACAAATATAAGCATCATCTGCTGACATGGCACTTTATTACAAGTTCAGTTTTACATGTAAATAACATTTATTATGGCAGTAAACAGCCAAAAATCTGTATTACTAAAAAGCTAGTAACTAACTGAAAATAGGATAAATTTTTCTGATATTGACTATGGTATTCAGTAAAAATATAAAATACCCATGTTTAAATACTTATACTGGTGATACTAAATACCGGTGATGCTAAATTTAGACCGGAAATTGAAAAAAGAAAACAAATCACACCCCATAAATAAATATAGTGATTTATCAGTTCATATCTCTTTTGCAGATGTCAACAGCCAAATGTACAAAATCTCCATTAATCTAGTGCATGCAACCCAATAAGTACAAAGCTGTAGAGTGACATCACTATTTCCTCGAATATACTAAATACCGGTGATCAAGTAAAAATCTCTCAATGTCACATGACGTCATCATGTAGCACCCATTTTACTGTACTGGGTTAAACTTCCAAACTATACAAATGAGCTATATATAAGGTAACAGTTTCAAATGTGAAACTTTCAACTTAAATGTTTCAAAAACAACAACTGGGCACTTTTTATAGTGTTCTGTCAACTTCCTGTTTTGTTTCCATGCATAGTTTTCTATTAAGTTACATTATGGATAGGAAAAACTATCGGTAGGAAGTTCAACATAGTATCTTTATAACGGAAGCGAGCACCTGCAGATGGCTGTGAAACAAATCCATTTTTTTTCTAAGAAAAACAACAAAATTTGAAATCTTTTGATTGAATCATGAATATTTTTATCATTTTCTTTAAATTAAACTAATTTTAATGCTTATTCACCCTAAAAAATGACATTATAACTCTGTTTCGGCGCCGCCAGATGGCGCGAACCAAGATAAACCAAGCGCAGCGTTTGTTGACAACGGTCAGTTTCGCATGCTTGTATGTTATGGCTATTTATAGAATCACCGGTATTTAGTATTCACCGATAATTGGGTTACAAGGGATATATATCTCATGTGTATCATGTTTATCCAACATTCAATTGTTTTAAGTGAACAATTCTAACAAATACATTAGCATAACAAAGTGATTCATACTTACATGTATATGGTATTCAATCATTTATGGTAAGCTTATCTATACAGATAATATATAAGTGAACATAATATCCGATAAATTGTACCTGTCCGGCGACTACTTCATTTCAAAGAAATTAAATTTCCTTACATAACTAATGAAAAAAGTCCAATGTATACGAAAGAACAAAAATAAATATCAATATACTTACTTAAAACACAATTAAATTCGAAGAAACCAAACAAATATATTTTCTATACGATAAAAACGACGTTATTTCAGACAGAGCTGTCATATTTCATAACAGTTTTGTCTATCACGTAAGCGATTGTGCATGGGGTATGTTAAATTGGTCCCCGTTCCGTGTTGCAGGAGTTAACGGGTACCAGTTTACGCTCCTATGATAGATAACTCCACCGTAGACTACCGCCGTGGCGGAAGACATTTTCTGTGCTGATTGTTCTCGGTAAGATTTCTTATTGGTTTCCATTTAAAATGCACCTAAATCTACATGATTAAGTTAATTTACATACTTTTATTTTAAAATTTCGTGTCGTTTGTCCAATCTCTACTGGTGTCATTGTCTGTGACGCTGGCTTAATTGATTTTTCTTGTGCATTTTGATGTACTACACACACAGTGTTGTGACACCAGTGTGCACACAGGACTGCCGACAGCTTACTGAAATACCTTCTACGCCAAATCTTCACAATCATGCGGAGACTAAGATCTGACATGAAATGTTAAGCATTCGTTTACTTCGTGGTGTCTGATAATGTGTGGAAATGAAAGTTATGGAACGCCTTTACGACATTATTTTCATTGCTTTAGTTAATCTAGTATGGATATGGTATTGTATGGAACGCCGAGATTATTTAAGTAGCATAACTGCCTAATTAGTGATATCTAGTTTCACCTATTTATAGCTTTAAAAAAGTAAATTGTATACATAAATAAATCCACTTTAAAGAGTCCATTGCAAGTGATTTGAAACAAATATTGTACTTTGTCAGTCTTCTGTAGAACAATATGGCACATAATTTACTTAGATTTGAAAAATGATCACTACTCTGTACATATGAATATATCACAACAATTATCATGCAGGGAACAGTGCCTGAGATTTTTGATAATGTCCTCTGTTCATTAAATATTTGACTTAAATGAAATTTCATAGCTTGAACCCTTCTGACAATTATGTAATACGCTATAGATAAAAAATGAAAACAAATATTAAAATTCTGAGACATGTTCCTAGATAAATATTTATACTACAAAATGCCAAAAACTGCCATGAAATCCATCTTCCAATAAGGCGACAATCGTTATTCAAAAATAAGCACCTACTGCTTTACGTGAGCAATCATCTTTAAGACTATCAGATCATTTTCTTCACATGAAATCAATGATTACTCGATTATTTAATGCTATTTCTGTGCCATTGGTTAGTTTTTTTGCATGATATGAAAGTATAATAATTAATCTTTGTAAATAACTTGAAATATTTTTTACATTTTTTTTTACATTATAAAGCTTTTATGTTACATAAAAAAACACATAATTTATTGAGTGGGATGTACAATTGGGCAGTTTGCTAAAAATTAATGGAAGTGCATATTGCTGATGGAGCACTACTAGCAAGGGTCTTCTACACTCTTACCATTCAAGTGGTCTTTCTACAATTTCAGATTATCAATAAGATTTATACACCATGGACATTGAAGCCAATTCAGGTAGAAAATTTGTCACATGTGAGGACTGTCAGGCTTCATTTACCAGGCAAAGTTCACTCAATAGACATAGACGAAGAGCATGCAATGGCAAGCAGAAGGCCAGGAATATTATTCGTGATAAAAGGCAATTTTGTGCATTTTATATTGATATATTTGTAAAAATTGAGTTACTGGCCTTGAATAAAAACAAAATGTATGATAAAATCTTTTTTATATAACCAATATTTATTTCCATTTTTTCTGAATGATAAAATTGATAACAATTTAAATGTTTGTTGCAACAAATAAATAACAATTACTGAGTCTCAATCACACTTTCTGTTTAATTAGAGAGAAAAATTAGAGGTTAAAAAGCAAGAATAAAAATAAAGACCCGCAATGTTTTTCTTGCAGGACTTCAAATATTGCTAAACCATTGAATCAACCGCTATCTTCTGAAGAAAGAAGACATGAGAAGCCATCCCTACTCCATCAAAAACCAAATCATGGGACTGCAAACAATATCATGGATCCAGCTGATATAAAGTGTATAAATGATATGGTAAAAACACTTATATTAGGCCTAAACAAAAAAGGTTTGTTTCCGGTTACATGCCCAAAAATATTTTTTATCTTTTACGTTTTTTTTACATATATTGGCAACACTGTTCTGAAATTACAATATAGCACTACAATTTGGATGCCATAAAAACTTTTGAGATGGGTCAGTCAGGTAAAAGTTGGGTCGGTCGGGTAACCGGAAACAAACCAATTTTTTTGTAGGCCTTACTGATATTACATGTGAAACAGTTGAAATGAAGATATGTTTAAGAAAATCTTTACTTAATGATATGCACCATCTCTACCTTTGTAGATATTAAACTTTAGTTGCTGTTGTATCATCACAATTTTAATATCATATTTTGACGTTGCCAAAGTTAGGATGTAAGCTCAGTGACTTTATTGAATCTTCTAATTTGAATATCTGTAATTCATTAAGGGCATCATTTTTTTGATATATGGATACAATTGCTTACAAGGATTTCTTTTTATTTGCTTTCGTGTAATTGTTCTTGTTTTATAAATAATTTTGACTCCAATTATCAAGCTGTGAACAGAATGGTAAAAGTTCATCTATTTATTTTCAGTGCTCCAGATTAGAAAAAAAGAACAAGAGTGTGCTTGTTATTGCTGTAGACGGTGAAAGTTGTCAATGGTTTGGTTCAACATTAGGTAAAAGCTTCACTGAGGAAAATTCAAGTTTGATTGAGGAATTTATCATTTATTGTAAAGGTAATCATTTTTTATTATGATAAACATACACATTGTTGATGTTTTAACCTAGCTTAAACTCAATGCTGTCAAAATCAACTGATTCTATAAGCAATATATCCATTTAAAGTAAACAAGGTTGCTTTTTAAGACTTGTGATGTCAGAAATTTCTTTAAACAATTTTGAGTCACATAATGACAATAAAATATTGGTTTGGAATGTCGAGCTCAATAATCAAATGTGTATGTATGCCTCTCATCATAGTGCACAAAATTATGGCCAACCAATTATGTTTGAAAAAAAATATCGTAACATAATTATATACCTGATGAAAACAATTATATAGTTACAAAATTGATTGGAAGATTCTCCTTATTCGAAACATATTTTCTTTATCAGAATAATTCAGTTGCAAAATTTGAAGTTAGAACATCTTGAAATATATTAAAACCTAAATCTTTCAATATTCTGTACATGTTATAATTCTTGTCTGTATTATTTCATTTTAGGCAAGAGTGATTTTCCTTCATATTCATTTGTGAAAATTGAAAGAGAAGGGGATCCAACTTTCCAAGCTGACCTTAATTCACATGATATCACTGGGAAACAAACATCTTCAGGTAAAAGTAGGGTTACTCTTAAAACAGAAATTTCTGACTCTGATGTAAATGATTCAAGTGTAAGTAGAGGTAACAGCACAGACAGAAATCACACTATTAATTTTAGTCATGATGACAATGATTCTGATGGTGACTACATATATGATTCAATGGATGAAGCGGATGAGAAGCAGAGTGAAGATGATGGAGACAAAGTGCACACAGGATCAAAAGATAATAGTGCTGTAAGGGAAAAACTGTTTCAAGAAATTGCTAAAGATTTTCAGAAGGAAGAAATTACGAAATCTATTGATTACATTTTGAAGAAAAGATGCACTCCAGTGAAGCGTTTTGTGTATACCGTGCCAGATTTAAACAGGGGAAAGTATCAATGTGATGTCTGTAAATATAAATTTCTATGGAAAATTCATTTAGATACTCATAAAGCCAAAGTTTCAAAATGTAACGAACTGAACATTATCAGTAGTGAGATTGAAGCATTAGAAAATACAGTGACTTTTGTACATTCAGATCTCCATGTTGAAATTACATCAAAACTAAGTGATTTGTTAAAATGTCAACTAAATCAGCCACCAGTGTGTGTTATTTGTGGTAGCAATGATATCAGTTCTAGAGGGATGTTATCTAAACATTTAATCAAGCATTATGATGAGAAAATATTTAAATGTAATATATGCAGTTCAGGTTTCCCAGACGTAAAAGTTCTTTCATCCCACCTGCGAGAACATTTCAAAAAACCATATGAGTGCCATAAATGTCCCTGGCAATTCTCCTCTAGTCCTGAGTTAGAGATGCATGGAAGAAGTGTTTGCGACAATGACTTAGCTCAACCAACTGCTACAATTATTAAATCTGAAGAAGGTATCGAGGCTTGTGTGTTCAATTGTGCTGAATGTACAGAAGATATAACTGGTCATGCAAAATTAAGAAAACATATGGCTGAAATGCATCAGTGCACTAAAGGTCCTATGGAGTGTGTTCTTTGTGATGAGAAATTTTCATTTCCTGAACTTTATTTCACACATATGTCAGGACATAGAATTGGAACACAAAAATGTCCAGTGAGTATAATGTAATATAATACACTTCTTATATAACACATACATGGTTACTATATGGCAATTTGAGGTCATTATTCTCTTATTCCTTTGTTGGGATAACAACATGGTCAATTTTTTACTCTCATTATTTACCATGAAATGCATGCGGAGTATTTGAATGCCATCTCTCAAATAACTCAAATTGAACACAGCTGATCTTGAGAAAATGTACTTGTTACCTTTATGTTATAGTTCTAATGATTTGATTTTATTAGCAAAGTTCCATGGTAAAGATGTATTGTTGGTTGTATATCAATCACAGTTCAACTCAATAAGGCCTGACAAAAAGGTTTGTTTCTGGTTACCTGACCGACCCATCTTTTACCTGCCGTCTCATAAGTTTTTATGGCATCCAAATCTTAGTGCTGTATTGTAATTTTCACAACTGTGTTGCCAATGTATGTAAAAAAAAACATAAAATAAAAAAATCCCTACCTACTGATTCATATTTTTTTAGGCATATAACTGGAAACAAACCATTTTTTTTGTTTAGGCCTAAGGTAAGGAGGTCATCTTCCTTCACTGAAAGCAATCTCTAGTATTATATGATCAAAACTGTAGAAGTAAATACATAATATATTAATAATCTGTCTTTTGATGTTTTAGACAATAGTGAAATGTCTTGAATAATAAAATATATGATTATGTTTCAGTTCTGTTGTGCAGTATTTTCCCATAGGTCTAATGCTTACCATTATCATGTGAAACGACATGTAGAAGGAACATTATCATATATGTGTGAAATGTGTGGAGAAAAATTTAGGTATAAACGTTATTTTGACATCCATCGACGAAGACATACTGGTGAACGGCCTTATGTTTGTACAGTGGAGGTATGTATAACATTTGATAATTTTAGTAAATTAAAATATTGATAAAATCTTGATGTTAAAGTACTTATATATTGAATAACTGATTTGTTTTAAATTCAAGATGATATTTTCTTAATATAATCATTCATAAAATACAAATACAGTAAAATTTTGTTATTACGAGCATCATTATCACCAGTATCCAACTTATCTTGAGGAGTTTTTGAAGTCTGGTGAATTTTCAATCTTGGTTGTATATAAATTTTCATGTTTATTATGAGCATTGATATTTTGTTATCACAAACACAAATGATGGTCCTTTTACTTAACTTTAAGTGTTAACTACCCTGAATATCTTCAGGTGTGTCATGTTGTATCACATTTGTGCCTAATGCAATGATTTTTACATGTCAATCAGGGCAAGTTACACAATAAGAGAACTAAATTTTAATTGAGTTTTTCACATGTCATGACAATGAAATATCAATCGTTTGTTGCAAGTTTGCTGCGGATTTCTGTTATCAAAGACTCATGTTTAAAACTTATGCAAATTTAATTACAATAAATAGAACCATACGCATCATGTTAATGAAGTAAATACCTTGCTAATAAATTTCATTTGTATTTGCAATCATTTTTGAGATGATTGTCTTTCATGCGTGCAATTATGTCATTAATAAAGTATGTATGTGTACTTTGCATAACAAAGTAACTTGTATGACTTAGACATTTCACCGCATGAATGTAACACGATTTTCGGACGTGATAATGTACTGTTGAAAACACAGATATGTTGACGAATAGAAAACTATAGTTAATCATTCAGCTAAAGATATTTAAATGATCAACAATCATGTAATCATGTATACTCCTGTCTGGCTTCAAAGAATGCATTTTATGTAAACATTTTGTAATATTATGTAAATACACTCGTTCAAGCATACAACACATAACTTTTTCAACCAACAAACAAATACCTCATTATTATGGGCACCTGGTTTATCCTGAGCATTTAGTCTGTTCCAACGGACTCCTAGTGATAATGAGGTTATACTGTAATGTAATACTTTGCTGTTTAACTCATGATCTAATCAAATGATTCATTTATAATATGCTTTCTTAATTTATCAATTAATTTCAGGGAATCAGCATCTATCATATCCTAATGTTTGCTAGTATCAAATTACAGGTGGCTTATTTTCTGTTTCTATTTTAATTAGGGATGTTCAAAGGGTTTCAGAAGTTTAGATGGATTAAAACAGCACAGATGGACACATCAAAACACTCATTCCCTTTGTAACTTCTGTGGTCGTAAATTCAAAAAACCTAGTCTTCTTAACAATCATAAGAAGACACACACAGAGGAGTGGAGATACCCCTGTATCTACTGCAAGGAAAGGTTCCACACATTGTGGAGATTCAAACAACACCTGGCTCGAAAACATCCTGATAAAGTCGCAGATGTGAAAGAAAAATTCAAAATAATCCTTCATCCTTGTGAGCTATGTCCGAAAGTTTATTACGAGAGGGAAGATTATAAAAGTCACATGAATACACATAAAGGTATAAAACCATTTAACTGTGGACTCTGTGGCAAGGGATTTACTGACAAAAGCAACATGAGAGCACATGAAAAAACTCATTCAGGTGGAAAGCGACTGACGTGTCATATGTGTCCTAGAAAATTTGAAGATGAGAAATACTTACGATCACATATTGATCGGATACATAAAGCAGAAAAGCCATCAGGTATACAGCCTGATACAGATCACAACTATCCCATTCCTGGTAGTTCTATTCTAGGTTTGGACGAGGAGGAAGATGAAGATGAGTTACGTGAAAGAACTCTACAAATTATTGATGAAACTATTCGAGAGGAGATCAAGTTCTAAGTTAAAAGTGGTTTTATGATGGAATATTCATTCACAACTTTGAGGCACATTTACCTTGATCAATTCATGCAGGAATGTTGCTTTATTGTCTCTATGTATTCATGTACTGTACATGATCTTGGTAGTTCTTCAAAGCGTCTTTAAAAATGAAGATATTTTTTTCTGTTTGTTTTTTTATTTGTCATGCATAATGAATTTGTTTATGTATAATATATTACATACAAAAATATAATACGATGTCTTGTTACACAATGATTAAAAGCAACATTGTTAGCAGAACACTACAACAAGTGAACAATATAATAAAATATGAATAGTTTTAATACAAAATGTTACTAACTAAAATGAAAACTAACTTAAGTGACTTCATGTCAAAACAAGTAGATTCTATTCAACCATTATATGGGGGTCAATGTCTTAACTCCTTATATTGCACAGCAACTGTGTACATGTAAAAAATGTCTGAATACATAAAAAAAATTTAGGCCAATCATATCTAGTTTTTTTTTTTATTTTGAAACTTTATAAAGACGTCAGAATACTTAAAATAGAAGATATTCAGCCTACAACCTGAGTAATTTTGTTTTCAACAATTACAAGCATAGAAAAAAAGAGAATAGAGGGAAGGTATGTCTCAATGTATTTTATTACTTAAAATAACTTGCTAGTGCATGAATATTTTATATATATGATTACAAGACATATTAAGTGAAAATTCTAGTTTAAGATATGCTTTCCATTGGTACAGAAAAGGCAGTTAACTTAAGTATAATACACAATATACATGACTAGATTAAAATACATGTACTTTAAACCAGAAAACTAGTCACTAGACAAGTGAGAAACAGTACTCTATAAGCTGCCAAAAGTACCACTATAAGGACATGCTTGCATCAATAAACAAACAATGTCAAAGATACAAGCAGAAATTATTATCTGTCATGAAAAAGGTAGGCTAATCATTCAACATTTATAAACTGAATCCTAATTTGAATACACAAACTTATAACCATACTAAAAACAATGATAATATAAAGATATTGAAAAAATTACCTGATTCCACAATGTCATGGAAACCGTTGTTTCTTTTCAGTTAGTAAAATAGGTAAATAAATGATATGTGTTATGCTGGACAGTGAAAAAGCAACAGACAATAAATTAGGTTTACCGCGTAAGATTAAAAAAACAGTGTAATTTTTTCATTAACAATAGTAAATTAATTAACAAATGAAAAGATTTTTAATTGACAGAATTTTGTACATTCAAAAAGCACATAAATAAGCCAACATACAAAAATTGCTTTATGATTAAAATATGGAACATTTGTACGAATAAAACCACATACATGCATAATACATTGAAGTGAATGGAAAATTAGAATGCCATGTTTAAAAAGCCAAGCTAATTAAAACATAATTAAAAAACATATTTTGGATGTCTTTGAACATATTATTATTTTAATGAATATTAAATTTTCAACAGAGGGTTCACTGTTGTTAACTTACGATGGAAAAACGTTACTGGCCAGAAATGCCCTGTTCAATATATTTTTGAAATACAATAAATACATATTATAAGAGACAAATCAGAGGTCATTAGTGCCAAGATAGAAAATAAAGTAAAAGAATGATTCTGTGTATATAAAAAGGAAAAGTATGCATTCTGTACCCAGCAAAACTATCGTATCAAAGTTGAAAATAAAGCATACCAGAAGTATACTACACTACATGTTTGTAGCCAGGCACTACAAACTAAAAAATTGTTAGTTGCTACAAATGTTATAACCAGAAATTTCAGTGACATGTAAATTAATAATCGGATATTCATACAAACAGAATTTAAGGACCAGATACATGAGAATGCTCGCTATAAACTTATAACAGCAGGTGTTTTTAAAGATGAAACGACTAATGTACATACATACCTTCACATTATATCAAAGAACTTTTATATAAACATACCTGCAGTAATTACGTCCCCAAATGTAATATGTATTGAATGATAAATTAAGTAGCTAAGAAATTAATTCACTAAATAATAAAAAAAAACACAAAAAAGGTTAAATAACAAGAAAAATACACATTTTAAAGAAAAAAAGATTACAAGTGGTTAATATATTGTACAGATCTATTCAACATTGCAATTTAACAGTGCAGGTTGGAGAAAGTTTAAATTGAGCAAAAATAAACCCAATCAGAATCATCACATTCTCTAGCTCATATACACCTTTCATAGAAAGACAAAGATCATCATTAAATATGTACTTTCAGCAGTTTGGTAATCTAAAATTAGTAATCGCCATAACCGCGGGCAAATAATTGTGTTATACATCGCACAAACAATTTAACAACTTCTTTCAACAGCATATGCAACAAATACTCAAACATAATACTATCAATTATTTGCAGTTTTGAGTCCACAGAATCAGAACTTCTTCATACAAACTCACAACCAACTTACATGTCTAGATTGGTCCACATCATGGTATTATCACAAAATAAAACATCACACAAACAATGCATAATAATGTTACAATGTTCTTAAAATGATAAAACAAAAGTATTGTAGGAAATATATGAGCATTGTGAAAAACTTTTGATTGTAGCTAAAATCTGCTTAAAATAACACGAAATCAGACTTATACTTGGATAAGATTTTTGATATCTAGCAAAACAGGTCACACAATACATTGTGTAAACATATTTTTCATCAACATGAGATTTATTTAAAGTAATAATCATTATTCACTAAGTACATTTGTGTTTCCTCATAGTCTACTCCCATGCAGTAAATATTTTATTGTGTAGTGGACAAAAACTGTAACAAAATCAAGTAAGATATACTTAAATATCAGTCAGAGAAAGAAGAAACAATCACAGTGTATAAATGCAATCTAAATTTTCTAAAACTAGCTAAAAGTTTCATAAAAAAATCAAGAATGCAATGGCATCAAATGAAAACATTAGCTAGTGACATTTTTCTTAATGGCCAGAGTAATGCAGCTTTAACCACACGCATTACTGTGATGATAAAAATGCAATATAGGGTTGAATTTTGTGAAAATGATTTTTTTCATTTAAGGTAATTTTGGGTTAAATTATGATGTATTATAAAAAATATATTGCATTTTTATCATCACAGGCCCGTTACTAATGTCTGTGGCTTAAACAGATTGCAATACAGAGGATCCAAGGACATGATGATTAAAATCCAATGTACGATTATTCAAAATCACAGGTGGCTGAATAACAACTGACAACTATCTATCTTCTAATTAGAGGAATATTATGGCACACTGCACAAAAAGCACCATCATTGATATGAGGATTTCAACCAGAGGTTTCAATAAACAGTTAACATTATAACACATAACAAAAAATCTATGATGAGTCACTCGATGACAACAAACAGTAAAGCCAATCACAAAAATTGTTGATTTACAAGAATGCATTACATGACAGAAACAGTGTATACAGCAAAGTCCAATCAAAATACATAATACAGAAGTTGGTACTACATAATTTGCTATCCAATATCATCAAAGATTACAAAATTATGTGCATAACGGCAAGTTCCTTCAATGAAATATAAATCTTTATATTTAGATGAAACATTAAATTTTGTAACATTCGTCTGAAAGATTGACAATGAAGCAGGGCATATTTACAAAGATTCCATGGCTACAGAACAATGCATTTATGAAAGACCATTACATGTTTCGCTTCATTAATTATCAATTTTGTTTCATGTTCGCAACAACTAGTTATGCAGAACCAATTCTAGTAATTCATTTAAAACAATTGAAACAATTACCTTTCAAAAACAGAAATAAACTGGACTGATTTCGATCTACCATTAATTTGTGCAGTACCAAAAATAAAAGCATAAGGAGACCAACAAATAAACGACCTATTAAAATAGTTAATGCTAGATGTGAGAAAAGTATTATAAGGTAGACTAACCACATTATGCATTCGATAATCTATTATCAAAGTACAATCACATCTTGCTATTTTATGACAACATTACCTGAACACATGGCAGCTGAGTAGTGAATTACAATGATGTGATGTGACTATTTTGTAATAAAACAGATATAAGTTCATTGCTTCATTCAAACACAGCACAGAAATAATGAGTTATAAAAAAATCAATTATTTGATTTGTGCCTAAAATGTGGTTATAAATGTAACAAAAAAAAAAGAAAATACATTTTTATGATAAAATCATACATGATAACCAGGCTTTAATACCCAGGCTGGTGAACAACATTGTCAAAATCCTAAACTATTAACAAATTGTTCTATCATATAAAAGATTCAAAACACAATACAAAACCATTATAGAAATACAATACATGAATGAAAGAAACTTTTACGCAAGAACATAACATAAAAATATAAAATTTTGTCATTCATTCATAACTGTGAGATTACCAGCCACATTCAATATTTCATTCTGTATAATGTAAAAAAGATAATACAACATCTCAGAAACTGTGCCTAAAATTAGACATCAATTACCATTGAAATCATTTAAAAAAAGAAATATAGTCTTCAAAATGAAAATAATTAACGAAATCATTACACAAATTTCTATAAATATCATTCGGACATTCATTTATACAATTTAATCATACAACCTTCTACTATTGTTTTCACATTATTAAAAAAAAAAACATTAAAGTTCTGTATTGCTCATTTAAAATTTTGAATCTCAAAATAATAAAATCCATTGGAAGTATTTAAACCAAATTATGGATGAAAGTATTCTACTTCCTTGGAGTGGTTTAAAAAGCTTTTTAAAACAAACTAGCAACACATGCTTGCAATTAAAAAGAGCCAACATGAACACCCTTGGCATTTATTAGCATAAAATATTATCACAAAGCTTTAAAAATTTCAACCTTTTCAAAGTAAAAATTAAAATTGTTTACAGTTGAAACATTTAAAAAATGTAATATCCATTTAAGTCTATTTGGATTTTGGCCTTATAATAACTTTGATTAAGAACACTGAGGAATATAAAGGCACAGTTGCTTCGTTGACAATGTGTCTGATATGATATATACTGTACTCATACAAATGTCCCTAAACATGGGTAGCCCTATAATGATGTACTTTCAGATCTCCTATTTTGGAAGAGTTCCCAGTAATCAGGAGGATCACAGATTTGTCCACAAGGATGTTTTAATTTCTCTCCACCAATCACAGTTATAGGTTTCTCCTAAAAGAACAGTAATAGTTTCAGTCGATCATTGTTTAGAATTCCTCTATTTATGAATCTATATCATTTATAGAAAGTTTTGTAGCTATGTACAACAATCAGTTAGCTAAACTGGAGCTCTTTTTTATCTACCTGTACCAGCTTCTATATATCTTAACTGTCCAAAAGAGACTGGCAGTTTCCTCATGTGATGAGATAATCTGAGACTGGACATTAATCATTCTGAATATATGTAATACCATCAGTCTAACAATCAGTGAGCAGCATAAGGATTGTCTAGGTTTTATTCAAAGGACCTCAATCATCAGTCCACACTCCACAAATAGAGCTCACAAAACAGTCTACTGATATATGTCAGCCTTAAAACCAGTCTAAAAAATACAAGTATATCAGTGTTTGCTTCTGGGCGCAGTTTTGAGTTAATCAATATCAGCTTCATTACTGGATTTTAAACCAGTTTAATAATTTCAAGTCTTTACCAGTTTTGAAGGTACTGTGAAATACCAGTTATCATAGATGGAGTTCATACTGTTATGAGAATAAAAAGTAAAATATCAGGTAGTGGTACTGCTTACCTTGTGATAATTCACTAATTCTATAATACTGTTATGAGGGAGTTGATTTGGTCCAAAGAAATGATACTGTTCTTCCGATGCATCAATAAGGAAATGCTTACAACGATCACTGGCACGATATGAGATTGTATAGCCCCAAACTTTCTCACTAACTCGTACTAAATATGAACCTTCAGTTTTATCAATTAACAGTTTCTCTGCATCCATTCTTGAGATCACACCTAAAGTACAGATTGGTCATTAGTAAATGATCCACTAACTTCAAACACGTTTTCAAAAGGCTAAGGTTTATGTTTATTTCTAGTAATCATGTTTGTTAAGTTAATTAACAGTTGGGATTAATTCGCAGTTTTACATTTTTATAAATAATCAAACTTTAAATGAACATATTCATCCACAACTATAGCTCGAAAGTTATTAAAAAAGTAAAATTCAATGTTACTAGCAATCTAATACAGTTGTATAATTCAACAAGATCTTACAATAAACTTATGATACTCATAGGAAACATGTGACAAGTGGTTTTGAAAACACTGTCCTTAATAAATATTTTACATAAATACTATCCAAAATTCTTTTAAAGGGACTGAAGATTAATTAAAAAATTACTGATATCAGAAATATTATCAATATTTTACCATGAAACCAATCTCCTGTACGTCCAGTGCTTGGATTTATGACAGTTTTACGACTCTTCTCTTCTTCATGAAACCATGATATAACAGCATCACGATTTGGTGGTCGTGGAGGACGGGATTTCCTTCTCTCTGCTCTGATCTGTTTTGTCTTATCTAATACTGCACTAGTTCTGAAAATATGTCAGAAGAGAGTTATTTCAACAATACATGAAGAAGGCTTAAGCTATAAATAAGAAAAAATACCAATCACTATTGCATGTTCTTAACTTTTATGTTTAAGTATAATAAGTACTTAGAGTCTGCAGTTGACATTTGGCGGAAACTTGAAGCAGAAAGTAAGATAAGGTCTTGTGAATAATTATTAAATGCCTTAGGCCATCTTTAGACAATGTTGGTTTGCAGAAACGCAACCCAGACTTTTAATTGTGGGTAGGTAGGTATTGTTTTTTTTTTTGTTAACAAAACAAAAAGCTGGAATAAAGAACGAGAAAAAAACTGGGATCAGGGATTTTTTAATGAATCAGTTACACAACCACAAACCAATTTTTTAAGGATGGCCCTGCATACAAACAAAAAGTTCTGCATAAAATGGAGAGCTTAATAATTTCAATATCAACACTTACACATATATTCAACAACTATTATCATTGATTTTTACAATGTACACTTCTCAACGTTCCACATAACAATTGTGCCACATGAATGCACAGACACGATGCATGAACATATCACATTCCCATGCTCTAGTAAAATATAATTCAATACTGAACAAAAAGTGGATGCAACCTATCTCTAAGTAAATAAAACTAATATAAACTACAGTCTGTAAGAAGGTAATGTCAATGGAAAGATATTGTAGAGCATAACAGGATTAGAATGTGGACAAACTCAAAGCACACAAAATGAGAAGGAACAATAATACATTAAGTCCAGTTCTTGTAAGAAAAGGAAGTCAAAACATAAACACACACACATGTATGCAGGCACAGGCACACATGTACACACCCTCACACACACACACATACATAGCAATCTCTTTACCAATTTGAAATGCTTCTTTTCATGAAAATTCCTGAGGTCATCATATATGCAATATGTGGTAGCTATCAAAATAAATATAATGAAAATTCTAAAAAACAGTAGAAATTCTTGACATACATCAAATAGATTAGGCTTAGGTCAGACTACACGCCAATGTCTGAGGGGATCAGAAAACATAACCATTACGGGGGGGGGGGGGGATCAGACTACTAGCCAATAGATAAAAGGGTCTGACTATATACCCATGGATGAGAGACTATAATGTTTTGTTGTACTAAACACAAGACAACCTCAACATTCAGACTAGAAAACAGATACACTGCAGAACTTGATGACCTCTTAGCCAATATAGACATTAATTTTGGGTTAAATCTAACTAAAAAAGAATTTCAGGTCAAATACCAAAAATTTTATACAATCACTTTACCAAACTTTAACCAAAATTTAACCTTACATAAATATTAACCCAGTGGTTAAAATGAACCAAAGTTTATACAATTGGGTGCAGCTGGATATGATTTGATCGCATAAACTCATTTTTGCCTTTCTCTTGCTCAATCATGTCAAAGGGATTAATATCTATCAACCCATACAAATAGGGGCTAGTAGGTAGTTGGGATGGCCCAGATTCACCATTACACACAATCCTAACAACATACTAGAGCCCCTATACTCATTCTTCTATCAATAAAGAACCCTTAATTTTACATCTAAATCACATGCAAGGAGCCTTGGAATACTTCAACAAACTACTAGACTAGAAGTACACTGACTGTTCTATCATGCAAACTTCAGCAAGACAGCAATGTCGGTCAAAATAAATAAAATGATTCACTTTAAAAGTCAGCAACTCTAAATAAATAGTGTTAATCTATAATCATTAGATCAGAGAGAAATGAATATTAAATTACATTAAAAGAGCTAAATAATGTTTTTTGAAATATTTGATTGCTACATAGGTTAAATCTGCTGTAACAAATAAGAACATTCAAACAGGCATGCAGTGTCGCAGTCATGCTGAATTCTTCAACATTGAATTCATTATTTCTATATTATCTGTTAAAATCACAGTGTTAGCTGGTCAACAAACATCTATACAGATACTTTGTGTGTAACAGTAAGTCAGCTTAAACAACTGTGACATAAGTAAGGAGCAGTGTTCTCATCAGGAACCAACCGCCAACCAAAAAGGTTGCGGTTCAAACGACCAACAGGCCGATTAAAACTTGCTAATGCTCCCAAACCCCTCCAGAAAGTCTGTTACTTTTCTGTTCAACAAATTCCTAATGAGAACAATAAAGGAGCCAGTGTTGATGTTAATGGCTGTGAAGCTCGCATACAATGAACATAGGCATATAAGTAGTAAAAACACAAATTGGAAACAAATTGGTCAGTGACAGCAGCGGGAGAAGTTTACAAGCAAATGAGGCTCAGGCTACAGAGAGAAAAACATAGAAATCCATTCTGTATTCATGCTATGTTCTATCATTACATACCTATCACGTTCTCTGTGTAATGTTTCAAATATCATATAATATTAACTAGACACAACTAGATAGATTTATTAGAGAAAAAATTTTTCTCCATGATAAATTCATACAGCGTATGGATGTATTGAGCTGTATTCAGTAATAGATATAGAGACAGGCAAGAATATAAAGCTGAAACAAGTACCAATATATCAACATGGGTAAAAGTGGAAAATTCTCAAAAAAATGAAAATCTTAAATTCGGACCTGCGCAAACAATAAAAACCAACAGGGTCCTAACCTGGGAAAAACTGGAGATTCCTGATTCCGGAAAACTTTTAACCATGTATCAATACACTATTGCTCAAAAAATGAACACAACAAGTACCATGGTATACTAGCTATGAACATATTTCCAAACCAGTTTTAAGTTTATTAATGAATGCATTTTACTTCTTCATACACAGTAATGACTAGTTCCCAAGAAACCAGAGCTTAACATTACAATTCTTAAAATCTTTCATTCAGAAATATTAAACTGGTTGAAAACAACTTAATAACCTACCAAATCTCAATTTCAGTACACGATAGTTTATATAGTAAATAATATCTGAACAGAGGAAATTATAAGACTGCAGATATATTACAAAATGTAAAAATAATATAATTCAAAATAAATTATACATGGGCAAACAGTAGATCTATACAAAAAGCAGTAAAAATTGTGAGAAGACTTACAGAATATACAACAAAGCTGTAAGCACAAACATATTGTATTTCTGTATTAAAAACACAAATGAACAGCTTAAAGCTTTTTCAAATTAAAACCTTTTTTGTCATTTAAGCAAAGCCAGAAGGCTCAGAAAATAGCAAAGAAACTGATGTGACTAGGAGCAGGGATCACAGTATAAGCCCATAAGATCAGGAGAATGTACAACAAACCCTTCATTTAAAAATGAAGCTATTGATTTTATATTCACAATTATGATTGTACGGATATTTGTAAATATGTATACATACTTTGGAGGTAGTGGAGGTTTCTCTCCCACATTGAATCTGTTAGCATTTATAACTAAACTGGCAGCTTGAGTCAAGGAGTGTCTGTTTTCTTCCCGTGCACGTTGAGCTATCAGTTTCATTTGTTGCTCAGCTTCCTTGGCCTTTTTCTCTGAAAGAAATATAGATTTTGACAAGAGTGGGAGAACTTGTACTGACAAGCCTCCAAGATTTTAACACTTACCATCTTAGATAGGGAAACTTAAACATGGTAAAATGTCACATAAAAAATTACTTCAAATAGTAAAATTAAGTTCAGTAAAACTAAATATTGAGTTTTTTGGTTGAGAAAAAAAATCTTACTATTGACAAACCTTGTTCTAACCAATTTTTCTCCACTTCTTTACTCGCCTCCTCGGCAACTTGATCTAACTTCATTCTCATTTCTTTCCATCTGATATAGATTTCATTACTACGTCGTTTCTGCGTATTGTTTATCTTTGTTTGAGACAATCTTCTTTGTATCGTTTCTTCTTCCTATCAACAACAATGTTATGTCATTTTATAAAGAAGCGATTTCTAGATAAGGTCACTCATAAGCCGTATATTAATGTATATTAATACATTATCTACCTATCTTGGGAGATTTTTATTCAAAGCAAATAGCAAGAAATCCTTAACTTCTCCAATGAAAATTTAACAAATGAACTATTTCATCCACAACCACAAAAAAAATAATTCTCAATTGAATGAGGACTAAACCTGAATCATTGCAGCAGGCAGTTGGTGCTGATGTTACTTTTTTTTAACAATAAATATATTAAAGCAATACACTACATTAAGTTGCAAACAAAAACCCAGAAAGGTATTCAGAACATCCACATATCTAAAAGTTATGAATGTATTTTTTCATGCAAACAACCAAGTACAATGAAGGTATAATATCACAGCTGACTTTTAATTCTTGTAGTCTCTTTTTCTCTTCTTCTTCACGTTTTTTCTGTTCTTCTTCAGCTTTCTGTGCAGCAAGACGAGCTTCTTTTATTGTTTTATAAAGTTCTTCTTCTTCTTTACGTCTACAAGTACAAAACCATTCAATTCAGCTAGCAAGTTTTATACATAGCCTTATCTTTATTCTTTACTGAGACACCAGCATGTTGAAACAATACACCATTTGGAACTTACAGTTGTCAGGATTACATACTGATTAAAGGGTTTTCACTAGATATCAAAAGTTGAGGGCCAAAAGTGACCCTTGGCTGATGATAATTTGCTTAGTGAACAAAATTTCCTTCTAATATTACAGCAAATTTGACCCTTTGGTACAAATTCTTAAGAGTCAGAAGCTTTATTTTACTGATTTCAAGAATCAAAATGCTGTTTAAGGGTCAAATAAATGTCCTGAATTAATTAAATCATTTGTTTGTTAATGTCTCCATCTCATGTCAAAATGATACAAAAGGTAACACAACTCTTACTTTCTCTCTCGTTCTCTTTCTTCTTCAAGTTTTCTTTTCTCTTCTTCTATTCTTCTCTTAATCTCCTCTTCTTCTTTTTTCCTAAAGATATCACCTTGATTAGCATACACATTTCTAATTATATATTAACATTCATTATGTGATTTGGTCGCAATATGATTTATGTACAAATGTCATAGTTCACTTAAAGAAGGGGGTATGAGTAAACAAAATATTATCAAGTCCAACAAGACAGATCTAGGCACCAGAAATCTTTAGTCTGATCATGTAACCTCAGCCTTTTTCACTTTTGTAATCTATCAATTTACTAGTAAGGTAACCACTTCACTAATGAGGTAAACACTTCAATAATGAGGTAACCACTTCACTAATGAGGTAAACGCTACACTAATGAGGTAACTACTTCACTAATGAGGTAACCAATTCACTAATGAGGTAAACACTTCATTGAGGTAAACACTTCACTTATGAGGTAACCACTTCACTAAATAGGTAAACACTTCACTAATGAGGTAACCACTTCACTAATGAGGTAATGAGGTAACCACTTCACTAAACAGGTAAACACTTCACTAATGAGGTAACCACTTCACTGAGGTAAACACTACACCAATGAGGTAAACACTTCACTAATGAGGTAAACACTTCACTAATGAGGTAAACATTTCATAGAACTAGGAAAATGAAATTATCTTAATACAAACTAAATTAATTGAATTCACAAACCTTAATTCCTCAGCTTCTCTCTCCGCCTGCTCTAAAGCCTTTCTTTGCGCTTCTTCCTCAAGTATTTGTTCAATAGATTTATCATCTTTGTGTTCTCCCATCACCCAAACCCACTCATTTCCATCGGGCGCAATCAAAAATTCAACCTTCTTACCACCTAGCAATAAAATATATACCGGTATTATATAATGAAATACACTCGGAAAAAAGTAATATGCCTATCATATCACAAAATAATCAACATAATGTAATAGAATATATGAAATAGATATAAATTTTTACAACAAATTTCTTTCAAGTGACATGAAAAATGTGGGTGCAATTATGGTCTTTAGTATTGCAATGTATTATGTAATTATCACTTGAAATAACGAATATACTATCATGAGATCATAAAATACAGCATATTAATATACTGATACTATTCATATACCATAACATACACACATTTACCAATGAACATAAATTAATACACATATACTATACATATACCATGACATACACCAATACTTTACAAATATTTCAGACAGGTTCTTTTTCTTTGATTTTTACAATAACTAACTAACAGTACTTAATATTGACAGGGCACAGATAGACACAAAGAGACAAACCTGGTTTCCTTGGCTTCTTGGGTTTCTTTTTCTCCTCTTGTTCGTATTTATCTTCATACTCCTTCCATCTCCGAACTTGTTCCTAAACATATAAAATAATATAAATTGTATTCAGTAAATGCAGAATGTGTTACTGATATTTCATACTTATACAAAAATTGACTTTCAAACACTCTGCAGGCAAACAATCTTCAACATAAACCACTCTTCCTTCGGCAAAATCACCATTTTTTAAGGAAATGCAGATTCTTAGTTGAGTTTTCCATACGACGTCTAAAAATAGAGATGTTATTTTTTATTAGAAAATCCATGTAAAACAATCACAGGAGGTCATTTTATGGAATGAACTCATTCCAGGAGTTTCATGACTATGATAAAGCCAGCCAAACAGCTCTTTCATTTCATGATGATTTTGTACTAAAGGTTACATTTGACACTTGGTGACCCGGATTGAGTCAATTTCTTATTGATCAATCACAGTTCAGTCATTCAGTCCATTAAAATAAACATCTTAAAATATTTTCACAATTCCAGAGTTAGACACTGACAATTATATGCATTGAGAAAAAGTTCACTTACACCATGGAATAACAAACTTTTAAGTCAATACCCATACCGACAAACATACATCACTTTTTTACAATGAAAACTGAATTTAATCTCAGCCATACATGTACCAAACTAGTACATGTATACATCAGGGCATGTTGACCAAGTCAGCAGTAAACAACCTTCCACCTATTAAATTGACATACCAGGTGTATTTTCTTAATTGTTTTAAAGTTTGATTAAAATTAAAGTTTGGTTTGTCAAAGCTAAAGATAAGAAGATAGACAGGTTCATATGAATCACTGGTAAGAGTGTTTATAACAAAGACATGCCGTGCATACCATACATTCATAATATTTTATATTGATCTAATACTTGGTAACTGATCATGTTAATTATGATTGACAGCAGTAATTATTTTCACCCATTCATAATAAGCAAGTATTATGAACAATATATAAGTTGACCGTACATTTATATCATATAAGAGCAACTTAATGAATGAAGCAAGTAATTTGTATTAAGTACAGTAAATTTCTCATCAACTACTGACTGGGCTGACAGCAATTAACCATATCATAAATTAAAACATTAAGCAAGATTCCATAAATAGGAATTCACATTTTCACAAAACTGTCTCATTTCATTTATAAATTTCGTAACAAATAAAAATTTTCTTTCATTCTCTTCTTTTGTTACATAATTGGTCAAACTAGGTACTCGAAATCTTTTCTCACATTCATTAATTTTACATGAAAGTACTTCATTACTGTTCTTGCTGCTGTAGAAAGTGTGCAATTTTGTAGCCAAACATTGTAGCACATAGTCATTATACAGGTTCTGTTGCTAGATTACAGCAATCATCAAAGATTTACAGAGCAACCTCTCCAAAGCAACACCCTTTGGGAGAAGCAAAATTATGTCGCTGTTGTTGAGTTTTGTTTGTTTGTTTTTATGTGATTAATTGACACTGGGGTTTAACGCCATTTTTCAACAATTTTTCAGTTATATACCGCAACCAGTTCACCTAATCAGTTTTACTGGACTGCATAATAACCAGTACTAACTTACCCTTCCAAATGAGCCAGCAACTTCTCCACATATGGAGGAAAATCAACTTTTTTGTCAAACTTTCGTAGAAGGGTATAACCTGCCATGGCCAGGTTTTAAACCCAGATCTCTGGGTTACAAGTCCAGCGCACTGGACCACAGCCTTGCTGTTGTTGCTCTAGAGAGGTTAAATTAGTAGTTAAATAGTACAGTGTGAAAAATCATGTTGTTGCTGAAGGGAGGTTGTAACTCAAGAAAGGGCCAATCTGGAGAGGTTGTACTGTACTTCAAACAAAGCACATGTGCAAATGATGTTTCCAATGAAAGCCTTTGGCTACAATTACAATGTAGTTGCAAAATAGCAAAGAATAAGATTCCGAGCCAGACCAGCTGCTGGAGATCAAAGTATTGTATTTTAAACATGTGCATAAAAGCTATTACACTTTAATCAAAGCCAGATTCAATTATATAACAACATTATTGTCTACATTATGCATAAAATTGCCAGTTAGTCATAATGTTACTTGAAGCATAAAAAGCTGTATTTATTTTGAATATCATATGTAGAATTCAATGCACAAAAGATATGCAAGATTAAGTGAATGTTTTTTATGGACATATCTTTCAAATCCATTCTTTTTTCACTGGAGTTTATATAGATATAGAACAATCCCAGTGTAATGATCACTTCAATAGAAAATCATATATTTATAGATATATAGAAACATAGATATGTTTTGAGTACATTTTTTTCACCGGAGTTTAACATTGCACCAACAGCCAGGGTCATTTGGCGACTTTCCAGCCTAACAGTAGAGGAAGACTCCAGGCTTACACCTGGGTAGAACCACTGACCTTTCACAAGCTAGCTGGACAGCTTCCATATACCGGTATGTGACTGTTGGTCCCATGTGGGATTCAAACTCACAGCAGTGAAGGGCTAGTGATAAGTACATTCTGTGCAGCAATATTCTTAGTAATTTCTTACATTACCTATATACATGTATCCCATTTGTCTTATCTACACTAAAGGTAGAAATAATGGCACCAGTGTGGTCTTGAAATGGATGGATGAAATAGTTAAATTCTGCTATTGTACAACATCTTCAGTGTTAAGCAATACTAGCATTAATTTCATAGCACATGTTACAACACATATGTCCAAAAAGAAGTGATTTATCCCCAATCATGATTTATGAAAGAATCACCATTAATTTACTAATCAATTATGTCCTCATTTGCCAATAAACCCCCAAAACCACATGGGATGGCCAGACTGCCTTAAGGGCAATAATATTGCACTATTCCTCCTAATTAATGTCAACCAGTCTATAATTGCATTTGTCCATGAATTATATATTTGCACCAAAGGAAATACAGTAAAACTTTGATAATGAGATCATATCAGAACCAAAAGAATCGGTCATAATAATGAGGTGGTCACATTATCAAGTTGAATTATGGAGGGGTAATTACAAGCTGGTTGTTATGACAAGGTCATCATAATAAAGAGGTGTTTGTTATTGGAGGTTTAACTGTACAGCAGTATGACATGGATGTACACTGAAACATCCAGATAGCCAATGCTACATTTTATACAAGAATCAATTAACTTATATGTATATATATATATTGAATAAACAAGCAGTCTTATTATCACACAACTTGAACCTGAATTACACACATAATTACATGCACAATGTATATCCAAAACAAATGACTAAATGTCCAAGTAATTGAAATATACATGAGAATAGTAGATAAATCAACTGCTTTTTCATCCCTTTTATTCTACAAATGCATAAAGAATGACATTTACGTCTAAACTTGCATGTTATACCAGTTCATTGATTCAGACATTAGCATATTGACCACATCAACATATCAGGAAATGGATATATCAATGATCCCTGATATCTGTTCCTCTGAACAATTGTTCCTAAGCTATTTTTAGGTGGACAATGGTTCCTACATGAAAATGACGCCCTGGGCACTCATTCCAACATAATTTTGCCACCCCCTATGATATTTTGACAGACCAGACATTCGTTCCCACAATCCTTTGACAGTCCACATTTGTTTGTTATTTGTTTAATTGTTACCCCAGACATCCCTTTCTAGGAAAATATAATGTCATACATAAGTGTATAATATGGCTTATTAGCACTGGCAGCTGATGTCCATTTCAGAACTCAGCATGTGAAGGGGGTGGGGCAAATGTACTACATACCCTTTCTACTGGGGGGGGGATTTCTACTTTATCCTTTTTTCTTTAGGGGGTGGGGCAAATGTCGGGGGGGATATCCTACATTCATTTAGACTATAATAGACCATATTATCATTGACACATCCAGCTAAATACCACTATTATGGATATCCTGCTATTAAGGACACTTACAAATACAAGTCCATTTATATAGGGCAAAAATTTATGCCGATATTCGATTGCGCTTCAAATGGTCACTTCATCAGAACTACAACTGTCCCTAACAAATGAGTTTTACTTTACTTTTAAACCTCTACCATAATTTTCAACAAAATATCATTATTTTGAAATGTGCATCAAGTATCAATAGGCAGAATAAAATGTTGACTCATCGAAATTGTTCTAATCAAGGACAGCCCTAACAGTTCTGGAAGTAAGTTACAATAATGCATTCTATCAGGTTTTGAACTAATATAAGATCTTACAGTTATTGAAAGGAACCATATGTATAACATATAATTATAATGGTAATGAATCCAGGGAAGAAACTATAAACAAGATTGTTGCTTCTGGCGAAGTATGTATGTGTATATGTTCATCTTTTATATCAGCTGACTACTGTAATCAAGAAAACAAAACAAACATATCTCCAGGTTTATCATTAATTGGCAAAAAAAAACCCCAAGATTTTACAGCAAGGAAACTACCAGTAGCTTGTATCCTCTTGACACAGCTTGAGGTGATGACCTCACTTACATTGTAAAACAACACAGGTATTACATACAGACCTACTTAAGTTGCATGGTACATTTAGCTTACTTTTAGTTAACTGATAATATTTAATAAGGATACATTAGTTCTGACAGTCTGACCTGACCTGAGTAGCTATTAAGTTTATGATGAACAAGAGCTTAAGTTGTTTCAGTAATAAACTTGAGGAAAAAAATGTCTAAACTTCTAGTTCAAGATGAAAAGTTACAACGTCTTAGAAAATTCATCCCTGCAAGCCAGGTTAATAAGCAATACAATCACTAATTTCAGTGAGTTCTTAATATTGTAGTGATATAAAAATAAAATAGTTATTAGCAAAATGTATTTGAAGGATGTCTTTGTTTTAAATAATCTTTGTTGCCAAGCAAAAAAGCAATTTTAGGGTATTTCCATTTTAACATAATTGTACATACCACACATAATTAGCAAACTAGGGCTTTATCTTTAAATACTCTGCATCAGTTACAAAGAAAAAATGGTCGAATCATGATTTCAGGTGTTAGTGAGTCAACATAAAAATGCTAATCCATCAATATGTCAGTATGAACCTACAACATCAGATGTCTAACACCCATTCCAATCTTCAAAGTTTGAATTTTGAGCACATCGGATAAAAACATTAGCATGTTATGGTACACAACCCAGCCCTCAACATTCTTTTGTGTCCCGTCAAATAAAACACTTTAATTACCGTGTATGCCTAATGTAAATAGGAAACTTGTGACTTAATAATACATTAGTATGCAGCCAATACAGGATGAACATTTCGGAAGAAGTTTAAGCCAACCTATACAAAGATAGGAAGGACTTCCACTGAAATATGTACAGTAAAACCTCAAATAGCGACCACCTCAATATTACAACCACCTCATGAAAACGACTGCTGATTTTCAGGCCAACTTTCATAACCTCCAAGTGATTCAACTTGATAATGAGACTGCCTCATTGTTACGACCAATTTTTCTAGTACCAAAGATAGTCTCAATATTGAGGTTTTACAAGTATAAGCATTTGTTTAATAAAGTTTAATAAAAGTAACGTTAAGAGTATCTTTAGTTAAAAATTAATCAAGTTGGCACTTATAATTTATTTAATAATCTTGGGTATAAAAGTAAAAAACCAAAAGTCAAAGCTAACTAAAACTTAAACAAATCATTGGTTATTATTAAAATAAAGGGGATTAGTTATTATAGACACGTTTTGTAGCTCAGCTAATTTTCAAGCTTTTTTATGAGAACAACATTTTAGGTTGCGATATCAGAAAATAAGAAGAAAAGAAACTACTTCAGCATTTACTTATACAAATTCAGATTACAAATCTCCCCATTTTATATAAACATGCAAAATAGATTTTTCAATGAAATATCGTTTTCAAGTTAATTCATGTTCACATGAAACAATGTGATGGCTTTTTAAAGATAACAAATATTAAAACAATGAAGATGACTGACGTTACATTAAAAAGAGGAAGTTACCAGTATTATCACTGTTCTCCTTTGTGTCAATTATATGCTAAGCACATAATGTGAGATAACAAATGTCCGAGCTATTTAAACAAATAGATACAATTTAATGATTACTACATCCTGGGGTTCAGGTGGCATACATTTAAATTGATAATTTATAAATCTATTCAACAATACTTTAAAGCAATTTACAATAATTATGAACACTGGACTGAATTTAGACAAAATACCCTGGTACATATAAAAACAAGTGGTTATTTTTCTAAATACTTTCTTACCCACACAAAGTTGACTGTTCGGTAATAGAATCCCAAAAAAATAAATTTTTAGCTCTATGACATTGAATCTATGAGACTAAGGTCAAGGTGAAAAAAGTTCTTTATATATTAAACTACTTATGATCTAAGCATGAGGTCATCAAGTTTAAATGTAATGCCTTAAACAGGACTTGAATGAAGAAAAATTGAGAAAAAGGGAGAGACGGAAACAGAAAATTGACACAAACATATTTTCCTTCCTTGAAAGGGAACATAACAAAGCTTATACAACAAAGTTTTATTACAACATGTATATGGACTAAATAAAGGCAATGAAATTAAATTCAGTATTGATGTGAACCAAACAGTGTTAAAATGATTAATGGTAGCAAATATTAATGCAATGCACAATGAAAGAATGATGAAGAATATCCAATTACATACAAATGCTACCCACACTTATATCCAATGATTTACATATGATTACATCAATTAAAACATGCATAAATACCTCATCCAGGAAGTTCTAAACAACCAATAAACTTCCAGGTATTACAATGGTGTAATAACATGATTTCTAACAAATTGAAATCAGGATCATTTTTCACTTCTTGATTTTGAACCAGCAATCTCCCAATCACTCATCTGTCCAGTGCTCTCCAAAATAATTAATTATAAGTGAAAAGGGAACAGATATAGGACAGTTTGATACCGAAAAATGAATATAATTATATATATACCTCTCTCATTTTTAAGAAGAGTATTTGCTTCTGTTCATCAGATAATTCTGAGAGCAACTCAGGCTCTATATACATATCCTGAAGTATCTGCTGTAACATCTTTGCAGGAGAATATTAACCTGGAATACATGAACAGATATATCAGCAATTTTGACTCCAATTGTTTACCTGGCTGACAAATTGTTTCACTCACTAATCATAATGACAATTAAATATGAACAGATTAGCAATTAGCTGTCGCAATTATTTGACCTGACAGATAGGCACATCTGGTATACCCTGTACTGTGTTTCCAGAACATAAATTTTCCAAATGAAGTACCGGTCTTTAAAGCCAGAAAAAACAATCATGTTTACAGTTACCTAACCAACCCTAATATTTCTAACTGCAAAAGAATGTGGTGCAAAAAACAAAAGCATGAAAATTTTGTGGACAATCTTCAAGAAAATCAAAATGGCATGTTTGCTAAGCACAGTGAAGATTGGTGCTGGCGAACATGTTCAAGAGAGGAACTTCTTCAAGACAGTGCAAGTTAGTGTATCCAATATGAACATAAAATGTGAATCATTGCTTGTTATTGCCTTATTCATGAAAAAGAATGTTGAGAAAAAGATACATAAGAAAAGTTTTTTGAGCTACCTATCCCAATTTTTTCGGTCAAGTAACTGTAAACTGACTATTATATTCTGGCCTAAGCTAATAACAGTTTATGAGAAAAAATATTTCTAATTTGGAAGATGTGATGGTAAGCACAGGTTATTACATACTATCAAACATTTATGACGATTAAAAAAATATGGTCTAAAATTCGTTTATATATAAGCTTGTATACACACAAATCACCAATTAAAAAATGGGCATGATTTTAACAAGATGTGAAGAGTCAAACTAGTAAGATTAGGTGGTACAGTGGTGTAAATGTTGGCAGTGGTAACTTAGGCCCAGAATTTTTTTATCAATGTAAGTAACTAGATAACACATAAATTATCACTTAAAGTCGCCATTTTTTTAAAGAATTTAGCTGCAAGTTAAATTGATATCAGTGCAAATTATCTGAAATGAAAATGTATCAATCACTCTGGCCCAATGCAATAGTTAAACTCATTTAAATACTGACTAATTTGAACATGTTAAACCTTTATTGCAATCCAATTTAATTCAATTCGATTATCAATACGGACATTCCCTTTTCGCAATAATGTTGGAAAACTTTTACAATAACTTGAGATAAAACTAAAGAATTTTTACACATTAAATTGGAAATTACTCACCACTAAATGATTCAAATGGGTTTGTTTTTCATAGCCAATGTCCACAATGCATTTTGCAATACTTTGACAACCAGATTTTCGACTTTTTAGACCACCCGGAAGGAAAGCGTTAAGTTAATCAAACGGCGTCGACGTAGGAACTACCCGCTTGTGACGAGCGTTTGGTTGACACTGATCATTGTTTACAAACATGCAGGAAAGGGACACGCAAACGATTCTTATTTTTGATGTGGATGGTACTCTTACTGCTCCCCGAAAGGTGAATTTTTATCATTTTATATATTTTTCAAGAATTTTAGTACCAATTTTGATTGAATGTTTTGTTTGAATAAATGATCATTTATGTCGCGAAATTTGATGATATTCTTAGTTGCCACGTGAAAAAACATGATATTTTTTGTCTAATCACGGGGTGTTTTTGGCAGTAACACTGTTTTTTACATCTTGAACATTTCGTTCGTTAACGTTCAATTTTTATCCTGTTATTTTATGCAGTGAAAACTTAATGCTAGCTGTCCTGGCGTGAAATTGCATCATCCTAAAAATACTTAGAAGATGTACGTGTTTCCCCATTTGTGTTCATTCCTACTATTCTATTCCAATGTTTAATATAAAGTATATAAAATTTAAGTGTCGATGATATGCGCAATTGGATTAGACTTTCTAGAAATACTACCTGTTATCTGACTCTTTGAGAAAATTAAATGGTCATAAGCCAGCCTAAGTTTCATCATGGTTATAACCAGGCTTTCATTTGACCCTTAAGACAGTATTTTGACTCTTGAAATTAATAAAATAAAGTTTTTGACTCTTGAGAATTTATACCAAAGGGTCAAATTTACAAAGGAAATTTTGTTTCTGACTTTGAATTATTATGAGTTATAACTGGTATGTACACAAATTCAACTATTCAGTTGGCTGATTCACTTATTCATTACTGATCTTTGCACCCATTCCAAAAACTTTCTTGCCATCAATCTCATTGGGCTAAGTTCATCATAGATCTACATAAATAATATATTAGTTGTTAATGTATACTGTATTTATATACTGTGGACTCTCGTTGACTGGAACTCAGAAAATTCGAGCAAATCGGAATACTAGAACTTGTTCTCTGGTCCTATTTTTTTTTTGTTATATGTTCTGTATGGTTCAACTGAGCATGATCAGAACCACATAAATTTGAATAATTTGAATGCTTGAAACAATAATCAGGTCCTCTGCCCAGTATTTAATATTTACTCCATTATTGACATGTATGTCTTGGTTAAGCAATACATTTTCACAACTTCAGAATAATTAGCCTTCAAAATTCAGTAGATATGACATGGCATATGAAGATAATATTGCAAACTTATGACAATAGATATTGTTTGTTTTTGTTTGCAACCTTAACTGTTATTAATTGTGCATTATTTAATGAACTATTATGTTTATGTATACTATTATATATGTTTTGTAATTATATTTAACAAGTCAGTTCTATAATCAATTCAAGTTTATTGACAAAATCAATAACTAAATTGCCTTTGGCCATTTACAATGTGGCATATTTTTTTGCAAAGGTATATGTAGTTCAACTTGTGTAATAAAATTGTTTAAACAATAAGTAGAAGTATACAGAAAAAATATATCATTTGAATAAACATTGAACAATATAAATATGAACGAAAAAGTGATTACTTTATAATTATTTGTAAAATAAACAAGCAATAATTATAATGAGTATGAAATGACAAAACGAATGTCTCTTATACAAAATACATTTTCTAAAATTAAAAGTTATTATTTCGTATAAAAGTTATTGTGCATGTTGTTATATGATCATGATATATCTCTGCAAGCAACATAAACACATTACATTATACAAAATATACAAGGGAAACAACTCCATTTCATGGAGTCAAATGTTCATAAATGACTGGAACTTCCGAAAACTTGTACTAATTTTGTAAGTCCCAGCAAGTTTGAGTCGAAGAGAGTTCACTGTAATTGTTTGAATTGTTTGTAATTGTATGATGTCTAGGATTTTTTACTCCATACAATGAGTATCCAGAAATAATTATGGTAGTTTTTTGTTCATATTTCAGAGGGTTGAGCAAGACATGGAGGAGTTTTTAACAAAATTGAGGAAAAAGGTCAAAGTTGCACTTGTTGGTGGGTCAGATTTAGCTAAAATTGCAGAACAAATGGGCGGTGATGATGGTAAGTCAACAACATGTAATATGTACTGTTGTTGTCTGCATATTTACTTTGTTTGAAGGTATTGTGTGTATCCTGGTTGAACACTCTTATGATAATTAGTTTATTTAGATGAGTTAGCTTGTGGACACTGCCTTAAAATATGATGATACATAGTGCACAAGAATAAATCATTATTTCTCAGCGCCCTATTTCATATTTTGTTATATTTGATTATTCGATAACATAGTTAGATTTAGTTTATATTATAATTTGTCTGTGACCAAGACTACCACCACCATGGATTATCCTGACAATAGCTCTGGGAAAAACAAACCGCCATCCATTAGGGTTGCACAACAGCATTATGTCTTATTTCTGCACTTTCCATTGATTTGCTCAATCAAAATGTTCTGTCATAATGAAGCATCATCTTGTAGTATGTTGATTATTTGATGCACCGATATTTCAGTTATTGACAAGTTTGACTATGTATTTGCTGAGAATGGTCTGGTAGCATATAAAGATGGGATAAAGATTGGTCAGGAGGTTTGTTGAATTCTGAAGTTATTTTAATTTTCAGCATTACATTCATGACTTTATCATTAAATTATGTTGTATATTTATTTGTGCTTATAACCAATACTCATATCACTCAAATCTCATTTACCAAATACAACAGAAAGAATAACTTTGGCTTTATTAGGTATTTCAGTTTTCTTTCAGATAAAACAACTCCAAATAGGCAAGTGTTGTTTTTTGAGAACTGAATTGACATACATGTAGTATTTATCACCCACCCATGTATTGGTGGTTTATAATCCATCTTTGTGTTTTGTATCCTATTTCAGAATTTATTGAATCATATGGGTGAGGCTGTTTTGCAAAAAGTTATAAATTTCTGTCTTAAATACATGTCCGCATTAGAGCTTCCTGCAAAAAGGTAAACTTGTTGTAATTATTGTTAACAACACTTGATAAAAGTGAAATATTCTATAAAGCTTTTTGTGTTTTATTTATATTACTGCAAAGTCTTTCATTTAAAACATTGTTAATCATTTTATACAGACTCTAAGTAAATTTAAGAATTCGGTTTGAGATCTAATCACATGAAACCATGCTACCTCAAACTGTGGAAGTATTTTAAATAACCAGTGATTGAAGAAATCAACTGCTTTTTTATAGGGGAACATTTATAGAGTTTCGCAGTAGTATGTTAAATGTATGTCCTGTTGGGCGTAGCTGTACTCAAGCAGAGAGAGATCAATTCGCAGCTTATGATCAGGTACAGTTGTTTTCACAATTTATGATTTATCTGAAATATCACAGTGATTCCAGAACAGTTGATGTAAATCATTTTTTCTGATTTGGTTATGATCATCAAATGTTACTTTTTCAAGTTGAAAATCAATACTTTATGTAAAGTCATTTGTTGTGCAGTAATTTTATTATCTATCAATTATTTACATAAACCTAGGCATCACAGCATGATTAAAAGTTTTCCAGAATTTTCCATAACCTACAGTTTTTCCCAAGTCCAGACTCTTTTGGTTTTTATTGTTTTTGTGGCACCGAGGTTAAGATTTCCGTTTTTTTGAAAATTTTCAACTTTCACCCAAGTCATTGTAATATTAGTTCCCAAATTTAAATTCAATATGCCTTTCTATTAGATAACATTGTGATATAATTATAAGTTTACTGACAGTACAACTTACAGTATTTGATTTCATGAATTTGTCTTGTCTACTTCAGGAACATAAAATTCGCGAAAAGTTTAAGGCAGCATTAGAGAAAGAGTTTGGAGACAGTGGATTACAGTTTGCTATTGGCGGACAAATTAGTTTAGATGTGTTTCCTGTTGGCTGGAACAAAACCTTCTGTCTTAAATTCTTGGAAAAAGATGGATTCGACACTATGCATTTTTATGGTGACAAGACAGCTCAGGTAATCAATATTTTTCTGTATAAGGTCCCTGAAATCATACTTTATTGTCTGACAGGTTAATTGTTACATCATAGTTTACAACAACAAATATCACAAGTGTTTTGGATGAAATGGTTTATGTTTTAATTGGCAATGTTTAAATAAATCATGTAACATACTATAAGCGGAATGAACAGATATTATGATAATCTACTCTTGAATCATGTGAGCCATGGCCATAGTCCATTGGTTAACACTGAACTTTTATCGGGAGATCCGGGTTCAAATCCTGGGCGTGGCAGGTCATACCCTTCTATGAAAATTTGACAAAAATGTCGATTTTCCTCCACATAAGGAGGAAGTTGCCACCTCCTTGTGGAAGGTTAAGTTAGTACTGGTTAGTATGCAGTCCAGAAAAACTGGTTAGGTGAACCGGTCGCTGTGTATAACTGAAAAATTGTTGAAAAACGAACTTTAATCATATTGTGTAACTCCGTTCTGTGAATTGTTTGCTGTATATTTCAGGGTGGTAATGATCATGAAATTTATGAAGATTCAAGAACTATAGGACATACTGTAACAAGTCCTACAGACACCATTAAGCAAGTCTCTGAACTTATTTTCAGTGGACAATAATATCTTTGTTTCTTAGAAGCCCCCTAAAATCCACTTTAAAACAGGCATTTTGTACATTTTTGAGTGTCATTTAAGAAAACATTTATTTGTAACTTAACTATCAGATATATATGTATATACATTTGATTTATTTATAAGAATTATATAAATTTGATATTTATGCAGTGCATAAGTTTAACAATGTAGTATCAAAGGTGTTTATTGTTGAAATTTTTATTAAACTCCTAGTAATTCATTCATGTGTAATTTTAAGTCTTGAATATTGAGTTATGTTTTTAAATCAAATGTTGTCATTACTTTTTGTTCCAACATGACAGTTCAAAATGTGTTCTATTTCTTATTTGTATATCATATTTTAATTTACAGGTAGCATATGTTGCAATAATACTGCCATAATATCTGTACTCTGTCCAGCGCAATGATTGTTATTATTTATTTCTAAGATACATGTTTGCTCAAAATATGCCTGTGAACACTTAACAAAGATGTGGATATGAAACAGATACTCAGAATTATGAAACTGCGGAAATCCAAGATTTCCTGCAAAGCAATTGCAAAAGAATTTGTCATAGACATTCCAACTATTTACTACCTAAAGTATTATACTGTATATGATATTTCTTTACCATAAACATGCTTTTTATGTGATTGAGCTATACTTGTTTTTGCATTTTGATGTTTGGATGTATTTAGGGTTTTATTGACCAATTGTGTCAAATGGGTCTCTGTGTGCATTTAGGAGAACTTGGAAAAGTGGGTGTTCAATAAAATAAATAAAATGGAAATAATCCCAATAAGTTTGTTTTCATTTACAAATTTATATATTTTTATACGCCCAAACAGTCGTATTATGTTATGGCACTGCTTGTCCATCCATCCATCCATCCTGCTGTCTGTCTGTCCGTTTCCTTGTGTGGACAACTTCTCTCTCATTACTTGACCTATTTTCTTCAAACTCTCACAGATGATAACTATTGATGTCTTTTTGTGCGTGAAGGGAAGATAATTCACATGGCTGTTTTTTTTATTGTGTTATTGGCCCTTTTTTCTTTTACAGCAAAATCTTGTGCAGACAACTCCTTCATTATTTGACCTATTTTCATCAAACTCTCACAGATGATAGCTATTGATGTCTAGTTGCACGAAAAGGGGAGATAATTCACATTCTTGTGTTTTACTGAGTTATTGGCCCTTTTTATATTTTTACAGGGAATTCTTGTGCAGACAACTCCTTCATTATTGGACCTATTTTCATCAAACTCTCACAGATGATAGCTATTGATGTCTGGTTTTAGCTTAAAGGGGAGATAATTCACATTGCTATTTTTTACTGAGTTATTGGCCCTTTTTATATTTTTACAGCAATTTTTTGTGTAGACAATTACACTTTCATATTTCAATTATAAGGTGTTTCTAGCATCATAGCATGTTATGGTGGTACTCATGTTAACACAGCTTTTGGGCGTATCTTGCTCCACTCTGCGGAGCTCTTGTTTTTTCTGTATTGATATTTTCTCAGTACCAATTAATCATATAAATATCCCTTTGTTCCTTGCTATGTAAATTGTTTTAGCTCTTACTATGAGTAAAATCTATGATAAAATATTTCAACAAACACATCATTATTAGGTGGTGTAGAGAACAAGCACAGTTGCACTCCCATAGTTTTTACCAAATTATTATCTTAATACCAAATTTCAGCAACTTCAATGTTGACAACTGGTCGGAAAACAAATAAAATCATGTATGCAGTTTCATGGTATTTATTCTGACACATTCTCATTTATTGATTAATTCATAAAAATAATTTACAAACAATAACAATGCAAGACAAACATAATTCACTGATAAAATAAAAATCAACGACCGGGTCTTTGTGCACGTATAAAATAAAAGCATCATTACATAGTGTTCCATTAAATTAGCAAGAAGCAAGCTCTAGAAGGTGAACACTTGTGCATAACTGAAGACAAACGAGCAATTTATTTCAGGCATGAAGATAAATTTAGTCTCAACTCAATCAGTGCTTTACCAATTTTTTACCAATGTTTATTTTTTCTTAAATGCATCAGATTCTTGAGAATTGTACAAAGGTCGATAGTAATAACTGGTAACATTTATGCATCACACACTGGAATAATATCAACCAATCCCTATTAGTCAATGTGTAATGGGCAGCATACATAATGAGCACTAAACAAGAATTAAAATACAACGCTGGAAATACACAACAAAACTAGATTTAATAACACAATGCCAGGAATGTTAAAGCAAAATAAAAGAACTTACACATTATCAGGGGGTGAAAACTACACGTTAGTATCATCCTATGTTTGTATATCATATTTTGAGTCAGTCAGTCATAGAATAAATGTTATTACACGCCAGTGTCATTTTAGTTGTTAAATGACAAAAAACAACAAGAATTTGAAGACTATTGTGTTATATTGACAGTTATAAAGTCTTACACAATCTGATATAATTATTCTAGCTTATGGCTTCAATCATGAAACACTATTGCACAAAAAAGGGACAACAATATCACAAGTGACACACTTTTACAACAAAGTCAAAAGAAATAAACATCAGCCCAGGTAATGTTACTATCTACAAAAAATCTCCTTAATCCTTCTAACCGATTTAAGCACGTTTGTTTAATATTCAATTCAATGATAAATTATACTAAATTGCTTCAGCATGATATGTTTATGACAAAAAGTTGCAGGAACAAAACTGTTTTTAAATGATCATGTTACAGATATGTATGTTGGTATAATAGATATTGTATTATTTATGACAGCTGTCCCCATACCGAAAGTTTTTCTGCAGATATTAAAACTATCCAGGCTTAAATTGATTAAATTCTGCCAGGCAATATCAAACTAATGTGCACCAATGTAAAATTTATAGTAACAAAACATGAGGCCAACAAACAAGAATGATAGCCTTGTACAACCTTAAATATCAAACAGAAATGATTGAGTTATCCAAAAGTATTCACCAACCTAACAGATTGTAAAATATAATAAGTAGCAAGCAAGTGCCCTCACTGCATTGTAACTGAATATAAATTGCTTACAAATATGGGTTTCAGTTAATTCTAAACTTCATTACAGCAGAAATCTGGATAGTACCCACCATTAATGTTGGTCCATAAATCTATTAGCATTTTATATAAAATTGCTTCAAACATAAATGACAAACAGGTTCAACTGCTGAGAAGCAACCTGATGCCTGTACACATGGCACAATACTGATAAACATTATCTTCAATCATAATTAACCAATATGACTCACTGAATGATTTATGAATTATTGATATAGTTCTCTGCTGTCAAACAAACAATGATTGATTTATGTAATGCATGTTTTGTGTCTCAATTTAAATGTTATTCTGGAAGAAGCACAGGCGAATAAAATTTAAATTAACAAATTTGAATGAATATAAATATCTGGAAAAAAAGTCATAAAAAGTGCAAGTTTAATATAATCAAAACAATAGCAGTATAATACAGGGTGCTTCATATAATATCACTATATGTTTCTCCTTGTGACTGAATCAAGCACCTGTTGTGAAGTGTTTCATCAAACTCCTCTAGTAGTCAAGCTCATGTAAAATCATATCATATCCAAACAGCACATAGCTGTTCCTTTTCACAGCACAGAATTATAATATCAGTCTTATCCAACACTCAGAAAATAAATAGTTTCATACTAAGTGCTCATATATTATGCACCCTGTTCATTGGGTAATTAGTTAAGGGAAGATCCCTCGGTATTTGGGCATTAACCTGGCCAGGTGACCCTTGACTATGATGGACTGGACTTCCTGAACTATTCAGTAGAACTGGTCCCTTGTCGTCATGTTGGATTGCTGGCTGACCTCGGAGGATCTCGGCCCCATCTGAATATATCACAAAAAACAACATTCGTAAGTTGACAATTTATACTGTTAAAAAAGTTTAATGCTTTAGTTACTAGTCTTCCCAATACATAAGCAGCAACAATTCTATCCAAATTTGTCTTTATAATGAACAACATGATTTTACTACAAATAAAACACATGATTCAACAATAATTAAAATAATACAAAACCAACAAGGAATAGATATTCATTACTAATAAAATCATATGTATTAACAACATGGTATATTGCTGACAAACGTTCATAGTTATACCACATACAAAACCAATGCTTAATGTAACACTTAGTAGCAGATAAGTTAATAATTATATTTGAATGATTTTCAAAGCTGTCTTAATGAAAATAATTGTAAACATCCAAAGAGAATGAACATGAAAGTGTTGCCAATTGCTACAATTAAAATGTGCTGTTAAGAATATAGGTGTGCAAAAAAAACCTTTAATGTTAGTACATCGATATAAATGTTAGTAAAAGGCCCACTTGTATATCTATACAAATTTAGTAAACATTGATATGACACTGATATAGTTCTCTCAATGAGAAGATACTGATCACGCATAAAGTTTAAACATCAAAGTACATGTGTTTGATCCAGTTATCATACATAAAACAGCACTACTACATGAACCAGGGTATACATATAAGTCTTAGCCATTTGCTATTAAAATTAGTAATACTGAAACCTTATATACAAACATGTAACATATAATTTTAAGGTGTTAATCATTGTATCAAATATTTCATTCTGAATGATGCAATTAGCAGTTATCATTTACTGAAAATGAGATACAGTTTCAAAACTTAAGTAACATATTAACAATGTATGAAACTATCATATGCAAACAAAAAATAGAATGGAGAGACTTTGGTTGCCATTATCAAAAGGAAAAAAAATAGCTATACAAAAAAAATCTGTAACAGAAAATAAAGTACCCACAGGTTACCATGTCATGCAAGCAGGCAGGTGTCCATACCAAGGAAGCTAAATTTGTGGATTTAGCCAATACTTACATGAACCTGTGGTGACACAATATGTATGCCAGTACCTTTCATGAGTTCTGGATTCAGCAGAAGTGGCACAGATGGAGTCAAATTTGGTTCACTTGTGCTCTTTGAAAGACTAGGGACGTTAACATCAGAGGCAGACCTTGTAGGACTAGCAGTAACTGAACTTGCAGAAGAGATACTCGAATTTGGAACTGTGGGTAATGGCGTATGCAGAAAGTAAGAAGCTGCTGATGCAAGCTGTTCTTCTGTTGCTAAGCAATTACCAGTACTGCCCTCTTGCCCATCTGATGACGCAGTTTGAATATTCTCAGGTGTGGTAGAGCATCCATCAACAGTAGCTTTTAGAATTATTGAAAACATTAAAATTGAGAACTTATCGCAAAGATTGAAAATATACTAGTTACCATACTGGATTTATCATTAATTCCCTAAATGATCTAAAAAACCATCAAGAAAGTGTTCACTGTATTACTAACTGTCCTCTAATACCATTCAAAAATTTAAATGATCAGATGCCCCTATAAGATTATGAAGCATACCAGTACATAAGGTAAGGTATTGTACAAATATTACACATGTTAGACAAAGCAGTTATAAATATTGCTAGTAAATATCACACAGTATGATTGACTGCTTGTACTTTAGGATACAATCCCCATTACACCCAGTCAATATCCTATATTACTGAAACAATACATAAAACGTTAGCATAGAATCGCATATATGTTGTGTACACTCGAAAAATTAATTTCCTTCACCAACAAGTCAAAGAATTACACATAAAAAAACCATCTGTGTAACATAAAGGAGAATCCGACAAAAATAACATTTAGAGGTTTAGAAATATCTAACTTAGAGCCGTCTACATAATATCAAAGAAGCAAACAATATGAATTCATGTCATCAAGCATAAGCTATAAAATGACTGGAAGATAACTAATACAGAAGATGATTACATTTCAAATGGAAGATATGTGATAAAGTGTACTAACAATAAAAATGGTAGGAGACAAATGCAACAATATTTTCACTGACCAACTAACAATCGAGGTATTAATTAATCACAAAATTTACATCTGAAACCTATTTTTATGCAAGCTAACACCACTTTCTGTAGTTCAGTCGCAACTGAACGATAGAAATGTACAGAAATATTTGTCATCAAAATACATGGTAAGTTTGAAAAATAAGAACCTTTATTTGTTACATCAGTTTAACCAGCAGTCAGTTTTTGTTTTGATAGTGAAATACTTCTCTATATTATACCTTTTGGGTCAGCTGGGGCAGAGGTAGAAGTATCTGGGGCTGCTCCTGGCAACAATGGTGAGGACTCAGATTCAGGTGTAGGAGTTTCCTCTCTATCCATGGCCAGTTTGCCTGGTTCTGTAAAACAGTTATTTAAAAAAATAGAGGTCTATCTATAGAGGGACATAAACACATGCTGTATCAATAACTAAATTTATAACACAACTTTTACACAGAAACATAAAGAGAAAAAATAGTAACAAATTTTAGAGTATTAGACTGACATGAAGAAATTTCCTGCACAAGATGCTTTGAAAAATTATCAACACAATTTCCAGAACATATCCCCAGTCAGTAATTGATGGCTAACTCAAATAGAAATTAAATAAATATCAGACAGGTGTCTTACCATGTTCAGTGGGCTTGAAGAGTTCATCTTTAAGATGAGGTAGAAATGTGCCAATACGATCCCAGGTAAGACGCCATAATTGGGTATCATCATCATCTCCAGACTGAAAGATTCCTGCAGTTTCCATCACTAACAGCATGTTCTTCAAAGATTCAGGAATTGCCTCAGCCTAAAAAATAACACTTTCATATAAATTCTGTTCAAGTGTGCAGAATCCATATAAATGAGAAAGGAAGGGTTGCTAAAATGAAAAATTTTATTGTTGTATTTACAAAAACAAGGAGGCTTCAAATGTAATGCCATAAGATTTAAGGGGACAAAAAAGATACCTAGTTATTCTCTAAGGTAATAATACACTGCATTTATTCAAAATGAAATACAGAAAATATTTCTGCTCAAGTATTTATTGTATTCCTTCACATACCAGAAGATCACTTCTATCCGCATGCATGTATTTATCCATGAAATCAAGTATGGTAAGCCAAAGAGCTGTAAATGTACTCAAAGACAACAGAGGGCTCAAATGTTGTAAAAACACCTGAAAGAACGGAAATAAATTTGGCTTGGACATAAAACAACACAGCATAATTTGGCTTTTATGTTAAATATTTAGACAAAACCTGTAATTCTAAGTGAAATGAGTCTATCAAATGTTTCTGAAACATATAAATAAAACCAGAATTAACTGCTTCATCAACATAATGGCCATTATCACAATCAACATAATTAATCATACAATTATAATTTTATGCAGCTGTCGCAGAATGTGAGTTTTACAGCAACAAAATATCGATAGAATAGTGAATACAAAGCACACATCAACATTTCCATACCTTACATAACAGTGTTGAAGCCCTCATACGAGTTTCTTCCATGCCAGAAGGATCCTGGGTATTAATATTCTCTAATAGTTTTGTTAGAAGAGGGAATAATATCTGTAAACAGAATAAAAATGTCAAATAAAGATCCTACATGTCCATCAGTTAAAACAGAGGAATTCATGATGCATATTTACTGGATTTGTAGCTGATATACAGTGCAACACTCTTTGGGAGACGCAAAATTAAGTCGTTGTTGAGAGGTTGCCGATCTAGAGAGGTTAAATAAACAGTCAAATCGTACAGTGGGGAAAAAGCATACTGTTGTTGAAGGGAGGTTGTCACTCCAAAGAGGGCCGCTCTGGAGAGGTTGCACAGTACCACATAGAGAGACTTAACTGTATAACTTAGAGAACATTTGATTAACAAATAAGTAATTCAAAGGAGTGGTTTCAATAAATTCAAACCTAACTTACAGATAAAACAAAAACTATTGTAATTTTTGTCACAGTATCATCCTCTTACCTTATTAAAACACGCTTCCCATTCAACAGCTGATAATGTTTGGAGATCGTGGACAAGGAGGGCTCTCTGTAAGTAGGTCAAAGCTTGACCCCTCACTTGCCGTCTAGCATCACAACATTGTCTTGCAATACCTGAAACAAAATGTACACAAATGTAAAGAAACAAATAGGAATACTGAACATGGCAACAGCATAAACTTAGGCCGGCAGCATAGCTCAGATAAAATAATAATTTAAATCAACAAAAGCATTCACTTACAAAATAAACGAAACATTTGGTACGCAAAAATCCATTATCAAATAAATTTGAAGTTCAATTACAAGTGAGACACATGTAAATGGTGATGTGTTGAGCTAACAAACTTACCCTGTAACAGAGGACACCAACACTTAATCCATAATGATTCTGTTCCTACTTCCACGGGTGTACCACCTGTAGAACCTCGTGACTCTTCAGACCAGGAGGAATAAATACTGTTAGCACGGGTATGGAGTGTATGCATCAGATCTAGCAGCTGTAAATATACATCATGACTAATATACCAGTAGGAACAAAGCCCTTAAATATTATTTTTCTTCATTCTTACAAAGATAGTGATCTGTTTTAACTTTAACAAACATTATCTTACATAATTGATATTCCTTTTTTTGTACCTAAATTTTATGAAGAAAGAAAATTAAAACAGCTGTCTTAACACTGAACTAAAAACTTAAATAAGCTATGAGACTACGTAAATGTATTAATACTGCTTTGGGAAGACATCCCACAGAGGCAAATTGCCAATACAACCAGCACTATCTATACAATCTCTACAACTAACCTGTATCGATAATGAATGAAGTTCGGCATCAGTTCCTTCACTTTCATTTTCTTCATCTGAGCTTGCCGACATTTGTAAATGACTTGGAGAGGAGTGAGATTTCTTCATGCGATTTTGTTTTTTCTGTTTATACTTCAGTTTTCTGTCTCTTGATTGCTTTGATGGGGTGGGTGTCTTTCTGTGACCTGAATCAGGGTAAAACATGTTAGAAATTAACAGTAAAAGAAAATTGGACATAATCTTAGCGTGTGCATATTAATAAAAAAGACCATTATTCAATTCATACATATAGGAAAATCAAATTCTAAACAAAAAAAGGTGATATGATCATTTGAAATCAATTAATGAAATCGAAGTGAAGTTAATATAGCATGCTTAAAAAGTTGGAGACTCCATTGTACCCTTTTGGGAATCAAGGGTTTTCTAGATCTTAAAGAAAACTTCAAAGTAAAATTACTTACCTCCATTCAAGGATGCCTCAGCAAAAGCTCTTATTGCATGTACACAACTTTCAAAGTTCAGCGGAGTTACATGTGCAGCATCTCGTACAAGGAAAGACAAAGTCTCTGATGATTTTAACAAGGATTTACTATCACAGAATTGTACAGTCTCACTCAGTTCTATACTATACTGATTCACAGGACTCAGCTTCTTACAAGGTTCATCTTTGTTTACCTGGAAATATCATAAATAAACATTTAATGTTCAGTCTAAACAAATAAAGGACCCATATGGGAATCAAATTAAACGTTCTAGAAGTTAAATACTAAAAATTGTATACTCAATCTGAATCAAACACGGATAATGATTTAACTATAATATAAAGTGACATAAAAAATAGGTATAAAGTATGCACAATATTATTAGAACATTACATATGTTTTATGACCAATCCGTCAAAGAGGTTTTATAATGACCATACGAATTATACAAAATAGCAGCCATTAACCATGTAAGAAAACAATACACACAGACTGAATCATGCAATATTTTAAATGGTACTTACCAGCATCCAGCTACCATTTTCAGGTACAGCTCTCACTTCATATTCTGGATTGGCTCTATTACGTGTTTCTAGCTCACTATCTGAGGTATAACCTCGATCTGTACCACTGGATATAACACTTGTGTTGCTAGGTAACTCACTATCACTTTGGGCACCTGGAGGTATTATTGCATGAAATACTATAATTAACATAACTTTAATCACTGAATGTAAAGATTAATGTCAAACTTTAACAACTGCTTAGGTCAAACATAAAAAAATTAAAATCCTTCTATGATTCATGATTTTATTATTTGTGTCACAGTATCACACAATACAGACCTTTAAATAAACAAGCTAGCACAAGATTAAAAAAAAATATAGGAATATTTAAATGTTACTAAATTGAAACTCTAAAATAAACATACTGATAATCACAAATAAAATACAAAGCACCATAAGCATACCTGCTTCCATCAGGCCTTCAGTGACATCCACACCTGAGTTGACTTGTAACACGGGTGGAGGGTTCACTCCGGCTCCTACGACCTCAAGCAGCATAAACAATGTATACCAGTCATGACTGGCATGTATGTTGGCAGCATTAGTTCGTAACATGTCATGTAATCCATACGATATTTGTTGACACACATTCATACTGTGTAAAACCTGTGGTTTCATCATTAACAATATTTGTGCAGATGACAACACTTGTGGTGCGATTTCTTCCCGTCGTAACAATCTTATTGAAATTCGTAACAATCCAACCACTGCACGCTCGACCATAAATGTATGTTCAGTGGCATTAACTATTAAACTGTATATATGTTCACGTACTGACTGCCAAATAGGTGTAACACGATCTCTGAAAAAGTATGAATGCAAGTAGAGTCAATTAATGCATCAATACCAGTGATTAATGACATACACATTAAAAATTAATTGGATATAAATTGCACGGTAATCAACACACCAGACAAGAAATCTCACAAACATAGAACTTATTTAACATATATCAAAAAACAACAAAAAACTTTCTTATCTGAAGTACACAATTTCATATTTTCCTCATAAAACTAGCGAGTTTTCTAACATATTAATTAGAATGTCAGGGTGATGTTTAATAACCTTAATTGGATACCATTGACTCAATTTTTGTTTTTACAATTACTGAAAACAAAGTCAGCTACTAACATACAAGTAACACACCTGTTTTGAAGAATGCAAGTAATAAATTGTTCAAAGAAGAACACAGCAGCGTCTTCGTCATAAACAGTACCCATAGATTCATGAGCCTCAGGACCCTGAGAGGCTGATATCAATGCCTGGAGAATATCAACAAGGTTTATATCAATCTATATTAAACATATTCTGCTGTAGAATAAATAATTAACATTAGTAATCAGTAAAAATGATAGTCTATATCATACTGTGTCTATATCATACTGTAAGTATATGTACAAAAAGAAAAAATAATGATTTTAAAACTTCACAAATGGGTATTAGATGGATCACATTTAATTCAACCATCAAAATTGGCATAAGCTCATTATGGTAGTTATTCCATACACTTGGGAGTTCTATGGCAATACAGTAAAACATATATAAGATAACTACACACATTCACACAAATACAATTTTCAATGGGCACCAACAGAACAATATGAACTCTAATCATAAATGTGTGTGTATATATATACCTTTATAAGTTCATGGAGAGATTCTTCACGTAAGAATTTACTGTCCACTATCAACTGCTCAAGTTGACATTCTCGTATACATTTTGTAGCATACTTTGTAGCTTCTTCTTCTTCGGGGCTTGGCCCCTTATTACTGGCAGGCTCGGACATAGTAAAATATGAGTAAAAACTACTGAGTACTCCTGACTCAGATCTCTGGTTGGACTGACTCTCTTCTTTAATCAAACATATCTTGCCTGATTGATTCAAAAAATCTTCAACCTTTATAATAGAGGAAATGGTGAAAGTAAGAACAAATAAAAGATGAATAGCAGTAGTAATATTTATCATAATAAACTGATGAAAGAAGCTTTTTAACAGTCATGCAGTTTATCAGTAACATGGTTATTCATCTTTTTTTCAAGTGAACTAATATACAGAAATGTATTTGAACTTAGACATTTGAACTAAATGAGAAACATATATATACAGACATTAGAACCTTGAATTTTATAGTCAGGAAAATAATTGGGTTTTAATAATTAATGTAAACAACATAGTGCTACTGTACTACATTCAATAGCGTACACAGTGAATGATACCGTCTCACCTCAATCATACTTTTCGGTAGCAGTTTGGCTCTATATAATTGTAGCATACAATCCAGTATATTTTTCCAACCTTCTCTAAGTATATCACCATGTCTCTGAGCAAGATTAAATACAGTTCTAGCTGACAACTGAGCTTTTCCATTCATACCAAATGCTATTGGAATATTCTCAGGAGCCTGTAACAAAAATGTCATAAAAACAGATCAAATATCTTGCAAAATGCTTAATTTAACCTGGAAACTATTCTTATGACATGAAATGACCAAACATCAGCAAAATTAATACTACATCATATCAATCTGGGCTCACAAATTAGTAATTAGGAGACATGAAATAACACAAACTGTTAATTAAAAAGTACCACAGACTGACATTTACCATCATTGTTCAAATTAAGTAAATGATTATATTTCTCTACAACTTTTGATTAAAAAACAAAAGAAGTTTCCTTACATACAGTACTGACTTTAATTCTGCAACCTAAACCTAGATTTTTTCAAATTAGAATCCCTAATAAAACTTTCCATTCAATAAAAGAGTATTACCTCAACAGAACTAAGAAGTGTAGTAAACTTGCAGAGTGAAATGACTAGATTATCAAACACATCACTCATACCATAATGAGCAGATATCATTGCACATTTCCTGTAAGTAAAGGAACACAGTGTTAATTGTTTATGTGTCAAGAGGCTAACGAAACTATCAAGCACACTCTAGGTATTTCTACACACAGATGTTTACATTAAATTCATTATGTTATGAAAATAAGGTTTTCAATGAAATTTACCAAATAAAATAAACTCAACACAGAATACCAACTTTTGCCTAAATTGCAGTATTTCTATGGCAATGCTTGAGTGAAGAAATACTTTATGAAGTAAGTCATGGTACAAAAACTGTGAAGATTCTATCAGAATTTTCAAAATCAAATTAAAATAATGTTACAGCAAGATAAAAAATAATACAAAAATTCACTGACCTGAAGCCTGATATAGCCTTAGCAATAATAGACTCATCTGAAGATTTGTCGAACACAAATGATAGAGCAGCCACAGTAGGTCCCCATATAAGGGTGAATAGATCATGGTCAAATGCCCCAGTAGGAGCATGGGTAAAGCCCCCTTCTTTAGTACTGCCTCTCTTCAATAATACCTTTAGAAAATAACATGCTAAAAATAAGTCACATCAAATTAATCATGAGCACACAGATCACTTTGACCAATTCATGCCTTTAACTAAGATTATTAATTTTGCAGCCCTGCATATAAATGTACCTAAACTTTACACAGAAAAACTATGCTATAATTACAGTCAAAATTTAAACAAGAGTCAGACAATGGAAGATGATGTAAAATAATTAGTAAAACAATAACACAATGAATTACCTTCCATAGATAATTCTCCCTGACCAGTCCAGTATGTTCTGATGGCATTACAATCTCATCAGACCTAAAAATGTTAAAAAAAACTTGAGTAAGCATTACATACATAATAAACTGATACTTGTACACACATCACAAACTAGATGTTATCATTACCGAGTAAATAAACATCAGCCAGACAGTGTTGGACATGCAATTCGTGATCCTGTTATGGTCTAGACTGGGTCAGTCATTATTTACAATCAAATAATCAATATTTGCTACATAAAATGATTTTTTCCAAATTACATAGAACTTACTTAATAGCATTGTAAATCTCAACAAGCATTTCACTCTCAAAATCTTCACCTCCATTTGTTTGTTTTAAATTCTTCTTAAACTCCTGTAAAAATAGTTTCAAATAATCAAACCACATCGTTATTTGTATACATTTCTATAATCAAATTTGTATTTAAAGATGTTTTTATTATACAAAATGTCCATCTATAAACAAGGAAGGGACCATTATTTCATAATGACTAAATGAAACATTTTTTTTTCAAACAGACACTGATGGTCTACTCCAACAAAACATTCATCTGATATGAAAATAGATATATTTCATATAATTGCAATTTGAATAAAGATTTTCTAACAAGAAATCTGATTATGTGGGGTCAAAAGTATCCTCAAGGGGTGACAAGATAATTAACCAGAATAGCCTACTACAGAATACTTTTCGTCTCAATTATATCTAAATTGTTGCTTATTAAACCAATTATTCTGTATAGATGATAGTTAAAAAACAGTTGAAACAAGTACAATATAACCCCTGAAAACCGGACCTCATCCATACTAATCCAAAAGTCTGAGAATTCCAGTTTTAACTATTGATTATAGAAGATAAAAAATGTGACTTAAATCATCCAGTTTTCAAGGAGTCAGTTTTCAGGGGTTTTTACTGCATATTAAAAATAAAAGATAAACATGTTACCTCAACTGTCATAGGAATATTTTGTTTCTTCACATTGTGATTATGTTGATCTACATTTAACATGATAATAGCATAAGCCAGGGTAAATGCTGCATCTGCATTGAAGAATGGCTCTCCATTCGATTTCTGAAAAACAAAGAAATTGTAGAATAGAAGCATAACACAGAACTAAAATATGGATGATCATAGTATACAAAATAATGTTTTGTACGAAATCTGTTAAGTGTAACTCACATACAAAGTAACATTACGTACAAAGCATGTTAAACTTAAGTCCTCAAGGAAATTTTTCCATAGCTTTTTAATTTATTTTAATATCTATAGTAATACTTGAACAACTACCAAGTAAAAATATTGATAAATTTGATTTTGAAGATAAATACTGTATTAGTGTCTTTAATACATACATGCCAATGATCAGCAAAATGTTCCATAACAAGGGCAATAACGGGGGCTTCACCAGGTAATCTAAATGCCTCCAAATACTGACGTAATGCTTCATCAATTCTAAGATCCTCAAAATGGAACGATCTGAAAAAAAAATCCATTATATAAGTACAATTATAAAGAGGCTTGGAGGATATAACCTATAAAAAAAACATGTGTATGATATACAAGCTTTGTTAGTCAGTCACAAACTTAGATCACTTGTAACATAGAGAAAAATACTTCATTACAAAAAGGCCAGGGAACAACGCTGAACTCAGTGTCACAAAAAATGAAACAAAAGTGTCCAGAAATTCTATTTTTAACAGTAAAGGTGTTCAAAAATAGAAATGCTATATGAAAGTACAATTTTCAAGAACATGTAATTTCAATTTCATTGAGAAAATCAGAACTTCAATTGAACCACATAACCACACGTCTACATGTTTTTGATATCTGGCAGAAATATAAAATGTTTCACTCACTTGACAAAAGCTTCCAATATGCTACTATTAGTTCTTTTAGTAATAAATTCACCCAACATTTTCTTGTCAATTTTAGGGTTCTCTTTGATAAATGTCACTACTTCTCCTGTATCTAAGGGATCTGACAGCAGCCCTTGTTCTTGTAGATAAGCTATCCCCTTTGATGGCTTCTGATTGAAATATTCAGTTCCTGTATGATACACCTGGAAGAAAATACATTGTCTAAAAATATTTTTTACAGGACAAACAAAAACTAATTTTCTTTCAAAACCTTAAAAGTAATTCTAGTACATCGCTTAAGACAAATTCAATAATTATCCATCATCACTTTCTTTTAAAGTTGTGGAATATCAGTGACATGGGGTCTGACATTTTGTAGCACATTCATGCACACAAAACGCTAACAATAAAGTCAGGGACTGCTAAATAAAATACAAGAAACATAGAACACAACAATACATCTCATTTCACACACCATTACAGCAAGTAGCACAATTACGTGGATATCAAAGAATTAACTTGAGTCGAGTTCTCACCCGCTTCCTTTGTTTCAATGCAATCAGTTGATCTAACGTAGGGAGGTCATCTTTCACTTTCATTCTGTTTGGTTTAATAAATGGACCTTTTCTAGGTTCCTTAGTTTTACTTGATCCAATGGATTCTGTAAGTAATGAATACAATATTGGACTTGTGACAAACCCATGAAACACATGAGAAGCAACATTTACTGATTTTCACAGCTGCATGTTTATGGCAAAATAATGCTTATAGATCAAAGTATTATAGTCATGTATTTATGTCTTACATGATTCAGTAAATTGACATACATGAAATAAGCTAACAACATATTAGTTGAGCTGCAATGTATAAAATCCTAATGATGACTCACCACTAACAGCATCTTTATTTTGTCCAGTTTTCTGAATAGAGGCATTAGTAGATGAAGCAGATTCTGTCACAGCCTCCACTTTGTCACCATCAGTTGTTGTTGTTGTTCCTTGTTGTCCCTCAGTGCCCCCTGTATCTGGAAGTTTTCTTGATAAGTCAGATGATTGACTGGTATTTGAGGAAGTTGTAGATTTCAGAATTCTACTGTGACAATGTTGCTCTATTCCATCAACAACAGTAAGGAGGGCATCTAATGAAAGCAAATGGGTGGAGAACAAACCAGCCACTGGGAAAGCATTCTGTCAAACAAACAAATGTGGAATCAAATAAATAAATAAATGAATAAGAATTGATAACTTAAACGAAAATTAACAATAAATTTCATCAATCATTAAATCAATTCACAATATCTAGCACTGAACAAGTCCTGATATCAACAACTATGGAGAAGGAAGTGCCGACTACACATTTAAATGTTCAAATCTGTCTTATGATGGCTTTCATCAGTGTACAGATATTTCTAATATGGGCATTTCTATATAAAATTGGAGAAAACACAGGAAACTATACATCATAATTACCTTTGATAATAATTTGGTCAGGTCTTCAAACAAGTTAGTACAATACAAATCACAGTCATAGTTTAGGTACAGTTCTGTTACCAATCCAGGTATTCTCCACAGTTGTACAATAGACTCCAGTGCAAGTTCTCGTACCTCGTACGTAATACGTGGATGATCTGATGTAATTATCTCACTCAATTTTGTTAAATACATCTGTAAATGAAGCAAAATTTAAAGCATCTGATAGTAAAAATCTTCTTAAAAATTTATTTAAGGCCTAAACAAAAAAAAAGGTTTCTTTCCGGTTACATGCCCACAAAAATATGGGTCAGTAGGTAGGGATTTTTTTTATGCTTTTTTTACATATATCAGTAACACTGTTGTGAAAATTACAATATTGCACTAAGACTAAGACTGTAAAAACTTATGAGTCAGCAGGTAAAAGATGGGTCAGTCGGGTAACCAGAAACAAACCTTTTTAGGCGTAAGTTCATAAAATGAATATCATTCAACGACTTAATTAAGTAAAAGAATGGAATGCACTTAGCATTACAAAACATGAGAGATAATAAAAATAACAACAAGAGAATAATAAACATGACCTGCAAACAAACATCAAGGATAACACAAAAAAGCATAAACCTTTATTTCCATTGTATTCTTATAACTGGCAAAGAGGCAGTTAACATTATCTGTGTTTACAATAACAGAATAAAGTACCAACTTACCTCAAGTTGAAACTTGAGATGACTCCTCATTGATTCAAACAGAAGGAAACAAACCCTCAGAGCAGCTGCGGACAATGACAATCTCTCTGACTGTACCAACTGTAACATAGGTATACGGCAATGTGACAGAGAACAATTTGTCAAATGATTAGTGCCAAAGTTTATCTTCACAAGTAGACGAGCTACAAAATTATTTATCAAATTTCGAGAAGCACAAAATGAGCTCATCAAATGTTTTCTTTCCCTGACACAATCCATTCTTAGCAGTTTCCCATAACTAAGTATGACCTTTTGGGCATATTCAACATTAGTCAGTTTCTAATGCTCAGTTGATTATTGTAACTTGTTCTGGTTTTGCTCAAAATGTAACCAATTGCAAAACTTCATTGTTTATTGATTTAGAATACATTTTTTTTTTCAATATCAAAGGGCTAAGAACTTACCATGAAAAGATATCTACACATATCATCCTTGACAAGGTAAACCAATGAAGCGTATTGACCAATATAATCAGCACCAGACTCTAAAGCTACAGTCAGTAAGCTGAGACCCATGTGTATCATAACATCCGTATTATGTCTGTCTAATGGGTTTGTCAAAGAGATCAGGAATCGGAATAATTCTCGTACACAGGGTAGACCATATGGTATCAATGGTCCAGAACCTGTAAATATAACCACCACAAAGAAAGCATCAATATTATTTCAAAATACATATAATACAAAATTCATTACAGCCCTTTATTAGCATTGATAAATAACCAATGAGCAGAGCAAATTCTGCAGGAAACAATTTATAAACATTCACGCATAAACAAACTACTTGAAATTAAGTACATGAGAATGATAAATGTGTATATGTCAACTAAGCTTTTTGCTTAAAAGAAAACATACCTTCATGAGAATGACTGTGATGTGGTATAAATCTCACACCACGAGGATTTACAAAATCATCTTTAACATTGCCACTATCTGCGCTAACATCTGTAACAGATACAGCTGTTGTAATGGACGAAACATCTGTAGCCGATGGAGCAGAAATATCTGCTGCAGATGAATTCATTGAATCTTCTTCCCAAGTCTCAGACTGAGGCAGACTGGTTTCACTTGCTGAACGAACCAGACCATCATCTATGGGTATAGTCAATGTTATATGATCCTAAAATAAACAGACAATATAGTAAGCACTGTACACTCAACAAAATTTTAAATAGCCACTTCATTAAGTCAGATTTTAAAACTGTTATTTTATGGGTTTTTTTATTATATATATTTTTAACTTGGCTGTTTCACCAAGCAATAAGTTTAGGCAGTTTCAACCTCATATCAAGAAGCCGTAGAAATAAAGAAGTACTGTAACACTTCTAGTTGAATGTGAGGCTAAACGGAAAGTACAATGTATTGTTTACCTTCAAGTCTGAATTAGATTCACATCGAAGTACCTGTCCACCTTCGTCAGTTTGTGAAGATGACATATTCTGATCTACAACCACTTCTATATCATCTGATTGATTAGCATCCTGAAATTACATATCAGACTTTCTTAAAGCAAGTAAACTATCATGACTGTCAAGATTAAAACACCCAACTACTATAATGTATGTACTATTTTGAGAATAATAATTATGAAAAATAGTCAAAAATATTAACATCAGCTGACTTAAAGCAAACTGTAAAAGAAGTTAGCAGTAATCATTCCTACATAACATTCACACTTAATTTCTGAAAACTTTCACCATATTGGACAGTAGTTGAATAATACCTGGAATCCTTTTACTATATCAATTATTGTAGTCCCTTCAACAGGGGTTGTAGCGATACTTTCTCGGTTAGCATGTACATAAGCAACACCTTGATCAACAGTTCTATCACCCTCCTGTGTAAAACTTTCTGATTGGCTGACCGATTCAGCAACTCCAGAATCTGGGGATAGCTGTAAAAGCAAACATTTTAGTTTAAAACAAAACAACAGAAGCTGTGTTAACACAGTGATTGTTTTCTTTTATTTTGGGAAAGGGTCCAGGTACAATCAAATTGGGTGCATGGTGTGATGCCAAAATTGGGAATTTTTAGGTCAGGAATTAGGGAAAAAATGTCTTTATTTTTTATAGGGAAGGGTCTGTTTACTGGACCTACACAAAGACGGAAAAAAATCACTGTAACTAAATCTATGATTCCGTCAATCATTATATTTAATAGGATATCAAAATCATTCACATTAAATTCATATTAATACAGTAATAAATCTTCATAATACACACGCAGTACATAAAAATATGCATTAAACCAAATGAAAAAGTAAACATGAAGAACACATACTTCTTTGTTTAGACTATCAGTGGACATTCCAAGGTCTTCATTTGCTGTATTAGCCAATGTTGGGTCAGATTCCTTATTTCCAGCCAGTCTAGAATCAGAGCCCTGACCATGTTGTGTTATATGGGTACCAGTACCAGCAGTCGTTGACTGCGATGAATTGTTAGTATCAGGTGTATGGGGCTGGGGTGTAAGACTGGGTTTCATCTTCTTCTGTTTTGGCTTAGGAGATTTCTTTCGTCGACCCATTCTAGCTTGGTCCACTCCACCAGTTCGCATCTTTAACTGTTAATACACAAAACATTCAGTAGCACGATATTATTGGTTCATAAAAACCAACAAAATTTTTAAACAAAGACAACTCCATAATGATAAATTTGTTGTTATCTAATTTGTTGTTATCTCAATCACGAAATGATTAAGGTTCCAAAAGTTCACATAGTGAACAACAGCAACTTTTAAGCAAACATTTATCTATATGATAAAACATATATACACCTGACTATAGGCCAGTGGTGTATAAAAGCCCTACTTTCTCTCTTCAGTGGCTTTTGTTAACATGTTTTATTGAATATTTGACATGTTTCAAAACTAATCTAATTAAAATTACCAAACAGAAGTTAGTTCTGATAATGTATGGTTTGTTTAATATAATTACTTTCTTCATATTGGCTGTCCATTTTGGATCTTCTTTAAACTGTGGAAGTCTGGTAAACAATAACTGTACCATATCCATTAATGTATGCTCTGCTGATTTCCTTAGTAATTCTGATAGAATAGAAAGCAAAATGTTAACATCCAATCCAGACACAAAATGATAACATTCAGTATTAAACTTTGCAAACTGTCATGCATGAAAATATCTTGTTCAGCTCAAACAATACAAATTTGATAGTTTTTAGGAAAATACAAACAAAATTTATACATGTGATCTCTATTTGAGTTGTAGCTTAAACTACAGAAATTGAACTTCGGGAGATGGTCACTCATACATGAAGGAGACATTTATTTAAACATCATTAACACCAAGATAAAATTATGAATAACTTACCACTTAATCGCATTTCAAAACAGATTCTGAAACATGACTGCATTATCTCACAAACTGACTCATTAGTCAGAAGTATTCCAGCAGGGCATAACAACAATGTCCTCAATACCTGAAGCAGATGTTACATTGCATAAATAAATAAATAAATAAGAATGGTTAAATAACAAACATAATTTTTGTTTAAAGCATATTGCTAGAATAAACTAAAGCCTAACAATAATGTAGATGGCTAATGTACAGAATAATGAGGAGTGAAAAGTCATCAGTTATTATGTATATAAAAAAATTATTTGTTTCAGATTACCCATATAAATGCATATATACAAGAAAACTCAATTTGACATACATGCAGAATTTTCATGAGTACAACTTCATCTGATCCTGGATCAGTCCCCACAAACCTTGCATGGGTCACAGCGTCAGCTATATTCTCAATAGCTGGACTAGCATCACTACAACCTGGGTCTGAAATATCACATTATGCAAAACATTAAAACTTTTGTCACCAATGAATCGTTTATTATTTCAAATGAATGGTTCACTAATTCATTGTTGATTAGAAGTAAATATGACTGTATGGTTTTGTCAAGTGGTACCTCCATCTATGGCTTGAAATATTTCTAATTGTATGTAATTCTTTATTCATCTCTTTCATGTATTTAAGTTCATCACATTTAGCTGACCAAATGCAAAGTGAAAACAAATCAAATCCAACTTTTTATCCTACTACAATAAAATGATGGTGTGCCTACATGCATTGTGACTATCATAACATGTCTAAATGAGAAAACTTACAGTTAGATATTAGAGTATTTACTGTCAGAACTTACCCACTAGGTTATATGATAAAAATTTATTGACTGATGTGAGAGCCAATCCAGTGATTGGCCCCGTTGTATCCTCTGACCGAATAACCTCCAAGAAAGGACCCAGAAAAACATTAGGTTCAATTTCATTTAGTTCTGAAATAAAATCAAAAGACTTAAACAACAAATGCAACACTCATCAATGTTAACCTTGAAATTGTATCACTGATATCTTTTGGCAGACTTATTATTACATTACAATTTTTAAATACTGCAAACTACAGACTCCAACAGACAGCACATACCGTATACAGTGTTTTTTTTTCAATTTTGGGGGTCACTACCTATTGGTTAGGGAAAATAAAGCATGGACGAGCAAAATAGGGAATTTTCGTTACTTAATAAATGTGCTTAATCTCTTTATACTTCTAATAAACAACTAAGTTACACTCATTTCTAACATCAAACACTTATTTTGCTTCAAATGCAAAATAAAATCAATATTTTTGATGAATTTATTTTTCATGTAATTTTATTCCTCTGACGTTTTTTTATTCCAAAAAGTGGGAATGGGGCCGAATTTCGCCACATAATTCAAGGGAAAAAACACTAGTTTACGATCTCAATTTGGCAAGGTTTGGTAAAACTCAAACATGACAAGAACACAAATAGCAATAGAACCTTATTAGGCGAAAATATTCATACTTTCCATCATGCGAGTGTACAGAAATTGGCAAGACACTGAATAATGAATAAAATTACCTGTAATACTATTAAGTACATCTTTGAGCTGGGAAAAACTTCCCAGCAAAGGATCAGCATCATCGTCTCTTTGAGAATGTGCACTCCATCGAGAAGATCTTCTCATTGCCGTGACAACAAGAGAGATTTCTCCCTGTATAATGAAGATGCCATTGCTGGGGGATGACATCTTCCCTACAAATTAACATAAAATTAGAAGAACAAAATAAAATTGTATATTCATCAATACTGTACGATCATACAAAAACTTGCCTTAATAAAGGTGTTATTACTATGAGTTATAACAGAAATATGTTCAAAAAGGAGAATCAGGAATGACCATGGGAGATGTATCCTTGCAATATAATTTATATTGGTAATAAAGAATATAATAAGAACATTTGACACATGTAAATCTGAATGAATCCATTTACACCATAACAAAGAAATGGCCCCAGTATCATTAATTGTAATGTTTGAATAAAATCCCCACCTACCATCCCATATGTTTTTGGGCATGTAACCAGAAACAAACCTTTTTTTGTTTAGTCCTAAGGTTCAAATACCCATTTCATATAGACATTGGTTTTCAGCCAGTTACAATTATCTTAACTTTAGTAAATTCATTTTTATCAAGGACTTTCATATGAATGAAGGCCAGGTAGGCTGATGAATACACCACAAAATCTATTTCAACAGGTCTGGTGAATTGGTCACTGCTTTTTCTTCAAATTTCATTTCTGTATATTTGTCTAAATAAGTTGGCTATATATAAAGACATGACTCCAGTATTTTTTTTTCAAATTTGGGAAAGGGTCCAGGTCCAGTCCAATTGGGAAAAATGTGTGATGTAATGTCATGATTAGGAACTTTCAGGCTGGGAATTGGGAAAAATTCTTTACTTTCGATTGGGAAGAGTCTGTTTACAAGACCCAAACAAAGGAGGAAAAAAATCACTCGACTAATCCAAAAAATGGAAAAATGTGTAACAGTGTTGTATATGTAACAGTGTTGTATATATAATATATATGTTTATAGTAGTTTGTATGCCTGTCTGCCCGATTAGCTCAGTTGGTAGAGCAGCTGACTTGCAAGCAGAAGGTCGCGGGTTCGAGCCCCGCATCGGGAGCTTTATTTTCAGCCTCCTATTACATATATATAATATATGTGTCTATAGTAATTTGTATGCCTGTCTGCCCGATTAGTTCAGTTGGTAGAGCAGCTGACTTGCAAGCAGAAGGTCGCGGGTTCGAGCCCTGCATCGGGAACTTTATTTTCTGCCTCCTATTACATATATATAATATATGTGTCTATAGTAGTTTGTATGCCTGTCTGCCCGATTAGTTCAGTTGGTAGAGCAGCTGACTTGCAAGCAGAAGGTCGCGGGTTCGAGCCCTGCATCGGGAACTTTATTTTCTGCCTCCTATTACAAATGTAACATTTCAGTGAACAACAGCACAGTAAGTCAATAACTATGTGAAACAAAAATGATGAGTTCCACAAACTTTCTATGACAGAGTTGGATCAGTAAGAATAAGCAAAACTATACAATTACCTTTTACGAATACAGAACGAACGATCTTCTAATACGTTTTATTAATGGGTTGTATCAATTCAACAATCGGATTGGAATATATTATTTCTAGCTTCTGGAAATGAACGCCGCTACGGAAGCCCGGTGTGCTCCATAACAACGTCTAACTTCTCCCGTGTAAATAAGTACATGCGCAAGTTTCTGTATCACTTACAATATCTATGAAATATCATTTAGTAAACACAAATAAAGAACAAATTTGGCTTGACAGCGCGACGGATTTTCAGTTTGACAAATGACGTGGTGGACAGCTTATCATAACTTCGACCTGGAAGATTTACTAAGGGAGATAATTGTTAATAATATCAGTAGGTCACACACCGCTAAATGTAGTGATGCACAAGTGTGAGTTGATATTTTGAAATATTGAAGTAAAATGCAAAATTCCAAGAGTAAAATTGACATACGGATCGTTTTACACGCATCATTAGTAACGGTTTATTCCAAAACACACGCATGAAGTTGTTTGTTTAAATGCTTTAGGGCCCGACGTATTGATCGCTACATCTATACAGGGACTCTACATTTTGTTTTGTATTTTGATTCCTGTTCATTAAGTTTTTATTATTGTATGTTATCATTTCATATCTTATAAGTAACCATCTTTGAATGAAAAATATTATTATTATTTTATTAGTATTTTGCCATAATTTGTTATTATTTTTTATGATTACAACTACACGTGATAATAAATAGTTTAGCGCAAGAAAAACGGCGGGAAAGAGTTGACTGACGTTGTGACGTTTGTTTTGTTTTTCGATGTTTATTAATAATTTTTCATAAAAATGGTGGAATTCGATATATCAGGTAAACACTTTAATTAATTATACATGTACATCAACCAAGTGGCATTTTGGGCTAAAAGCGAAAACAACGTCATTTAAACGATGGACATGTAAGTAAAACTAACATTGGTTATTGTAAATACCGCCACTTTGGTTGTGGAAAATGCTCGGATAACACTTTATAACGCCTGATTAATGTAATTTATCAGAAATTGGCCATTCACGTGCGATGTTCAGTCTTTTCTCTCCAGGTAGTGAAATCCCATTATCATATCGAAAGTGGCACAACGTCAAATGGCAAAGGTCACGTAATCGTTACATTTTTTTTAATTACAGGCAAATGTACCGAACTATTTATTACTTTCAATATCGCTATTGTATATTTTTAGAATATTTGTATTTATTTACAGTTCTTTAAATATAATGATATATATATGCATGTGTATATATGGTTTTACTTAAATATAATGAAATAAAAATTGTTTCGATCAAAAAGTGTGCCTCAACTTTGAACAATTTTCCATGAAAAAGTTTTTTTGCCCTTGTTACAATTGGCATTGCTTCCATCGGAGAGAAAAACGTTCTTTTCGCTTGCTGTGAGAAAACAGTTCAATGTTTGACTTTTAAGTAGATCTCTGAAAGTTTATTCATTTCTCTAAACTATGGTCAAATCTGAATGGGATGGAAATATTTTTGATAGTGTTCAGGACCAAAATTCGAGATGGGAGTTCCACACTCTTGGTAACCTTCTATACTGCTAATAGTCACTCGGGCATTTTTTTCGTGGGAAGTTGGTTTAAGATATGGTTAAGATCGAACCAATGTTTATTTAATCATATTTAAGGAAACACACACACACACGCGTATACATGTGTCCAGGGCACGATACTTCAACCCGTTTTATATGTATGACATATATACTTTGACTTGTGACATGACAAATTAATTTGCGTGATTACAATGTGTACCCCCGGTTACTTGCTATATTGTAACAACGTTAGTGTTCGCTTGATGTCGCAACTGCCTTTTGTCAAGAGAATGGCAGGATTATGTTTATCTCCATTAATTAAACACGTATCATCTCGACAACGAATCAACGCGCGCGCAGAAAGTGAGTGAAGTTTACTCGTTAATTAAAAGTTACTACATACACACCATAAAAAACACAGGTACCAAACTTCACAGGTATTTTGTGCTACAATGTGTACACCTGGCCACGTGCTACTCATATTTGTGGTGACACAAACGTCATTAATAGAATGACATTGTTATGTTTACCTGCACCCGTTTCATACGAGCTAAATACGACCTGGTAAAAGGTTCAACGCGTGCACTGGTTGAAAAGTGAGTGAAATTCACTCTTTATAATTAGAATTTGTATTACCTATACAGCATAAAAACCCAGGTATTTGCTGGAATGTTGCATCGGTAAAGTAACCTGCTATTTCACTTTTTCCAGACATCAAGAATCTTTTTAAATCAACTAAACTTGTAATAGATGGAATAAAAACGTATGTCACTCAAAGGTTCAAGTTAACAGACCTAGACAGTTCGCCGTTTTCAAATGATATTCCAGGAACTGGATTGTACGACGGTTCAATTGTAGATATCAATACATCACAAGAAAGACAAAAGAAACGAGAACAAAGATGGTCACAAGGACCAACAAAAAATAAAAATGGAAAATATAAAATACCATCATTCTCAAACAACCGGGAAATCCAGCCTGTGCAAAAGCAGACTGAGAAAGAAACACACCTGCCAGCCGCTGCCGCGATAGTTAGCCGTGATGATGACGATCCGTATATGGCAATATCTGAAATGAGCGTCAGTGGTTACAGAATACAAGTAAAAAATTCATCTCGACATAACAAAATAGATGTTGCGCGTGAACTTAGTGAAAGTCGTCGTGAAATATTTCTAACTTCACCAGAAAAGAATTCAAATTCTACATCCGTGCCCCTGTCCAGTTTGTCTGATATTGAAACTTCATATGAAGCAAATAGTTCTTATTCTGATGCCTCATGGACTGGAACTGATGATTCAGAAGATGATAGAAAAGACACAATAAGTTCTTTTGATTCGGACGTATACGGTCATTTTAACGAGGAAGTCATACCGTCTGCCCCCATACTTTCATCCCAAGCTGTTTCAACAAGGAGTCCGTATTCATCCAGTTTAGACTCTTCCCTGTATCTTAACAATAATGATTCTTGGTCTATGTACACAACGTCTGATAGAGACAGTAGTAAATCAAGTGCGTATATTCATGGTGGTGCTAGTTCATCTGTTGGTGCAGATGATGACATAGACACCGAATCTGACCTGAAGGTTGGGGAAATGACACCGTTTTCAACAGAAATCGATACCAAAAAGACTGATTCTGTTCACCGAAGACCCGACTTTGAAGTGATTGGATCCGTTACTAACGACGCGGAGGAACATTTGGAAACAGGAAACGAATCATCCGCAAATTTTCAAGAATTCCAACATGACATTGATTTTCTTGCAAAATGTACAAATAAAATGTCTACCCCAGACAAAAAGTCCCCCTTTTCAACTATGGATCAAAACTCAAACTTCAAAGAAACTGGGACGCGTGAAAACAGTTCGGTTTCAAGTCATTCAGATTCGAGCAAGTTTCAGTGTGATTCTAGTCAATCAGCTGATCAAAGTTCATCATGCAGCTCTTCTCACTTTGTTCATGGAATCTCACCATTGTGTAAAGCTCACAAATCAAATGGCAAGTCTCACTCGGCAAAATATGTTCGACGTCGTATCATTGTTTTAAACAGATCGTTTCATGATGTGAGTACTAACGAAGTTGGTGAAAATGATTTATCAGCAACACGCACCGTATTTCGTCGATCTACACCGAAGGTTCGACGTAGAATTATTTTTACGAATGGTATTGCTCAGTCAAATAATAACAGTGTCACGAAAGAAGGAGACAAATGTATCTGTCCGAAGTCTTCTAATACCTCTGAGAAAGAAAGGATCAATTGTATCCCTACAGGATACAGTAACGAAGGAGCCTTTGAGATTGCACAGAATGGAAACACTCATTCCAGTGAGCTAATACTGCATAAATGTGCCTTCCAGGATGAAACCGAAGAGGCAGTGTATTATCTTGTCACAAAATATCTGGAGAACAAAGAATGCCCATGGTGAATAGAGTCTCATAGGATAATGATACCAGAAGCATGGAATAACACTATATACATGCATCGCATTGCCAACTTTGTTATGAAAATACAAGCAAGTGCATCCATTAAAACATTGAATATCTTCTAAGATTACAGAGTCCAGCATTTTATAAATATGATACAAATATACAATGCAGATGTTTAGAATAACAGAATCTTATCAATATGATACAAAATGTGATTAGCGACCAAGACTTATTCTGAACATGTATGCTTTAAATATCCTGTCAGTGTATTAAAATAAGACAATGGACAGCATAATGTTGTTGTTGTTGTTGTTGGGAGGTTGTTGCTCTAGAGAGGTTTAATTAATTGTTAAATTGTACAGTGGGAAAAATCATGCTGTTGTTGAAGGGAGGTTGTTGCTCAAGAGAGAGAGAGAGCCGCACTGGAGAGGTTCCACTGTGCATGCATATACTGATTTTATTGATTGTCCCTCATACATACCAGTTTGTGAATGATTGGTAATATTTTTCCGTAATTACAAATTTATTCTTATCTAACTAAAGATTTTTCTTATTTCTACACAATTCAATCCAACATGAAAAATGTTTAGGCAAGGAAGCATTTGATATAACATAAAATGGTAAGCAGACACCTTAATTGTGAATGTATATTCGCTTTGTAATACACAGACGGTCTGGATATAGATACATACGGAAGGTAAATACATACATATAATTTAATAATGACAAAAAGTTGCACAGTGAAGGCCAAGTCACAAAATGTTCGACAGTAGTGTTAGCGTGCCTCAGTATTCTATAAATTTAATGTAGGGAAGGGAAACACTCTAATTAATGAACAAAACAAAACAAACAAAGCTTGTAAATGAAGATGAAACATTAGAAAGTGATATCTTAATCACTGTTATACGCGTTATATGTACAATGCTTGGTGTCATAAAGAATTGATAATCAGAGAAAATTAATTAAACCCGATAAGTTACTGCTTGATCTGGAACAAGTCGGTCAATAGAAGGGAGCAGCTATTACACATACGATAATTAGGTTTGTAAACTTTAGATCTTAATTAAATGAATCAACTTGACGCTACCGTCTATGGTTATGTAATATATTTGGGTGAATGATTGACGCATTTATCACTTCGTTATACTATAAATAGAAAAAGACGTGATCTGGCCCTAAAAATGTGATCGGCTGTTAATCGAGGATTGATGAAAATACAATGTATTTTGTCTGTGTCTTAAACCCAAAACGACTTCTTGAATATATTTGACTTTCTAATTCGTCATTTCAATCACCAGACTATGTTAATAGGAGCTCACAAGATGCTTAAATCTTCTTGGCAATCAGCGCTAATACATTCACGTCTAGTTCTGAAAATTATGGTACTTGAGTTAATGACTGACTACTGTATGCACAACATTGGAAAGCAGCGAGGTTATGGAATTGTTTTGCAATCACATTAAGACCATCGGTTTATGAAAACCAAACCACTGACTCAAAGATTAATGCACGCAATAAGTAACACGAAAATCGAGGTCAGGATATAAAACTACTTGTGCCTCGTTTTCAAACTATTTTTAAAATGTTTCACGCAACAAAAATAATATGGATGTGATTTAGTTACCACTCAAATGTGTTTATAATTAAGACATGTCGTACGTGTTTCGCACTTTATACTACCATTTATAGCTATATGAAGGAACTTACAACTTGTCATAGTATCCCTCTTTATCTTTATCACGTGTATTTTTGTACGTGGTGGCTTTTACAGCACTAGACATAGTCACGTGTCTGCCAGTGTGCATGAGTTTAGAAGTTGTGACATTATTCGCCAGACCCGGTTAGAAGCGTTTTATGACGAACTTTTCTATTAGGTTTTGGATTGTTTAAGACAATATGTTGTCCCGAGGAAAATATTATATCAAATTGTGAATGATTATCCCAAATTACGTATGGTAATTACTAAGCATATCATTCGAAATAAGTCGCAAGAAAATAAACATCTTTCCTTTCCTCACAGCAGGATTGTCCTTAAAGGTGATAATATATTGAAAAGCATTCTACATAATGACGTGCTGTGGTTTTGCAATGTAGAATATTTTTACATAAACATGAGATGGACTTTGGCGTGCGCGTAGCAAGAGCTTTTCCATAGTTTTCGTGATATTCGCTTTTTGGCAAAATTCTATTAAATGAATGCATGAAACATCACTTAAAGTACTATTCAAACTTTTTCATTGCTTTCATTTGGTAGTTTCTGTTCATATTCCTCCCGTAAGAATGTCATAACGTTTTTTGCAAGCCATACAGTGTTGAAATGTTCAATGCCATATGGTTTTACACAAATCCATGAAGGCTGAAGAAAGGCCTGGCAATACTGTAGGGAGCATGTTGTAGTGTTGAATAGAGAGATCTAAGGCTTGAGACTTAGAGGATGAGAACACATTGTATTTCTCATTGACAATTCAACTGAAGGCGTTGTTTCCAAATTCTTTACTATTTTCAATCTCGGAATAAAACATAATATGGGAATGCACATGTATATAACCTGCCGAGAACCCTATACAAACATATCTACACGGAACAAAAATACTTGTATCATTTGTGTGTTAAATCACTCATATGTACAATAAGGGATACAATGCGTTACATGTTTGTCGGAAATTTAGCATATTGTGGGAATTTCTAATTCCACAGTTTTTTTTCTTTCAAATTCATTGATATTAAGTCAACTTTTCATGTAAAAGCTGTCGTTTAAATTAAGCTGGTAGTTTAACGCCAATTAATCTTCATTTGAAACATGGCTTAAAGAGAACACAAACCAATACTAAAATACCGGTAGATATAGGTTGTTGTCACTATATAGAATTTTAATTACAGACGACACGAAGTTTTGTTTCATGAAGAATCTCACATTTCGCCGTGTATCATTACAAGATATGATATTTTCGGACAAGTTAATTACCTACAACTCCGCCCATGTTCCGGAGATTATTTTTCACATCTGCTTCACACTTCCTTCAGTATATATATTTCCACCGAGCTGTAGCCAGAGATCAGAATACTCAAGACCCATCAAAGTGGAAAGATGCGTGATCATCACAAGAACAACGCTGAAAATTTGAGATTTTTGGTCATCCTTTATTTCACTATTTGTCACAATGTTTCTAACGCAGCATGGATCGGCGTATCTAACGATATTACAGATCAAGAAGAAAATTCGAATGCTCAAACACAAACTGATGGTGAATTTAGTGAAGTTAAATATTTTGGTGAAAACTCAAACGCAAAAGAACTCGGACTTGCTGCAGGAAACGAACAATACGACAATATAAGAAGTGGGGCAATGAACAAAATTAATCGTCACAAACGTTCCGCCTTTATAATTATTCCTCTTGAAGATCAGCATTTAGCCAAGCGTATATTTTCTGACTACGGTTACGGATCGCGCTTACGTGCTGGTAGTAGATTAGCGGAATTATCAACCGGTGAAAATCTGTTTGGTGTCCATGGTCCTGGAAAAAGAAGTTTGGAAATCAGCGATGTTGAGTTTGTTGACAACGATACTGACGATGAAAGGGACAAACGCATCGCTTCAGATTATGGATATGGCTCCCGCTCACATGCAGCCGAAAACGTTGCAAACTCCTTGGACAAGAACCGTCTTTTCGATGTATACGGACCAGGAAAACGAAGCTATACGACTGATTTTGGGTACGGATCAAGAACACAGGCTCTTGAGGATGTCGTAAATTCAATGTCACGTGGTACGTTGTTTGGATTATATGGTCCAGGGAAACGTTCGGGTGAATATTCAGACATTCAGAAGCGTATATCAACTGACTATGGTTATGGATCACGTGTTAAAGCTATGGAAAATGTGGCACTATCGTCAACTAAAAGTGGTCTGTTTGGTATCCATGGTCCCGGAAAACGCAGTGTTGACCGCTCCATTAAACTTCTTCCGAATAAACGCATACTCTCAGATTTTGGATACGGCTCTAGAGAACAAATTGTGGATACTTTAGCTCATAATTCCGATAAGGATAAAGTGTTTGGTATTTTCGGACCGGGAAAACGAGCTATCGACACGATGTCTGGAGATAGTGGATACGGTTCTCGAATCAACGCCGGTAGTCAAATTGCCAGAGATATCTCCATCATCAATGGTTTGTTTGGTTTGCATGGACCTGGTCGAAAGAGGAGATCTGTGACAGTCTAATGATAATTTTATTTACTTGTTTGAAAATTCGATATCATGTATTTCTAGTTTAAATGATGTTATGGACTCCGATAAACTGATTACGGCTCTGTACATGAGTGTTTGATATCATTTTTAAAAATATATATCTGTTAAATACATGTATCTATCAGCGTACAGAATTAAAAATATCAATGTTGCGCTCCTGTAAAGATCTTTGAATTATCGAAATAACGAAATGCAAAATCTCGCTTGATCGGAAGAACTGGCTGTATCAATTTAATGTCTTCACTTTTGATATCTTGATCATTCCTTTACTGACGCAATTTTGAAGCATGTGGACAAATTAATATTTGCGTATGATTTTTTGCGTTTAATCGTATCAGGCATTTATTTACAAAACAAATAATTTCACTTTGACTTCATATCGTTCATTTAATAATTCTGTCTTTTTTTTGGATGCATTGATTACTACATAAAATTGGAAAATGTATACTTAAATATACTTATAAATGGTTAAAATTGATAAAATTATTTCACTTTTATCTGCAATATTCATGTGATTTTTTCGACCATTTTAATTAATTTTATGAATTTTTAGTCGAATACTTTTATTCTTTAGCTAAATATGATTGTGCTATTTTTTGAATTAAGGATGTTTTGCATAATTCAATCTAAAGATTCGACGCAATATCATTTATATATACATTGGACTATACTGTATTATCGGTGGAAGGAATAATAAATACACTGCATGGTATTTACAAACAAGTGACTTTGGTTGTATTTTTTTGTTCGCTTGTTGCATTACTCGACACGTAAAATGTTTAGTGTAAATTAACCATATTACATTCACACCATAAACATTAATATATTGTACACACCATATCGAGAAATCTTCAAATTACATCATAAATGACACGGACATTAATGAAAGTAATAATTATACTTTGTAGTATCATATGTCATGCATCTGTCCGCCAACTTTTCGTTCAAATAATTTCTCTTCAGAATATATTAAATGTTGATGGTACCTCGCAGCAGGGATTCAAAATTCAGCTCGAATTAACTAATTGGAAGAGCCCAGGCAGCCCCCCTCCCCCCTCGAAATGATATCACTTAGTTCAGCAGTTTTGATGAAAAATAATATGGTGCATGAATGTGTATTAGGCATATACTTACACTATTCGAGACAATATTAGTTCTACACTCTCCGACCCAACTTACATAAATCCTAGCACTATGATTACATGCACTGACGCAAAATGTAATTCACAATGTATTTTCTAAATGTGATGATACATTATTGAATAAAAGCGTAAAATATTTCCTACGTGCTCTGTCATTCGCGCTAATTGGAAAAAAGGAGAATGGCTGAAGTCGAAGAAGTGAGAAAACACAAAGGAACTGTTGAACAAAATCATTAGAGTAATTGGCCATTAGCACGTTCCCCTCTTACTTGTATGACGTCAAGATCTATTGATTCTCACATCTTGTCCTACACATAAATAACAAGTCGATGAAATAAGGGTAATATATTCGAATATACATGCAAGAGAACGTGCGTGCACTAAGAAGGAATATGCATATAATAGCGTCCAGTTTTCTTTACTTTTTGTTCTTCGATGAAGTTTTATCCTTAAGCATTAAACAGACAGACGCACAATACTTTTCGACAGATAATGACCTGAATTTGGATTTAACATATTCAGATGAATATTACGGTCTTCCTAAAGCCCTAGAAAAATCAGGAATGTCGAGCGAAAACATCGCAAATAGCTATGATCCTAATCAACAAGACAACAACAGTCCAATCAACAAACGCATTCTTACTGATTTTGGATACGGTTCTCGGGAACATATTGCTGACACATTAGCGCACGATTCTCGTAAAGATATTGTGTTTGGTATGTACGGACCGGGAAAACGAGCAAGCAAGTTGGTATCAGGGGATGGTGAACGAGGTTTCCGCATCAACACAAGAAAAGTCATTGCCAAGGATGTTGCTAACGTTAATGATTTGTTTGGGCTGCGTGTTAGTAAGATAAAACTTGTGACACACCCATAAAGTTCTACTTACCACACGAACGGGGATTTAAAATAACACATTATTCTCTATATGTTCAAGCAGTGTTGATGGTCTATTTCTAGTGCGACTGTGCTTATATGTGTTTCGACAATATACATTTTATAATGTAATTTTACATAAATTACGAGCCGACTTTTGAATTTATTTATTGTTAGAATAAAAAATGATATGATGTCACTGATAATATATCGTGTAATTTTGACAAAGAGTGAATGTGAACATGAAATATACTATTCAATTTTATGAAGCCACTGAAATTCAGAGACGTAAATATAGGAGTCATTATTGAAAACAACATCTACAAAACATGGTAAACAAAACTATTACACACATTTATGAAACCAGTTTTATAATATATAAAAATATCATCAATCGAAGAAATAAATGATCAATTACATGTATTAATAGTATTTGACTGAATGTGTGTTAAGACCTTATAAAACATATGATAGAGTAGATTATATAGATAGATAGATATTTATTTCAAACATAAGACATAAAGCCCAACAGTTTACATGTTAATGAAATACAATACACCGCATGTAAAATATAATTGAAGAAAACAAAACATATTGGTAAAATTTCTGGGCAATTAAAAATGGTAATAGGCGGTAAATATGATTAACAAAAACAATAAAATAATTTAAGTCAAGAAAGAAATACAATTTAACCTTATTTGTATGTGTTTGAGAGAAAAGTGTTAAGCCAACATATTTTATACCAATGATACAGGATATCATCGCGTAATTTAAAACATTTATAAATATATACCGAAAGTTGTTTAATAATTGTTTCGTTATCGGTTGAAGTTATCGGATGAAGTAGTTCAATGAATTTTGATATATTTGGTCTTTTCAGAAATATTTATCGATGTATTTTTTCTAGTATTTGTGTATAAATGACATTCTAAAATAAAATGAGATTCATCTTCAAGAGAATTACAAAACTTGCATCTCCTTTCATTTCTAGGTGTTTTAGTAGGTTTATTCCATCTTCCATTTTCAATTTCTAAACGATGACTTGACATCAGTAATTTCGAAAAAACGTGTTTGTATTTTGGAATATCAATTATTTTAATGTTGGGTTTATCTTATATCTTTAAGACGGGTAGAATCTAACACATTATGTTCATTTTATTGCATTATAGAGGGAATTAAATACATGTATAGTATTATATTTATTGTTTATTCTTACGGTATAATGGTGTGCTTCAACTTACCCTACACTATTTTCGGGTTATAGCAGATAAGTTATAGTTATTTCACTGTCCACAGCACAAGTCAATTCATGTATGTTTTAAATGGGTAAAACTGATCGCGCTCTTGGATTGATTGCTGTGGTTTTGGAAAAGTACAACCCGTATAATTATTAAATGGATATCCAATTCTTAACACATCAAAGTTGGAGCATTTGTTTTGTTTCAGGGTGTCGACGAATGTCAAAGATAAGTCACAATTTTACTGCTATTATATTACTAAGGAAATATTCAACAAATTTGTGATTCCAACACAGCTGAACACTTTAGCATGTTGGAATACAGAGGCAAATCAAAAGTTGAATGAGTAAGAACATTATAATTAAATTAATCAACCAAATGTCCATTCTCCAGGATCAATGCTTTATGTTATTAGTATTGTAATGTTTTTTTTACCATCAATTCTATAGGATTAGCCTCCCTTTAGTTGGAATAAAAATTATTTTTTATGTTGGAGCCTTTAATTTAACTGATTATGATTCTTACAAGCAAAAGACTTGCATTGACAAAATAAGTTATAAATTTAAATATTAATCACAACAAAACTCATTCCTTTAAAATGATATTATTCTGGTACCATAAATGACAATATATGTGAAAATAAACGAATGCCCAAAAACAGATATTGTTTTATTTATGAGTGTATGTTCATGATTTTATAAAGACTTCTGAATCTATGTATCTGAATTTCATTGTTAACAGTCTGCACAAAGATGCTGAAAGCTGATGTATTATTTTCCTCAAATCACAGTATAATGCTTATGTAACAAAGGGACAATGAACATAACCTGAGTGGTCCACAGTTGATGAAATGATATGACGCTGCTATATGTAATGTATCATTTTAATTGCAAATAACTGTATTCTCTAGTGACATACATATTTGTGCAAAAATATATTTTTTTGAAAAATCCAAATATTTCAAATTTAGCCAATCAAGACTTTATTATGAAAATTATTTTATCTACAAAATCTATTCTGCTGATTTGCTTCTGTTTAATTTGACAATTTGATTCCAAAATACTCACGGACATATATACCAATAAATGATAGACGTATAGATGAATTCAATCACAACAGCTTTAGAAAGCCATTATTTCACTTTTGAATTGGTTTAATACTTCTGCGTCAATTGGACTCAAAGGTTGATTTCACACTTGATTAGCGTGATAAAACAGTAACAAAGTTTTGTGCAAACTTATGCCTAATTATATATGTATTTAGTGTGCACTGACCACGAACTTGTCTAGAAGGAAGTGCCTTACCTCTTAAATCTTTGGAGTCGGTTTTCCCCCACTGTTGTTGTTGATTAACGTGTTGGGAGGTGAGATCATTTTTAATAGCATTGATTCTATATTCTAATACACGTATGTTCGTTCAGGTATATTCTAAGGCAATATTATTAGCGTGTTACGACCCTACGGTATAACAAGTACAAGGTTGAGGGCTTGATCAACAAGGGCATCCACACAAACTTTATAATCCGCTTAATATTTGCACTGCAGCCCACCCACTTATCTCAATGAGGAGAACGTTGGAACTACGGTCATTGGATTCGTGAGTTCAAACCTCGGGCATGGCACATTCTCACTCTGACAATTTGGTTTAAATATATTGCCTGTAAGGCTATTTGTACTCCACCGCAAATTTGAATGATTAATGAGGATAATTTGTCGTCTAATGCAGAGAACAAGGTTTGTATTGGCACATAATCCGTGACACCAGTTATGTGAACTGACCACCAGTATGTCGGTGAAACATTGTTGAAACTGGCGAAATTACCGAAAATTGTTTTGAAATTGCCTGGCATAAGACATTTTTGCGGTACTATTATTTGAAGAACTCAGCCGATAACATGGACTGATGCCTTGTAACAATGACGTAGCTGGCGAATAATTTAGTCTTAATTCTTCAAATTTAGCATTCACACCCTTTTTACACAGTGAATACTGGACACGGTGATTTTTTTTAAGTACTTTATTCAAATAATAAATTTCCGGTAATTCATTCCAAATAAAACAATACGATATCTCTATATATCAGGAAAAATACCTGTACAATCCAAATTGTGCTCAAAACCAAAAATGTCTAAACGCAAGTTTTCTTGCAGCAATAAGTTTCAATCCGATAACTTTTCATTACTGCTAACAAAAGTATGATTGCGTTATTGTTCGCAATAAAAAATATTCGTCATCTGCCGGAGCAACATGAATAACACTTACTATTCGTCTGGAACAATTTTCATGCCTATACCATGTAGGGTTATAATGGGTACTTCGTGGTCTAAATACAACATGATGCGACATTTTATACCTGGATGGATTTACAAAAATACCTATTAAACTTATAACATCTTTGGTCAAATATTCATAGCTTGACTGATTTATGGAAGACATGTCCGGGAACGTTTGTTCTGTTTGGCGCCATCAATTGTTGCATGTACAGTAATTTCCATGTCTCGCTCAATGATCTCTGGAATTCCATCTTTCAGTTCAAGCAGTGGTTTTTGTTTACGCTTAGTCTCGTCATCATCATATTTCTGTAATGATATAAAGAGTTGTGATAGTTTACAGCCAAAGTCCCACTGTAGAATGTAATTTTATCTAACCTTATTTCTTCATTGGTAAATTCTTTTTAAGTTATGGCGAATGTAACTACATGTATTTACTCTACTTGTCAGTGCTAACGAGTGTTAAAATGAAAATCAATCATTACAAGGAGAAATCAGCTAGTACATATAGTTTTAGCAAATAATAAAAATTACTTAGAGTATAAATGATAGTTACACAAAGCTACATAGTCTAATTAATCAGACTGTTCGTGACAACGAGGTTTTTTTATTACTGGGTGCCTTCCCACACAGTCTATGGATATCCAATCCAAATTCAGCTTATTGGAGTAGCCAAGTTAGTAAGGCTAAAACTACGACAAGCCGTATCATCATTATGTTCCAGTTTATAAAATAGATCATACCCCATGATGTTTAACTCCGAAACGTAATGGTTTTCGTATTTTCTCCGGTAAGAAAGGAAAGACAATATCAAACAATGGCGTTATTAGTCGAGCATCTACAGTCTTTGGATCTTGACGACCTGATTCAAATACAAAAATGTAGTAATACAGTGCAACCACTCCAGAGCGGCCCTCTCTTGAGCAACAATTTCCCTCCAAAGACAGCATGATTTTCCCACTGTACGATTTAACTATTAATTCAAACTCTCTAGAGCAACAACCTCTCAACAACAACATAATTTTGCTTCTCCCAAAGGGTGTTGCTTTGAAGAGGTGGCACTGTAATTCATTCAATAACTGAGACCATCTTAATATGAAGGCCACTTATTTTCGGACCTGTTTGATAAATTTATTCTATATTTTAACTTCATAATGAAGCCATATCTATATTAAGACTGGTTTTGGTCCGAAAGAATGCTTTAATACTGTAGTAAATGTACGTACACTTTACGTCGTTTCCCATGGTGCTAGAAATTGCGTATCTAAGAAACAAACAAGATGTAGTGTACGTTTCATTTATTTTGAAGACAACATAATTTGAATTAAAGTTATGTTAGGTCCAAGTGACAGTTGTGTGAACCATTTTTGAGTGGCTCTATTCCAATGTATCATTTACACTAGTAACATACAGGTATGTACCTCGCTGAAGATTGAGTAAAAAACAGATTAGTTAATTATTATCATTGTAGTGGGGGAACTTAAACATTTGTTTTACGCGAACTGTGAGAAACACATTTACCTGTTATAAAGCTAATTATTAAACCAATAACGACAACAATAGCAAGAGCTGTACAGCTGTACCATAGATACGACAGTGTGTATAGCTTGTCTATACCTTCTGGTGCACTGAAGCAAACAAAGAGTAAAGAGAAGTAAAGAGAACAGAATATAACACACGTTCCCAACTGAAAATACACGCCATCCTCCAGATAAGATTCTCCGGTGTTTCCTACTTTGACGTAAAAACTAGACCTCGATTCTATTGAATTGGCTCTGCCGCACAAAATAGCGAGTAACTCGACTAATGTAGTAAAATGTAAATTTATAAAATCGGACGTTTTATGACTTGTGTTTAGCAAACATTATGTACTGCGTAACATCAGGCCATTGTACGAGTATACAGTGTACATCCTAACAATGAATTAACAACTGATCAACATATTAGTGTTCTGTCTGAACAGAGTTAATAACCACGACATAAACCACAGCTCACATATAATCCATCATGTTCAATCACAATCCTACAACAAACAGAGTACCCTAGTATTGTTTATTCAACATTTATATAACACTACCGCACCGCCATTAAAATCTACATAAAGAAGCGGGCGTGCAAGAATTGTTATACTCAATCTTTACCTTTTCGTCACGGATATCACTGATCCGTTGCCTAGTGATGTATTTAAAGATGATAAAACATTCCCATCCCTGGTAAGATTCCAGTTACAACCCGTCATACTTATGGGTGCCTTCCACGCCACAGGCTTTGTAATGTAAGCACCTGTTCCTATCCAAAGCATCACCACCAAGCTAGTCAGGGTACCAGCGTAGGCTCCCTGTTTGTACAAAGTTAAATACCTTGTACGTGTATACGTAAATATATACGAGACGGAAATATTTTTGTTGGTACTTCTAATAGCATTGCCACTCTGTTTTGACATGTTCAGGCGTACTATAGGTAGTTAGGCATGGACGTTCAACAACACGTTGTGTCGTGGTTTTAGAGTGAAATTATATCTCACTGCATCTTCGTGAAGAACGATTATACATGCATGTAGTATGTCGTTAAGCGAAACTGCTCAATATGTCTTAGTTTTTTTTCACAGGGATTAACGTCGTTTTTCAACAATTTTTCAGTTATATACGACAGCCGGTTCACCTAACCAGTTTTCATGGACCGTATACTAACCAGTATTAACTTACACTTCCACAAGGAGCCGGCAATATCTCCACATATGGAGGAATATTGACATTTTAGTCAAAATATATCTCATTACTGCGCGATATTGTGTTCTATAACGAGGCACATGTACTGAATACAACACTATTTTGGGAAATAAATCAATGTGCAAAATTACATTTGTTAACACATTAATTCAATATTGTTGAACAAGATGCTATAAAAGCAGTACCGTGTTCTTATGTGTCATATAAACAATAGTTATTAATACTAAGCTATATATTACCATAATGCGTGATTCTATACTATATTAAACATTCTGACTTATCCACTTACCTGATAATTTGCCCATGGAAATACCATACCTAAAGTAAACAATCCTAACATAGGAGCTCCCAACATTCCAAATAAGGACAAAGCAGCCTAAATATAATAATATGTAAAACTATTTAAAACCATATCCATATTTCACACTACTTCTATAATTATCTTTGGGCACTATCAAGTCGCGCATTTTACGATTACCCATTGTTAATATTCCTCTTATTGGACGTGTGCGTACATTTTATGTATTAATTTGTAGATACACGTGTATTGTCGTAAAAAACGTTATATCCAGAATGACGCATGGTGAAATGTGTTGATAAAGTTTTTATAGTGATCGTACTTAAGCACGTTTATGATTAGTTCTCATTATAATCTACTAGAAATCACATACTTGTAAAATGTTGCCAAGTTTCGAAGCGACATAAGTCAAACCAAGGCAGATAACTCCGTACGTCAACGCTGAAAAAATGTGTGAAAACTTTTGATAAGTTCATGGTCGAGAAGAAAATTCAAGAAGAAAATCAACGCTTCATAACAAGGGAATTGGTCCATGTATATGTGTATATGTATGCATACATCGTGTTTGTCGCTTACGTACCAAAACATCATATTTTGTTTCGAAACAAAAATGCTGAATAGGTTTTGATAGACTCGGAATTGGCAGTAGCGAAAAGAATTGGCTTTGTAATTATATATTGTATAAATAAACAATAACAAGGTAACATCTATACCAGTAATTTTAGATATGTTAGTAGCTGTTTTCTCAGTCATGTCAGGGGCCCTAGGTCGTATAATATCAGTGAGTGTCACAGCAGCAAGGGAATTCAATCCTGAGGATATCGTACTGAAATAAGTCAACAATAAAATTTTATAATCCAGATCAATATAACACAGATAAAAGCTGAACACTTCTAGGCTCTGAAATAAACATGCCGGGATACAATAAAACCGATTGCTCTATGATAGGCGTACATAGACCTCGGGTACCGCAGACGTAGTACGTCTTTGATTGGTTGATGTCTGGTACGTTTATACTAGGTAAATTAGGTGCTGCTTAGGGTCTTCTGTTATACATTTATCACCGATGTTTTATCTTAGACACTCGTATGCATGTCTGAATACAAATACATTGGACTAATACATTAATTAATCTAAATACATTACGCGGATAGTGAATAGCGTAATTTAGATAAAATCGATCTAAAACTAGATTTTTTTTTTTTTGGTCAACTGTACAAACGATAATGAACATAATAATTTTAATAATGCTTAAGACACTGACAAATCTTAGATGTTGGGGATGCTTTGTCACAGAGCAGAAAAGGGCAAAACAGACCAGAACGGAACAGAATAGAACAGAGCACCTACCTTAGTGTTCCACTGAATATACATGCAACAAACAATCCGGGGACTCCAGGAACGTGACTCAATAAGTCCATTACAAACAATGGGTAAAGCTGAAATAGCGAAATAGTGTAAATGTATGATAATGTATAATGACCTGCTTTGTATATATGTTACAAGGTATGTGCTATATGTACGTATACGTAAACATAGATTTTTAACAATGTGTATGACGCAAACGTAGAATAAAGAATTATCTGAAGTGGACTCTCATTAGCTCATTCGCCGGGACTGACAGAATTAATTGCAGTTTTCCGAAGTTCTAGCGATCCAATAAACTGGTCCCCGTTCCATGTTGCTGTGCACCAAAGGAGTTGTCTCTGTACAACCAGAGCCAACGGGAACCAGTTTAGCCATCCAAAGTCGAACTTTTTACTCCATAGAATAGAGTTGTTTCCCTTGTACACTTTGTACTGTGTGTTTGTTTGTAGAGATATATCGCAATCATATAACTATATGTACATAATGAAAGAACATACAAAAAAAATAGTTTTTTTGTATTTTATTCAACATACTATGCTTAATAAACGAATGTTATTCAAAATAATGCATAACTCGTGTCATGACATGTTTACATGTTTAAACATGTGTATGTTAATTCATTATTTCAGACGTTGTGATATTATGTGTTTAATCATTTTGATTAAGTAAAAAGCAAAGATTTTTCCTGGCTTATATTAAGAGACATTAATCTTGACAAGTCGTACTCATTCATGGTCGTTCTATTAGTTTATTTATTTACAAAAAATGAAAAGTAATTACTCAAAATTAAATACCGTTGCAAACACGTATCGTCAACATAATAATGAACAATGTGCAATTCATTACAATTAAATCATTAAGTCTGCAAACAAATTCAAACAATTGTTTTGAGTTATTGGTTCGCGCTATCGAGTTAATGCGGTTGTTTGTTTTATTTTTGTTTTACGCGACATTGTCTCACATTGTCGCTGTTTTCAACATTTGTTTTCACTTATACGGCGGCCGGCTCACCATACCAGTTTTCTTGGATTGTATACTAACCAGTACAAACTTACCCTTTCACAATGAGCCGGCAACTTCTCCACATACGGAGGAATATCTACATTTTTGTCAAATTTATGTGGGTCTAGCCATGAGGATTCGAACAACATACCATGTGGTACGTATTGGGAACGGAGAATGAGTTCTATTTTTCGAGCCAACGAGAGTCTTCTATAAAGTATTATTTGTAATTCTTTGATGTATAAATAGTGTCTCCAGAAAAAGTGCATCATTATTCGCGTACATGTGTCACATTTGCGTGCAATACTGTGGTTACATGTAATTTCAATCGATGATTACTACTTTAATTCGTGGATTTTCAAATTTCGGATAGATGTGATTTCGGATACGTTCGAATTTTTACGAACATCTTAATATGTGGTCAAGTTCATCCACGAAATTAAATGTTCAAATTTGTGGAAATTTGTGATTACGCAGTAATTACCTGATCTGATGCCATGATGAGACCAAACTTGATAGGATCACAAGAGCTGTAGAATGCATACATTACTATACCAACGAGACTAGACAACATCAGGATCACACATAAGCCGGGAAAGTTTATCCACAATGCTCTGGAAATATTCAGATCATCATATTGACACATTTTCTGATAATGATAGGTAATTCATAGGCGTAGGTAGGAATGAAATGTTTATACGCACAGTGAGGCACAAAGAGAAAACTCATACGATATTTTGGTTTAACGACTTGGGTCGCGGAATTTTTTATACGCGCGTGCGTATAGTGCGTAATGGGCGCTACCAACTTGTAATCAACTTCTTAGTTCCAGATACTAATAATACGCTGTATTGTTCGAAAACAAATCCTACTTATTTTGGGTAGAATTGGTTGTAATATTCCGTGACTGTTTTACAATACATACATATTCTTTGCTGCAGTCATATTGAACAATAGGAGTTTTAATAATTCAATACCAAAATGATATTTTACAGAAAATGCATACTAAATATTATTTTTATCAACTTATTTATGTACAATTTATAGGAACGCAAACAGTTATAACAGAACGCATACTTTGTGAGCCCAATGATCAGTAATAACGTTATCAATACATGTCCGTGTACCTGCTTCACGCTCGTTTTCTTTGTCTTTGGCTACATCGACATTGATATTCAGTTCGTACATGTAGTTAAAACTCTCAAGTACATCAATTTAAATACATGGGTAATGAATCGGAACAAATTTGACAATGGTTACAAAGATCTGTCATTAATTTTGATATTAATACATCAGGAGTTAGTCAGTATACCGGTTAAAGAACATAAATTAGTTGACTCACAGTTGCGCTTGTTTCAATGTACCACAACTGAGTGTTCTCTGCACCTGTGCCTGATTGGTACCATAAACACTGCCCCACAAGAAAGCACTGCCCACTGTCAAAGCCCAGAAGCTATGTCTTACACCCGGATTAGTGCGGAAACTGTAACAAATTAAAGGATTATTTGTTTGTTTTTATGTGACATTGTCACTGTTTTAACGTCGTTTTTTGACAAATTTTCAAACATATATTTACCCTTCCACAAGCAGCCGGCAACTTCTCCACATATGGAGGAGAATCGACATTTTTGTAAAATTTTCATAGAAGGGTATGACCTACCGCGAGCCGAATCGCAGTGCAATACAGTGCACTAACCACTGGGCCACGGTCGCGGCTAACAACTAAATGAAATATCATTTAAATGGAACGGATAATAGTACTGAAACCATTTTGTAACTTATAATTAATAGCATATATCTGTGATGATAAAAAAGCGAAAATTAAGCACGAAACGAGCGAACTGATACATGTGCGTGTTAAATGATTACAGAAAATAAAATAAAAATACCTCAATAAACTTGTGTTTATTTGCTAATCAAATGCAAAATATAATACCTGACAGAATGGTTCAAGCCTTACATTAAGCATAATTTTATAAAATGTTCTCGTACTTTATTTGTCTACTGGTAAGTGTTCAATTTACTCTTGGCAATAAACTTCAATAGATGCGCATAAAATGATACATCATTCCGCATAACCATGTAACAGAAAATGAAAGTAAATCAGAAATAAATTGGATATTAATTTTCTACGTGCACGTGTTAAAGGAATGATTGTTTTTTTGTGCGACCATATGCTTAATACTGTTATGTAAGATTGAAAACATACTCCGTGAAGTACACTCTTTCATTATTCTTGGCGATTTCCCATGCATTTGAGAATCCTCCCATTTCTATACAACCTTGAATTAATGTTGCCATCAATCCTACAACCATCATAATGGTTTGAAACGAGTCTGTCCATAACACAGCCTTCATACCACCCTAAAATAGTAAAACTTTGTACCGCAGTACTTTTCTAATTACAATCAATCAATAAACAACGACTTTCATGGATAGATGGATTTTTTTCAGAGGCAATTTGTCTGTAATATCAAGAATTGTGTGCTTAAAATGTGACCATTGTTGCCATAGTGACCCTTATTTTTAGGTGACTGTTCACTCAGGTTCGTCTGTTGTTAAACAACAATAATATTGCCAATAACCTCACACTGTTCCTTGTTACCAGTGAAAAGATTAAACGAGTTTGTGCCAGTTATACCTTTTTTCAAGTATGGCAATCCTGCACATACCTAAGAGAAAAAACAAACGAATATATGCGGCAAAAATTCTCATAATGCAGAAATTCCCTCCTCAAGGTTTCTACCCTGTACCGGCGTCGCTTATCACGCAACGAGATTTTTTTTATCTTTCTCCGTCACATTTTACACTTCTACAGTATGGCGACTTAAATATACAATTTTGATTACTAAAAATTGTAACATTTGATAACGGATGCCCTACATTTAATACTACATGATATTAACAAAAAAATAGTGCACAGTGTATACTATAAACTGTTACATGTACATCTCAATACATAAACCTTAAGTGCAATGTAGTTACATGCTGCTGTTTATTGCACCTTTATTTCGTTCAATACGTAGCATTTTTTCATGCATATATTGCGTGTTAACTTCAGAGTCATAGAAAAAGCTCCAGGCGCGTTAACTTATGTTAGCTGATGAATTACGAGTTTACCAGATTATTTTCTGGAATACAGTCAAACCTGTTTTTTGCAGCCACCTCCGAATAAATGCCACTCTGTGAATAACGGCCATTCTTTGAAGAACCGTTATTGATTATTTAGAGCAAACTGACCTCCGAATAAAGGTTATCTGTCAACAAAGGCCACATTTTGACTTTCCCAAGGTTGGCTTTTGTTCACAGGTTCGACTGTATCGTATGTTTAACTAAATAGGTGTTTCTTTCTTGGAAAATAGCAGAAAAGTGTGATGAAGTTCTATGTAAGGGGTGGTGTCTACTTATCAAAAAGTAGCTTTCCAGTAAGCAGATGTCCCTAATGTTCGGTCACGTCCATGCCTTCTCCGAAGTGCGTGACATTGCAACAACTCAAAACACTCATGTATATAAATTCTAGCTATGATAACTTACCACAGCCGTATATATAGTGCACAGACTTCCAACCGAGACAATAGCTCCCCATAATGATAACCCGGTTACTGAAAAAATATCATTATATATATCCATATCATTATAGAAACATGTGAAAAAAAAAAACAATTGAAAAATTGGAAGCTCTTTCACACAATGGGCCTTAACTCTAGTTTTGATATATTGCAGTAGTATAGCCATCGATTCGAAGAATCTCTAACTATTCTATGACATTAAATGTGCACCCCTGAAAAGCGGCGATACAAACATACATGTATAAGCAGCATATATGGGCACAGAGTTATTTATAAATGGCTTAAAAAATTCGGTGAATTATGGCCATCAAAAAAAAACTTTTTATACCTGCATTTAGCGCTAATGATGGACCATACAACACTATGGACATATAAATAATCTGAAATAAAAAATGACACAAGTTTTTCAGTTCTAGAATTGAACTACATGTGTATAAAACTTACAACAGGTTAACAAAAAATAATATTTTTTATCTGTCTGAGTAAGAAATCATATAACAAAGTTAATACATATGTACAGTAAAACCTCAATATTAGGACCACAATTAGAACCAAGCAAATTGGTCATTTTGTTGAGATGGTCTGATTGTCAGGTTGATTTATAGAAAAATATTGAAAACTGGTCTTGGAACAAGTAGTTTGTTATAATACGGTGGTCTTAATATTGAGGTGGTCACAAAGTAAGGTTTCACTGTAAATCTAATGCAGTATATTTTCGTATCAGAATCGTGAATGAATGTATAGACGCACGTGAAATAAAAACCTGAGCACGTGTATCTTGCCTGTGAAAATGGGGCACAGCCGAAACAAGTTCTACAGCACACGCGGCCATGAAATGTATTCATGTAACACGATGTTTGCCACATTCTTTTTATTCTCAACGAACACAAACATATTGTTGCAATGATTTCTCGGAATTATTTGCATTTTCTCATAACTTACATTCACAAAACACTTGGTCTATGATTGAATAGTGATATAGCGTGTCGGTTTGCATGGCGCTCGTGTAGTTTTACAATTCCCGTGAAAAGTCGAAAAAGGTGAAGCATTCTGTATATTTCTTACTTTTGGTTTATCTCATTTCTTTCACAGGGGGTTATGTCTTAAAACAGTACAGATTAATCATGCAAAATCGACAAATCTTATATCTCGTGTTTTCATGCTTTATAAAAATAATTAGATACAGAAAACTGCTGTCAAAACATACTACAGGTGCACTTTAGATAAAAATGAAATTATTGTAGCATGAATAGGTATTTTATGCCTTTTTAGCAATTCTTTTTTTTGGCAAAATGTAAAAAGAAAATCATAAAAATGACATACTTTTATTAAATACATATATCCTACAACATTATATTTTGCTACATACAATATTTTTGCAGACTGTGACGCTTAGGCCACATTGGTCGTCTGGTATTGTTTTGTTACTAAATAATGGTCAAGCATATAGACAGCACTATACGATAAAAAGTCACTTCCGGGTGAGGCTGACTTAAGTTCTGTGCGACGATTGTGTTATGTGTCGGCGTGCTTTCATATTCCAATAACTCGCCATGGTTGTTCGCAGACTTTGTGGGCGATGATACTGCGATTATCTCAAAGGACGACCTCCAACGTTATTTCGACCCATGACCCTCCATAAGAATGGTCCGTGTCACATAAGACGCAGTATGATGATAAAAAGTGGCTCGTTCAATAACAATTGAATTCAATTTACATCAGTATAAGAACAGTTAAGTAATTCAGGTTGTTTCAATGTATTTATGGCTTGTGAGATTAAAAACAGATAGGGGTTCATATCATCCAGTTAGTGTAGATAAAACAGGGAAGAAGATGAGTGGTTTTTTTTATTCACACAAATTTTGTCCGCTCTGGATAGCTATCACATGATGCGTATTTGAATAAAGGTACTTACCATTTGTAGAGAAAATATACATGTACCCATCAGCCTGACCCCACGACTAAATCGCTTCTCTAAGTACTGAAATTTGATAGATATTATATAAAAGATACTATAAACAGCAAACGTTTAATGTCTGCAAAATTCTGAAAAAAATAACACCAAAACAATTTTTGCCAAGTAAACACCAAATGGATTAAATATGTACAGTAAATCTAATATTGAGACCACCTACTGATCCCGTAATAATCGGTCGTAATAATGAAGTGGTGTCATTATCAAGTTAAATCATAGCGGAAACATTGGAAGCCGGTCAGAAAATAAGCGGTCGTTATAACATGGTGGTCCTATTCATTGTGTTACTTTACATCATTTGCAGATGTCAAAGAACTCGTACATAACTTATAGTTAAGTCTGCATGTACATCGCTTCGGTGTATGGAAACTGATAACGAGTTAAAAAAATGTAATTGAAGCATTTTTAATCGACTTCCAATATAATATTTTAGCGCCAGATATGTTATCGTTGGTAACACGTTTGTGGAGAAGCGCTGTACGTGCAAAGTTACAAAGTTTCAAATTTATTCAAAACATTTGTTTACATATACAAAATGTACAGAATATTTGTCATGATCGCAAATGATCTTTGAACAAACAAGACCATTCAAAGATCATAACAAAATAAGCTAAAGATAGATAGAACATGTATCATTTTTATAAAGATAATTACATGTATATTATCAGCGCCTTGTCCTATTCTAACATGTGGAGTCACGCTCTTCAATTTGCTACTTGACAGATAAAAACATAGACCTGAATTGTCTGGACTGTTTAAATGTTTATTTCTTAAGTACATCACTCTGATTGATTTAGAACATCATTAAAGTACTGTTGTGGAATGTTTGAACAACTGATATCGTAACTCTTAATTTACAAGCTAGAATTCAGCAAATGGTGTGCGATAATAACGAAAATACAGTCAAACTTGTGAACAAAGGCCACCTTTGGGAAAGACAAAATGTAGCCATTATTGACAGATGGCCTTTATTCGGAGGTCATTTTGTTCTAAGTAATCAGTGACGGGTTTTCAAAGAATGGTCTTTATTCTTAAGGCGATCTGTATTCGGAGGTGGTCGCAAACACAGGTTTGACTGTATAGAACTTTTGTTTGTGAATATATAACAAACGGATCCATGTAGCAGTTTATATAATGATTGTACCACTGTGAATTTATCAAACTCTATTCGTGGGCGTGACAATAATTCGATTAACTTTTTATGTTGTTTATGTATTCAAGCACCATAGCTGCGAAATAACACCTTACTTTCTTGATGCGTCCGCTTCTATGACAACGTATATGCTAAAAGTATATTCTTGTTGAAAGACATGACGATTTTCATTGCGAACAATTGTATGTACAATCAGATAAATAGTTTAAAGTGAAAAGATTTCAATGAAGCATGGTAAATTAGACAGAAGCTGATTCAATGCTCCCAAATTTAAGAGGAAACGTTTGCGTATAAAGAACAAACTTCTCTTAGTTACCTCAAAAGTATCTTACCTCGTAGCAACTTGTAAGACGCAGACGATAAAATATGGGTACGTATACATGAGCAGCAAGGAATACAGATCCCGCATACGACAAACCAATCCACCAATACATTGTGCCGTAGTTGTACATCTCTGCTGGTGTTCCGAGCAACGTTATTGCTGACATAAAACTGGCCAATAATGACATAGAAACGGGTGCAAAATTCATATTTCCCCCAGCAAGCAGAAACAGTTTAGTGTCACTGATCTTCCGGTCTTTGATGGCATAGAAAAATCCAATGAAGGTAGAAATAGCCAATGTAAGTCCAAATATCACATAGTCAACGATGGAAAATGTGTTCTTTTGGCCAGTTTCAAAACTGAATCCTTTTCCTGACGACATATTTAACGGTTAAAAATGAGTATCTACGAAAGTAAACGCAGTCTGAGAATGTTAGCGTACTAACATTTCAAGTTTCATCAAGTGAATGGCGAGCAACAGATTACGCGTACTGCACTCAAAAACGTGTATACCGTACGATATTGTGTGTGTAACAGTAGTGAAATCTTTTAATACGTTATCACTAGATTTGGCGGGATCGTTATCATGTTTAATCCTTCGGTTGACCCGCTTTTTTCTAGTTTAATCTAATTCTAAATATGGAAATAAAGTATTCTTGGTTTGGACCTTAAATGGGTCAATGAAGTCAAAGCGAGGATATAACATTCGATTATTTTCATGTTCTTAATTATTTTGTACATTTACAAAAGTACAGTTAACGAAAGCAGTGCGATATTAATGCAGAGTCAGACACATTTAGACTATATTACAAAACCGTTTAACAACAAAAATTCAGAACATAGCAAGTTGTGTTGGAGCATACTCATTCTATTTACGTTCAAAGTAATTGACTTCGCTACCTCTTACCTCATATTCATATATTGTAACAGCAAGACTTTCATGATATCATGCAAGAACATTTACGTATCATGTGCGCGCATGAACATATTACAGGCAATGGATGAAATTAATTAACCAACCAAGATCAATTACAGTTACACGAGGAGTCTTTCTTGCCCCGAACTGTCGCCTGTGTTAGTAAATAAAATGTGGGTTTTATATATTTATAAATAAACTATAGAGGTCGTTTGATTTCCCCCCATGATACGATGGAATATTTTGATAGTTTCCCTTTATATGTTCGACGAACACTTTTTCATATTCTTGTACGTTTTTTTATGATGTTGAAAATTATCAGGTTATTTTCGACCAATCCGTCTATTCCGTATTAGCTACTCTAAGTAATGTTTCTGGTATATACTGTCAGCTGTTTATATCGCATGTAACTTACAAAATGAATGATCAAATAAATGAATAAAACATTTGAATCATCCGCGCATGGCATCTCACATCGAGACGTGTTTTACAGTATTAATTACAGCTAAATATGTTGCGCTTTATATGAACGAAATAACAGATTAATCGCACATGAGAATTCATAAATGTACAGGACTCGTCAAAACGTGCATTTCATACGCATGTACATGACATATGGTATAATTCTAGTAATTAACAACCACATCTTGTACTGAGGCCCTAGCGGCGGTTTTTCTTGGGTTTTTTTGCATGTAAATAGAGTTGACCACAGGGGGCTAGCACGTTGAAGGGATGGAGTATAATGGCGTATTATAGGTGGTTTTGGTCCGTGTGGCCATTTTAAGCCTAATACACCATTATACACCATCCCTTCAATATGCTACCCCCCTTTGGAGTTGACCATGTATATGAATACTAAACTCGTATTTGTATTTTAGATCACATCCGACCGACACCTTGAGACTTTTTTATTTGTTATGAATGGGAAGCAATTTATGTTTCTTTACAATACTTTTCAGGACTAATTTATTGGTCATAACTCTAGCTTGTTTATATATATTTATATATATATATATTTATATAGATATTGTTTACTCAAACACATTCTAAGCACTGCAGGTCGAAAAATAGGGTTGTGGATGACAATACCCTGCATGTAAAGTAAACATGTTTATTGAATACGAGCGCTCGGCGTGGTCTGATAATACTTTGATAACTACACGCGATACATAGACAATTTTTGCGCGACTTTTGCCACAATATACTCGTAGTTGTGTTTATAAATGTGTGTGTGCTCATACGCCCATGAATAGATTTGCAATTTTTGCCACAAAGAAAAAAACAATTAGGCGAGTTTGAACTAATCAGACATACAATATGTTGACCAGAAACTGACATGTCACGTTTGCCGGGTATCAATAGCGTGTGACTTCAAATGGTTAAGCGTACATTAATACCACAACATCATTTATACATGTCAAATGACACATAGGAGCAAAATGGATAAATGTTTCAATCATAAGACCACTGGTATTTTTTGTTTTATTGAATTATACTGGTAACTTTATTCTTGACCAGCTTTGAAAATAAAATAGCACGTCCAACTTCAACAAATGAAGGTATTAGAAATTGAAAGAGCAAACAAACACTTCATGAGTTTTACATTCGATAAAATCTTGAAACATATTAATACATCATAGAATATGTCAAGTGATATTCGCTACATGCACGTACATCAACTTTAGTAAACAGTAAACTAACATTCCGTGCAGGACGAAACTTTGTTATCTTAAACTTTACTGCCTTCTTCTGTTTTCAACGACTGACCTGGTGAATGGGAACTTGAAAAACATTGGAGACATTGGCATTTCCGCAAGAATTCCTTCTGGAAACTATTGTTAAGAAATGTGTACATTATTGGATTCACGCAGCAGTTACTGTACCCCACGAGCTGTAACACCGCCATTTTTATCCTTAAATGTTGTATTTCGCTGACGCTAAATTCTTGTATTATTGAAAATGTGAAAAATGGCAACCACAACACTGTAAACCCAAGCACTAAAACGATCAATAGTTTGGTGATTTTCCTTTTATGTGCGACACTGCGGATATGCTGGCTCGAGTTTTCTGAGACCGGAAATACGGGTCTTTTAAACCATAACTGGTGTGCAATAGCACCATAAGTAGAAATCATAATCAAAACCGGTATACAATACAGGCACACGTAAACAAATATCGAGTAGATCTGCCCGTCGCGTTTTCCCCGGGGATAAAATTCTGCGCACACCCAAATAACGCTAACGGAAGTAGAAGAGATTTTCAGACGCGGATCAAGCCTCTGGAAGACAAGGTGCGGTGACAAAACGCACAATGCAATGAACCAGACAATGAGAATTCCCACAATGGCTGATCGTTTGCTGTGAACTAAACGCGCTAACTTTGGTTGACAGATGACAATGTAACTGAAAAGGAAATATTCGTTTTATTTCATCAAATTACGATGGATATATAATATATAACAGTTAATGTTCGCTGTAGCAGACTATTGGGAAACGAGTTGAATTCTATTTGTACAGTATCACCTTTTACTCATGAAACGTACAATTTCCAATAAATCGGAAATACAAAAAAGAACTTAGGCAGTATTGTTAATAATTTTGAAACTTTTAAAACACGAAAATTAAATAATGCATATATAGATATTGCCCGTGTTTGTAATTAACGTACTTTAAGGGTAGTTTTGATGTTTTGTTTTTTGATTTGCATTTTACCAAACCAAAGAAAGACATAAAATAAAAATATACTCATGAAATAGTTTGATTATACAGTAAAACCTCGCCTTCACGACGAATCATCGGGACAGACCAAATGCTTGAGATAAACGTTAAAAATTTTTCAGTTATATACAGTGACAAGTTCACCTAACCAGTTTTCCTGGACTGCATACTAACCAATACTAACTTACCCTTCCACAAGGAGCCGACAAGTTCTCTACATATGGAGGAAAATTGACATTTTTTGTCAAATTTTCATAGAATCGAGATAAACGTGGTGCTCGTAATAACGAGATATTTGTTCGTTGGACGAATATCATATACAACTATGAACAAAAATTGACGAGACTTAAAGAATCCTTGGGATAAGTCAGGTGCTCGTGATATAGATGCTCGTAATAACGAAGTTTTACTGTATTTGATCCCTGCAAAAGTTTTATAAAGGACCTAAACATGTATACGAGTAATGTAGTATATGTCTTTGGTTTTATCAACTGTTAGTTGTCCAGAACTTATAATCAATGAACTTGTTTACAAAGTACATCGACAAGCTCCAAATAAGTTTAGTTATAAACGGCGAACCCGCACATTTCCTTCGACAGGATTGTGCTCTTTCTAAGGCCAGAAAAAAAGTCTTGTGTACGGTTACCAGACTGGCTCTATTTTTTTTTTTTTTTTTTTTTTTTTTGGTGCCGAGCTTAAAGTTTTTAACGATAAAATCCTATGCATGAAAATGATATGGAGACGAATCCTACCTCCTAGGTACAAAAATGAAGTTAGACAAAAGAAAATTATATGAGATGAATCGTACCTCCTAGGAACAAAAATGAATTTAGACAAAAGAAAACTTATCCGACCTACCTATCCTATTACTTTGATCAAGTAACCGCAAACAGGACTATTTTCTAGCTTCATAGGTTAGCAGTCTTTAATTATGATTGACGTCTCTTTGCACAAAATGGAGAAAGAAATATAGTACTGTATAATGTGGAAAACAATTACCGATCTATCGCAATGGCTGTTAGCGTCAAAACACATGCTACAATAGTCACGCCTTGAACATAATTGGTAAACTTGCAAAGAACTTCTCCAGCAATACCATCAGCCAGCCATTCATTGGCACACACGAAGTACAGCTGAAACGGCATGTTCAGAGTAGCAATTAGTAGATCACTGACGGCCAGCGAAAGAATGTACATATCTGTGACTGACTTCCTCGGACGATGTCGGCTGATTACAATAATTACGATGACATTCCCGACTACTGCGAGAGCGATAATGAGGCAGTAAAAAACAACAAGAATCACAACAACATCATGTGGCAGAGCTTCCGTTGGTAAATTGGATGGTGACAAAAGTTCTCCTAGCATATCCAAGAACGATGGATCCACGGCAGCTGATGAATTCTCCCCACCAAATACTCCGCATAATTTAGAAGATGACACGCTTTTGTTAATGTTTGATGCATCATGATCGGAGCTTAAAGGCGAACAACTTTCGTTTAATGATTGAAATAACTTTCCTATTCTGTTTCCGTCCATTTTGTAATGTGGAGAAATAATCGGATGCCTAACTTATAGTCAGTATCACTTTCCACTTTATGTATGAAAAATCTGTAATATCAAGTGTCCTAGCAGACACTTCATTCTGGGCCCTGGATTACTAACTGAAAGACTAATACAGGTGTTGCTAAAGTTGTTATCTGGATTTATTAATCACTGATGCAAATGTCAAACTCATTTGACAAATATGATCGCCACAGTGGACCACTCGTACTGACACTTACGTAAATGGGAAGCAATCTGTCGGTTATTTACACAACAAAAATAAATTTCAGGGCAAATATTAAGTAATATTGATATCAATAATAGCACTATCCTCTTTTGATGCGGTCCTTATCTGTACTGTTAGATATAATGACGTTCGTATGTCTCTAGGGAACGATCTAATACCGGTGATAAATGCTGCCGTTATATTTAAGTGTTCTACCAATAATACCTGTTCTTACAACTATAAATTATTGAGACGTATCATTGTAATGGAGGTACGGAGGTCATTGATTAGGATTAAGCTTGAAAATTTCTTTAAAACTTCAAGTTTCCCAGTCATGAAATAAAAAAATCCAAGCAATGATTCTTTATGTTTCGAACCAGTCGTTTTGTTGATTCTAAATTCTTGTCAAAAAAGCTTTAATTTCGAGAATGGGTATATGTATATATTAGTGGATAAAATTTATTAATTCATGATACTGTTTTGATAATAAAGTACAATTAAGAAAATGGTCTTGAAGAATATGGATTTGTTTTTCAAATGAAAAACATGCACATTTACTCTGAAGTTTATTCTAATACTTATGTACGAGTATAATTACACCATGTGGAATTTGTCATGTCTGCAATATATCAACATAAAAGAGTACCATGACGGTATATTATACACAAAGATTGGTGAGCTAATAATCGTTCTCTTGTGATTTCAACATTTAATTGTAAAAAAATATAAATAAGCCAATTGAGCATTTACTGACAAACAATAAAGATGAAAGACAGTTACTTTGTCATCTGTCAAAAGAAGTGATCATTATCCTGTATTATAAAACGTACCGTGTCCGACTTATAAATTACAAAGTGGGCGTGTCTAGAATAAGTTTTCAACATTCAAAGCAATTGTTGGTACTGATGTCTCCGTAATTACTGTCCGTTATCAAGAACATGCCATGTGATAATGAAGAAGTTTGCACTCTGTATATTTTATGTGAATAAAAATGGATTGAAATAGACCACACTTATTCAAGAATTCAAGACTTTACTTTACTTAAACTGCAATAAAAATTGAAAATAAAATTTAGTAGGTACAGTACAACCTCTTCAAAGCAACACCCATTAAGAATTAATAAGTGTGAAGACTTTCATTAATGCAGTACTATTCTTAATTCTCATATTCAAAAGAAATGACAAAATTAACAAAGAAAAAAAACTCAGCAAAACAAGTCCTGTATGCCTGAAAGAGTTACAGTGTACATACATGAACTACATATAGTAACATTCTTATTGTGTTCACTTTATGGTTATCATTTTTACGTGACTCTGATTCATACCTACAAGAAGACCATACAATTACTTTAATCCATGTGTTAGACCGTGTTTCGGTACACCTATGATTTCTCTACCAGTCTCTGCTCCTCACATATCACAGTTGTCCACTTAAAAGACTATTATCATAAACATATAGTCAATTAGTCTATTTTTGTTTACTCTATACCAGTTAATTCCTTTAAACTAATCTCTTGATATTTTTAGATTTATTATCACTGAATTTTTACTCTTTTCTCGTGATGATATTCACTGCTGTACAATCGTGTGGAAAATACCACCAGTCGTATACATGTACTTTGAGGCGACTTTTCTTCGGTTGACATGTATAAGCTGTTTTTCAAACAATTGTTTGAAATCAAACATTTTTTTTTTAATTTTGCAGACCTTTTATACATTGTGTTCTTTTTTGTAATATTTTTCTGATTATGGTAAACAGTACCATTCTATTTTGAAGCTTGAATAGTACACTCGTATATTTAATGTGTATGATATAAAGAGTTGACATGCGTAAGCTGTTTTGGAAACAACTTGCCCTTTGAAATTAAATATATTTTAATATACTGAAAGAAAAGTGTTTAGCAACAAATGATATTTTTGGAATGAAACATCTGTACGAGGAATACGACGGCAAAAAATGTGTGAATCATTTCATTTTTAATTGAGTAGGAGTTGTGAAATTCTATACAACAAATTTGAGTGAAGTAAATGGTAGAAATAACGACGTCTGTTGTGGAAGGAAATGTTACACTCTCAATACCGTGTATGGCATCCTCTATGAGTAATAACAGCAATGCGTCTATGCCTAAAGCTGATGGTAAGGCTTCTGACAACGTGCATAGGGATTCTTTCACACCCTTTACGTAAAGTCTGTTCGAGGTCTTAGACATTATTGTCGTCATGATGTCGTGGTGTTCATCCCCGGTGATTCTACAAATGCTCATTGGGCGAAATATTCGGTGATTTGGCTGGCCGTCCAAGCATATTGTCACCATTTTGCTGTAAAAAAATCGAGTTTGATGCTCAGCAGGAGGGAGGCCATTGTCTAGTTGAAGCAATTTCATGTATGATCATGACGTAAACATGTGGTAAGTTCTGGGCGAAGAATTTCGTTGCATCGGTCAGCTGTAAGGTTTCCTGCAATGATGACAATGTCTGTCTTTGCTCGCTGACCTATTGCACTCCATATCATGACGCTATTCTACTATAACGACCATGCTCAATTCGAAATTTGTCACCCCGACGGCGACACACTCTTACTTGTACTTGCTTGTCCATCAGCAAAATCAACATTAAATCGAGACTCGTTGTTGAAAACAACCCTATTCCATTGTCTCCTGATCCATACCCGATGAGTTCTAGCCCACTGAAGCCTTTTCTGGCGATGACCTACCATAAGTGAAACAAAAACGTACAGCAAATCGGCTTCTTAACCTGCAGTTCTAAGTCGGTTATGAACTGTTCGGAATGAGATTTTGATACTAGTAGCATGTCGTGGAATACTGACGAGTTTGCAGCCGATATCAAAAGCGGTCACGTCTTGAATTGTCTTCACATGGCGTCGTCTTCTGCGGCCTCCCTGAATGCGGTATGTCTGCTTATACGCCTTGTTTGTGTGTCTGAAGACGGCTCATTGTGCATCTGAGAACACTGAAATGTCACGTAGTGTGCATAGTAAAGTCTATCTGGAAACAATGGTGTTTAGATACACGTATGGATCAATTCCACAAGTATTGCACTTGTGGTAGCTCTGGATGTACAAAGTTGGATCAAACTTGGCAGAAGACATATTGAACATTGACAAAGTGCTTTTATACATGTGATCATTACAATTAGACCATGATTGTGTTCTGCATTTTGATATGGACTCATTATTGAAATAATTGAAGGATTATGAATGAACCTAGTAAGTGAAATTGTAAAATAAAGAACAGTAATATATCGCTGTGATGATGACAGAGATTACTTCAGCAAATTGTTTTGCAAGTGAAAGATAAGAAAATAATCCCAAGTCGTAGAATTGGAACAAAAACAACACACAAAATCTGCATAGACAAGTCATTTATTTTAACATATGTTTATCATTTTATTTAACAATGACACACAGGTATCAACCCTATATGAATTTGCACTAACATAGCATGTTTATTTTCACGAAGATACTGAATTATAGCGCCAATTAGTACAGTGTAAACGAGCAAAACTATACATAGAATTTTAGGTATCAAATATTATGTTCAACATAACAAAACAAATACAATCCAAGTGTCTGAATTCAGGTTCCACTGCTGAGCAAATCCATATAATTAAATTATATGCTTAAGATACAAGTCAAAATTTCAATTTCTATAAGAAATGAAGTGGCTGGTTAATGCACATACCCTAGCCTGCTTTCAACAATCCTGTTAATGCAATCAAACAATCAAATATATAGAAAATAATTCATACATAGAAAACATCCTTCTTAGGAAAGCAGAACTAAATTTGGTAAAGTATGGCAATATGATAAACTTTAGCATGTATCTATGTATTTCAAAACAACAAGGCAATTTCACTTGAATTAACATCGTCAACTTAATGCGGTTAAGAAGACTGTACAGCTCATTATAAATAAATAAAACCATATTTTACATAAATTTTAAGTCACTTCATAGCTGTATAAAAAGTCATGACTCAACACTCCCTCCGCCATTTTAAACAAGAAACATCAGCAAATCAATCTAGTTCAACTTGGGATTCATTCCTTGGTTCACTTGGAGTAATAGGGGTTCTTGCGGGAGTCTGTGCAGGGGTTAAGGAGCCATCTTCATCACCATCATCACTACCACCAAGTAAACTTTGAATAATATTACCTGAAAAAAGCAATCATTTATTTATGATACTTAAGTATACTAATGAAACATTGATACACATGGTTGGTCAAAGGGAGACAACTCAAGATTACAAATCTCACATTTACTGAATTACAGAGTTGTAAAGCTCTATAATGCATGCATTAATTGTCAGTAGATGTTGTTCCGATTGATACTGTGGTACATATTTGTATTGAACCAAAACTGTGGCCAAAATGTATTGTATTCCAAGTATCTAGGCAACACTTAGCTCCAATATTCAAGTACTATGAACTTCTTTGAAATCAATTTTGAAAAGGGGATAATTAAAAAGTAAAATTTGTTTGAAAACAATAGATCCAGAGCATTTCATAATCCCAGCAATAATGATTATACTCCATGAATATAAAACTCACCAAAGAATCCTCCTTGTGACTGTGTTCTGGGTGGTGGTACACCAAAAAATAGCTGCCCGATTTTGTCCAAGTACTGAAATACAAGTATGAAGAAAAAATGATATTTCACAAATAATAAAAAAATTCAGACCATTTCTCTCTGTATTGTTATGGTAAATATAGAGTCAGTACATGTTACATCAACATTGTTGGGATGCTAATACTTATACCAACTTATCCATAGCAAAGCAATTATGTCGACCTAAGCAATGTCATGCAAACAAGTGTTAACTGTAATTGGTACGCCACTAGTACCTTAATATTTACAGATTAATTTGATACAAACACTCACAAGAACTGTATAATGCACATTGTTTACCTCTTTATATGAAGGGTCTCTGTTAATTGACTCTTGATATTTTTCACACAAAACTCCAAAAACTGCTAATTTTCCGCTGAAAACAAGAAAGAAGCTGGAAATTAATCAACAGAATTTTATCTTCAGTAGACTATACATTAAAAGCTTTATTGCAGCATTAATTTTAAATTAATTTGCAAAATTTAGCAAAAAACGTACTTATAATTCTGATTCTCAATAAACTAAGTTGACTGCTTAACCAGATATTCTGAGTGTAATAAGCAAAAGTATGACTGACAATCACATCAAAAATCACTTGTTTCCCTCTTATGATTTACAATTCACATTTGGAAAGCTATCAGATGCTTACAGAGAATAGGGACTCGGCTTCACATTAAAATTTAGCTTAAAGCATCATATTCTGTTGAATTGTAAAAGAAACTGCAACAACTGATCACAAATAAAAGTGAGTCTGTCGATCGCAAACTAATCCCTAAATGTTGAGGACTAAATCGCAATCTGATAATATTTATCCAACCTACCCTTCTAATGCTAACAATAAAAACCATATAAAGTTAAGGAGGGGTCGGTAAAATGGAGGTCCTTCTTCTACATCTGGATGTTGCTTTGTATATGATACAAACACTACGTGAGCAGTATCTTTATTTTGTAGGCATAAAAATCTGAAACGAAATTAACAAGAACTTAAAACAGTAGAAAAATGAAGTACACAAATCAAGTCAGACATTTATAATGTTCTATATTTTTATACCCTTTACATATCCCAAACAGTATAAATTTACGAAATTCTAACAGTGGAAAAGGAGACTAATTTGTAACTTCAGGTTTCGTTAATTTGTCAATCCATAAATTTAAATCTATATTTTAAGATAGCAAGATTTACCAAAGAAATATGAAGATCAAATCCTTATAAGACTAAAAACAATGACCATGTTCCATGTCAAGTTTACATGTCAGAATGTTGCAGACATTGATATCACATTCAAAATTACTTAACAATATCAGTAAGAGACTTACTGTAAGACAGTTTGTGCAATAAAAAGATCCACTTCAGAGGGATATCCTAAGGTTGTATGATACTCTACTAACATTGTAGCCAGATTTTTACCATCTGAGGAATGCAGGTAATGGTATCTTGCTTGTATATAATTTTTCTCTGAAAAATTGATTATTCATGTAAGTACGAAAGACTGTCAATAATAAAGTACCCACCTTTGAATCAAAGGTATGCAAAAAATTAAAGACAAGCACAGATTTTATCTCAAGGATAATACACCAACATGTAAGCAACTTCAAAATAAAAAGATAATAGAAATAAAAAGCTCTTCATCTAAAATAATTACTTAATTGGTTAAAACTGCATTAATTTAAAATTAGCTTGTGCTTTTATATCAACAGTAACAAATCTTATTGAAACACAAACATTGAAAAATAAATACACCAGTATTTCTTGAAAACATTACCTTGCCAAAACAGCATGCCACATTTTTTGTGAAGAATGGGATGTCCAGCTTTACACTGTGGTTCAACCTTTATAGTCCAACGTAAAGCAGCATTTAAGTATGCATGTCTGTCCTGACAATCATTGTCCATAATTCTCAGTAAATCAACAACTTTATCTAGAAATGTATCAATAGACAAAATGTTTAATATATTTAAACTATTAAAGGCTGCATATTTAGATCAATACAATGTGTATAATTGATACAGGCCTGTACTATTCTTATAACCTTATTCATTACTTATTCTTAGCACAGCAATATCCTATTTCATGTTAACAATGCCAGAAAATATTGAGAGTAAAATTGAAGAAATCAAAAACTGCATAATAAGTTTTTTTTGCATTGCACTATCAGTTTTTATAGATACATGAATTTGTCTCATTCTAACTAAGCGATATTTTCCTCTTTACGTTAATCAGTATGTGTATAAACATAGGATGGAAATCTAATTATTAATCATATAAACCATGTACGAAACATAACTTCTCTTTGAATATGTTATAAACTAGTACAAAGTTTTATAAATGTATACCAGTGGCATCTTCAGTCACAGATATTTTTCCTGTATTAAGAACTTCTATAAAAAGCAAGGCCAAATCACAACCACTCCCAATCTGTAAAAGAAAGTGTCAAACAACATGAACAACTAACACATTAAACTGGTGTAATCAAATTTAGTGCTTGCTACAGTAGTTGTCAATTTGAATTATGAATAAATATTTGGTCTGTCTGTAAGAAAAAAATCATACATAAACTTATTACTTAAGAAGAAAAGCTAATCTCTAATTGTTCATATATGTATTTGGTTAATCGCTCTTATCTAGCTAACCATCTACAGGATCAAATATCAAACTTGACAATGGATTCATTCTGACAAAGTTTTGAGATAATCAGGTAGGAAATGTGAGCTCTACACTACAGAGTAAACAAGGTTTGACAAAGTAACCTCTTCTGTAAAATCTCCAAAATCAGTTTTATTTAAAAAAGCATGCATTTCCATCACGAGGCAATATATTGGATTACAATTGTGACTTAAATAAAGTGTTAAGAATCCAAGAATGTTGGCAACACAAGGATGACAGACATTGGGAAATCACCAAAGCTCTTCTTGAGCATTTGTAGTTAATACTTAAATCATTAATGATGAGCACATAGTACTAATTCAATGATACAGTACACATTGCTATAAGATACAGACCTGCTGATGCTGTAATAAAGTTCTTGACCCACTGTGTAGAAGCTCAACTGCTTCAGCATACTTCTTTGCACTACTATATCTGAAATAAAAGCCATCACTAAATCATCCATTTGCTTACTATTTTTTACATTACAATAGATGATAACCATTTACTAAATAAAGCCAAGACAAAGGGCTGTCATTGGTGTGATTCAGATTTTTTCCATATTGACAATATTGGTGTATCGAGAAATTAATACAAAAGATACATAACAACTAACAAAATAATTTACTTTTCACAGGAGTTTAACGTTGCATAAACATCTACAGTCATTTGGCAACTTTCAAGCCTTAGCAGAGGAAGAAGAACCCTTGCTTACACCTGGGCAGAACCAGTGACCTTCCGTAAGCTGGCTGGACAGCTTCTTCACATGTGAAATTTGGTCCCGTAGGAGATTTGAACTCACAGCAGTGAGGGATGAGTAATTTTAAGTCAGAGACGATAATCACTCGACCATGGAATCTCAACTTTAACTAGTTTCATAACACGAACACTGACTGAAATAAGACAGTCTCTGTAAATAGACCAAAACCGAGGCCTTTTCCCCACTATGAAATGCAAACATTTACTTTTTAGTTTATACCATAATTCACTGACAAAATACTAATATCTTTAAATATGTATTGAAAATTGATCTGCAGAAATATTTGTTTGAATCAATGACAGCCCAACTAGGACCCTTCCGTCTTTGTTTTTAGGCACATTTCAACTGTTGAATGCAAGAAAAATCTAATAAATAAAACACAAAGCTCAGTTTTTTCTTTTATGTAACTGTTACATAAAATGTGTAAGTAACAAGTAATTATACTGTGTACATTATCATGGATACCATAGAAAATTCCAGTATGCAACATTGAATAATGCTACAAATGGTATGGTTGAAGCCCCGTTTGAGCCAAGTATAATTCATACTATTATAGTTTATAGTATAAACTATAATAATGATGGTCACTTGGTTATTTTTGTAGTTAATACCAATGCCGACACAAAACTTAAAGTAGGAACTGCTATTTCAGCGATTTGTTTCAAAGAAAATATAATTATATGTCTTGGAACAAAAGTATCTAGCTCCCCCTTACACACAAACAGACAGGCTTTTCCCAGGTGCATAGAAAATCTGATAACACCAAACTAACATGTCTTCTTGTTATTCAAGGACTATTACTACACATATGCCTTGAATGATACTTTTTCACATTAGAAACAAATTCAAATTGCGAATCTCTCACATATTTTTATTCTAATATATGACAGTAATTTGATATAAACAGATGTTTGAGGAATCTGTTTTATGCCTGAAAGTTGGTACCCAAAAATAGTATATACTGCATGAATGTATGTTATGTTTCCAGTTATAATCAATGTGATATTGTAAACAGAGAATCAACAAATGCAAAATATAAACATGTGATAATCCTGTATAGTATAACTATTTTCGCTTTATAATATAAGACCAAATTTTGAACAAAAAAATGGTTTGCATTCTATAACATCTATATATTCTATTAAGTAACTGCTTTATATTACTTTAGAATGAAAACATACAATTATAATCAATTTTAATGTTTCAAACACAAAATGTACATATATTTTTAAATAACTAATATATTAAAAGAAAACATGATTCAGTGTTTTTTTCGGTGTTTTCCTGTTTTTGGTTTTCCATGAACTGGGTTTTTCCATAGATTGAAAATAACTGTAGTGATATCAGCAGCAATGAAGTTGGTGAATTTTAATTTAACAAGAGAAGTTAAACAGTAAAAATGCAATTAATTTTTTTTTCACTTTATTTGTGAAATAACTCATCCAAACGAACAGTGTTTGACAGTTTTCTAAGTACATACGGATAAAAAAATTGCCGACTGATGAAAAATGACGTGTTCTTTACTCTAGAAAGGATTGTATGGAATTAAAAAGTACACCGATCACAATGAAAACAAATATATGACTTGAAAAATATAACAGAAGAAAGTTTACCTGAAGTATAAGGTACGGTACATTTGATGAGCTTCGTAGAAATTTCCCGAATCTATACATTTTTGGCATTTGGCAAGCACTCTTTGCACGCCGGCTGCCATTTTGGAAATCAATCAAAGTTTAAACGAAATACTTTTTTATTCATTTTTATGTAGGTACGTAGCTGCCTACAGTTTTAACAGAATTATTTTATTGATTTTATTTAATCAATTTGAATACATAACGACAGCGGAAAATTGAATTCTAATCAACAATCAAATTTCGTTCGTAAAAATAATTTCGTTCATTGGTACTTCTGTAATTTCTTCTTTGTCTATCCACAGCACGAAAGCGTTATATTCTCAATTTGGTTCGGGTATTTGGTGTGTACACTTATATATTTGAATATATTTATGCAATCATTCTTTATGGTAAAACTGGGAAAAGTGTTTTATAAGAGTTATTTAGGTCCGAGTTCAGTTTTGAAAAACGCAGTCCTTACTCGTTCCTCCCCGGTCTGTTTCGCCCCTGGTTTATTCGTCCAAAAGAATAAATTCTATATTGGGCAACTCCGCACTTTTTGGCTATTGCTCATATGGTGAATTATTATCACTTATTTGACAGATTGAATCAATATGGTGTTTACTTATTCTTGAACTCTTTGACTAATGTTTCAGATGGGTTTGATTGGATTGAATCAGAACCTTTTCTGTCAACGTTACTATATATAGCATTTTTATAATATATTGACATTAAATTCTTTGTTTTCTGTTTACATAGATTACATTCTATCATTCAATAAAAGTATTTAAAAGAATTTAATGACTTTGTTGTCTATTTCCAGTGCAGCTGTTGAACCATTACTATGAATGAGGAATATGAATCAGCGAGTAACTCTCCTGCTAATGTAACACCAAACATAAGTAACCCTGGTACTCCTAGATCTGATGCTGGTGTGGAGATGCGTAATACTCCACCACCACCTCCACCACAGTCTCGTCCAGTTTCAGCATTAAGTCAACATCAACAACAGCAGCAACAACTGCTTTTACAACATCAGCAGCAATTACAGCAGTTACAAAGTCAAAGTAAATATACACAACTTTTAGCAGTGATTGAGGACATGGGTAGAGATATAAGACCAACTTATGCTGGAAGCAGAACTTCAGCTGAGAGACTGAAAAGAGGAATTGTGCATGCTAGGATACTTGTACGGGAATGTCTGATGGAATGTGAAAAGAGTGCCAGAAGCTAGTGATCCTATGTGGAAACAAATGGATTAATAAATTGAATCTTATCATGCCATTTTTAATAATTGCTTTTTGGCTCAGTTAAATGTGGTGTGGCTTAATCGAGTACTTTTGGATAGAATTCAACAGAAAATACTGCTGTGTTGGTTGAATAAAATGTGCTTATGAAGACTTGACATTATAGTGATTTGGATTGTCCTACATAGTTTTAATGTATTTACTCAGTCATGAGTAGAATTCTACTAAATGTCCCTGTAGGAATGACTGCTTAATTTAATGTTTTTGGGGAAATTCAGTGAATATGGTTTTTTTTCATTTTGTATACATGCACAACATATTTCATTTGAAAAAAAAGAAAATTTGTGCAGTTATTTTTCTTTCAGCCATTCCAATTGCTGGATAAGATTTGAATGATTTTTTTGTTGATGTTGTTAGTAATGAAAATATCTTCATTAAGGTAGAAAGTAAGTGTGTGGTATATTTTTGATTGGAATAAACATTGCTTCAACCATTGCTCACCATCTATCTCTAGTTAATGGAAACAGTTCAACTGTGAACTGTCATCCAGATTTTATAAATAATGAGTCCCTATCATGAAGGTGCGGGCCCACCAATGTGTCTATCAATATTATCATATTGTGCTTTACTTACAATGATTATTCATTGACTTACATTCATACCATGAAATTATGCCTTAGCATTCAATTATAAGTATGGAGCTTATATACATGTTATTCATTTTATATGGCAATTTTTATTATATGTTGAATATGACATGTAAAAATCTGCAATTAACTGTGGACTAAAGTTTTTTTTTGCTTTTTTTTCTATCTTGGTGGGGAATAGATAACTTTTCTGTTTGTTAGTCCATTTTGGTATGTGCTCTTCAAGCATTGCCTATAAGTTATAACTTCACTATGGATTTGGGGGCATGCACATACTATAATCTTTTTCCAATTTGCTTTATGCAACAAATAATAACCCTTTGATTATTTTCTTTGTAGTATAAATATATTGTGCAGTGTCATATTTGTTATTTCTCAGTAACCCCTGTTTAGTCACAAAAATATAGTGACTCATTGTGCTTATACTCGAGCTCATAAATCATATGATGTAATGCTTTATAGTTTGTTAAATGGTGGCCTCATGGAGTCCATGACTTATCTTGTGTCTATTGGTAAAAAAAAGAATATTATTATTATTACTATCATCATATCAGGAGCTAAAATTTTTCTTGTTTTAATTTTACCATTTCCCCTTAGTCTCATTATAATTGATGTAATGTTGATAAATTGACTTGTACCCATTTTATCATCAGTGTACAAAATGCCACTGGATTTGGCATGTCCATGTCCTTCATGTGTTCTAAAGACAACATTTTACATAGTTTGTAACTAATTTTCTGTATTTATGATTGTGAAGATATTTGAGGAATAGTATTATTCATTCTTAATGTTGTATGGTTTGATAATAAATTTAAGAATGAGATATATACTAATCTTGTTGTATTTTCTTGTTATCTTGCCCTATCAATATGAATTACATCATATCTGTGTATCAAAACTTCAAGATCAAAAGCAGTCAAAGCATTATATAAGTCAGTTTATGTTTGGTCTAGACTAGGCAAAAGCTCTGATACCTGTCATTGTTTTTGTCACATAATTATCTTATGTTAGTGTTTGTTATCTCTTGTTTGTAATATGAAAGTGATAACTTAGTCTGTTTGAAACCTGAGTAGACTATGTTTATTATATAAAATTTCCATCGAAGGAATGTGAGCCAAACTAAATAATACATACATATTCTTGTTATCTTTCCTAATTCCATGCTTTTAGTTTTTAGATATTCTTATAAAGATGATTGAGTTGTTAATAAATTTTGTCTGCCTTGTTTCTTCAATTTTCTAAATTTCCACAAATGTAAATGTATTTAATAAAGACACCTGTTCACATTGACACATATGGAAAAGATCAAATATGATTTTCTTATATTAGACATAATATGGCAATTTAAGAATGTAGACAAGCTGTAGTGTAAGTCATTTCCAACAAACATTGTATAAAAAAATCAGTGAACATTTGTCAGGCTCTAGCTGTGGTGATAAATCTATAACCACAATAAAGTTTGTAATCAATTTTATATTGATAGCATAGCATAGTTAACATAAAACTTTCCTTTTTGATTTTGAACTTGGTGTGTTACAGCAGCTTACATTAATTAAATATAAATCATCTTGTTCGTCTTTTTTATTTGATTGAAAATCTTCTCAAATTCAATGAAAAGTTGCTAAGTATTATGCATAAGTAAGTTGTCGAGTAACTGGAAGCACAAGTATTTTTTTCCAGCCTAATGAGAGATGTACAAAATGCCAGATCATTCTTGAAAGTCTAAGTCCCAAGTTGATTATACAGTCAAACCTCTGAACAAAGGCCATCCTTGGGAAAGACAAAATTGACAGGTGGCCTTTATTTGTAGATAATCAATGATAGTTTTTCAAAGAATGACCCTTATGCACAGGGTGGCCTTTATTCAGAGGTGGCCACAAACACAGGTTAGACTGTATTCATATTTCTTCTTTGACCATGATTGGCAACAGTTATGTCTTATCGAAACTAAACCATACATTGTGTGTGTTTTATAAACTTATTTAAGAAAATGATGCTTGTTAAACTTATCTATAAATTGTAATCTTACTAAAAAAATTATTAATTAAATTGCATCACTTGACAAAATATCACAAAGTAATAAATGTTTATGTAGTGAAAATGAGGTCATAGTTTCACATGTTATTTGATTCTAATATGTAAATAATGTCAATGATTTCCATCATAACATAATAAGGTATTTTCATCTTTCAAAGTAAATAAAACTCAAAATTGTCTTGAAATTACCAATACACTAAAGTTGACCAATGTAAATTTCATTTAGTAATATTTGAACTTGTAAGATTTCAAAAGTTTTTCATACACATAATGCATCATGAAACATTCACTGCATGTTTTTTCTAGATTTGAAATGGAGTCACATGGTACCCTGATGGAGTGTGTATGAGAAGGCTTCCCTGTATTGTAATATATATTGACTTGTACTGGTGTTCTGGGAGAGTATGACAGCAGTCACTCATCAAAGCATTGACACTGTATACAGTGCTGATTCTGTTGAAATGTGTCCAGTACAAGGATTTGAAGATCTCATACTGTGTGGTACTTATCAGTTAGAGGAAAATAAAGTAAGGTTCTTCATTCTTGTTTTGGTCATGTATGTGTCATAAGTTGTCTAGTCTGGTTGAAATTTCTAAAACATATGTCTTCATTTATGAAGTAGAAATATTCCATCAGGGGAGATAATTAAAAGCTCAGAGGAGTTCAGCTTGAAAGCTCATTTAATATTAAATTATATGCGATCTTATTAATTAAAGTAAAATGTATTTTTATATTCATGTGAGATGTATCTATATTTTGGTGGTTAAGCATTGAATTGATGTCACTGTAAACATATATTCATATTATTAAGAATTTATTTACTGTGATAGGATGATAGTCCATCAGAATCAACGCCTCAAGTCAGAGTTGGTCGTCTTTACCTGTACAAATTGGAAAACCAGTCTGATTCCATTCCTCAATTGAAATTGTGCACCAGTCTAGACATGCCTGGAATTCTTGATATCAAGTGGTCATATCTGTCTATGGATGGAAGACCATACTTTGCTGTTGTAAATTCAATTGGGCAAATCAAAGTATTTGTTGTTGATGATGGGCAAACAGTGACCATGGTTACAGAGGAACAACTAGATGAAGAATGTTTAGGTTTATCATTAGAATGGAACAACATGTTGAATACCAGGTATATTAAATGTAGTATAGTCCTATATTTATAATAACTGCTCAATGCTAAATTGGCTTCATTTTATCCTTCATTCTGGACAAGGGCAGCTTTCTTTTCTCTTATGTGTCTCTGTTATACTTCTTAATGACTTCAGTATTGTTTTCTTTTTGGAATTTTACTTTTCAAGTAAAAAGACAATTTACTGTATTAGTTACGGGGTTGTAGAAACTTTTTTATTGACTTTATTGAAATAATCATCATTGCTTTATCAGTTACTGCTGACCTGGCTCACTAAATCCCACGCAGGACCAAATTTCACATTTGCCTTGGGTCTTCCTCCACTGTTAAAGCTGGAACGTTAAACTCCAGTGGAAAAAAATTGTTTCAGTTGACATTTATTTATATACTTTTTAAATTTTTTATTATTTCCTTACAGTATAGGAGCTAGTGTAGTTACCTCTGATTCTAAGGGTTGTATACATATACATGATTTCTGTGAAGGATGCTTGAAAGAAGTTAATTCATGGAAAGCTCATGACTTTGAGGCCTGGATTGCGGCTTACAATCAATGGGACACAAATATTGTGTTTACTGGTATGTTGAAAAATACTGAATCTAAGTTAACCATTAACTATAGTTTTTACTGGTTTAAATAAGCGTTTTACTGCTGATGGTGATAGTGATAATGAACTTCAAACATGTGTTACCATTGAGAACATTTAAAAAACATTTAATCAAAATTGAGATTTGTTCTTCTCAGACCTACAACACACAAGATATTTTTATGGAATTAATTTTACTCATCTGATTCTCTGCTTAGATTGTTTATTTGTACATGTGTATATTTGTTCATGAATTAAATGTGGAAAAGTTTCTTTTGACCTGGGCATCATTAGCTTTCTGCTGTCCATTAGTACTGCTTTAAAATTCTTAAAAAATGATATTCATATATAGTATATAATGACTAGTTCATGTATAGGATATTTTGTACGCATGTACCTAATGAAGTGTTGTTGCAAAGAATACTTGGTTATGCATTTATGATTTTGACCTAATAATTTCATTGTCCATTAAGACAAAGTAAATAATGTTTAAGATCATCATTTTATGTGTAATATATTCTTTATAACAATGAAAACTGCTGTTTATTGTTTATTTATCATTCTCTTAGAGTAGGTTTTAACTCGGGAACATGTGAGTAAGTATATCTGATATAAATATGGTGTTATTTGTTGTTTATTTGCATTTTAGGTGGTGATGATTGTAAACTTAAAGTTTGGGATCTAAGAATGGACTATAAATCACCTATGTTGAATAGTAAAAGGTACCTTGAAGTGTTTGACCTCTGCTGTATCAACATATTAATAGTATTTGCATACTTATAGTGAAAGTTATTAAGTCAAGGCTTGCATAGAAATATATTATTTGTTTCTCTTTCACCTACAAAATTAAAGTGCTAAAAATTTAGCATTATTTCTTTATTTACAAATAGACCCCAATAAATAGTGCCTGTATACAAGCAACAAGCAACATGTTTATAAAAGATGCTCTCCTGCAGACCAAAAAAAGCTCAGGAAAGTACAAATAAAAGTGTCTGTTTTGTCTGACATATACATGTATACACTTTATTTATATTCAGTCACATTCATAAATGTATGAGGTGTTAAAATTGATCATAGATTGACTAATTTCTGCCTTAATACTAATATAAGCAAGATTTTCTATGCTTAAACTTCTAGTTTTGTTCATAGGGGGTTAGCATATTTAAGGGATTGAGTTTAAAGGTGAATTAAGGCCTAAAATGGCTACTCAGACCAAAACACATATCATATGTATAAATATATGTGTAAATGTGTTTATGATCCATTATTACACCATTATACACTTTCCCTTCACATGCTAGACCACTATGGTTTTGTTACTTATGTTTTCAATGAAAAAGCTAACAAATGGTCACACATCTTTAAACTTGGTATGGAATGTTCAGCTGTTTGAAGTATATTACTGCCTCTAGCCAAATATCTTTACTTGTATATGTCTTTGTTCTAGATATTCCTGAGTTAATCAGGCAATGAATAACAAACATAACTGATCAGTGATTAATCATTGGCCACTTGATCAGATTTTTATGTGATTCCCAGCACTAGTCAGATAAATTTATCTAACATTGGATAAGTTGTCCATGGACTCCATCAGGAAAATGTTTTTTTTTAATTTTCACAAGTCATTAAAAAGTGTCTGGCAACTATTCTTGGGGAGGAGGCCACCCTGAGTAAAAACCTCAACCACCAAAGTCGGTGAGTGTCAGCCAGGATTGGCGTGGGAAGCTAATCAGACACACATGCATTTCCCATCGTATGGCTGTCAACCTTTTAACCTTCAAGCATGTAATTGATGTTATAAGAATTTTGTAACATTGTAATAATAGTAACAATTCAAGTAAAATTTATATTTTTCTATCATGTATATTTTTTAACTATTTATTTAACAACATAAAGCATGTTAATATAAATATGTTTTACTTTCAATGTAATATTTTGTGATAATCAAGAGTAAATGTGTATACTTTAACTTGAAAAGATTAATATCTCTACAAGATACTACATGTCTCTTTTCTTCTAAAAATGCATTAAAACTGTCATTGCTTTTTCTTGAAAATGTGTGTACACACAATTACTCATGTATTTGTTTGTTTTCAGACATACCATGGGTGTATGCAGCATTCAGAGTAATCCAGTGAAAGAATTTGAAATAGCAACTGGAAGGTATGTTTATGCTGTTTGAGCAATTTGAATGAATCAATGCTAATTTCTTCGGAATGTACAGTCAAACCTGCATTTGCGGCCACCTCTGAATAAAGACTGCCCTGTGAATAAATGTCATTCTTTGAAATCACAGTCACTGATTACTTAGAACAAAGTAATCTTCAAATAAAGGCCACCTGTCTTTCCCAAGGGTGGCCTTTGTTCACAGGTTTGAATGTTCTATCCTTTAAGATACAGGACTTACCATACTAATTTGCTTTATATGTAAATTGAACTGAATGGATTGTAAAAAGTATTTTTTCTTACACTGGAATGAAATCTGGTTTTCACTGGAATTAACCTGACTTGCAATTACTAATTCTAAGTTGTTTTTTAGTATAAGTTTGAATGTGCTCACATGAATTCATTAGATTAGTGGTTAATTGTTTGTCTATATCTGAAAGTGACTTTGAGAAAGCATAGCTGATTTAACAATATCAGATATTTTAGTTACATCAGGCTTAAAATTTTGTACGAACATAGACACTAATGTGCCAATTATGTTTAATATACTGTCCAACCTGTTCAGAGTGGCCCTCTTAAGCGACAACCTCCCTTCAACAACAGCATGATTTATTCCCACTGTACAATTTAAACTATTAATTTAACCTCTCTAGAGCAACAACCTCTCAACAAGGACATAATTTTGCTTCTCCCAAAGGATGTTGCTTCGGAGAGGTTGCACAGTAATTGATATACACATTTACATGCTTGGAAATTTGTTTTGTCCACATGATGAATTTAAGTGTGTCTGATGTTACCCATGACAGCAAATAATTGTACTTTTTGTATTTGATTCATAATTATATAATTACTGATTTTTCGTCTGATTTTAGTTATGATGAGAACATGATATTATGGGATAGTAGACAAATGAAGCAACCAATCACAGAGCTCAATCTTGGTGGCGGAATTTGGCGGATCAAATGGGAGCCTAAGTGCGCTATGTATATCCTTACAGCAACCATGTACAATGGGTTCCACATAGTTGATATGTCCAGTATGTTAATTTATTGTCAACCAAGTTCATAGCAAAGCCTTCAATGTATTTTCTTGTTTCATTTCATTTGGACTGTTTGTTGATGTTGCCTTGCAGAATTTCTAAAAGCCAGAATTGGTTTTTGAATCACTTTTTTCTTCTCTAATACTTAAGTCAAATTTTAAGTATTGTTTGTTTTGACATTTGAGCATTCCATGTAAAATTTTGTTTTGATTTATTACTGTGCATCATAATCATTCATAATTAAGTATTGTATTTCTTTTAAGTCAGCCTTAATCAAAAATCTTCACATTTTTCACTTTCAGGTTCTTTGTTATCCGAGGTGTACCATTTCAAAGAGCATGAATCAATAGCTTATGGGGCAGACTGGTGTAGGAATTCAACTCCCCTGACTGGATCATCAGGTGAATGTACTGAGTCACAGTCTACCAAATATACTGTTGGCACTTGCTCTTTTTATGATCATTTGTTTAAATTATGGACTATAGAACTCAATAAAACGATATAGTCATAATTGAGTTATACTTTTGGTATGTCTGATTTCATTTTTTTCCATTTTTAAGGTGTTGTAATTGTACACAGTTGTGCAAAGTTGCTGTTTTTACAATCATACAAGTGTACAAAATGAATGTTCAAACCAGTAAATTCCATCCATCATGAGTACTTATGGACTTTATCCAGAAGTTAATGTGCCAATACAATGAAATAAATATGACAGTCATATTTACCATAATCTGTCAATAGACTCGACTTAAAACGTGATCTATTTATGAGGCAGAACAGATGTTAATATCATTTCTGTATTAAAGAATCAAAGGCAAAATTACCATATCTCAATTTTTTTTACAAGAGATAAGCTCATCTCTGTTCAATTTACTCCCATTAGTAATCAATTAGTGATACACATGTAGCTACAAAGTAAACAAAATGAATCAAATCTTAAATAGGACTGGTCTTTCATGAAACATTATGAAGCAGGCCTCGTAACAGATTAAATATATACCTAAACAAAGATAAGAACACTGAAGCCCAATTTATACATATTTATTTATCACTGATATTTGATCCCACATATAAATGGAACAGGGATTTCTTAAATATTTTCTTACAACAAAAATAATAAAACAATTACTTGGCAATCACCACACATTACATAAACAAATATGAACTCTGCAAGTTATTAAGTTATACCAGGAACTCACCATATCCAAGAATGTGTATGTGACGGTACCTATCACAAATAAGGAAAACATCTTTATTTAAGAATACATACCCTTACATTATAACTCTTTAAGGTGAATGAAGAAACATTATTACATATAATGAACGACTAGAATTAATTTTCTTTACACCACGACCATCTCGAGATGGAACAAGCAAGGCTTTCAATTGATAATTACTCTCAACTGATCAAATTTTACCCCAAGATTTGCCAACGGAAAAAATGTGTATTATCAAATAAATATTGCATTTTATGAACTTGTACACACATAAAAAACTGTAAGCAATTGCAGTTCAAAAAATAAACAGGTGACAGACAGATTAATCATCCTAGAACAGATGCATATTTTCATGGTATGCATGATAATTTTGTAGTGAAAAATACAAATTTTTCTACACCTATAGAAGTACCAAAGAATTCTTGATGGCAATGAGTAACATTCACACTAAAGCATACAATATATACATAAATCAGTCAAATTATGAACAATGGATCAGTCAAATCAATCATATCTTTATCATAAAATAACATAATTTGTAAAGGTTAAAAGGCTAAAATGTAAAAATGACAAAATTGAACATGATAGAGACACACTGAACTTTAAACAAGTCAACATTCACAATTACATTATAAAATGGTGAGGTTGCCAAGTTTATGTATGGGTGCAATGTAAAACATAATTAATTAATATAAAGTATTACAATATTGATTCATAGTTGTGTGCGGACATACATTATGATACATGGCAAATAATTATACAAATAGGTCAAAATGAATTAAACAACCCATAAAAATACACAAATAAAAGAACCAAGGATGTTATCTGAGCACACATGGAGCACAGACCCGAGTGTTTATAAATAGTGCTCTTTTCCAATAAATTTCTATAAACACAAGACAAATGCACATTTATTTAGGGTACATTTGCACTAGCTAAAGGGCCCATCCAGACCGAGGACAGATACGATATGTAATTTAAGAATATGTTCATGATAAATATGTCAACCAAGAACCATTTCAGCACAAGAAAACTGAGTACAAAAAATTTATGTATAATTTGAGATTCGTGAGCTGAAATGGTGAATATGTGAAACAATTTGAACATGAACAGGCATCCCTAGGTAGGAGCAAAAACATAGATGAATGCTATGAGAAGGGAGCTTTTCAAGCTCATGAGAATGGTATCGCATCCGTTGTCGGTCTATCCCTCTAACTACTGTGGTCTGTTGATGTTACCTCCAAAACCTTTACGAGGCACCCTAGAGTCACAGTAAAGTCGGGCTCTTGGGGAAACGCAAGGTATTTCTTATGTACTTGTAATACAAGATTAACATGAAAAAAATATAATAAAGAGATATGTAAGCAATCGCATGGGAAAATAAAGGAACATTATTAAAACAAAGAGTTTATATAACAAATAATCTGGTCATGATGACGAGTTCATACAGCACCGCAAAACAACACATTCAACTATAATCTGTAAACAATGATAGTCCTATTAGAAATTCAACTTCTTCGGCTGTTCCCATGTGAATTCTGGGCGTCCAAAATGTCCATAGCAAGCTGTTTTTTGGTAAATTGGGTTCTTCAAGTTCAAGTCTCTACAAGATAAAATCATGTTCGAAAATAAATAACTCCTCACAATGATTAAGAGGAAGTGTATTTTCAAGTTTGGCTATTATACCTTCAAGCCCAAATACATAAACAAATATAAATAAAACAAAATTTAAGGAAAATTTCACAGAATTACTTCTCACATACATCTAGTATATGATGACATTAAGTATCTTCAGCAATGAAACATGATGGATTTAAGTATTTGTAGCATGTTATTGTTCATTTACATTATTGCTTACTAAATACCATAGTGAACCATTTCATGTTAGCTACTTAGATATCACAGAACAAAATCAAGTGGAATGCGAGCAGTAATCATGCTGAATGAGATATAAAATGATGCATCACTGAATGTTGGTAAATACAAATCTTAAACTACTTACTTGACAATTCTGCCTGGTCTAAGATCAAAATTGTTTCGTACAATCTTTAATAATTCTTGTTCTGATTTAGAAGATGTTCCATAACTTAGAACAGTGATCGACAATGGCTGTGCAACACCAATAGCATACGAAAGCTGAAAAAGATTATCAAAGCATTAAATATGCAGTACATAGCTGTAGAGTCATTCCAAAAGAAAACTATCTATAACAGAAACATGAGACACTAGTTTTAGGTTTTCCACTAATCAATTCTTATTTTTGTAAAATCCTAAAACATAACATAACATACAAAAAGGAAGTTTGAATCTTGACATAAACTAATTAAACATTCTAAACTGCAAGTTCATAAAAAATATGTATAAAGATCAATTATACCATGAAGAGAGTTTAAAAAATAATAATAAAAGAAGGATAGTAGTACCTGAACAAGAACACGCCTGCAGAGACCAGCTTTGACTAGAGATTTGGCAACCCATCTTGCTGCATAAGCTGCTGATCTGTCTACTTTAGAGAAATCTTTTCCAGAGAAAGCTCCACCACCATGTGCACCCCACCCACCGTAAGTATCAACAATGATTTTTCTTCCAGTCAAACCTGCATCACCCTGGAAACAAAAGAAGCTTAAGCATAAAATCACAATGTAGAACACTGTGAAATTTTAGAAGAGAAATCAGAGGGAATTCACTCAGCATCATTGGAATAGTCACTTTGTGTGCCATTAATATCTCATAACAAATATATCAATGAAACAATGTCAGTACTGTGTGAGCTTAAAATATTTTGTTGGCTTATTGAGCAACACATTGATGAAATTGTTTTTTATTCAAATCAACAATAAACTATCAAAAACATGACATAAAAACATCATGTAATTACTGTTTAATCATGATAAATGGGGTAAACTATGAACAAAGATTCATGGCACAAACATCACTCCAAATACATTTCTCAATGTGAAAATTTTTTTCAGACCTTTTCAACACTCGAATAAAAATTTGTAAATTTAATTTATGCGTAAACAACAAAGACAAATATAGATAGTTAATATTGTGTATTATCATTTATCTTATCATAATTCCTGGTTTAAATCTATCTACTGTTTAGGTCGTTTGTGTAATGGCTACCTTTGGAGTAATCTAAATTACCTTGAGTTGGGTAAGAAAACATAGACTAATTCTAAAGACAGTTTATATAAGATAATTGTCACTTAATTTCAACTCCAAAGTTGAGTTCTAGTTTATGACCTTTGACTTACTTTACAGATCAAATTTAAATTGGAGTTTACATAGGTAAAAACTTCATGAGCACTCCTGAGTGCACAAATGCAACAAGAGATTAAAAACACTTTAAAGTGGCATGCAACTTATTAAAGTATCCCCATTTTAGGATTTAACCATTTAAAACTAAACTAAAAACACATTTATTTGAAGGATGCTATAACAAAAAAATGACGTAAGAACTAGTTAACATTTGATAAACAAGGAATCACAAACCGAATTTCTGTGCAGAGCAATGTCCTTGTACAGAAATTTTGACCCTAAAACTGATAACATCAGTGTAGCCCAAATAATCACCCCGTGGTAAATTTATCTTTAAATTTGACACAGCAACAGTACAGTTACTACCACTTGAGCTACATAATGACATTTTAAAATCATCAAAACAAATAAGAGTGCTTACAACCTTAATTTACATTTAACTCATGTAACTTTCTACATACACATGAATGTCATTGGACTTAGGACAACAACTAGTTATGACTTGAATGAAATGGGGACAGATACGTGCACTGATCTTATTAAACTACAGATTCTACATATATACAAGTTTATTAATATCAATGCAGTAGTTTGTAGCATGTGAACAGGGAAATTCCAGGAAAAACCCTATAGATTTTGATTCCGACTTGGAATAAAAAAAAAACATGTACACAACCAAATTATCTTACCTGTGGGCCTCCAATTATGAAGATACCAGAAGGTTGAATGTGAAATATTGTTTGATCATCAAGATATTTCTGGGGAATTACTACTTTGACAACTTTTTCCATAAGTTCTTTTCTCAATTTGTCCAATGTAATTTCTTCAGAATGTTGCACTGAAATGACAATGGTATGGACGCGGATTGGAATGCAGGCTCCTTCTTCATATTTGTATTCTATTGTGACCTAAAATATAAGTATGATATATCAATTACCATGTATTTGTAAAACCAACATTTACCACGATACTCACTGAATGGAACATAAAATATATCGCATGCCAATACAAGAAAATTTCATGACTGCAGTAAAAAGTGAATAATCAGAAAGAATAAATTACTTAACCAAAATTAATATGGATTTAATGTTGACCAAGTTCTTGAATAACAAAAGGGCAACTTAAAAAATACAGCTGATACTAATCTCTACCTGTGTCTTTGAGTCAGGTCTTGCCCATGCTAATTCTCCAGATCGTCTTAATTGCGCAATTTTAGCATTTAATTGATGGGAGAGAACAACTGTAAGTGGCATGCATTCTTCAGTTTCATCTGTAGCATAACCAAACATTAATCCCTGAAAAGAAGACAGTATCAACTAATAGCAACAAATAATAACATGTATTAATATGATAATATAATTCAACTATTCCTCAGCCTTTCTGAGACCTTGTACAGATTAACATATGGAACCTAATCTTTAATATCAGAATTCCCAACTAACTACCCTTGAAGAACTTATACCCATATACCTATAGCTATATAATTAATAAAGTTATATTTCTGACATTACATGTTGCTTTATGTATATATTATACTGATATCATAATTAATTGCTCCAGGAAATAGTATTCAAGACTACTAAGATTATTAAGGACTGTCTTCCTCACCTGGTCTCCAGCTCCAATATCGTCCTCTTCTCTGTCAATATGAACACCTTGCGCAATATCGGGACTTTGTTCTTCTAATGCAATTAATACATTACAAGTCTTGTAATCAAAACCTGTGAAGTAGGACATTGAAAGTCATGATATTTAAGACCACAATGGTTACATATTTATGACTAAGTCTGAATTGAATCAATCAGTCCAAAGACATAGTTGTTATCTTCATCCATCTTAATACAAAAATGATGACATTCTGTGCAATGTACGATCTTACCGTGTAAACAAACACATTAATAAAACATAGATAATGGAAAAGGATCATGGTTCTAGACACAAAAATATTTCAGTCAAGGACACAGTGAAAATGAGTTCAATCTGAATAAGAAAAACAAACCCATTAACCATAAGTAGCAGATGTTTCAGCATGTCAGGTAACCAAATTTTCACAAAAACAGGTCAAGGCACTCCAAATTTAAAGTAAGTTATCTTCTATATACTTACAATGATGACCATGAAGCTATTTATAACAAAACTGGGCAATTTACTATGTCAAATCAGTGAAATTGTTGAAATCTAGTCCATTGCCCGACTTCATAGTCCATAGTATGCAAAATTGAGCTTGTCCCCGATATTGACTTGGTTTGATACTAAAATTAAATCCAGACTAAGTAACCGCTTATACAACTTTACCTTTGCTCGAGTCGTCATAGCCAATCTGGTTAATTGTATTTCTGATAATTTTTTGGTAGTCAACTTTGGCTTTTGATGAAATTTCTCCACAGCATAGGATCATTCCTGTTTTTGAAACAGTTTCACAGGCAACTTTAGCTTCTGGATCTCCCTTCAAATGTGCATCAAGTATAGCATCGCTAACCTGGTCACAAATCTTGTCTGAAAACATAAAATTAACATACAGCTAAAAAGGTCGAAAATTTTTAACAACCTGAAAATCTTGGAGCTGCGGAAACAATAAAACCCAGTTCGGACTGGACCTGCATATATGGAATGAAATAAATGGAAATACAGGCACATGCTAGAAAAATTTCACCCATGTTAATAACCATTTTATTACTCTGAAACATGGCATTTAAGCCGTTTATACCATATTATTAATACATAGAGAGAATTCTCCTAATTCATTACACCAAGTCTTGGGTTGTATTTAAATAGCATGACATAATGTCATTATAGATGATAAGGAAATATTTTTTCATCAAACTGAAAATAAGTTTGCCTTGAAACATGCCCTCTTTGTTTCATATTATTTAACCCATATTGAACTCAAAAGCCTGGCTGGAATCATGTCAATAAAAAATGATTAATCAAAACTGATAGTGCAGAGACTAATATATTCTAATTTTATGGGAGAGTGGCAATTCAATAACCATGGTAGTTGAAACTTTAAAAAATTATAAACTTTGGCATCTACACCAGGCAACAGTTGAAATGTCTCAGCTACTCCTGAACACGAGTAGACATTCCTTACTTAAACACAGATAAATTGATACAACTGCATCTGTGCAATTAAAGTATCACTTCTACAGATGGCTATCGTCTGGTCCTTGAAAAAGGAATGATTTTACCTAGCGATGATTTCAACTCAGTAAGGGAATGGAACTCATATCATGAAGAAGTACTCGTACTATCTATGAGGAAATTTTAGTCACAAAACATACAGTAGAATCAGACCCTGTCAATAAAACCAGATTATCCATCATGCAAAAGAATGTAAAGTCATGTTACAGTCCTTTTTATGCCATGTTTGGGTCTGCATTAAGAAGTATTTAACGTCTTTTCCGCTTATAACACGATCATCAGGACCATGGTGAGTAACTTGTTATAACCAGGTCTCATCGTATGCAATATGAGACCAAAGTTTACACCACAAAAGGTTTAGATAGTGTCCAAAGGGAATCTATAGTGACAATGAAAACAATTACCAGAATTCAATTTACTCCAATATGTTTTCATGTTTAAATTTGCATGTTAATAGCAACAAGTTCTTTTCTGTAAAGGCCATTCTTAACTGTGGTGCATTAACAAAAGCCGTAAATTTTATTCCTTACTGCGCTGGACACATATTACATTCAACTGGGTTCAATATCGCTACTTCAAGTCATTATGCACAGCCAGAGAGGCATGAAAAACTGTCAAATTATCGACAATCTCGTTATACCTGTGTAAAATTTGCCATTGGGCAAATTAAAAGACCTCCCTCTAGCTGATTTTCTCACATAGACATCTTGTTGTATCAATGGAAATAACTTACAGAAAAAGTATGAAAATGGTCGGGACTTGGAAAACACCTCATTTTACGCATTATTTTGCTAAAACTGATCTCGTTTTAAGTGGATGGACTGTATATCCCCCCAATTCACCTCATAAAAAAACCTGACAGCCATGTACATTGAGCAGATAAGCTTTTCCATGAATTTTATTGCTCACTGCATGCTTACATTGGTTGTAATTATAAAAATTGCATGATTTAGACCCAATTCTATAATAAATTCTCCTATCTATAAATGTATAATGCAAATTTCCATAGGACTAGGTTCCCTTCCCCAAAACAGTAAAAAAGGGCCAAGTTAAATACAGTCAGGTACATTGTCTGCTTGTCATTAAATACCGCAACTAGGTGAAGTGTTGCATCTCTTGTTGTAAGAATGCGAAAATATTGAAACAATCTTTAAGAATTATCAAAGCAAATCAATGCTTTTAAACGTCAAATGCACAGGAAAGTCCCAATTGTAATTTGATATATTAACAACACGACTGCCATTGCTAAACATAAGAATTAACATGTACATAGAAGATCATTGTTAAAAGTGCAATATCCGAAATTTAGTGCAATAATCTTCTGAACCTAGTGCAAACTGAAAAGTAAACAAAACGCTATAAAACTGGATTTAGAACATGATTATACCTTAAAAATATAAATTAATTAAACCGATAATGGCCATATTTCTGAAACATGAGCAGTTATAAGTTGTCAGAATGGTACGATACTGCTAAAATTAATTCGGTCAAAAGCCGCCAAATTCGATCAATGGCTTCCTACAACGCCTGCTTCTAAATTGTAACAGAAAAACCACAGTATAAATCAACTACCTCCAATATATGAACTGAGCACTCTACTATTGTTTTAAGTGAAATCACGCCAGACAAATCGTTTGTATGATTCTTGCATCATAAACGCGCGCCGATACAATTCAGAACATAAACAAAACCACGTGATACGAAAAATCGCAGAAAATAAATCGACCAAAATGCGTTTAATTACCTGGATGTCCTTCCCCAACAGATTCTGATGTGAATAAAAAGGTACCAATATCATCTTGGCTGCATTCTTCTGCATAATGGTGATGAATTTCACGATAATGCTGGTGAGAATCACCATTGACTAAATTTGTATCCGTCATTTTACGCAACTTCGCTCGGTCACTGTTTAAGGAAAAGAGGTAGATTGTACGGTGCTGAGACTATTTTATATGCAATGCGTATCACGTGATTTATTTTCGACTTCACATTGGACAACAGTGCAAATTGTACGTCGGGGTGTCAGGATATATAGTTCGAAATAAGTATTTGCTATATCAGCTTATTTAAGTAGCATGAAAAGAATTTAAATGTTTCAGCCAAATTTTGTTGATACATCAATTTAAATAAAGAATGTACGTTTCTTTAATTTGCATTTCTTGCAAATGCATTAAATGCTACTCGCACACATTTCAATAGACTCTTCCATTTCAAAACGAAAGTAGGAGTAGTGTGTTGGAAATATTGTTAACTTTGGTTTGTAAACACGAGATAACAACATGATCAAAATGAACTGGACTTGGACTTTGTTGTTAGTCGGTTCATCAGCATTAGCGTTATTGTCATGTCATAGAATAGGTAAACGTTATCGACAATTTCAATTGTACAAATCGTTCTGTTGATAATTTGAGAACCCATAAATGATAAATCCATATGTTGCTTCGAGTTTGTATCAATTTATTATTAAGTAACTCTGAGACTGGCTGCAACGACATTTACAGTTTGACTGCATTTCTTTAATTATGGATAAGGTGTATGCTGACCTTCGTGTTTGTGTTACTTTTGTGTTAATTTAGGCATTGTCACAGTTGTTTCATGTTTTGAAATATATTTCCAACAGGAGACACATGATTATAATTCATAGGTTTTTTTTGGCTTACACGACTTTTGTCAAGGTTGTAGTGCTTGACCCATATTCATCTTATCATGTTTAATTGATATGGACTGCATTTCCATTTAGGTTATACCTTTTTACTAGCCTTACTAATGCAGCTTTTCTGTTGGCTGATTTCATGAATGATGGGGACGGTGCCTATATTATATAAAAAGTCTTACCATCACCAGTGGTCTAATTACTTGGACTACCTTTTTACAAACAAGATCTTGTTTTACACTATAGAGCATTTATTTAAATTAATCAGGGCCAGTTTTAGTTGAAGGCAATAAATGTTTATGAATTGAGTAACTGTATAAATGTCCTAGATGCTGAACTCAACAATATTATAATGTAATTTTTTCAAATGACTCAATTAAATTGATAATCTTTCCAAACTTTCTCCATTTCTTTGACTACCATCATGGAGACGTAAACACAATCGCAGGTTTAGAATACTATAGCATAAATAACGATAGATCTACTGCTGATAAGTAATAAGTAAAACACAATTCTTACTCTGGTAGGAATACTGGCTCAACGAAAAATCACTTTCACACAAATCATAATATGTGTAAGAGTCTTTCAAAGTGGAGATTGAGTGTGCAAGTTTTATGACAAAGTTTGATAACAGCTTTTAAATCCTGGGCATTTTAATGAATTGATAATATAGAAATAGACTTGATAAATGCATTTCCTTCCCATTTCAGACTTATGATATTCATTACACTTCATGTATATTAATTTGGCTTTTGTGTTGCCATCTCTGTAAAACATTGTAAAACTTCAGCCATCTTTCTAGTATTTGCACCTAAATTGATTGGCAACAATGAGACATATTGTTACAAGGTTTAAATGGAATCATTTTGTTTATTCCATAAAAACGAGTTCCAATGATTAGTTCTGAACTTGCAATCTGGCCACATATCTATCAGGTGATAATATCACTTACTGACATATTAAATGTTCTCAATTTTTATATTTCATGTAATTTTGTGTTCTATTTAATTACATCATAGATAAGGTGAATTAAGTTCAGCATGACAAGTTTAAGTGTATCCCTGAATTGAGAGAACCAAAACTTTACTGCATGTCACTGTATTATATACAAAATTTGTCAAATTGTATTAGGAGGATCACATAGTTGGTTTTTTTTAAAAGAACATATGATTGGTAAGCAGATTGATCTGCTGTTGTTTCATGTCACACAGTTTTAAAACTAACCTCTTCAAACACCGTATATTCTCTTATATACGCCCCTCCCCGAATAAAGCCCCCCCCCTTTTGACAAGAGAAAACAAAAGTGACTTGCCATGACAGGCTATTTTAATCCGAGATGAACAATAGAAATTAGTAGAAAACACTTTTTAAATCTAAGGAATGACACAAACACATTTTCAAAAATGTAACGTCCTGGGGGCGTTTATTAGGGAATATATGGTACTAAAAATGTTGCTAGTACTAAATTCACAACCTCAACAAATATTTAGATTGGTTTCAAGCCATTACTGCTATAATATACTCAGGTATAATATATAGAATTAAACACCAATTACATCCTCTTATTTTGAATGTCAATATTTACCATTTTATTTTAATACGATAACATGTTGATATTCAGTATTGTGTATTTTCTCTTGTAAATATCTTGGTTCTCAATTTTTTAATTTTTCTATCCTGCATTTCAGAATATCCGAGCGAACTGTTCTTTAATTTTATCACTCAAGTATTTGTGTATGGATTTTGTTGCTGGGTACTCTGTGGAATTCTCGGAAGAATATACAGTGCATTCAGGTCACACAGTGAACAACTACCTCCAGAACATGAAAGTAAGTCCTGCTGTTTTTATGCATTAAATCATTAATGTAAAATTAAAATTAATGCTTATAGATTTTTTGTTTTTGATGCGGGAGAGGGGGTTATAGTATTTCAGTTATATGCTGGTGGGCAGTTAATCTAACCAGTGTTTCTACATTCTATACCAGATCTAACCTTGTTTTTGGCAAGAAATTTCCATATTCTCCACACACACACACACGGTGCCCTTGATTAAGTAATGGAGGATGAATGGTGATAGATAAACAAGGTCTTCAACCCAGTTGTCAAGGAGATTATATGTTGTGCCTAGGAACCTATGAACAGAGGTCTAGACATAGTACTCTCTCTATTGAATTTATCAGACAGGCTTGGATTCTGATGAAGTGTCAATTATTACTTAATGATGTTATTACAATTTTCTTGTTAACATGCAGCTAGTTTCAATGTTGAGATTATTAATATACAAGCGTATCAGAAAAGGATTTTTAAAAAAAAACATAAAATAAAAAATCCCACCTTCTCCAAATTATTACACCTACCCAGTTGGTTACACTGTGAACAGTTAAGTGCACAGGGAGCTAGCATGTTGAAGGAATGGAGTATAATGGCGTATTAGGCTTAAAATGGCCACATGGACCAAAAACACCCATATTACATACTGTATATATATGTATGTATATGATATACATGTTTTTGGTCCGCGTGGCCATTTTAGGCCTAATACGCCATTATACACCATTTTTTCAACGTGCTAGCCCCCTGTGGTTAAGTGTATATGAAATATACAATGTACATTGCTGATAGATTCCACATTGGACAATAACAATATTTTGACCTGTAGCATTGCTAGAACCATGAGAAGGTGAAATAAGGCAGATTGTTAGATTCCAATATGAGTTTTGAATGTACACTGTGATAACATGTGAATGGTTAAGTAGGTTTCATATAGTTTATACAGTAAATGGAAAAAAAATCATTTCCGCTAAGCATACTTTATATTATTGATCTCAAACTACGTAATGGATTGATGATGTGATACTCGGATTAAATTTATTTTCTAGTGAGAATTGAGAAGGTTTTGTTCTACACTTTATTTACTATTGTATGAGAAACAGTTTAACAACTTGCAACAATGCCAGTATGTAAGACTCATATTTTAATGATTGGATTAACAATGTTGCCTATTTTATGATTTTCCTATAAATTTCATAGACAAATAAATCTTGAACCTAGAAATTAGTAATTGGTGCTTATTTGCTAGTTGGTAATAATAAGTGATTATAAACACTGTAATTTTGGTATCCATGAGAAACCATCAGAGAATATGTCAGTCATCAGACTGACGAATCTATAATGTATAAGATGCTGATATGAGGCAGACATTGTGAGTGTATTGAAAGGATATTGTTCAATAGACCAACAATTTTTCTGTCTTTGTTTGGGTCTGGTAAACAGACCCTTCCCAATCAAAAATAAAGACATTTTTTCCCAATCCCTGACCTAAAATTCCCATTTTTGGCATCTCACAACACATTTTTTCCCAACTGGACCAGACACAAACCCTTTCCCAAAATTGCAAAAAATCGCTGTAAACTTCATTGAAAAAACAGTAGCTGTGTTTGATTAGGGGTGGGGTCGTGATGGATGCTAGAGGTGTCAAACTAACAACCTCAGATACCCTTCCTTGCACTATCAGAGCACACATGGCAGGCTGTGTTATGGATGTAATGGTTAAGTCCATAGTCCATGCAGGTTAGCCTCTAAGCTTCTTTTACTTAATGGAAGGAGATACCAAGTTTCAAATGTGATTGTGGTCAATATGAAATACATGTACATGCTGTGAATTTTAGTTGCAGCTGCATAGGTAGTATACAAATGCAGTCTAAATCTGTCAGGGGTTTTTTGCTTCCATAGCAGGGCCATTTAAAGGTGTCTTCCCCTCAGGAAAAATCTTTAAAATCACGCAGTTTTCCCCTAAAATTTCGTTCACATCAAGTTTTTTTCTTCCCTTTTTTGCTAAATACTGTGTTATTTTCCCCCAAATTTAAGAAAAAGGCCCCTTCCCCTACCTGTGAAAAAAAGCCCTGCCCGTTATAACAACATTGTAGGGATCTGAAAAAAATGTTGATATTCCGAGAGTCATTTTAAAAGGAATGACATTTGACACACAACCAGTTGATAATGATCTGGTTCTCCTATTTACTTGATTGTGTATTATAATGTAAGGAAAAAAAATGAAAAAAATAAGAGCGAATATTTTCTTTTCATATCTTATTGTTGAAATAGACTGTGACCATCTCTGAATTGTTCAACCCTCTGTGCACCTACAGATCTACTGATTAGGTGAACCAATTGCCATATATAACTAAAAAATTGTTGAAAAACGGCGTTAAACGCCAATAACAATGAGTCACATAAAAACAAAACAAAACAGCACCTACAGATCTAGTTCCCCCCTCAACATTTCAGGTCTTTCACTAGATTGCTCAGTAAAATTTTCTTTCCTTGGTTGTTATGATGACTGATGTTGGTAGAATGCAGACCTATATATGCCATGTTAACAGTTCACTCATTTTCCATCTGTCATTATTGAATAAACTTATCTACAGAGGTGGCAGACTTCAAATTAAAGAACAAATTTTCAACATTTTCTTGCTGAAAGTGTCCTATTCTCATTTTTTTTTTTTTTTGTTACAAATGGAGGGTGACACAAATTTAGTAATTTACAATCTGTTGACAAATTTATTGTTTCACTAACATAGGTAGCTTGCACCGTTCATCATCAATTTAATTAACACCTTGAGATGGCTAGTATTTTGTCAATTTAAACTTAGACAAATTAGAGTGAGAGTTGACTCATGGACTGAAAAATTATGTCATAATGTTGATAAAAAAAAAACGATTTTTTTTTTTTGTAAAACATAGTGGAGTTGAATCATGATGTTTAAATTAGCGGTATGTGGATTTATGCTATGTCATTATAATGAGTGTCGACTGTAGTATGAACCAGACTAGGGATTCATGGGTATGGAACCTTAATTTCAAAGTTCAGACTTTGGTCAGGTTATTATACATCTTGATATGTCTTGTATATGTATTCAAGTATTTTGAACATCATTTTTAATGAATCCCATGCTGTGATACAATTTTGAGTGGTTATTTTTTACACAGGGGGCTAGCACGTTTAAGGGATGGAGTATAATGGCGTATTAGGCCTAAAATGGCCACACGGACCATATGGTTGTTATGATGACTTACATTGGTAGAATGCAGACCTATATATGCAATGTAAACAGTATAACAGTATGTTGGCATATTAGGCCTAAATGGCCGCACGGACCAAAAATATGTATATCATATACCTGTATATACATATATATTATACAGTATGTAATATACGTGTTTTTGGTCCGTTGGCCATTTTAAGCCTAATACGCCATTATACTCCATCCCTTCAACGTGCTAGCTCCCTGCGATTTTATGTAGATTTCATCAGTTTTCTTCACATTTGTGTTTCTGTAATTAAATTCATATAATGATACTTCTTTCAAATATAGATGAAGTCTTATATATACAGATTTAACTGTGATCATCACTTTAATGAAATTTGCAATGTATAAGGTAAAAGTAGACATTTTAACACTGTAGAACGAAGATATGCTTCTGAACAAGTTTGGAAATATACCCTGTGTATAAATCCTTGGAATTTATTTTCACAGCAACAATGATTTTTAGCCTCATTATCCTTTAATTCATTCATATGATTTTAATTTAATTGGCTTTTGTTACTTTTCCTGTATTTTGTAAAATGAAAACCTTGAAATTATGATTATTTTATCATTTTAGTTGAAGAAGAATGGCATGAAAGAATGAGATTACAAGAACAGAAGATAAGACAGAGTATGCAAGCAAAATTTGATAAACAAGTAAGTGTAATTATTTATCCTCAATAGCTGGTCAATTGTGCACTGTGAGTGGTAACGTTTTGTTTTTGTTGAACAATCCTAACTGTATTAAACTGGTCACCTTCTTCCTTTGCAAACGATTTTTGACTAATTGTGTGTTTCAGTGATCTTTTTATGTCAAAACATTTTACCACAATAGTACCAGTATTTAGCAGGTAGCTAGTAGCATGAATGAAATTGTGTAGATTTTAATTGAACAATGCATATATATTTTTCCTATAGAAGTATGTTAACTATTGCACTAATACTTGTTTTTACTGTCGTCTGCAAATTAAGTCTTCATTTTGAAGTAAAACTGTTTTCAAATTTGCGTTAATGAGGCATAAACCATAACTAGCTTACATGATATTTTAAATTCTACCACGATTAAGTTTTGTATGTATCACTTCTGAGCTTAAAATTATTTCAGTGTTTTATATTCATCCAATTAGAATTACACATTTTTTGGTTATCATTCATGTGTTGTTTATGTTGACCTTCACATTAATGCTTGGATTGTTTTTAGGTGAAAGATAGCAAACAATATTGTACGAGACGTAAACACTTACATTAAAAGTAAGATTGCATCATTGTGCGGTTGAGCTGCTCTGGTGCACACTATGGTGGCATACTTTGTGTACAGTTAATATTATTTAATGTTTGAAGTAGTGGTAGATTGCATATGTAAATATGTGCTCTCTGATTGTTGACTGTCCTGGAATGTTTTATATGCCATATTTGAAATGTTTTAAACTTAACATTTTCCCAACAAGTTGTCAATGTCATACTATATGAACACAGCTTACAAACATTGACCTTGATTCAGTTGACCAACTTATATAATAGTGCAAACTATCATCAAAATGACAATAAAATTCAACACAGGTGTGCTATATATATATATATATATATATATATATATCAGATATCAGTTAAATAGTTTGAAGTTCATTGAGAGGAGAAGTGTGTACAGTGCAACCTCTCCAAAGCAACACCCTTTGGGAAAAGCAAAATTATGTTGTTGTTGAGAGGCTGTGATTAAATCAAAAATTAGATCATACAGTGGGAAAAAGTCATGCTTTTGTTGAAGGAGGTTGTTGCTCAAGAGAGGGTCGCATTGGAAAGGTTGCACTATAACTGGTTAAATAAGGTTAGGGCATATTCCATGCTATCATGCTGTCATGTTCTTACGATTCAACAGTTTGATAGGTCTCATATTATTGTATAAAGCCTTTCACCCATTGCTCCCAGCTTATTTACAAATCAGAAATTGTCATGTGTGCAATATTTCTGTATCAGGTTAGGTTACCATTGAATTTTGACATTGTACTCTAGCCTTAATTAGTGCAGTAACTTTTGTTACCTCACATGGGCATCTTATGGATGTTTAACAATAAAATACATGTACAATGAACTTTAACTGTCAGTAGTTTAATATAATACTTGCTTGTAAATCAAGAACAAAACCTTTGAGGAATTTATCTTTACATCTATCAGAACTGTTTAGCTTTATTGAAAAATTTGTTCATGTTATTGTTTACTTGTATTGGTTTCATTAACATCCTGTTTTGAAGTACTGATATAATATGATAACAATTCTATATGTATTCATTAATCATTGCATCTAATTAAGAATTGAGTTTCCTTGAAAGATTTGAAAATCCTCCCAAATTACCGCAGTTGTTTCTTGAAAATTTGTTGTTTTTAATTAATGTAAAGCTCCTTATAAAATTTTTCATATAGAAATACTTTTGCATAGAGGACGCAGTGTTTTCTAAAAGTATGCACCATTGATAACCTCACACTCTGAAGTTATAGTAGTCTATGGTATGGAGTTTTAGTGACTGAAATAAAAAACAACAACTACTTACTAAGAATTCTTGCTCCACACCTGACCTGGCCATATACAGGACCATGATTTCAGGTCTACATTTATTGTACCTGGTGCACCTATGACCATAAAATATTTTTATCACTTTATTGTTGCCATGCTCTGTGGCTTTCCATAGCTGAGATATTTTTTTATATATGATGTACATATTTTTATTTTCAGAATAAAAATTCAGGACTTTTAGCTGTATGATGTATATACAATAAATATCTATTGTCTACATTTTGTGATCATTGTTTTGTTCTCAAATTTATGCTCATTGTGTTTTCATGGGGAAGTCTTAAATTGTAGTAAAATAAACAATTGATTTATCTTTTAAACAATACCCGATATCTAGAATATTCATTAATAATTGAAAATATGTAAATCATGAACATTAAATCAAATGATTGTCAGCTTTCAAAGAAGTGATACGTATAATATATATGAACAGGGTTCTAGGATAGAGATGTCAAATATTGATTGCATTTACACCAAAGCCACACATAGCAACTACCTCAATATTATGATCACCTTGTCATAACAACCAATAATTTTCTGACCAGCTTCCAATAAGTTCCCTATAAATCAATCTGATAATGAGACTACCTTATCATTACAACAAGTTTTTCCACTCCTGAAAGTGGTCTTATTATCAAGATTTTACTGTGTAACCAAACCAATATTATATTTTTTTTTCACTGTGGTTTCATATTGCCCAAACAGCCAGGGTCATTTGGTGACTTTTCCACCTTCAGCAGTGGAGTAATATCCCAGGCTTATCCCTTAGACAGTTGTCTTTGATTTTTCAAAGTATAGTATTTCATTATTTGCTGAATCAGCAATTTATCTGCATGATAGAAATTACTGATATTACTTGACTTGTTAGGTAGTATAAGAACAACTTGCTGATTCTATTACTGTTGTTGGCATTGAATTTACAATAACTTGTTGCATGAACCTGAACTGAACTACAGCTGACTTCTATGGAAATCATCTTTCTACTTTCTTATTCAGGGTTTATTTTCCTTCTACTGCAGGGGCCGTTTATAGGTGTCTTCCCCTCAGGAAAAAATCTTTAAAATCATGCAGTTTTCTCCTAAAAATCAGTTTACAAAAAGTTTTTTCTTCCTCTTTTTGCAAAAGAAACCATGTTATTTTTCCCCAAATTTGAGAAAAAGGCCCCTTTTGTACCTGTGAAAAAAGCTCTGCTATTATATTTCATAAGTTGTGTGACCATATATTTACTTTTGCATTATCTTGTAATATGTTCACATTGGCAGACTCAGAGCTACAGGAAAAGAATTATAGAACCGAGAGAAGAAAAACGTAAAAAGAAACAGGACGAACAAATAAATCTCATTAGGGGTCAGTTTTTTCCTGGTCAAGGTCAAGAATCTGGATATGTAAGTTTTGTTTATTGAATCTTCCAGCTATGATCTGTATTGTGACTTATTTTGAATTGTTTTAATTTGTCAAATTTTTCAGATCCTGTTGTTTGTTACAAATGTCTGTACTTTTTTAGCAATTTGTTAATTGTTACAATGGTGTATATTGAACATGATTTTGAGAAAATAAGCATGTCAGTGTATGATGTGGCATACCTTCGTACTGGTGCTAGTAAAGTGTTTAGGTAAAATCCAGGAAATAATTCTATAAGTTATAAAAAATTCAATAAAAAATAGATTAAGGGTTCAGATAACTTCATATCAGCATACCCTCCATTGAATTTTTACATAGCTATACTTTTCTCCAGCATTTAGGAAATACTTCATTAATTTTTTCTCTATTTAGAATGCTAACAGACCCACTCCTCCAGGTTCTAGTAACAATGGTAATGCTAACGATGATGCCAGAGAAAAGAGACATTTACCTGATCATATAAGACTTCACCGGCCTAGACATGACTCCCCAAAACCTGTTGTGAAAGAACAGAAAAAAAGAGTAAGCTTTACATATCTGTAAATACATTGATATTAATATTCTTTCTTTGAAAATCAGTAAATGTTGCCCACTTAAGTAAAGAACTCCTTCAATGATGTCTCTTTATTTACATTTGTATTGTAGTCTAAAAAGCTTTTGATACTGATGGTCCGATTTTGTCGTTTTTCTTCTTCTATACTTAATACGAAAAATGCTTGTCCAAGGCCACTTTTATGAGTCTTGGCCGTTGGACTTGTGGCTTAAGTCGTATGCTTATTGTACTGCATATGATAATAAAGTAAGATGTATCTACTTAACAAACACTGATTACAGACAGGCTTTTACCAAGGTAGAGAAGCTCTTCTTTACCATAACCTAAGGTTATGAATGTTGTGTTTTGAGCCATGTGAGGTACCTCATGAACAAAAAGGTACCTGATTTGATAATAAGGTACCTAATTAACTGAAAGGTCCCTAATTAACTGAAGGTCCATAATTAACAGAAAGGTCTCTAATTAACTGAAAGGTCCTTAATTAACTGAAATGTCCTTAATTAACTGAAAGGTCCATAATTAACAGAAAGGTCCCTAATTAACTGAAAGGTCCATAATTAACAGAAAGGTCCCTAATTAACAGAAAGGTCCATAATTAACAGAAAGGTCTCTAATTAACAGAAAGGTTCCTGGTTAACAGAAAGGTCCCTAATTAACTGAAAGGTCCATAATTAACAGAAAGGTCCCTGATTAACAGAAAGGTCCCTAATTAACAGAAAGATCCCTAATTAACTGAAAGGTCCCTGATAAACAGAAAAAGTCTTCATGTGAATGTCCTTTTTTATACTATTGACTTGTACTGAAGAGGATGATGTAATAACCTTGTTCAGTTTTGTCTACTTTTATGAAATACTTACATCGTCCTGCATTTACTTTCTTACATTTTCTTAATTTTTCCAAGATAAGGACAAACAAAACTGGTACCTTCTCATTGGTCAATCATAAGAGTGTGTTCATAGTTATCCAATCAAATTGATTTATTTTAACGTAGTTTTATTTTCTAAGGTTGGCTTTGATAAAACCTGTCTTACAGATCTTGCTTATTGCTCTTATTCACGACTGTACACTTTCTGTTGACTGTTATACTGTTATCCTATAACTGACCCAGATTGTGTACACTGGAGCTTATGAATAAGTTCATCCTTGACTATGGGGCTATTTAAATTACTGTGCACAAATTAAACAAACATAAAAGCTACTATGCATTGTGTACTCGTACATATTTGGGTTGAATTTTTATTCTTGGTTCAAATAGAATTCAAGGTTATTTTGACAAACATTAAACCTCCAATGATTGCATTTTATCTTGTGTTGAGATATTTTCAGCGCAAATCCTGAATTGCAATGTCTGCACTATTTAAATTCTACATGTATGAATCACTCATGTATCACCATTAACTGCTATCAATTATTTATAAGCTGCAAAATTTTCCCTATAATTTTCAACCAACAAACGTGGAAGCTTTTTCTGAATGACTGGCATGTACATGATTGTATTAAGATACAGGGTACCAGAAAGCATTGATTAGTTATGTAAACTGGTTACCACAGGTGTAAATAGTATCCACAATTACATAATTCATCAATCATTGTTAATGTCTATGCACTTTAGATATGGAGTCAGGTGTTTAACTTTCCCAGAATAGATTGGTTTCAGCTCTTCCTGGAAGCTGACAAGAAATTGATTCAGATGAAAAAATGCTTGCTATACAATCCAGCTTTGATAAATTCAGCCTTTGTAAAGTACGTACCAGGTTTGATATTTCAGTGGTCATTTATGATGACAGTGTCTGCACAATATGTGGTATCATATACATGACCTGGCTTTATCTTGGCAAGGTCATTGTATTCTGGACTTAATGTCACTGTACACGATGATGGGAGACACTGTCGGTCCGAAGTACAGAGATAGCTTCGATCAGTTACATCTCTGGTTTGATATCTACTACCTGGTATATCTGGCCCTTAAATAAATTGGTGCCTCATAGTCTAGCCATGTTCATTATTTGACTAACTAACATAAGAAATGATTTCATGATGTGTTGGAAAACATCTTATATGTAGAAGGGTATTTTTATCAGAGTAAAGTTCAATATACTACATACAGACAATGCAGATTTACATCAATATAACTCATTTTGTTTTCATCTTATCCAATATCCACCACCATTCAATGATAAAGATGTTCTAACTCTTCTCTCATTGAGAGTATTTGTATTGAATAAGGCCTAAAAAAGTAGATTTGTTTCCGGTTACCCGACCGATCCATCTTTTACCTGCCAACTCCAAAGATTTTATGGCATTCAAATTGTAGTGCTATATTGTAATTTTCACAACAGGTTGCTGATATATGTAAAAAAAAGCGTAAAAGAAAAAATCCCTTCTATTTTTTTTGGCATGTACCTGGAAACAAACCTTTTTTTTTGTTTAGGCCAAATGTTATGTAATCTTTTTATAATCTGCTGATGAATTTGTGTTGTTTGACATGTTGATTGAAGTTTAACAATGAATTTCATTGTATCTTTATTATTGTGTCAGTTATATTAAGCAGTGTACTAATATCGCTGTTTTATGGATATGAATTTATTTTAACCATTTTAGATACATTTTGTGTATTACTGAAGTGCATAGACTAGAGTTACAATGATTATTTTGATGCATTGAAGTATGAACAAATAAACATGTTGACAAAGCTTTGCAATGATTATTAAACTTGTTTTAATAAGTTTCTCATCACTGGATAATATTTCATGTACATCTTAATATTCCGTATGGTCATAGAATAAACTTAAAGTTTGTAGTTTTAATAATTGCTGAACTAAAAATATCCTGTTAGCACCACATCTCCCTGCTCACTCACATGCTCACTCACATGCTCAGTCACTTGCTCTGTCACCAAAAATCACTGGCAGCTCCAAAACAGGTGTAAAGGAGTTGTTTTGTGTCACTTTTTTGCTGTAAATAAATGACTGTATATTCCAGTTGATCAAGCTTCCAGATGAGCCTGATGAAGCAGACGACAATGGTGTCAGTATAGTACTACACACACCTATAGATCAGAAATATTCTAGAAGATTTCTTAATTCATGTAAACTGCAGGTAACTATAAATGGACAAACGTTTTACAAAACATTCTATGAAATTCTATTTGTTGATGAAAGATGAATTTGTTCGATGACATCAGTCCTGTGTTTTCATGTTTCAATGATTTATTTGCGTGAAAATTTAGAATCATAATTTGCTTCTTTACAATATTATTAATCCTTATAAGATTGTAATGTAAATAAATGATCATGAGACATAGTTCTTTATTTTTTCACTGGATTGTAGTCTCCTGACTATGTTCTAGAATATTCTCATGCTGAAGTTCTAGAACGTGGTATTTTGACGTGCCTTGATGTTTGTAAGTGATACATGAATTAACATTTTTTTTCCTGGACAGAAACAGAAATAACTGACGTGAGCTCTTACACTTATGTCTTTCATTTAAGTCTGCTTTAGAAGAAATGTGTCTAAATTTTGTGTATAATTTGTACAATACTTCAATACATGAACAAAGTACAAATGTCATACTAACAGTTATTTCATGTCTAATATTTATTTATTCAAATGATATTGATACCCCATTTTTAAAATAATCTGTTTTGTGTCGTGGATATATCATATTTTTTATCACAAAGCATGTTATCTATAATCTATGCATTTGATAACTGAACTGAACAGATTCTTAAATGATATATAAAGTTAAGTTTGGAATTTACACAGGTGTACTCTGGGTAGAAACTTCCATAAGTGACTTTCCATAAGCTAGCTGGACAGCATCCTCACATGTGGTCCTGGGTTTGAGTCAAACTCGTGTTGTGGGGTTAGTGATGACTAGTCAAAGACCGTAACCACTCGAAGGCCTTGTATATTAGGCTGTAATTCTGTGGTCAATGAATCAAAATGTCTGTAATACAAACACATGATATGATTTTATGCGCTCAAAATCTTTTTCAATCCAACAATGTTTTGCCTTCACAAGTCCTTAAAAGTCATTTTGTTTGAATGTTAATAACTGAATACTCACGTGATATCTTCTTAGATTAATATGCATCTGTAACATTCACTAGTTTGAAACGTTTAAGCATCATCTGGCTCTATGGTTTTCTTATTTACTGTAAATAAAATATAGTTCAATATAAACCTTTATAAGATGGAATATAGCTTTTTTTACATTCAACTATATGTATATTATTAAATTGATATATTCTGATAGCATAAGAATTTAATTGTCCTGAACAAAATTTGTTTTGTACAATAATTAAATATTTCAATATTATCAAAATATTCCATGGAAAAATACTTTTCTCCTTGAATTTCTGATTTTATCTGCTGGAAAATGGAATACCTGGACCATGTTATATTGTATAGCCATATTTGATAAACATCATTGGCCTTATCTACATCTTGTGAAAACTTCTCTCTCTTTTCAGCAATTAATGGTCTGTGAGATCTATATAAATGATTTTAATCAGTATCTAACATTTAATTGTTGTCTGTTGTGTATATATTGGGGTATCTGGAGCATATCATAAATTTTGATACATTTGAGAATACAGTACAAAATAGTGACCACTTCATTGTTATGACCACCTTGTTATAATGACTGCTTAATTTTGGACCCACTTCCAATAACTCCCCTACAATTTAGCTTGATAATGATACCACCTCATTATTATGACCTATTTTTCAGCTCCCACATTTTGGGCATTTATTTAGTAATATCCTGCTGGCTGTTTGTTAAGCAGTTCAAGTCCTGGTAGCTACTCCATTAGCTGCACAAATTAAGGTTCTTACCACATCGATAGTTATAGAGTGAACCATAGCTATATGATATATTAACAAATCAAATTAAATAAAAACATATCAGATTCCTTTCATAAATTTGTCAACTTGGGATGCACTGTATCTTTACTAAGAAAGACTTTATCATGTTGCAGTAAATTATGCATGGGTAAATTATGTAGCTGTTAAAATGCATTTATTTGCTAAAATATTGCTTTCAAGGTATAATTAGTGTGAATATCACAGCATTATGTATGTGTGATCATAGATTTAGCATGATATATGCATGTAAAGATATTTTTTGTTTGGTATTTCTTTCAAAAACAAAAGGTATACATTTGATGTATGAAATATGTTTATTGTAAATTTGTATTGATTCACCTCAGGCTTAAACACTAGTATGTGATATTATATTTTCAGGTGTAACACTTATACATGTTTGTCTAAACACAATTAAAAGCAATGAGTTGTCATTTAGTCTCCAGAAATACATCTGGCCTCGAGGTTATAAAACTTAACTTAAAACGAACAGTCTCCAAGCTCAAATCTCTATTCTATTCTCAAAGTGTTGTGGTTGAAATGATAAAAATAACTAATGTTTAAATACATATTCAGGCCAATTATGCTTATGAAATCATGAATCAATAATATCATTATTATCTGACCATAATTAATGTTGAAACATTGAGAGACAAGATATGAGATTTGAGCTTGGAGACCAATCTCGAGTTTTATAACCTCGGACCCTGATCTTCCTAACAAGGGTTTACTTATGTGTTATCATATTTTTCAAATTTCTGTCAAAGTCAGCATGAATACAATGCATTCATTTGTCAATAAATACTGACTGACACTTTGTGCGTTCTTTCTTGTAAACAAGAGTAAAAGGGGTTGTGGTTCTTAAAGCTAAGATAAAAGCCATTCCCGGTATGGTATGACATTGATTGTTCTGTTTTATCCTCATTTCTTTACTTTAATAGAACATGTTAAATACATGACTTAGCAGTTTGTATGTATGTACATGTTCGATATTTCGTTGATGTAATCATTTATGTTCTGTATTTTGTAAGCCTTAAGTATTTATGTATATTTAATTATATGCACTAAGACCTAATGTCAACAAACACTTGTAAATATACAAATCCCACAATTAATACATCATTTAAATTAATGATAAAAATATTCTAATTATCACGTGAATATACAATTAAGGGTCTTGTGTATGTTTTTTTAACATTTAACAGAAAAATTGAAATACTGTGAAGTCTTGTTAACTAAAAATTGGTAAAAATAGGTTATTTTTCAAATTTAGAATGGTTTTACAGGTAAAGCTTGTTTTATAGGTAAAAATGGTGTCATAAGAATGGTTTCTGTAGTGAGAGCCATTTTTAGGGGCTCTGTGGGCAAGTTGTTATGGTCTCCATCTAGTTATCACCAGCCAATCAGGGTTGTGAATTTGAATCCCAACCGGGAATAGATGAATTTCACGTGTGAGGAAGCAGTCCAGCTAGCTTATGGAAGGCCTATGATTTTACCTAGGTGTATGCCGGGGTCTTCTTCCACTATCAATGCTGGCGAAGTTGCCAAATGACCCTTGCTGTTGGTGCAACCATTGCGGGCTAGCACATTGAAGGGATGGTGTATAAAGGTGTATCAGGCCTGAAATGGCCACACGGACCAAAAACACATGTATCATATATGCTTCAACGTGCTAGCCCCCTATGGGTGCGATGTTATACCTCAAGTGAAAAAAAGAACCATTTACATTTTTTATTAGTAAAAATGGTGTCATAGGTAGTGTTTTGAATCGTTGGCTAGAATGTTGACTGAGTCACTGTAAATCACAGAATAGTTTTTTACGAGCATGGAGATCATGAAATACTTAGTTGTAAGGAATTCTATCGTCATGGTTTAATCTACTCATAAAGAAACAAAATATGCCAAGAACACAGGAGTTCTGACATGTAAGATTTTGCTGTTTTATTTTATTTTAAACTACGACAACAAATACTGAAAATGTACATCATTACTACTATAAACAGTAAAAGTTTAATGCTTGAAGCAAAGAACACAAGGATGAACCACCTTAATCAGAATTAAATGAACCATCAGTGTTCTCATTAGGAACTGGCCACCAACCAAAAAGGCCGATTTGAATGACTAAAGGACTGGATAAAACTGGCAAAAAAATTTCCAGGGGGGGGAGCATTTCCCCTAAACCCTCTAGAAAGTGAGTTACTTTTCTATTTAAGGAATTCATAATGAGAACATATAAAATATTTATTCTGAGAAAAAAACAATTTTTCTCTGAACTTGTATTAGGTACATTAGAACCATGTACAGTATCACCTGTGATAGGTTTAATGGTTTGATCTGTATGTATAATTTTAATACTGTATTTTTAGGGTCTTAATTGTACAGACTTTCTAACAACTAGGACCTATTATTATTGATTAACTACTCCTTGTTTTGTCCTACTTAACATCAAGTGTGTTTACTATAAACTTGAGAACAACAATGTAGATGATTTATTAGCTAAATGTATGAGTTTAGCATCTTAATATGAAATTTGATGGTTGCCATTTTAAATAATTTAATTCTTTCAAGCTTAGATTGATGGATTTTGGTTATTTTAGATAAAACTGCAAATATACAGATGTGAAAAAGAGAAACTTCTGATGTAAATATGTGACTGTTTATAAAAGCTAACTTTTTGTTTTGAGATTTAGATGTGTGACATACTTTCTGCACACCTATGTCCTTCACTTAGATATTACTTGAATTTCACAAAAATACATAAATAACAAACTAGTTCTTCATAGTGAAATTTTAATGATTTGCATAGTAAATTATGATCTTGATAAACATCAGCGGTATCACTTTCATCATCTGAATATTAGCATAATTATCTTCATCCACAATATGTTTATATCCTATTGGGTTATTTCCCTCTGACAGAGTGGAAAACATTGTATCAAAAGAACTCATTGCTCATTACAAGCAATTGTTTGTTTTGCCACAATGTTTTCAAAAGTTGTCTGTTTCAGATGTGGGGAAATGCCGTATTATGAGGCAGTTGCTCAATTTCATAAATATTTTCTGACAGTAACCAAACATGGCATTGTTTAATAAATTATACTTGTAAATGTGACTGTCTTGATTATCAGGACGTTTGACCCCATCGCTGACAGTTGATACAGACATAGGCAATACCATATGTGTACAATTTCAAGAACAAATCCGGGTTCGAATCCTGGTCGCGGCAGGTCATACCCTTCCATGAAAATTTTACAAAAATGTCTATTTTCCTCCATATGTGGAGAAGTTGCTGGCTCCTTGTGGAAGGGTAAGTTAGTACTGGTTAGTATACTGTCCAGGGAAACTGGTTAGGTGAACCGGTCGTCGTATATGACTGAAAAATTGTTGACACACGGCGTTAAACCCCAGTGACAATAAGTGACATGAAAACAAACAAATCAAGAACATACTGTGATGTACCTGTATACTAATATAGTATCACAGTTCTTATAATTACACTTATAAAAACATGCTTTTACTTATGCACGGATGACATATTTTAGTCTCTTTGAAAATACCGCGTCATTTGGTACACTCTACGATTATGTCAATCCATTTAGAAATTCAAAACATTCTATTTTTTTATTTGTTTGTCTGTATCTAAGTACACATGTACCTGTTTGTTCTACTTCAGGTTCTGTTTGACTACATGGCAACTCTGGGATTCAGTCAAAGTCATTATACATTGGTGCAATTTCCTAGAATACAGCTCACAGATTTGGTGGATAAATCTCTTCTAGATTTGAAGTTTGGGAAACGAACTGTGCTACACATTGCTGAAAGAGATTAAATTGATAGGAAATGTTCACAGATACATGAATATAAATAATTTGGTCCTGGATTGATTGATACATTAGTTATGGTTAAAAGCTCAACTAGCCACAGCAGTTTAATAGTGTCTGTTTTGTCTCAGATAAAATCTAAAGTTTTTTACCTTATATGTCCTTTACTAGTAATAATATATTGACTTATGTGACATATCAGTGTATGAGTTTTCTGTTAAGAATGTAGATTGATTAAAGCTACAACATGGTAACATGAATTCTTGGTGATATTTCTTGTGGCTGAGTATTTTCGTTAAAATTTATGTTCATGTACTGGATTTATATGACTCTTAATGTTAAGTAACAGAAGAAGTGAATTGGAAAACATGAACAGTAAGGGAAAGTTGGAGTGATGCTTTCAATATTTAGTAACATATTCTTTTGATTAGTTATAACTTATTACTTATTGAATACCTTAAAAGTGTTTAATTGATCTTTAACTTCACATGTCTATCATTGTTTTTTGTGCTTCATTTTTACATGATTAACTTGCATTGTTCTGGCTTCAAGTGACAGGTTATGTTTATTGATGTAAAGGGAGGTAATAAATGTTAGGATTGTTGTTTTTGGAGTTGCTTCCCTTTATGCTATGAGACCTTTTAAGGTTTTAACTATGGTCTGATGGTTAAGAATTCTAGCTACCTGTGTTAAGTGTCAGTTTTATCATTTTAAGGACTGTGTATATTTGTTTTTTATACATTGGTAATCTCTTGTACTACATGCTTTGTTTCTTGTGATAATTCATTCTGTACAGTGCATGTTTTAAATTGTCCCTGATGTTTCATATTAGCCTTCATATTTCTGTTGTATGTTTTTTATCACATCCTTATATTTTTTGTTGTTGATATTAAAATTTAAAATTTAGTGTTGGCTGTGTCCTTGTATTTGTTCACGATGCAAATCATATTAATATAAATTTAACATAATGCATTGGTCAAGCCAAAGAATAGAAATGTAAGCAAACAAGATTTGTATTTGAATTTTTGTTTTGTATTGGTTATATGTAGTTTAGTTGAAGCAGTATTTGATTGTAGTGACCATGACTTGGTCCACAGATAAGTACAAACATAATCCAGTCATTACTTGATCTAGGTTCAAGTCGTGATAATTCTGTTCTGTTTTGGAAACTAATATAGAAATACTAAATTTCAGTGGAAACACACAGATTTTTATGCATTGTATAATTAACCCTTTTCCTCGTAAGCATATTGTGGACTCTTCCAAATCCAAAACAAAAACTCAAAACATCAGTTTATTTAAGAAAATTGTGTTGTTTCTCTCTGACAGAGTGAAAAACATTGTGATAAAAGAAGCCATTACTTATTACAAGCAATAGCTTATTTACCACAATATTTTCAAAAGTTGTCTGCTTCAGATGCAGAGAAATGCGGTATTATGAGGTAAAGGGTTAAATAGGAAAATTGTGAAAGATTGTACCTACAATATTATGTTAATTACCTGTCAGCATCTACTGGTAGTTATGAACCCATGTTCTTCATAAATAATTTCCTAAAAGTGTATTATCAGTTGTCTTATATCAATACCACTGGACTATGGTTTCCCCTAATTATTTGTGGACAAGTCACTTATTTGTAACAATGGATGATGAAGTTCCTAGTTTTATGTGTATGTTTATTTATTTATGTTTCTATTTGTGGCTTGAAGATTTCATTATGTTCTAACTGAACACAGACAATAATCTGTTCAAAATATGTACTTATAAACACAACAATATTTGAGGGGAATTTTCAGTATGTAATAATTGTTCAATTTTCTGCATAAATGCAATGTACTGGCTCAAGAAGATGAATGATACTTGTTTCATTGAAACAAGGACTAAAATTTAAAGAATGGTGTATAATTAGAGTAATATAACAGAAATAGGTGCTTTGTACATCTAACGTATTATTTCAGATGTGTTATAATTTCATTTGACACTCACTGTAATGACACCTCTGACATTTCAGGTATTTCTTTACAATATAAAAGTCCCAGTTCAACTTCTCTATGTTTTGCGTAAAAAATCGTTTTTAAGTTGACATTTTTATGTCAGCACTTTTTGTATTATGACGTGATTTATCAGTTACTAGGTCACTTTCATTCTTTTTTGTCTATGTTAAAATTGTCCTAATACCAGCCATCTCAAAGTGTTATTTGATGATGAACGTCACAACTAACTTATGGTTATGTGAACGATAAATTTGCTGACAGTTTGTGAATTAATTGATTTGTATCATTCTGTATGTGTAACAAAAAATGAGGATAGTTGAACTGTTGGGCAAATTGATGTTGATAGTTTGTACTTTAAGTTGAATTCTGCCACCTCTGTACATAACAGTTGTATAAAAATTGATAGATAACAATTAGTGAACTGTTCACATTGTATAAGTAGGTTTGGATTTTGTACTGACGTCCATTGTCATGACAACCACAACCAGTATGTCATCGCCTTATAAAGGTAAATTAACTGAGCTATCTAGTCAGACTGCATGTGTGGTTCATACAAGCTACTCCTGTTTCTCAGATGTTATGTGTGGTTTCCACTTGTTACACGAGGTTTTTAGGGGTTACCATCCTTAGTACAGGATATATTATCATATTGACTTGAACAATACTTGATCACGTAATCAATGCCACATGGGGCTTGCACATTGAAGGGGCAGTGTATAATAGCGTATTAGGCCTAAAAATTGCCACACAGACCAAAACACGTATATCGTATATATGTTTGTATATGTGTGTAAAATACTGGTAGCTTGTGTTTATAGATTAGATGTTATCAGTGAAGTATAGAATGGTATAATGCATGTAAAAAATATAATTCTAGGGTCCTTCAATGTTCATATAGATATGTTAAAATATTTCATTGATGCTCATTTTATGTCTGTTTTAGTTGTTTATATATCTTCATTTTTACTAATTGTTTATTTCATCCATGTTTTTATCTTCTTACATTGTTTACTATTTACATATTTGTTTGTTTGTACTTTGATACAGTAATAAACAACTTTTATCTCAGCTTCTCAGTTTACTCATTATCGAATATTTTCAGCTTTTCAATTTTGAGCGGACCAATGTGGTGTTGTCAGATTTATAAATGGCAGTGTCTCCGTTGTCATGACGCTAAAGTGTAAACAGTTGTTTTTATCTCATTTTTTCAAAACAAATGTCTTCACATTTGAATTCTTCCAATTCTTATATTTAGCAATGTTTAATTGTCTCACTGATTGAATAGTCCTGGAATGGGGCTCTGTAATGGAGTGGTTATGGTGACGTGTGTACATGAATATAGAAACAGAAGATAAATGTGCATACATGTATAATGACCAAAAAACCAGCCCAGTGAGCCTATAAGTCACTTACAGAATATAATCAAAAGAAAATCGCATGAAAAATGTCGCTAACAAAAACAAAAATCGTGATTTTTACAATGGTACAGTAATTTTCAATATGAATGATATAAATAAATGTACATAGTAGTTTGAATAAAACATAAGTGTATGCTTTATTTTATGCTAATTGATACATGCTAAGGTGTGTTAATGCATGATTCCATCAAATGCTTAGCTGCATATATTTGATTCTACATATAGGTATGTACTAATTTTACCCGGAAGAAGCCTGCTACATGTGTTTGGGAATGGTGCTAATATGTTTTCACTGTATCCTTCAGACATTGAACGTCATATATAATATTGTCATATAAGGTATGATAGAGTTACCTGAGAATATAAAAGCTAGTCTCGCAACAACAAAGTTATTTCTGCATTGCTGTGTGAGGAGCCTCACACATCTCTGTGTTACTAATAGAAAATATTTTTTTGAAAGAAATATTTAAGTAAAAATAAATGGTTGGATATTTTTGCAATTGAATTTTGACACTGGTTGGCATCACAAATATGTTTGAATCATTTAAATCTATGGACATGAAGTTACATTTTCTCTTGGAGGAAGCTATACTAGCCATCGTGGTGCAGGGAATTGGAATGTTTCTGATTTTATCAGCTGTTGTCATGTTCATAAAACACATCTCATTACACAAACTGGAGAATGCTTTTCAGATCAACTTGTTGCTAAGCAGTGCCGTGTTCCTGGTTATAGACTGGACCCTGACCTTACCAGGCCACTTGGGTTGTGAAGTATTCTCATTAGTATTTATTGTGTTTGGTACCGTGTGTACATACACTACTGCAGGCATTGCTCTTAACAGGTAAACAAGTTTTTACCACTTCTACAATATATTCCACACCACATCATGCTTTCAAGATAATCATTCCATAAGCGTAGGTTTCAGTTTCTTAATGTGATAAATATTTGTAAACTTATATTAATTGTTTCTACGATTTACATTTAAATTATATTTTGTATCGAAATAAAGACCCATCTTGAAAGTGGTACATTAATGTTTTTAAAACCAAAAAAAACATAAGATCTTCAGCCAAGGTCATTTGGTGACTTTCCAGTTTTGTCAATGGAGGAGGACCGAAAATGTACATTTAGGTAGAAACACCAATCTGTAAGCCAGCTGGACAGCTTCCTTACATGTAAACTTTGTCTGGTCCATGGTTGGATTCAAACTCTTAGCTAAAGATTGCTAGTCAGAAGCCATAGCTTACTAAAATACTATTTTAACCCTTCGCCTCATAAGCATATTTTGGACTCTTCCAAATTCAAAGCTAATATACAGTGCTCCTTCTGAAGAGCATCACTGGTCAGAATTACAAAAAGTGTTGTTCTTTGGAGGGAATTGATAGATTTGCAGCAGGTGTTTTTTATTATGTGTATGTGTGCCATTTACTGTAGTTTCTTGGAGGGAATCGGTCTTTGAAGGTGACGTTACGGGAGGGAGCACTGTACAAAAACATCAATTTATTCAAGAAAATTGGGTTATTTCTCTCTGTCAGATTGGAAAATATTGTGGCAAAAGAAGTCATTACTCACTACAAGCAGTGGCTTCTGCTGGCACAATGTTTTCAAAAATCGTCTGCTTCGGATACAGTGAAATTTAGTACTAGGAGGCAAATTGTTTAGTTAAAACATTACTTTATTCCAGATTCAAAAGAATGATGCGAATGAGCTTCAACATATCAGCCAAGATCAGCACAGTGTTGTCTATAAGTACAATATGGCTGATAAGTTTACTGTGTATTTTGTACCCAGCAATACTGAGGGCTACATCTGATGTTCCAAGAAAGGAAGAAATGAATGAATTATCCAACTCCTCAGAAGAAATCAACTTTGAAACGATGTGCTTCTTTGATGATGGTGTTTTATATAGAAGTACCATACCGAGTCTTTGTTTTGCCCTGGTTGGAATTATCTTCCCAGTTTTCACAATGCTATTTGCTTACATAAAAATATACAAGAAGGTCAGAAAAGCACGTATTGACAGATGGTTAAATCAGGTAGCCATGGAGCGCAGTCAGCAGACTGCTGTAATACGTATGCATGGGAGAAAGGCCAACGTGTTTCAGCTGTCGAATAGATCAAGCCGGACCAATTTGCGTACAAGTAGACCAAGTGATAGAGCCTTTGGCAGGGAGAGAAGTGTGTTAACAAAAGGCCTATTTGCTGTGATTATTGTCGTGTTTTGTTGGGTTCCCTTTTCCACAACTTGGTTATATCTATCGCTGAGTTTTCACGAGAATTATATGATATATTTCAGATATCTGATGATAATTGCCAAAGTCTCTGTAATTCTGAATGTAGCTCATTACGTTTGTTTTAATACAAAATACAGAAGTCTGTACTTGCAGACGGCTTTTGCACCATTTACAAACTTTCTCAGATTGTTGCAATCAGATGCAGCAGACGACAATTCTAGTCACTTGGACTCTCAAATAGTGTCATATACCACATCAAATGTTCAAGAAAGACCCATATTTACTTTACAAACGAACACAGCATTAACGCCAATTCATGAAAACCTCACAAGAGACAATGATACAATCAAAGCTCTACCTTTGAGAAAAAAGACTTCAAAGAAAAGATCATATTCAATTTTCAACCATCAGCACAAACTTCAAAGATCTGCTTCTGTGCCAGAGAAACTTCGGAAGACAGCAAAAGCAGTTCATCCGTATCCATTGTGAAAGCTGATGCTGATATGTTTAACATATACAGGAATTCATAAAACTGCTTTGTAATATTAATGACTATATCTAGCATACAGCATTAAAACTGAACCATTGTATTGTAAACTATGCTCAATACGTGTACATATGTAAAATAAAGTAAATTCATAATATTGGTGTTTGGGCAACTGTTTCTGTTGATAAAGCATGCAATTACCATCAATTAATGTGGCTGCCATTTTAAATAAAACAATCTGTGGCCTATATACTCAAAACAGCTATAATTTGTAACATGAATATGAAAAGCTGTTGGTTTTTCATGTACACAAGTCTGCAGAAGAGTTACTAGTCACATAAATGGGAGAATGTTTTAATTAACAGCCTATGTACTTGATGAACTGTATTACATTCTTATGTTTTGGCAAGCAACCCTTCATCAAATTTAGTTTTGTTAGGAATATTTTTTTCAACGGGTTTAATGCCATTTTTTCAGTTATATATGGCAGCCAGTTCACCTAACTAGTTTTACTGGACTGTATACTAACTAGTAATAACTTATCCTTCCACAAACAGCCAGCAACTTCCCACATATGGAGGAAAATCAACATTTTTGTCATGTTTTCATAGAAGGGTATGACCTGCTGTGACTGGGATTTGAACCCAGATAGCCGGGTAACAAGTTCAGCGCACTGGCCACTGGGCCAAGGGTCACAGTCGCAAGTAAAAATGAACAAACTTCGACCATGAACTGTTTTCCATTGTTTGCATTTTGTAGAATATCTTCAAACATCAGACAGGTCAATAGGTACAAAAAACTCAAACATCATAAACAAACAACACTGAACAACTGAACAAAGGAGTAGGATGCAAGGGGGCTAGCATGTTGAAGGGATGGAGTATAACGGCGTATTAGGCCTAAAATGGCCACACGGACCAAAAACACGAATATATACATACGTATACAAGGGTTACAACTTCCGAAATGACAGTTTCTGCACCAAGTCATAGGCACTTGATTCCCATGATTTATATACTCGATCAGACCTGATTTATTAATCAGAACTCATCAAACAACGCAAATCTGCCAAGAAAAAAAACGTCATTTCACTTACGCTGCGCATCAGAAAAACTAAAAGGTAAGTCACTCGCCCTTTTTTTCGATTGACGGAAGTGACGGCATCCAGCCTGGGTCTTGGCATTCCTTCTGAAATGCACTTTTCGGGAACCTCGCTGTTCAACTTAGCGCGCTACAGCAAGAGCGAGATTCCCGAACAGTGGACAAACAAACTCCTGGATAACCCCTCATATTTTGAAACAAGTACCAGTCAGCAACCCAAGAACCAACATAGTTTTTTATTAACATTTCGATCAAAAGAGGAAAATAAGAATGAATTTAGTATTTGCGTTTATTGAATTGTTTACAAAATGTACACAAACAGTAAAGAAAACACAGAAGAAGAAGTAAATTCATTATTCTAATAAGGCAAATAACAATTACCAACAAGTACCACTGATGTAAGCAAAATAAGTAAAAATAATGCCAAGAATAATTAATTACAGACAAGAAAAATTTAATCTCAAGGTCAAACAGTCATGAGAATGACAAAATACACAAACAAACAATTCAGAGTAATACAAGACAGGACAATTACAAATTGATAAATGCAAGATATTTCGAAACAAACAGTAACAAGACCTTCCATGAATCTGTTTTAACAAAATAAATAATTTACTGAAAAGAATATTTTGAAAAAGATACATGTAATTATTAATGATAGCACAGCACATCAAAAGCTTAATGTCAGCATCTGTGGTCATGGAAGTCAAAAATACACAAATGAATGTAAAGTGAGTAAGATTATATAGTTCAGAATACAAAATGTGTTTAGATAAATCGGTACTGATGACTGAAACACACAAACACGGATGATGGATTAAATATAAACATATATACTGGATCTATCGTTTCATCTTTCAGTTGATCCTATTTTTGAATTACGCTAAAATTTCCAAATTATAAAACTGATTTCAGATACGATTCTCTGGATTGAAACTCAACATTGGCCAATGGTAAAATACAGTCTGGTTGAGAACAACAAGTACGTATTAAGTTTTAAGCCAGAATCAAGAAATTTTATCATTCAAAAAAAAATTTTTACGAAATGATTACAAAACAAATGATAAACCCAGGTCTTCGTTACATAATTTGAAAATTAAGCAAAAAATGAAAAACTTCTTGGTGGGGTTATTTTGGTTGAAATAAAACATCTGCAGGTATTTTATGCATTGAGTTACACTTATCTATTCAATGAACATAAAATGTTATTAACTAGAATGGGTGGATCATAACAAGAGTAAAGATAGATAATAGATACGCACATCTTAATTACAAAATCATGAAAGTACCAGATTTAGTTAAGTAGACTAGAACCCAATTATTGAACCTATAACATTAATAGTGTATAATAAAGATCTATACCTAAAACAAAGGAAGACACGAGTCATTTGTAGCACTTTTATAAAACAAACCAAGGACATGTTTAGGTGATAATACAAAACAAATAAACCGTCACCATACTATTAATCCTTTGCCTCATAATACCACACTTTCCTACATCAGAAGCAGACGACTTTTAAAACATTGTGGCAAAAGAAGCTACTGCTTGTAATGAGTAATGGCTTCTTTTGCCACAATGTTTTCCACTCTGTCCAAGAGAAATAACCCAATGTTTTGTAATTTGCTTTGAATTTGGAAGAGTCCAAAATATGCTTATGAGGCAAAGGGTTAAACACATCAATAAACAGACAAAAATATTTGTCAATATAAAATCCCATGATAAGCCATTACAAGGCATATTTGTTGATACAGTGGATTACATCAGACATTTACACAGACGTAAAACAATGTTTTATATATACTAAATACAAAAAGTTTACTATTGTATATGAAAACTAATGTATGTAAATGATACTTTTATGTAATAATGAAACATTTTCGTTGACCATATAACAGCAAAATACAATACATTAACAATACCCCTCACTGAGTAATAAGAAACTTACTTCCTGGCAATAATATCGTTCTCAAAGAATTACTGGTAAGCAATTACAAGACCTAAACTTTTGACAGTGGGAAGTTTTTTGGTAGCGTTATACTCATATGCTCATTCTGAAAACAAAAAGCCGGAATAATTTTTTTATGAGTCTGTCATGTAACAGCAAACCAACAATTGTTAAGGATGGCTTCAAAAGAATTGTTTTTTTATTGCATTGTTTCTGTTGGTAAACCAGTATTTTACCTCAGGAAAACTCATTTTCATTCTCATTTCATCTTGAAACACAGTTAAGAAAAGTTAGTCATTCAAGTGCAGTAAAAATTAATAATAACCACTAATCATTGTCATAAGGTGCTTCCCAAAACTTATAACAGTACACCAGTATACATATTCTCTTAAATCACATAGACCAGTCTAGTAAGTATTATTGTGGTAAAGAGATTTGGAAAAACAGAGGAGTCATACAGCAGTTTCATATAAAAGCACACAACACTAAACATACATAACTATTGCACCAGGAAAATCATCACAACCTTGGGGCAAAAAACAATGGTTTGGCTCTAAAATTTGTGTGTAAAATATCGATCACATTCTGAAGGCAAAGCAAAATCATGAATGGAACAAATAGCTGTGAATATCTGTAAAATGTATGACACAAGTTCAAAAGCTTCAGCTTCTAAATGTACTAATTTAATTAGGCTTATAAAAATTGGCGTTATCATTTTTTAATGACATGAAAAGGTTAAAAGATTAAGTTTAACTAACATAAGCTAAATTACTCACATCACACAAATTATTCAATCAAATACTTCATGAGTTTAGCCATAACTGTTGTATCAAATACACACATAAAAATGCAGAAACACAGGACAGCAATTTAAGTATACAAATTAATTAGTGAAAAAAAATGCTTTTTCTGGTTACTCGACCTACACATTTTTACCCATGAGCCAAAACTTTTTATTACACACAGGGAACGGTACATCCAAATTTTTACCTTTCAGCACAAAAATTATCCAAACAGTAGCTTTCAAGAATAAAAAAGAATTCCCCAAAAAATCCCTACCCACCAATCCTATTTCATTGAGCATGTAACAAGAAACAAATGCTTTAAGTTCTAAATTTGAGTTAGACAATGATCAGGAGTTATAAAACTGAGCCAGATACCAGCTTCATAAGGCAGCCCAGCCCTGTCATTGGTTAGTTTAGAGACCAAATTCAAAAACAACCAATCAGATACCAAGTTTTAAAACTGGTACCCATGATCTATGTCTATAACTTTCAATTTATGAATCTATGCTTATTGTTACCAGTCATATTTATACGAAAGTAAATACTATCAAACCTGATTTAATGGCCTCATGTGAATGACAGACACTTTGAAGAAACCATTTTTGGATGCCAGAGACTAAATAATCCTCTTAATAAAGACTATCTGAGTGTAAAGGTCATTGCTCTTCTCATCAATGTTAACATGCTAGACTGTACCAGGTAACAATATTGAATAAGAGAATAATTGTCAGCTTGTTAAGTTGTTGCCGCAAAATTTCTACCTCTGACACCATTGATTGCTGAACTTGCTAAAACTGATTGATATTGGAATTTACTTTCCATATCAGTGAAATAAATTCATTTTAAAGTTTGGCAAGGAACAATATGCAACAATAGTTATTAAAAATTGCTACAAAAATATAGCGCAGAAAAATAAAAAAAATATCTAAATAAATTTCATTGAAAATGACATGGCATTAGAGAAAGTATTTTTATATAAAGACAGAAAAAATACAACATTTAAATAGTGTAAAAAATCTCACATAAAATATATAACATCAAAAAGGTATAAAGCAATGGATGCATTCAAGTAATCTTAAGTAGCTACAATTATTTTCACCTATAATCTGCTGAAAGTATCACATTTAATTACAACAACCATTTACAGCATAATATGTAACCATGAAGTCAGAGATGTGCTAATCAAAATAAGTACAAAATATTCAATAGACAAGTAGAACTAAAACTTGGGTCCAAAGTAAAATCCACCACATTAATTAAGTATGAACTAAATATACAATATATACAGACAGGAAAATACATTTTAGATGAGGTCTTAATGCTACACGCAGTGTTATAGTGTTGTTAAATCAGACATAGTGCAGTCATTAGGTCTAATACTATATATTTTCCATATCATCAAACCCCCAGTTTGGAACATAGACTAAACTCAAGTAACTAGTATACAGGTATCAACAATTCAATTATCTCACACCTGTTATACCAGGCTTACTTCATGAATCAATTTTACTTTCACCCGCAGAACAGTCACCTTCCTATTTCTTCAGTATCAGAAAAATAATCTATGCCCCACACGACTTCCATAGATGAAAATTTCTTAAAAACAAGTAAAAGTCAAGAATGTACTGTTCACAACATGTTTACAATAAAAGTAGCCTTTAGTAAACATATATTAGCACCATATATAGCTACAATAATAAATAACAGATACAACATGTGACTATAAGATCACGTGTACCATGTTCTCCTTGAATATCTCGCAGGATTTACTGTATTTTTGAGACATTCCTGAAAAAATGTGATTGACAATCTTTTCTTTCACTGGTGGAAGGCCAATTGTGAACTTGAATGTTGAAGTCGAAGAATATTTCATTCATCACAATGCTTTATTTAGGTATAAATTAAATCTAATTTAATGAATAAATATATGTATAATGTATACATGTATATCACTATTAGCGTGCAATATAATAATTAGATAAGTATATAAAATAATTGAATTCATACAATAATTTAGATTATGTTAGTAAACATGTTTGAGTATTTTGTTTCATATATTTAGCAATGAAACAGACATTCTCATTTGCTTGAATTAGTTGCATAGGTGAAATGCATTCGAGTTAGTTCCAATCACCTGTAGTTGCTATGGATACATAATTACAATTTTTCAAAATGGCATTTGGCTCTCTTTATATCAATCTTTATATACAATTTTTCAAAATGGCATTTGGCTCTCTTTATATCAATTAATCTTTACATAACACCAGGAATTATCTGAATGAACAGAGATGACAAAAGCGTACAAAACAAAGTCAAATAAAAAAATGTGTTTTATACTTCTTGCGCCCGTTTCCTCCGAGATCAAATTAAGTCAAACAATCATATCACTATGTCAAATCAAAGACAAAAAATGAGGAACGAAGTTGTTGAAATATCTTATATAATCGAAAATTAATTTAATAATCACAAATAAAGCACAAAACCATCAACGAGAAAATTACAAGATGCACTTTATCAATTACCAGCACCTGTAAAATGTAATAACTATTTGATAATATATTGTTCTACAAAGTCAATTTTAATATATAAACTTTTCTTGTACTGTACTGTTTTATGTTTTAATGGCTGAATGAAGACTAGATAGAACTTCAAGCTGAGAAAGGTCCCCTGTGTATAAACTGGATTATTGTAAGGATTTAACTTATAATAATGGATTTTTTTAAAACTTTTCTATAACTGTTCTAATCAAATTACAAAAAATATTATAACATGCCAAAATCTGATCAAAGTTCACAGTTAAACATAAAATAAAACTAAAAATACAAACATGTTATGATATGAGGTACATATACAGCTTTGCACCAAATTTCTCTATATATAAAATTCACACAAAGCATTTAAAAAGGACGATGTTTGTTATATCAGTGCTTCAGCACATTAGCAAAAAAATCTAAACACAAACTATTGTGTCCAAAAAGACACACATATCGTTATCTCTTGATTCATCCTACACGTGTGCACTAGTACCAGGGTGTTCCATATCATCAAGATAAACGTCTTCATTAACATCATTAGCAGTATCAACACTAACAGTCTCGGCTCTTACTTCAGTCTTATATACCCTACCATCACCGCCTATCACAATATCATTCTCATCATCTTCATCAAAGTTATCATCCATATAACTATGAGCTTTATGTTCATAACTAGGGGTCACTTTTGTAATATCAGTATATTCTAGCATAGGTGACGTAGTGCTGTGCGCACTATCATCAGATATTTGTTCCTGTTCAGCTATGTGTGATATAACACTCAGTGGTTCCACGCCATTTTCTGGAGTACTGGGTTCAAGCTCTAATGAATCTGTGGTATTAGGGTCAGCAATACTCGTGAATCCTTTGATAGCTTTAATAATAGCAATACACAGAGCATCATCATGGCTCAATGCTCCTTGTTCATTTTCTCTGTAAAAGCCAACAAGATACAGTCAAATTTGTGTTAATAACTAACAGCCAGTAATGACTATTCAGGAACATAAAATTCCCCTACAATAGCATGGGTTAAAGTTGAGAATTTTCTGTACATGAAGGATAAAGACATTATCAGGCTAAAGCAACAAATATTGGTAGTCAGTATGAAAACATGATAATAAAGTTTCATTCTTACAATGACCAGTTCTTAGTGAGTAAAGAAATTCAAATTCAATTACTCCATAGTAGGAACATTTCTTGGCACAGACAACAGAAAATCTTGAAGAATGATTGACCCCACAGTACAGAATGTTCAGTTATAAACAGTAATAAAACCAACCTGTTAAATATAGTCATAGCTATAACAGCTGGGTGGGGTATTGGTAGAGGTATCTGCATTTTACCAAACTCTGTCTCCATACGAGGTCTGGACCAAAGATATTTCCTCTTTCTGAAATTATCAAGACACAGTTTTGAATGTTGATTGCATAAGAAAATAAATTGTCTGCTGACGAAAGAATTAATTTAACATTTCTATTTTCATACAAAATGCAATTATAAGTATAATTTTAACAAATACAAAATTAAACTTAATCAATTACAAATGAAATTCTTCTTGAAAATTGTCTTTATGTCAACCTACACCACATATTTCATGTCCTCTTCAATGACTATTGAAGTATATTCAAAATACATTTAAATATTATTATGGACTAATGGATAGACAGACAGTCCCAGGTTTCTTAGAAATAAACAGTTCGAAAGATGACTTCATATTGATCTCACCGTAATGTTCTGTAATGATGAGTTTGTGAAATATTTTCAGAAGGATTGAAGAAAGCCACATCTAGCTGTGGCGGTCTAGTGCTAACATCACCTGTATAATAACAAACATGTCTGAATAGAGACAATACAGTAAAACACGGTTATAGTGAACTCAGAGTATAGTGAATAACTTGATGCATGGTCACAATACTGGTTTCTTTAGTAGTAATCATTTAATGCATGTTCATTTTACTGGTTGCTATAGTAATCACTGGTCACTATTCTGGTTGCTATAGTAAACTCTTAATGTATGGTCACTATTCTGGTTGCTTTAGTAATCACTTAATGTATGGTCACTATTCTGGTTGCTATAGTAATCAATTAATGTATGGTCACTATTCTGGTTGCTATAGTAATCACTTAATGTATGGTCAGTATTCTGGTTGCTATAGTAAACACTTAATGTATGGTCAGTATTCTGGTTGCTATAGTAATCACTAAATGTATGGTTACTATTCTGGTTGCTATAGTAATCACTTAATGTATGGTCACTATTCTGGTTGTCAAGTAATCACTTAATGTATGGTCACTATTCTGGTTGTTATAGTAATCACTTAATGTAAGGTTGCAATACTAGTTGCTACATTGGCTGCTTTACTGGCTGCCAACAACTAGATTCCATATAACATTTATATTGACAACATAAAGCATTACTAGACAAATCTATTTCCAGCTTCCAAGACCTAAAATTCCTCTAAAATCTGATTTGGAATAATACCAAACAGGTCTAGTCAAAAAACAAGGATGCACTCTTTAAAAGTGATGGCCAAAATTTGTGGAGTATCCACTTCCATTATAAATGAATGAAATTTGGCTGTGTAAATACAAGAAAGCTTTTCTGATCTTTACATGAACGAATATTGTGCAATAAGGCATAAACAAAAAAGCAGGGCAGATACTGGACTGTGATTTTTATTAGCAACGATATATCAGAAGTTTGAACATTGTCTTAGAGTCTAACATTAAGGAAATTATAAGGAGAAAATTGTCCAACGTAAGAAATATTTCAGACATTTTATGACTAGGTTTTAAGGAATCTCTTAAAGCCTTAGGGATACAGAGTAAATCTGAAAATAAAGGGATATTTTTCCCTCAAGAGCTTTATGAATACAGCCCCTTAAGTTACTGATCCTAGTGTTCAGCCCAGTCAGTCATGATGAACACTGCTATTTTGATAATTCAACATACCTGTATCTGAATTGACTTCTGTAACAATATCTAAGTCATCATGTACATTTGTAGATTCCAACATCTTTATATAACGTCCAAGATTCAAATGTTGTACCTAGAAAATACATTTTGATGATAATGGCTTCATACATAATACTGAAACTCTTCATGCTGAATTTCTGAAGACTCCATGAAATAGCTTGATAAAAATAAACTTCAATATATAAATTACCAGAGAAATTCAAGAACTTCATTCATAATTTAGAGCTGTCATCTGTGAGTCATGATAATCAAGTCATCATGTAATTGTATGAACAGGAATGGAAAAGATAATAAAATAAACAACATTTATATGTCCAATACTTCGACTTTCATAATGCATGTTCTATTTAATGGAATATAAAGTACATTGTTCATAATAGCGAGCTTGGATAATGACCTGTTAAACCTAACTTTGAGTTATTAAATATTGACTTCTGAGACAAATATAATTAATATCCAAATCGGTGAATAGTTACACTAAAGTATAGACGTTTGTTGGATGTAAAAGTGCAAACTTTTTTTTTTAAGTAGCAACTTTTCAGTTTGGCCTAGATAACAAAGATATATAAAAAAGTGAAGGAACAATGAATTTGAAATTTGTGCATTTTTCAATAGGTAAAAAGAAGGGTTAAATATGGAACTTATTTTCAATTGGATATAAACAGGAATTAAATAAAAGCACATTCAACACAACAAGTCTGACCATAATTCTTTGTCATATCACATTTTGTACAATAACCATGATGTATATATAACCATGATCTTCATATTGCGTATATAAAGTCATTCAGTACTTAAATCGAATATTAGTAAATAAATACTTAAGGATTGGTAAACAGACAAGAAAATCCCTCACCTGAAGATGGAATTGACTATCAGAAGCTTCTAGTGGTACAAGGAATGAGGACGAAAATATATGGGATAATTTCTGACTGGCCAATCCTGAAACAATCAAAATAGCTTTTCTGTACATCTGATAATACAAAACAAAATTACTCATATTACACCAGCATACAAGTTTTAACTAGTTCCTATGTACTTTACATTCATTGTGAAGCAATTTAAAAAGCCTAACATCAACCACTACAGACAACTGTTTCCTCATGCTAGTAACAAGTACTCAGGCAAATTCTGAAAAAGTGAAGATCTTAAGTTACATTCACCTCACCTACAACCTTAACATAAAGAAGTGTAAACCCCCTAACATTCCTCATGTGCTATGAAAGATACACAGGTACTAATATTATTTACAATACTAGATCTTTAATTGTATGGATTTTCAGGAACTTTAATGTCAAAGTGCAAAGACTGAAGTAACAATAAAGCAGATAGCATCATACTGAAACACAATTCCAACAAATTTTCACTGTTGTCTCTAAAAGTACTTCACAACAGTGGACTAACAATACACAATATGCAAACCAATATAAAGTATGGAATGGTCTAAAATACATGACCGCTGATCATGTTGGACAGAATCATGCGTTTGTAGCAAAAGGCCCGGGTTAGCAAGGGTTATTTCATATCATGGTGAACTTTGCTTTGTCCAACCTTGGCCAGGTCATATTACTAAGGGTCATATTATATCAAGAGGAATGTTCATGCAGGTGTGACAGCTTATACAAAGATATAAAAACAAACCTGTCCAATCTCTGTATTCTAACGTTTTCTTCTCCCAGAAATCTTCTTCCGATATATTTTGTAAACGGCTGATCACATGGTCTGGATAAAAGTTTTCCAACATTTTGGCAGCTTGTAATATAGTCAGCTAAAAATACATCATACATGTATACATTAATTGACACTAACAGCCATAAAATACATCATACATGTACACAGTAATTGATATCGACAGCTAAAAATGCATCATACATGTACAATGTAATTGATATTGACAGCTAAAAATACATGTATACTGTAATTGATATTGATATACAAAATTCAAATGTGCAACACGTCTTATTTTGTCCTCATTTCCAAAAAGTTAGTGAACCACATACAAGTTTTGCAATAGCATTATACAAAAAATATTGAACATTTGTCCAAACATAGGTCTGCAAAATTTTGACACTGGACTGTTCCTAATTTAAAAAATATTCAACAAGGATCAAAGGAACATTATATGTTTCATTGAGTGTGTATAAGTTTATTATTTAATATTTGATCAAACTGATACAAGTTCCATTGAGTTAAACCTTTACCTCATAATACCATATATCCTCTCATCTGCAGCAGACAACTTTTAAAAAAACATTAAGGCAAAGGAACCTATTGCTTGTACTGGGCGATGGCTTCTTTTGCCACAATGTTTTCCTCTCTGTCACAAAGACATAACCCAATGTTCTTAAATAAATTGATCATGTGTATATTTTCTTGGAATTTGGATGAGTCCAAAATATACTTATGAGGCAAAGGGCTAACTACGTCAACAGATATAAACCTTAAGTTGCTGCTCTGGTAATTTGATCTTATTCTGTACAGTCATGTTCAGGCCTGTGTTCAGTCGCCACTGTCTCCTGAAAACAAAAATAATAACATGTATATAATTGATGAAAATAATAATTATAATAATGGCATCAGAGTCAATTTGATTATGTAAAACATACTTTTTTTCACACATTTTGGTAAATGAGCAAAAGGTTTATTGACCTAATGGCAAATACAAATACTGATGTACTAAGATATCCACCAAAGTATTTATTTAATGCATTCAATTTAGAAATTATTTTAGAGAATTAAGTTTTGGCACAAGAACATTAATGATCAGTTGTGTTATGTTTTGCATTATTCACACTAACTTTTCACCATTCCTTAGTTTGTTTTAGAATGTTTATCATTTATAACATTTTCACAATAACAATGATATATTGTCAAGTTTGTGAACGTGAAAGACCGAATGGATAAACTTTGTGAACATATTTATTTACAGCAATAAATCTGAAAAACTTGATAAATTCGATTTGCAGCATATACCACAGTACATAACAGAATGATACACCTCAGGCACTTACTGATTCACTTTATTGGATAGGTCCGTCCTGTAGTTGGATGTTTCAGCCTGTAATTCTCTGAACACCCCATCTTCTTGTGACAGGGAAGCTGAGAATGGTTTGAACACTGTGGAAACAAAGTCCCTGAAAATAATAAATAAACACAGATTTATATATAACATCCAGATTCTTAAAAGGTGTTTTGGCTACGTATTACGATATCATTAAAGTTATATAATAAATTCAGTATTTAGGACAGGCTGTTTGATTCCTGGCAATGAATTTAGAGTGTTTCAAAAGTCAACAATTTCAATGCCCAGTTTCACATATACAAGGCAGACCTACATGGACCTTTGTTCCAAGTTATGAGCAAATCTGGTAAATTTCCAAGGTTTAAAATAGTGAAATGGAAACCAATTATGTACCAAATGTTGGTAGTGAATAAGGGAGATAACTTATCATAGCCAAAATTAAGCATAGTAAGAGTTAACTCCCTTTTAATCCAACAACAATTTCATGTAAACTGATATTTTGCGGAACATAAAGGATATGAATAAACCCAAGCAGATAAAGATAAGCTCAATTAACAATAATGAACTTAAGAGTTTTATCGGTTTCTTAAATTGTATCCCTATTGTCAGGGCAAATATTTTTGTCTCGTCAAAATTATCCGTTATCAAGGTTGGCATCAAATGGATCAGGCAGATGTATTCTATACATTGACTTCAAATGGTGGACAAACACTTGTATTGGTTTACCGCTAGACTTTACATAAGAATTGCATTATTGTCGGCCAATTTGCTGCAGTAATAGCGGATAATCACTTTACAAATGAATGTCCCATCAGCCCCCAGAGGAAGTTACAAATGAAAGAATCAAGTTTCAAGAAGTGAAAACTTAAGAATATCATAAATATTTGTCAATGGTATGTAGTCAATGATTTACCTGACCAGTACACACTTGAGATTAAATGGAAGGAGAGCATTAGTGTCTGAGATGTTTGTGTTTATGAATCAATGAATGGCTAATATAATACATAAGAAGAATACAGTCAGATTAGAAGCATTTTAAATATGCAAGGAGATAGGATCCAGTTAAATATATGGTAACAACAAACACACATTAATGCCAATAGGAGTAGTAGAATATTTCTGGATAGGGACAAAAATTGCGCTCTTCCGTTGGGTACATTTCAATGTCAGTGTAACTGATGACCGCAATTAGTAAATTACTCCACGCTGAAATCTGATCCTTAAATGGCCTAGGATGATATTACATGGGTCTAAATGTCTAAGTAGAAAACAAAATGAATCAACCAAACTATAGTGATAATTCAGATCTCAGAAATTCTGCATATACCCCAGTAATATTGAAACAATCCTAATGACAAAAAACATAAAATATTTCGGGAAAAAGTCTTCAGCAATACATCAGGCCCTATATGTATTGAAAATTACCATGTACAATATGTTTTCCCACTTAAACATATGTCCTGAAACAGACAAATAAATTTTTCATTCCATTTGTGTATTATGGAAATTCTTTAGAGATAGATTATAACGCAAGTGAAATGGGGACCAGACAAACAATATGTATACATAAATAATTCAACATCCTAGTTTTTCCCAACACTTCCAAATTAGAGAGGCAAATGAATTAATGACACATTTATCTTCAAAGAAGAGGAAAACAGACATTGTTTTATGGTCGGAACAAAAAAAATGAAGTAGACAGTAAGTAACTTAACTGATGCTAAAATGAAGTCTGAGCTTGAGAAATTTCCTCTTTTATTACAGAAATTATTATACCAAGAACGTAATTGTAAGGCTTCATGATCGAGTCTACATACACTTTGAGCTTTGAGGAAGAGTGAATTTCAGCACAACTGAGACAACAACGTCTTCAAGGAATTTCTGATTTAATTCAACATTAAGCAAAACATTGCCATCAAATAAATCATCTCCACGAAAACGAAAAAAAAGCCTCCAAAATCAAGAACATCCACCACTGTGCAATTACCCAACTGAATGATTATTTCAGCAACATGTTATCAGGATGTTTGTATTCAAATGAAGTTGACAAGAATAGTCGTAACAACATTTCTGACATGCTAACAACCTAAACATGTTTAACAGGTTCTAATTAATAATCAGCGATGTTAATGGAACAGTGGGAGTTAATTAAATATCAGAGACAATCTAAAAACAACCTTATAGAATTCTCAGTGAGATTAAACTTAGAACATTTCTGCATACAGATGCATGAAGGTATAAATCTTAACAGGTGGATGAAACCATAAAAGAGACAGATTTCAGCCACTAGTCCACATGGTCATGGGCTCATACATTGTTACAATTACTTACATACAATTTTACATCAGACACCATAATAAGCACCAATTAAACATCGATTTTCAAACATACATAGGTATCTCAACATTCTCAGAATCTATTATTTAACATAATTAACCACAACATTAACGATAATTGTGCACACAAAAACATAAGATAACTATTGACAATAGATTTGACAAACTCGATACAGAAATACTTTAAAAAATTGACTATCAGTATGTCTGTGATAAGAGGCACCCACATCACCGTGGTGTCATATTCTGACACAGACTTTCTTCAAGAACTAACAGCACTGTCAAGGAAGACACACCAAAAGCAAATTAAGGACATACATCAATTAAATTCTGAAAACTCAAAAAGTTTGCCACCACAAACAATATAAGTGTATTATTAATATGCAACATTTCCATTATAGAACATTAAATGCTGAATATGCGTCATTTGAATAATACATTAAAACCATGGATTTCTCTTGTTTTGACACAAACCTATTATAGTGTCATATTGAAATTTTTACACTGGTTCTCGTTGAGTTCTTCATTTTAATGACAAGTTTAGCTTTAACATTTCATATCTATTTCATGATATGCAGACACTTAATGCAAACTTAACATGCAATAAAACTAATTTTATATCGTAAAGATTATAACAGTTTAATTCTTACACTTAGTTTCACATTTCATGAGAAATCTTTCAAACAGCAATTAAATTTCAGAAGGCATAAGTTGAAATAAAGATTTTCCTAACTACTGAGAGATTTGTACTAGGACTAATTCTTTCATATTCATAATGCAGACAGTAATTCAGTCGTAATTCTTTTAAGATTTTTGCCCTTCCTTGGTTCACGTAATATTATACATATGGGAAAAAATATCTGTAAAATAAAAATGCAATTCTTATACTTCGAAATGATTATTAGTCTCAATTGAAGTGTTCATTTTATAGTATTTGTTGTCCTCATATTTATAAGTCTTTATCATCCAAAAACAGGCAAGAAAAAAACTCAAAGGTCAACTGATTTAAAAAATTGACTTACACAATTACATTACAATCTCTATTTGTTCTTTTATACTTATGAATACATTACATATTTGTCTACGGTCGAGTGGTTATGATCTCTGACTAGTAATAACTAGTCCCTTATATCTGTGATTTCAAACCCCACAGAGGACCAGAAAAAATTTGCATGCTGAGGAGGCTGTCCAAGTGGAAGGTTGGTAGTCTACCCATGTGTATGTATGGGGTCTTCCTCCTCAGTTAAAACTGGAAAAGTTGCCAAATGACGTAGGCTGTAGGTGTGACTTTAAAACTCCAGAGACGAAAACATATATATTTGTCATAGCATAGATAATGCGTATATTACAAGTCTAAATAAAATTCAAGTTCCGTTCTGTCAAAATATTTGCTTCCATTTAATTTTAATCTTTGAACAACTTCCTTCTATCAAAGCCTGCATTCATGTAAATTAATTAAGTTTCATGGTTTGTTTACGATTCTTATTTCTAATCCCTCTATAAAATGTATACAAACAATTAAAGTAATAAAAGATGCAATACATAATACATAACGCAGCCATGAACGTGCCAGGTACAGCCCCAGGGCCTATCATCAAATAGAACGTCAATAAACAGTAGATACATCAACTGTCAATTTTATATGGCGTAAGTAGACTTAGAGTCTAAAGCGTAGTGTGTCAGCATGCATCCACAATAATTATATCAAGTTAACGAGCTTTTAATGAAATTAATCACATTATATATAAATCACTGATGTGCAGTGGTTTAAAGCTCATGTATTTTATGGCTGTGATGTAATTTGTGACAGAAACCATTCAGGCTTACAGGCAGATAATACACAACTCATTAGTTTTATGAATTTCTCTATAAATAGTTCTCTGTGCAACTTTTATTTTACTGTCATATATTCACCAGTTCAGTGGCATAACAGGCTTCTAAAAATATAAACTTCCATTCGTTGGAACGACTTCACAATTCTTCTCTGCTGTTCATAAAGTCATAAATACATATGGACTGAAATTTTGTATAATGACTGAATTTTCTTTTTAGGGGGCAGTTGATCTATATTTGTAAGGAAGTATTCAATGAAAACAAAAATTATCTAAAGGCGAAAAAAAGCACAGAAGAATTCAAAATTATTAACTGTAGGACAATAAATTAAGGTTTATATGATCAATACTGTATATTTAGTCATAAACATGGTATGCGAGTGTATTTCCTTTTCAAATTGCAATAAAGTTTAGAATTAAGTATTCATTTACAATAATCATAAAATCAAGCTAATGAATTTCTATAACCACTCCTGACATAAAATGAATGTACAAACAGACCCCCAGGAACTCATGACGGAGTACCAGGTACATAGTTCACTAACACTGAAAACAATATTCAATTTTTATTTTTTGCTTAAAACGCTTCTGACAGTTTATTGTTTGCGATCCACCCCCTACTGTTTAGCCATTTCTTATTTTCTATTGTGAAGGTCAATTATCTATTGTCAAGGTCTTTTTTGCATTGCTGGGTCAATTTACGAATGACAGTATTATACTCCGCACTGCACTGGTGGCAAGATGTCTATATAACTGTAAAATGATCACTAGTCAAAGGAACATACAACCAGGGAGTGGAAGCTTTGTGTCCTAACTGTCTCAAGGAGAGTGGTGTGTTAAGTGGATTGTATGTAGCAGGAGGAAGTGCCTGTCAACGCTTTGTAAAATATAGCTGATGAAAACTATGACATGATTGTTTAAACACAAAAATGTCCTGCTGTCATAAAAAGTTAATATCAAAACTCCAATGACTGTAAGTTACAGTCCCGCTTCATTCATAAGGAAAATTAAGAATGTCGAAATATAACAAATAATTTATCCCTCTCTTTTGCCAATATAAACACCTAAGGGTTACAGTCATTGGAGGACATATGTATCAAAAGAACAAATTCTACAGACTAATATCATACGTAAAAGTTGACAATACAGAATTCTAAGCTTTTTTGATGCAGTAACAGTATGGAGGATGTTTGTGCTACTGTAACATACAGCAGTTAAGTCCAAGACCTTGTTTCTCACATTATCTGGACCTGAAGTGTCATCTCCTCAAACACAAACCTAACATTATAATATATACTTAAATTACAGTGGTATCAGATGTTAACTGATGTCTATTTATACATAAACACTCTATCAACAAGCAATTAACATGATAATAACAATTTTTCTGACTATTACCTACATGGTTTATTTATCCACTTATCAACATGTACCAATAGAAAATGAAATCATTTTAACAGCCAACATATGCTGTGAAAACTCTTTCTATCAGAAAGATAACATTCAGAGATCAACAGTAAGAAACAAATACAGTCAAACCTGTGAACAAAGGCCACCCTTGGGAAAGACAAAATGTGGCCTTAGTAATATTGACAGGTGGCCTTTATTCGGAGGTCAGTTTGTTATGAATAATCAATGATGTTTTTTCAAAGAATGGCCTTTATTGACAGAGTGGTTTTTATTTAGAGGTGGCCACAAACACAGGTTACCCAGTTATGTTTTTATTCCGTACAGAGCAATAGAATTATGGCAACAAAAAACAAATTAACATAGCAATCATAATGTGTATTTGTTTACAATATTTTCATTCTATAAAATGCTTTAATGTTGTTTTCCATGCAAACATATGAGCTAGGAACCATTAGTTGAGGCTGTTACACCAAGCATGCATCCACTAGAATGGTCATTGAGTCACCATAAAGCAACCATTTAAGTAAGATGTCTGTTTCTCCTTAAACTTACATACTGAGATGGAAAATGAACTTTAATTTTGATTAGTATGAGTCTAACAGTATGTCTCTCATAGCTTTTCTCTCAAATCATGTATAATTACTCACTATTTCACAACAATTTTTTACCAATACACTTCATACATAATTTTAATTCAACATTTTCAGAAAGTCAACAAAAATACATTTCACATCATCCTGGGAAATGACTGAAACAACTTGAATTTTATCAAATAGTCTTCACCAGATACAGACAGGATATTTTGTAAACAAAGTTCAAGATATCAAATAGAAATGTATAAATATTTAAGTTTAATGAAGACAGTATTATACCAGACCCTGTATCTACAGACCACGATGTCATGAGGCTCAAGATATATCGTAAACAATCTAAAATCTACAGCAATAACAACTTCAACAACAATTTGCGATCATACAAAGATTATGCTGATTTTTTTTTTTAAATTACATTAAATAGTAATAAAACGTCATATCTGTTTAGAACTGATATACTTTCCATTTATAATAAACAGGGTTACTGAGTGAACAAAATCCTTATTAGAAAACAAACCAAGGACAGTTTTCATTCTCTGGGGGATTGACAAATGATGCCAATTATTGGAATAGATGCAATATGATCAACAAGAGGATTGGTATATAATGGTGAATTTGGATCTGAATAAGACAAACATACTAAATATACATATATCATACATATACTTAGGCCAAAATACACGCCTCAATATGCCTCCCAACACTGAACCAGCTCAGCATGGTGCCAATAAATTTGAAATGTATGAGAAAACAGTTTCTTCGCAGAAATGACAGAGATGTATGATGAATGATACGAGTAAATACATCAGGTCATATGTGGTATGCATCATAGTGTTTGTCTTTGATGATACATCAAAACATCAGAACAATACAAGAGGATACTAGTGGTGCAGAATAAGCCTTGAGAATGACCGCTAGTTGTCAATGTGCCATAAAACACCATTAAACATTGAACTAAGCATAACTAAATTAGATAGAAGTATGTGGTACATCTAAATACTTCTATTTCTAGATGTTTGCTTCACCATTTTGTTTGCTGTCCAAAATCACAAATCCAAATGCATGGACAGAGACAAAATATTGATGTGGCTGACACTCCCTTCGGATTAGTAAAACAAACTTTACTGTATAAGTAAAACTCCATAAGCAGAATCTTTGGTCGAAGTTCCATGACATTCTGGGCATTTTTCGGACAAAAATAATATGAAGTCTGTGACTGCACTTGACAGGAGTTATCTGCCCTTATAATCAGTCATCTGTTGGCCTCCATGCTTACTCTGACAGGCTGAAACTGTTTGATAAATGGTAAGACAGTTCATATGAACTGAAATAGCATGTAACCTTGATTGTGATCAGAAATGTAAATATGTATTTTACGTTGACTACTCGTTGCTTGTAACACCAAAACAGTAGACTGTAAGACCACATGTTTTTGTACATGTCATGTTTATCTGTGTCATTTACAACATATTACTGTCCATCTTACTGTTGTCATATTTTTATACTTTATTCTAAAGCAATAGTTTTCACTTGTCACACATTGTATCAGACCATCAGTCTTCAACTTGTCAACACAAAACTGTCAATCACTGGTTATGGTGACTGCATTTTACAATAGACTTATACTGTGATGTTGACATACCTGCATTAAGACCAAAGCAGTAAACAGATAAGTAGTGTTAATGTTTCACAATAAGTAAAGGAAGTTAGCGAGGTGTTCATTTTCTCGTAGAATAAAAGCAGGTTTTTTTCTCAGCATTTTGGGAACATGACCCGAATTGGGAATTTTCGCGACATTTAGAACAAATTGGGAAAAAGTCCTACTGTATAAAAATAACTTAAAATAATCAAATAAAACTAAAGAAAACAAATATCATGTTTATTTTTGTATTTAGATATTGATAATTTTGTTATTTGAATGGTTTAGGAATTCAATAAACATTTTAACTGCTGTAATTTTTTTTCTTTTTTTTCTTATTGAATTGGGAATTTTCGCCTTGCAAATTGGGAAAAAAACATACTTTTTGCCATTGGGAATGCGACCGAATATCGGTCATCAAAACAGCCTAAGAAAAACCCTGAAAAGTAACAATCTATTTACATGACATATGCACAGCAAGTTCTGATGATAAAAAAGCATCAAGACAGTTACAAGGCAATAAAGGGCACATGTTTTAACATTAATTAATCAATTGACATTCAGCCCCATAAAAAATATTTGAAACTAATCAGCTGACCCTTAAAATGTAAAGTACAACAGGTGACTCACACACAGTATAACATAACAAAACAGATGTTGATATTTGTGTTTAATTTCATGCACCCAACTGTTTAATTACTGCATGGCAATTTAAACAACACCAAGATGGCAATTAACTGAAGCAATGACACTTGGTGAGATCAAAAAGGCAAATTCCATTAGTGGCAAAACTCGTGTCACATGAGGTGAAAAATGACCATAGCTGGACACATGTATAATACTAGGCTACTTTAATAGGCTGAATGAGAGCTTCAAAGTAATTTATGGGCGGCCATTTTTTGTCCAAGTATGTAGGGGTGCAAATGAATCCATTGAAAACAGTGTTAATGAAACCCTTTCATTTCAGTAAAAACATGCCTTTGATAAAGTCCTTTGTAATTAGATACCTGACAAAAAATGTCAATGTACAAGTGATCTACTGACTAATACAACAATATACCTACTGTAGCAAGTGTTCATGATGGCTGCAGTATCATATTTTAAATAAAGAAAAGTGTTGGAAGATTTACTATCACACTGAAAATTAGATAAACATTTTTTTCAAAATTTTAAATTCAATAAATTCTTTGAATATTAACAGGGGGTCTATCTATCTCGTATATTTACCACAAAATCTTCAAAATGCTACCGATTCTTAATTCTTTCTAAGTTAACATGAAATCAGAGACTAAACTTTATATTAAATGCATCTATTTCAATTTAAAACAAAAAAGACAGCCAATAACAGCAGGGCAAACTTCCCATTTTAAAGTATTTTATAATTAAGTTCCACTTAATGCCTTAATTACCAGTAATTGAACAGAAATTGTTCTGTAACCATTCTTGGGGGGGGGGGTCATACATTAAAATATGTTATTTTGCTGTAAAATTCATAGTAGCAAATTAACAATTTTTTACATAATTTGTAAAATCAGGTATTTTGTAAAACATATGGAACCTACTCCAGTGCAGCATTAAAAATAGCAAGACAGAAGTTTAATCAAAATCTGATCTTGTGGAAGCATAGACTTGATATAATTTTTATAGCAGACTAACAAGCATTTATCACAGAGCGCCAGCACTGAGGAGGCATGCAGGAGGCCAGTTAAAACAAATGATGTGTCAGTCTATACACATCCTGATTGGCTGGTTTGTACAGAGAACTCTGGGAAATATTAAAGAGACACTGAGGGAGGTCGACTCCATCAATCTGACCCTCTTCTTCATGTCTTAATTGATCTTAATGATCAACAAGTGACCAGTTTTCCGGGAAATCTCACAGACAAATTGTCTAGAAGTTGGAAGCATTTATCAGGCTTCAGGCACCATAATCAACCACAAACTATTGTGAATAAATAGCGGAACAGCAACTTAAGCCATTGTTCTTAAAGAGAGACAGTTAAAGCAGCTTCTGCCACAAATATCTCCTAATAAAAGCTTAAACATGATTTCTTACAGGACAGTTTGTAATTATTCATCAAAGTTCAATGATTCATTGTTGACCTCACGCTTACTATACATGATCGCTATGATTTTAAGAGGTGGCAGCTCTGATTATCAAAAACAGAGCAAAACAATGAAACTGAAAAATAAATCACAAAAACTGAATTTTGAATTCAGGGATCATTCTAAAAAATTTATTCATCAAGGCTGCAAACAGCAGACAAAATATTTGAAGTTCAAACTACAATGTACACCTATGTATTAAAAATATATGTAATCATAAATATATCAAGGAAATCTAATTACTAGACTGATGACCCAAATAATGGAGTTTCTTATGTTTTAATGGAGAAGCACAGGTTGGATAAAAGACAACAGAATCAGCAAGAACATTCATGACATGAACAGACGGTCAGGCTGAGATAACTGAGTCAATACATACAATTGAATCATTCATAATTACAATCTTACTGCGCTGAAATAGAACATGGTCAGTAATTAGCCTGGAAGGATAAAATCATTTACACAAACAAATGTAGACTGCAATCTTCATTAAGAAAACCATAATTGCCCATTGGCTATGAAGCCATATTAAAGTGATCGACAGAGTGACTTGCCCCTGGCAATAAATCATAGTAACTGAGTAAAGTTTACATGTCCACAGTAACATAACTGATTAGATAGAAAAGTGAAACACGTGAAACATTTTGTGGTGATACTGTTATACAGTTTATTCAGCAGGATTACTCCTCAGGACTTTAGTTCCTTGTTTTGGCTTGTATGGCTGAGGTATGTTCACCAGTTCTTTCATTTTTTCACTGACTTATTCATGTAAATGTCCATTTACTAGTGTGTTTTATAAGCTCAATGAAATTAAGAAAATGAATTAATTTCCCTTAAATGATTAGATGAGTTAAATTTCAAACAGGAAAATGACCTTGACCTTTTTCTCAAAGTGAGCATTTTAGCACTCAGCAGCTTCTCCCTGTTTCAAGTGGTGGACATGTTTGATTTCTGCCAACACTTATTATCAGACTGATTAGTAGCGCATTATCTTATCTATGTGAAGCACTTTTATAAATCTCAATATTCTTGTTACTATACTTCTATCCTGATGCTCATCAATAGCAGGACGCCAAACACTGTACAATCTTGACTAAGACATTTTGCCGTCAAACCATTGAACATTTAAGAAGTTTTATACCACAGAATCAAATAATAATACAACACCCAATTAAACCAAAATAAAACAACAGTCACATTCCTCAGGTCAAGTTTTGTAAGATATTGTTCCTATAATTATAAAGTATTACAAAGTCTATCAAAATTTATCTAGGTGAAGAAACGTTTCAAAATGAACGATTGTAAAATCTGAATTGGAGACAGACTGAATATATAAGGGCGATATGGTGTTTTGTGGTTTACACTACTAATCTTTTTAAGCAACATTTCGTGATTCCATGATTGTCCTGTCTACCAAGCTTCTTTTTAATCGTATTTATTTTATCCATGCAAACTAATTGTGCGGGGACAAAATTAGATTTGATTCTGTAAACAGAGAATGGAAAGAAAGAACTGACACATTAATGTATGCACAGTTGTTTTACAGACATAGAAAATTTATGTGTTCTATAATTATGAAAGAACCTGACAGAATTTGACCATGACAATTTAATTAAATCTGACTTAAATAGGCAAGAATCAAAACTACAATAGAATTATGATATAGCCAGCAGACTTCAGCTGTCCATTATTACTGAGTATTTAACGAACATTAACCGTTTAGTATGAGGACACACAATGGACTACTTAACTTTATAACTTTAATCTTGGACTAAGCATTTGTATTGAGATCTGACTATATTGACCAGTGGACAGTTTGGCACCAGGTTCTATCAACTATTAGCAATGTTTGTCACATTTCTCTCTGATAAATGAGGTAAACTGTAAATAATCATATCTCCCAATCCATTAACAGTCCAGCCATCTTATGAAGTGCCCTATCGACAGTGTACACGGGCAGACAGCATGGCATTATCTCAATCAGATAAAATCAGTCCCAAGTCTAATTTCATTGCATTGTATGGATATGAATGTAAACCTGATGTCATTTCATATTTTGCCATAGCTTATGGCAATAATGCAATTAGATATGTTGGCATTTCAAACAATATAATTGTTGGCGACATGGCTTTTATGTGATTTAAAATAAAACAGAATTGAGTAGCCTAGAGTGTATTTTGTCTAAAAGACTCAAAGTTTAAAGTAAAACACAGGATTATGGTAAAGCAAATTAATAATTATGTAGCATTATGATTCAATAAGACAAACTAATCATACAAAGGAGAGAATAATTAGATGGAATAAAACAATGGTTTCAGTACATCCCCTTAATGAATCTTCAAGAGAGAATTTGACATGAAAGCTGTCATGGGTAAAATAAATGACTTTCATATCCCTGTAATTCCACTGTAAAGCCTAGTCTATATGACACTGACTCTTCAGTGTTCATTATCAGGAGATAGAAAAAGCAGCTCAAATAGAAGGCCATGCAACAGAACAATCAATGGATGTACTCTATATGGTATAACTGGTAAATATCAATTCAATGGTGTGTTAGAAGTACTGATGGAATCAATGAGGGCGATACAACATTATAAATGATACAAGTTTCCCAGTACTGTAAATGGTGGTGTGGATGTATATCCTTATCATAATGAGAAAGCACAATGGGACATTTATAACACTTCTACAAGTCTGTACTTTTTCTGTTTCCATCACAAACAATGATTTCGCATTACAGTAATACTCATTACATAATACTTATAACTGATCTTAAGTAATAAATTGATGTCAACAAGTAAAATAACAGTAATATTAACTACTTGTCATAACGAAATTACATTATCTCAAAGTCTCATATAATATGGAACAGTTGTAACTGAGCACATGTTAAAAATTACAACAAGTCCTTAAGAAGGACATTGTTAGCAAAGGGGCCAATTCAGTCATCCCAGTGTTATGTCTTTTTAATGTGTTTACCAAGTTAGGGAGAAAGTTTTGCTAGAGATAAAACATAATATAAAATTGATAAATATGAAAATGATTGATTTGTTTTGTAAAGGGACATTATCACTTAATAAATTGCAGGGATATGCTATTTCTTTAGTCAAACAAACATGTCGTAATGTCCCATACAAAGTTTTTAACGAGACAGTAAATTACTGCCCAATGTCATAATACGGGATTTTTTTTCTGCTTCACATTTAGGACATCATAAAAACAGTAGCTAACATGCACAATTCATGCAAACACGAAGTTTTATCATCAATCAACAAATTCTCCAGTAGAATCAATGAAAATGAAGACTGGTTACATTGAAATGTAATCACTATTGCGCAATAATTTATCAGTATTACACTGAATCATCAATATTTTAATGAAGTTTTATTTCATCACTTAATGCAATAAATGTCATACCATATCAAGTACATTCATTCATCTAATGTTAGACACTAGGAAGCCCATGCTGAAATTACTCAATGAGGATTAAAATTGACATTATCCAAGTTATAGAAATGGCAGACATACTTTGAGCACAAGAATATCAGATTTACATTCTTGACAGACAGACAGACAGATGGACGGACGGACAGATGGACAGACAAGAATATTAGATTTATATAATGCAAAGCAATATGTCTGACATTATCATGTTCTACCGACAAACACCAGACATGCATATTACATAGGAATGTCAAACAAACATTCAACATAGAAATGTCAGACTTACATTCTACACAACTTACCATAGTAATACAAGAGGAAATATGACAATATTAACAATTCTGGTGTCAGTCATTGATATCAAGACTTGCACAACAAATCAAGCATTGACAGTCATTAATAATATAACATACACTTATATCATATCTGAACCTCATATTTAAAGCGTTATCAGATGGGAAATCCACATCAGAATGCTACAAAACCAGTCATACATAAAACTTAGATACAACTCCGTATACTATCTTTACTATTGACTTTCCATTAATATCAATGTAGAATAAAACCTTTGCTATTGCCAGGAAAACAGGCATGATTATGATACAATTATGTTGTGAAATATAACAAAGTTCATCATACATGACATAATTTCCTACCATGGAAGTTACTCTTCATACATCAATACAGAGTGTTTTATGTACACAGTGAACTGTTAATTAAGAATTAATCATGTATATTAAGATTAATCTTCTACTTGGTAGAGTAAGTTACTGTAACTTTTGTACTTAATCTTCAGTGAGATCATTTATTTTGACTACAGATAAGTTCACATTTACAGGAAAACAGTTCATTAGACTTCGCTCAATATTGAACTGTCTGTTTAAAGTACCGGTATACAGTGTCCTGATGATCTCTTAAAGAGCCAAGAAAAAATCTGAGTACATTTTATTTTTGTACTGTAATGCTTGAATCTATGAAACAAACAAAGAACTCAGTAAAATATTAAGCTCTTTCAATTTGGATTTCTGAACGAAACTTTTACATCAGTAAATATTTTTGTAATTAATAAGCAGTTAATGACTAAATATTGGTAAGATACCGTGCAACCTCTCCAAAGCAATATCCTTCGGGTGAAGCAAAATTACATCGTTGTTGAGAGGTTGTTGTTATAGAGAGATTGAATTAATAGTTAAATCTTAAAGTAGGAAAAAATCATGCTGTTGTTGAAGGAAGGTTGTTGCTCATGAGGGCCACTCTGGAGAGGTTGCACTGTAAAAGGAACATGGATGTGAGTACTAATCTAAGTCTCAGATATCAATCTTGGGTTTTATTTAAAGTTATATTGATGCCCAGAGGTCATCTCATATTTCAACTGCCTACTACATGAGCAGCGGTAAAAGAGACATTTACTTACTTAGAAGGAACTAAATTCTTTATTTGGACTCAAATACTGCACAGTATTTAGATCTCCCAATACATGATGAGCCATGATGTCATTATTACAATAATTCAGCAAATCTCTTCGTAGACTACTCAATGCTAGTCAAAACCATAGTTTGGACAAGATGGGACACTCCCATGAATAAACCAAACAGATTTTTTTCGCTTACAATGAACAGTCATAACTGTATTGAACATTTGTCTAAACATTTTAAGATTTCACATAACTCATTCAGTTTATATTTTATTGAAATGGGTTAACAAATCTTTCATGAAATAAATAAATTCGGAAGTAGGTCACAGACAAGGTTAATTGTTGAATTGAAAGAAATAAATTATACAAAAATATGTGGTTTTTAAAGTCCATGAACTTTTAATGACAATGACTGTTTAAAATTTGTTGACAACCCTCATTTTGAATCCTTTAAGTCACTTACACTTCAAAGAATACATAATCCTTAAAAATATAAATGCCACGAAAAAATGAATGAAATAACTTCATCTTGAAAAATTTTCTTCAACATTACTGTAGTAATTTTTGTTAACATTACCGTTAATTCTCAATTTACGACCACCTCATTGTAACGACCACCTATTATAACAACCACTTAATTTTGGACCAGTTTTCCATATTTCTTCTGTATTTGAACTTGATAATTATACTTAGACTATCTCAATATTAAGACCGCTCTTCTCACGTCCAAATGGTGATCTTAATATCGAGATTTTACTGTATAACTCATCTGATGTTAACTTATTTCAGCACCTTGCAACTTCTATAATGTGACTATTTAAACAGCACAAAATATGATACACTGCTTACTATCATTGGTATCAGTACTTAACCAGGCTATTAATGCTTCAAAAATTTAATTAGTTACAATCATGATGTTAATAGCCAGGCCATTAAAAACTATTAATTTTGAAAAAAAAAATTTGTGATACTTTGAAGCACATAATTATACACAGAATGCAAGTATTTTTTCTCAAAAAATTATCTATTGTAAAAATTCAGGTCAAAAATAATATTGTAACCAATTGTGTATAATGGTGGAGCAACCATTACTTCAACAAAAGCTGAATTGAGTTCCATCTAGCAACGAATTTCAATATACTAACATTACAATTCATCACCATTAAAATCCCATTAAGTTCATTAGTTTTATATATCTCATTCAATGTTAAATTTATGTAGACAAATTTATGTATGAACAATTGTTCATTTAGACACTGACTTGTAAACTTGAAGTTCAAACAGTATAAACAAGTAGACTTCATCAAGTAGGACAGACAAGTACAGTGTACACCTGGATGCTTACAATTTAGGATCATGTAGGTGGATAATTAAAGCACTTTAAGTTAACTTTATGTACTAAACAAAACAATTTCTCTTTAAGAGATTAAATTATTTACAAATGTTCAAAGCATTAAGTTTCTCTCAAAACAATAAATATTCATTCAGAAATTTCTTGTATTTATACACCAACTATCAAAAACTTACTATGCATCAATTTATTGTTACATGCATATGAATTAACCAATATAAATATAACTAGGTCACATGACTTGACCAATTTAATAACAAGGTCACATGATGTAACCAAAATATGAGCTTAAAGGTCACATGACTGAATCAATCAAAGACCATAAAAACCTAAATTTTCCTCATGATAGACATTATACATAAACAATCTGTAAATCATTTCACTTCAATCAGAAACAAGGCCTACATTTCAGACCCAATCATAGTTGGTGTTCATTTGACTGAAACACGAAATGTATTAATTAATTCCAGATGACCGAATAAAGTCAGCCATGATCTCCCACCAATATCAAACTAGACAACCTAGACTGCATGGAGACATAGAAATAAATATAATTGCCCCAGAACAAGATAAGTTCTGTTAAACACAATAATTATTGCACTTTACAAATGAACCCTTTATCTCAGAAGAGTTTATAAATTTCACAGCAATCAACATTTTTTACCAGCTTATGATAGATTGAAAAGTTCAACTAATTATCGACAATTCTTTATTTTATCAGTTTTTAAAGGTTGTGAATCATTTGATAATATGCCTGTGTGAAGAGTGTATTATGAGTTAATAAATGAAGAAATTAGTTTCATAATCGGTAACAATAAGATTGTAAAGTCTATCAATCTGATATTTTCAAGCAAATCAAGGCTTAAGTCACAACCAATGCACAGTCACGACTGTCAAAATACTTGGTTCACAGTTTAAAATGATTACATTAATAAAGTCTTTAAATAAAGTTAATCTACCATTCGAATCTCCTTAAGTTTGCGACTGTATGTCTGATTATGTTGTCAAATTTTGTAGAGTTGAGACAGACAGTCTTGTTAACCAATCTTCATCACAGGGGTCCCACCCCTCATTGAAAATTTATGTAAGCTATAATAACTTTATTACCTTAAAATGAAAACCAGTCCCAAGCTAGTAAAAAATTTCTAACAATGCGTTAATAGCGGTATCATGTCTCATTGCCTTAATGCATGTAAATCAAAGAACACTATAATTTATGAAAAGACCATTAAATAATTATGTTTGAGATGCATGTATTTAGCCTTGTAAACCCCTCCGTCTGTGATAATTCACAAAATTCACCAGAAATCATGATCTAACGGAACAGTTTTTCTGGTTTTAACTAAAATATTACTGGTAAGCCACTGTTAAAACATCAAAAATGATTATAGACAGTGTGGTTACAAGATACATGAAGCATAATGTGAATTGCGCAATACTAACATCCAGCTAACATTCTACGTTTTCACTGCAATACTTTTCTACATACAACACATGAATATTTCCAAGAAATAAAAGGAGCAAAAAAAAGACAATTTCAACAAGCAGAACACTTCAGTTTAGATAAACTCATGTTCTTTCGCTCTTTGCTCAAAAATGTATCCTGACTATAAATTTGAAGAAAAAAAATTGTTGTTCCAGACAACAGCAAGACAACAAGACCAAACCACGAAGAACAAGATGTGGGAAGTTGTTAGCAGGATTCTTTATCCCAGTTTTGATGTCTTGATTATATTCTTAAGCCGTTTCTGGCTAATTTGGTAGGAAGAAATTAATCTCACTTGAACACTTCTTAACCTTACCGCCTTTCTTCCTGTGGGTATTATATAAGATCTTCCTCTTCTTACAACCAATTACTGGACAGATCTAGGAAACAGTAAATTAGGGGGAAATGGACACAGAAAGAACAATGAAAAGTTACAGCTTACAGTTAATTAACTCCAGTGGTAATATAACATTCACTTATATCACTAGTTCTAGATATTTAGCAGTCAACTACCACCCTAAAGGAATACATGTTGTTTTTTTTCCCATCATGGACTATATAATCTTACCAGTAAATGAAGCAGTATATGGACAATTACTTATATGAACATTTTGCTGATAGTTCTAGAAATATCATGCATAAAACCTATTTCAAATCATTGTAGAAGATTGAAACCTATTTAAGACATTGTATTTCAACCACAATCCCCTAAGAAGATCTTAAAACAGGTTTTGTGGTATCTTATTTTTCCACGTTTCCTGTAATATGTCATCAGGCATCCTAAGGTACATGTTTCACTGCTGTAAGAATCTGGTTTCATAATTACCAACCTCCCGACTGTGAAGTCAACTTGCCACAGTGAGTTGTACTGTTTCATGTCAAGTATTCATTTTACATCAGGGAGCAAGTAACCCCATGTATTCTGTTGAGTATAATGCACTTTGAAAACTGAACAGTCAAATTATGTGTCAGGCTTGTCATGAAATTGCCAACGTAAACTTAATGGCAAGTTTCTTATTCTGTTTGCACTTTTTACCACGTGTCATACATTTAGTACTGCAGAGAAAGCAGCAAGAACACAGCGTCATGATAACAATACCATACAGTTCATCATAATATAACACCATCATTATAAATAACAACAAACTTCAGGGTTGCATCAACAATCTGTCAAAATTAAGGAGAGGGAAAAATAGGGGGAAAATTTTCTTGAATGGTTCATCAAGGCAAGCACTATCCCAAGGTGCTCTGAATAGGTCCAGAGGTAACAAATGGCAATGTCATGAGATGTTTCTGGTTTGGCCCATGCAGAGCAAAATGAAAATGTTAGTCAAGTGATTTTACAATTTGTGAAAGTATATAACTGTAAAATCTTGACATGCAAACCATCTTTGGAATATAGTCTCTTAATCAGGTTGTAAGCATACAGGAAATATTAAAAATCTGTCCTAAATTATGGGTTTGTAATGATGAGGTGGTTATAATAAAGAAGTGGTCCCTATTAGTTACATGTTACAATTTGGTTTGGATGAACCAAATTGTTGGTAAAAAAAAAAAATTTGGTGTAAGTCAAATCTTCCTTGGAACTAATTAGAAGAAATCCAAATGCAAGTTGAAACAACCTGAGTACAAACTGCACTAAATCAATGCAAATCTCTGTGACCTCGTAGACTATGAAGGCTATCTTTCATCCATTGATCTATTAAAACAAAACATAGCTTTGGTATGAGACTGATCAATTCGAATTTTACCACCTAAAAAGGCCTTAAAACTTGTATAGTACATACCAAGAATTTATGACTTCATGAAGATTATATTTTTGTTAAACCAACACCTAGAAACTCACACTCAGTCTAATGTTACCCAATGGTATCAAAGAAAGTACACAATATGTCACTGTAAGGAATTTACAGACAAAATTCTGTAAATATTTGAATGATAGAACTGCCAAGTATCAGCATCCATCATCTACTAAGAATAACACCTAATGTAAACTGATGGAATATTGTTAAAGATAACTTAAAAACAATCTTCTTTATTATAGTGAAAGTATATTGATGATTCTGAGAAAAATAGATGGACTGTTTAAGCGTTTTAGGCAAAATATTTGTTATCACAAATTCTGAGACTTCGAAGTGGTGAAACTTGTCCGACACCATCTTGTCTGTGCCAAGCAAGTCAAGTTCTGTAAAGAGAAAATTCTTTGTAATGATAAATGTAGTCTGGATGATTCAAAGCTTGTCGTCTCTCCACGCAAGCAATCTGAAAAATTCAAGGAAAGTGGAAGAAATAAATGATTTCCTAGCATTGGAAGTTCTGACTATGTCAGAGATTTCGATGGTTGAAGAGGTTCATGGGAAATCAGGTAATTAATCAGGATCATTGTTCTCCTTCTTCAGTTGAACTCGAACAATAGTAACATTGATCTTGGTCATTGAGAGGCATTATTCTTGTAGATCAATGTCATAAAAAGCTTTACTCCCAGACTGGTGGTCTATATGGAGAAAGGCATTTGTAAGAGTATAGAGTCACAATTGATTGCAAACATCCTGCTAACTTACTACAGATATTCCCTTTGCTGAAAGCAAATTATTATTAATTGATTACACCAGAAACATTCAGATTAATTTGGAAACAAGTTAGTTTCCCTGACAATATGCAGAAATACAATCTACGGATATAAGTATGAATCATTGGAACCAATAAAATGTAGCCATACTACAGAGACTAAGTGAACACACTCAACAAGGTATCATCATCTACAGTGAATGCAGTGACCAATCTCAGACCTTGTCAAGAGAATAAATTATGTTCCCTGTTACCTTAAAGTTTTTCATAAGGATACATTATATATAGCTACCAACAAAAATCTGCCTGTGCCCAGTTTTGAACAAGTGTATGACTTTGTTTTCTCATTGTCTGCCCTCGTCTTCAACCATTGTCTCATTGTCTGCCCTCATCTTCACCATTACCAAATCGAGACTACTTTACAATTCACAATCATGAGTTTAGCACCAATCATAAATTCAGTAAGTGCAAAACCTCTGTTTGAAGAGACCATATTGAACTTTCCCGAGAAGTTGTTTGGCTGTAAAAGCCAGGTTTATTGCGCAGACTGTTCGAAGATGCAAATAGAGCCCTACAGGCCAGTCAAATAAAATCTGTACAAAGCTTTTTGTAACACTGATGACAAACAGTTTTTTTCTGCTTCACTTTAAGAACTACCATAGAACATAATGGATACCGTGGATACCTGACACACCATATACAGCAGACAGTTTATGACCATATTTCATCTATATAATCAAGAAAAGAGAAAAGAGGATTGATACTTGACATGCACACTATCAGCCCCTTCAAGCTAATATAATTATTGGCAACATACAACGCTGTCTAGGCACCAAAACTTTGAGTCTTACATTCAATTGTTTGTCTGAGGAACTTGGCTTGTCTCTGAAAATGTCTCCATGGCGACATGCTGATAATATTTATTTACATTGTTCCTCAATATTGTCATCTTGAAATGCAACAAAATTAGATAAAAATTTCACTTAATGTAACAACCCTGTACATCACTTAAGTTATTGGGTTGGATATAATGAAATTGTTTATAGCGCCTTTGAGTAGATGCCGCAGTTTTATGTCTGTTTTCAAATTTCATTACAAAATGTTCCATTAACTTATTTCATTAATATTTCACAGGCTGAATGCAGGCTCAATTAAAGAGTATGAAGTTTGCCGGTGCAAAAATATTACATGCAATTTAATTCATTTAAAATGTATCGCTGGCATGTGTAAAAATCAAGGTCAGATGAGTGGAAACATTCGGATTTACCATGGCTGTGTGCCCTTATTTTGATAAAAGGAGAAGACTTGCACTTGGCAAAATATGTATACAAGACATTCAACCTTTTATGAGTAGGAAATCTATTATGACCTTTGACATTTGTAAAAATCGCGCATAAGAATAATTATAACAGCTGACATTATTTAAAGGAAGATTAGTAACTAGTAATTATCATTAGGAAAAATACTCTAGTACTGTATTCAGAGATTACAAAATTCTGAATAATGCTCTAAAAATAAAGCACTAAAAATAAAGCACTAAAAACTGAGAACAATTATCGCTAGCTTCCACTCATTTTGTTTCGCACAGAATTAAATGAATAGAGCTGGTCTTCTTCTGGTTATTTATCAGACTCTTGCAGGAACATTCTTTGTTATTTGAAAATTCTGACAATATTTTCCAGCATTATAAGATAATCATGTAAAATGAATCCTCATTATAACTACAGCTAGGAATTGACGGACAGCCAGCCATCTTGAATTAGGTACAAATCGTTATCTTACAGAGACAAGATAGGGAGTGCTGATCAGGAGAAAATTAGCTTTAAATTGAGCTCATTTTGAAATGAAATGCTACCAGCATGCTTTAATAATACTCAACATATTTTGATGCAGGAAATGAGTTAATAATCCTAAGAAAATTTCTGATGTGATATTGAGAGGTTCATTCACAGCTCTGACACAAGTCTGACACCTTTTAATCAAAACATTATCACAGCATAAGCACTCACTATCTACATCCAAGCCAAGATTTTGAGTTTTTATATAAATCTCTATCAGCGTGCATTGACAGAGTGATAAATAAAATACTCAACAAATAAAGCCATGAAATGCATTTGATTTGCAACAGGTGCACTATAGTAAAATCATATATATCTTGGAATAATGCTGGTTGCTAAGTTGTGACTTAATTTAAAACTGTCTAAATGTCATCATGTCACAGCTTTTATGTTCAGAAAATTCAAAGCTATTGTAATCAGTACAGTGTACAATGATCTGTAATCTGCGAAATATTTCATCAAACAATCAGAAATTTTCCTAATGATAAACCTGATAATGATTTTCTTAACAAATATGAGGAGCACATTTTTGAAATACAAGGGCAATAACTCATCTACGGAATAATTAAGTCATCCAATATCAGGGGTTTATGGCAGTAATCTTAGTAAATTATAAATGGTCACAGTCTAGATGAAATATTGCCAGAAGATGAATTCTGGTGACAAATTATCTCAGCCAATCACAATTATCCTCTCTAATCTCCACAACAGACAACATCTTATGTAATACAATATCATATATGGTAAGCCTAGTGAAATATGAAACATTGTGAAGATTCAGACAATAGGAAATCCTCATCATACTAGAATTTCATATAGGATATGAATATAAGCTTTACCCATCAGCCCGAACTTTCATCCAGGAACTTCCTTAAGCAACTGATGACATGAACAGAATTATACAATCAGGCTTTAATACCATAAAATTGACAAATTGCTACCTACTCTATCAAAGCACCCTGACAAGATGGCATCTCAAAATGGTGTCTAGAATCAGAGAACAGATATCTACATGAATCATTCTAAGATTGCCTTCTCAAAAGGGTATTAGAGCTACTTACTGCAAATAATACATATGTAAATAGTTCTGTCTGTAGCAGACATTTCTAAACGAGAAAATTCTAAATTTTTGATTAATAAACACATTACAATGCCTTCAGGGGATTTTCACTATATTTTAATTTTGGGATGTATTATTACCTCTGTAAACGTGGCCAACAGATTTCTACTAAAAATCGGTAATGTTACATTTTACCCTGAAATGTATCATCTAGCAGCAGTAAGCAAATAAGCAACCATCATCTATTCCAAGCTTCTTACATAGAATGAGCGTATAAAACTCATCTAAATAAATGAATTTGTGATTACACAACTGTACTCACTCCGACAGATTGGGAAAAAGTGCAACAGAAATGGGGAGAAAATAATCAAGTTTGATTCTCAATGAAGATTTTCTATTTTTGAACCAAGGAGAGATAATACTTAATTCACAAGACTTAATCATAGTGCACTCCCTGATCCATGCTAGCCTAATTTACTGTAAAATAGAACAAGTACATTGTTGAAGATGAAGTGATAGGGAGAGCTATTAACCCATACATTACCACTGGAGAGATAATGTCCCATACTATTTGTCTGAAAAACATAAACTGACTGCAGGAACTATAGATACAATCACTAATCTGATGTCTTCAATCTGGTTCCCAGTCTACGATCTGGCTCCGGGTCTACAATCTGGCAACCAGTCTACAATCTAGCTACCAGTAGATTCTGTAGTAAGTGAAATGCCTGTATAGTATTACAACAATATTGGAAATGTTAATCAAAATGTCAATGATGTCCATTGTTGGTTCTTTACTGACCATCTTAGACCATAATCATGTCAAATAGCGACATTCTCTTGTCTATGGCCATTCCATTAATGGACATCCGCAGTCTATAATCAACCAGTTTAGAGGGAACTAGTCCAGATCAGATGTCTGAGTGTATGGGGATCATGCCAACTAACATACTCTAAGTTGTACAATGACTCACAAGATTTATCACAGAATAAAGGTAAGATTATAATAAATAACCTCAGCAATACAATCTTTTATCAGAGAGACAAATGATTGTTTACAGTCACAGTGTATAGTACAGTGCAACCTCTCCAGAGCAGTCCTCTCTTGAGCAACTACCTCCCTTCAACAACAGATCTTGCTTTTCCCAAAGGGTGTTGCTATGGAGAGGTTGCACTTTAGTACTTAAACTCTACTGCTCTAAGAGCATAAATGATAGAAACCTCACTGACCATAATTTGACAAGATTCTGCCAGAACAAGGTTCAATAACTAGCTAAAATACCTAATATAATCACCAAGCCATAAATATTTTGTCAATACATTCTAAACAAGCATTTTAATGACTATGACAATGTAATGATTTTCAGTCATTTAATACATTATGCTACACCCTTAAATAACATGATAAAGGTAATGACTGTAAATTATCATATTAGAAATACACAAGCTGAAAATCCAGGGGAGGTAATTCATTCACTGGTATATACTGGGGTTTAATGAATAAAACGGTTGATGAAATAATCTAAATGACACACAAGAAAAGTCATTTTTCTAATCTCTGTATCATACAGAAGTCAGCAGGGTTCAGCACAAGCATAAGGGTCTCAAAAGGGGATAAATATGAATGTTTTTGTAAGTCTTTCTATGATTAATGTTTCAATATGAACAATTTACCATGAGAGGTTGCCTTAGCTTTATGAATTCATCTGATTTAATATCCAGTTGAGTCAGATTACAGAAATGTGTTTTAAATGATGCGGATAACAAAAAAATATACTTATTCATACTTTCAACACTATACAGATAAAAGCATGGGGACACCAGTATTACATAAATTAACCTGCAGGCTATTACATATATACAATACTAATCACTTAGAAATGATAAATGACATTCACATGACAGATATCATCAAGGCAATCTTATCTGTACTATAGGTATCTAATGCAAAAGATCATTGAAACCACCACAATCTTGGTTGTTCTCACCATAAGATCTAAGGATTCAAGGTTTCAATAATGCATGATTTTCGGTACTTGCATATCGACTGGTGATAAATGTGAGGTTATTAATCAGGTGCATGTTTCCACTATGTTCACATCCTCAGGTATTACTGGTACTGAATAATTGATCGCAGGTAATTGATTGAGCAATAACTCAACCTTTAATATTCAATTTTCAAGATTTCAATACTCGCCAGATTTAAATTCTTTCCTGATTCTAGTTGTTAGATCACTTGAATTTCTTTAACTGCAAAGATTGCAATCAGCCAACGTTCAACTTCATATTTTAAACCCGAATCTATCATTCAACTTATGTCCAATTATAGCAAATATTTCTACTTTTTATTACTCAGAATTGTTGCAGTCACATTCCAGTAACACTTTCACAAGGCCATAATAAGTAAGATCTTTGATATCACAGTGTGACACTGACCAATGAGATAGAATAAGATTCTTACTGTATTAAGTTATGACAATTTTGCCAATTACTTCCAACGATTGCCCCAAAAGCATTTAACATTACTTGTAAGGTCTGACGGATTTCTACACAGTAACGCTGATTTCCACATATACCACACAGTGAAATTGATGTCCACACATTTGTACGCCACACTATTTTCATGACAACAATAAAGTCAAGCTCACCACTAGTGAGCCAAATCTTGACAATTACATGGTTTTTAACAATTAAAAGTCCATTATACTCAATCAAGAAGTTTCCAAATCAGGAGACGGAAAATCCAAACCAAATATTTATTAAAGCTAGAAAACAAACCGTGTCTAGTAAGATTGCTCACATGAAAGAGATTTATGTCTGACAATCAATTGCTTCAAAATGGATTTATTAAGCCCCAACCTTGACAATTGCAGATATAATTAACACAGCAGCCTTAAGAATGAGATTCTCAGAATGAGAAAGGAAAAAAAACAGCTGCTTATTCCCAAAGGACTATAAGTGACAAGTTCTATGTGTGTTCCTTATCCATACCGAACATTTAACTGACAGATAAGGTAACAAAATTACTCACAGAGACACATATAGAATCAGCCAAACAAACTTTGTTCCATATCAACATAAAAATCGATGTCTCTTATTATCCTAATGTACCCTATTTTAGTTATAAATTCTATGTGAAGCAAAAATTACCATTGGTCCACAAAAACTGTCCTTTCCAAATTGAATAATATTCTAATCACGAAAGTGAAGTCCCCAAAGGCTGGTTAGAAATGCTCCACACATGAATAGAATTATATCAGAGATGGAAACATCTTTCTAAGTTCTTGGATTTTTTACTCAAAAGACTGCCGATCCTTAGAGGTACAGAAGACCCTGATTTAACCGCCAACTATGGGACAAAGAAAAAACAATCACCCCCATATTTAGTATTGAGGTAACGTCCCATTATCAAGTTGAAATGCAGAAGAAATATACAAAAACCTGTGTAAAAATAAGTGGCCTTTGTTAACAGGTAATCCTAATACTAAAGTGTTGTTTAAATGAGGTTTTACTGTACATCCTATTGACTCCATACTCAGAACTACATTTGATTTGATATAAATACCACCTAAGGTCTTCTTTCTATCATCAAGAGACAATTATACAACTAAATTCAAGTTGTTCAGAAAATGTCACTGCGCAGTAATCACTGACTTGTTTATTTTCATTACCAAATACAACTGATCACTTTACAGAAAATGACTTTACTGACAAGTACTAACATCGGAAGTACTAACTATCCCAGTACTGAAAAATTATCAGAAAGACAGAATTTAGATTATTGAGAAACTGAGACCTAATGTAGATATAGTGAAACCCCTGAAAAACTGGACTCACTGAAAACCGGAATTCTCTGGAAATCGAATGATTTTTCAAGTCCCATTTTTTTCTCTTCTATAATAAGCAGTTCTCAGAAAAAACTAAGTTCTCAGAAAAACGGACTTTTGGATTAGTCTGGAAGGACGGGTCTGGTTTTCAGGGGTTATACTGTAGTAGGAACCTGCATGTACAGAATTTTATTATGTGAATATTATTCAGACAGTAAATATATGTAGAACCAGTTCTTATACTCCAGGAATGCTTAAATTTTAAATCCTACAAACAATCTATCCTAACATCTAATTTTATGTTTAAAATTGTTTCTTAACACTGCATCAGATATTACATTAAACTCCCCTCAAATTTTGAGCAATTATAATTCATTAGAAATACAACTTAACTAAAATAAACTTCACACAGCCACATCATTTATCATAAACAGAATCACTCCATTACTAATTAAAATAGGAAATAAATCTTTGATGACGCAGATATATTATGCAAATAGTTTTATAATGAGGCAGTGATTTAAAAGTAATTACAGCAAAATAATTTAATGCATTTCCACACAATCAAACTGACTTTATTATCTTGTTTAATGATTTCTTAACATTTTCACACCTGATAACTGTACAACCAATTTAAATTTCCTCTCTTTTGTAAATGAAGACCAATTAAAAGATGTTTTGTGAGAGCCAATTAACACCACATTGAAATTCAGATTGTGGTAATGCCTAATCTTAGGATATATATATGTACATATATATATTTTACAATGAGACACAAGTTGCATAAAGAAAACTTGTCAATTTATTAAGTAACTTAAACACAAACCATACTATTTTACGTGATCATAGTTTGACGACATAAGCCTTGAGGCAATTGAATAGCGAGTATTGAAGTGGCGCCAGTCACATATTTACTGACTCGCACTGTACATGAGTGATTACTTGTTAAACGCTAGTTTGTAGTGTACTACCCTTTACTACAGTCACTGTGAATCCAGATACAAAAAAAAAACTTTTAACTTTAAGAAAATGTGTATCAGTTATGAAGAGGTGGGATCAATAACAAATTTATGAGAGTACAACAAGTAGTGTTTTTTTTATTTCAGTGTGATATCTGACATGTTGGATGTATATATAACTAGCGAAGAATCATTTTGAAACATCAAATGACTGAAGTGTGTGGGAAGGTACACACATGTATTCATGGATAAACATAAACACGGTGGATTTGTGAATACCGAATTACGTGGATTTAATGCAATTTAACTTAATGTGAAGTATTACAGGTAAAATTGTTTATAAAATATTTATTCGTGAACTTGTCTAATAAACAACTATTTAAGAAGATTTAGGAGTTTTGAAATGATACAGTATATTATGTCACCAATTAAACAAATCTTAATTTGACAACAGTGTGTATAAAATGCAATTATATTGTACTGCTATAAATTAAATTAAAATACCTTTTTTAAGATAAAGTAATACATTTTTGAGAGAAGTTTTATAAAAAATGATGCCATTTAATTCTATTACGGCATATTCGTTGAAATTTAATGCAAAAACTAAATGAAGCCATTTATTATATTAGCAAGGAAATACTATTGAATTTGGCATTCATAATTAAACAAGACTGTCAACCAATTTTCATAATTATGATTAATATGAGACAAAATTCATTTTATAAAATCAGTTTATAATATTCCCATGTGGTAATTAATTAACTAAGCCAGGAATATAATTCCCAAATCTATTCTGTACAGTAATATTTTTTCTTCAATTTTTTTTTTTAATTCAATGACACCATGCAGGTGAAGTTACTTAAAATTAGATTAAGACAAATTTCATTCCTATGATATGATTTGAATATTTTAATTCTTCGAGCATCAGGGTGGTACGATAAGAAGAAACAGATCATGGCATTTGTTGAACTATCATACATTTGATAGTTAAGATAGTTTAGATTTATGCAAAATAAGATGTCAAAGATTTAAGACTCTAAGTTATATCTCACGTTACAAAGATACTAAGAGAAAATTAACTTCAGACAAGGTTACTGTAAGATCGTTTGATGTTTGGATTGCTCCTCAGTTTCAAATCATTCATCATTGATTCTCAGAGATTAGATGTACACCCACAAAATCAAGGGTTCTTCAGTAAAACTACATCTACGAACTAAAAACATGATGCTTTTAAGTAATAGAATAGTACTTCATTTTCTTGGATAAATTTCCAACCCAAGGGTGCTACCAGCTGTAAACATCAATTGCATAAAAATGTGAAATCAATTAAAATGTTAATGTCTATTAAGACTAATGATTACTTGATGAAGTATTGGCAGAACACACAATCTCTGTAATGTTAAGACCACACTGGAAATAATTTTATGAATGTAATACATTTAAATGTAACTCGATCTTGAACAATACTCATTCATAGTAGAGGAAGTTCAGAGGGATACTCCCCTGAGTGAAATGTTAGAATTTATCTTTTCATGTTCTCGTTCTCGTTAAATAACCAACAATAACAAAGAAAAACTTTTAGATTTGTCTGACCTCGATGAATCTGATATCAAAGATAGAAGACATAAAACAGGATCCATCTTTGTACAAAGGAAATACTCTTTTTCTACTTAACAACAGCAGGATTTCCTGAGTAATCTGTGTGGTTTGATACAACATCCACAAACTGACATTGATAACTGTAACAGTTAAGATGTATTCTAACTGGTACATCAATAATTACACTGATAAGTTCTTACTGTATACATCAATAATATGGTATAAGAAAAAATAAATGGTTCAGAAGGTGAAAACAAGGTGATACTGGCTGATATTTCTAAGATACCAGAATTGGAGAAGGTCAACACTGTGTGTCTATATTACACCATAACACTTCATTTAAATATTGCTAAAAATGAATCTGATCTGGTATCACTATTTAACATGATGATTTCACTAGAGGCTCAGGTTAATTATTTATTTATATATACGGAAGTGGTTTTCGAAATTAAATTAATTTATTCGATGGTGATCATTTTAACGACTGGTTGTGTCTTGTTATACAAACAAACATACATTTGTGGTTTATTTAAGATAATTGAAATAGCAAATATACTCATTTGAAAGAATGTTTACGAGAGGGAAAACGATGAATTTCGAGATAAAAGTAAAACTGTTTTTCTTAGATTACTTAAAAAGCAAATTAGATCAAATTGTAAGATTTGAATGAAAGCTATGTATCCACTTTTTTGCTTAAATCTGGAATGCCTTTCTCTGAAGCCATTTTAAACACCACAAACATTGATAAATTCAGCGCTATCAATAAAGTAACATAAAATCACTAACATTACATACAAGGTACAGACAGTTGACAACTACAAGCAGGCAAGCAGACGTTCTACCTGATAATTATGAGGGTAATATAGATTACATCTGACAGTAGACTAATGATAATTATTTCCACTGTCTTCACTGGTTAGTCAGTCTATATAATACAGTCAAAGCATGTATTCATATCATTACAAAAATGTTTTTTGTCTCTGTTTGACAGAATGATGGTTTTTGTCTCTTCATGAACTTACAATGCCTAACATGTGCTGAGAATCAGTAATAAAATGTTGAAAATAGCCATTGACTAAATTTCATATTTCAAAAGCAATGCCAGTAATTATGAGCAGTAATTAATACATTGATTTACAAACCAAATATTCATGACAAATTTAGCATGTATATTGAATTTTATTTTCTTGAATAAAACTGTCTGCTTTCAAGAAAGAAAAACATCTCTGACACAAGAAGAGTGCGAGACTGTTTAAAAAAAACCTCAGCACACTAGTTTGCAATTCTATTTATTAGCTGGCTATCGGTCATTTCCTCCCAAAATGTCACTATATTAAGGTGTACAATGTTTGAACTAACACAATCAGAACATCAAACTAGTTAATTTAACTTAATTACCAGTATACTTAAATACCATAACTTCAATTAAGCTGTCGCCAATCTTTCCTCAATGGTTTACACTTGTCGTCTTTAGTCGCAGGTTGTCACAGGTAAACCCCTGCGAAACATTCATGAATTCATGAATTGTTCGAGAACATTAAGAACAGTTCAAGATCTGCTCTTGATGGTTGTTCAAGAACATTTGTACCTGAACTGCTCAAGAACACAGTTTAAGGACAGTTCTTGAATTTTCTAAGAACTCATAAAGTTCTTAATTTATCCTTGAAGTGTTCCTTGAACATTTTAGGAATCGTTCATGAAAATAAATGTTCCTAAAATATCCCACAACTGTTCTTAAATTATACTAAGAACAATTTAAGGGAAGTTCAAGAACATTTCAATTCCTTAAATGTTCTACTGTTGGTCTTGAATTCATTTTAGAACAATTTATGAACAGTACAGGATTTCTGATGTTCTAGAAATGTTCTACAACTGTTCTAAAATTTATCTAAGTTATTAATAAAAAGACAAATATACCAGTAACTAATAATACAAGTTCAATATCAGTTAAAACATTAATTGATATTTTTTACGATTATCCTTAGGCCAAAAGGTCTTATGGTTTACAGAGATTCCCCTGTGAAATGTGGCCATGGTCAGCCATGGTCAAACCTGGAAAAGACTAAAAATGTACATGGTTGACCATGGCTTACCATGGTTCATCATGCTTTTATGTAACAGGCCATGGTAAAAAAATCATCAGCCTAGGTTTAGATTTAAACCATGGTCAACCATGATTGATCTGTAATGACCATGCATGGTCCAAAGAAACAAACCATGGTCAGAAATCAGTAAAGTTCCTCATGACAAATTAAACTATAGCTGATCATGGTCTGACCTATTTTATATTATGTATAAAAATTCAGCATTTAGGTCATAACTTAATATTGATAAGAACATAACGTACTTAAATTTCTACATTTGTTGTCATAATAGACCCACAAATTTTATTTGAAAACTTATATTAAGAGTCTTTTATTAATTAATTTGCACCGACTCTAATTTAATAAGATAAATGTATTGTAAAAGTAAAGAAAACACGGAATCAACAGCTAAAACTTGCATAGAAAACTCATGTGTTTACTTCGTAGTGAGATGCGAAAATGTTTGAGTACGAAAACGAGGTGCGAAAATGCTCGAGTACGAGAACAACAACGCTATCGGCAAACCTTTGTTTTCATCGTGGTGTAGTACAAAAATGCTTGATAAAATCGCTACTGATAAATTACTTTATTATGTACTGTATTCAAACATTCTGGGAATAAATTAGACTAGTTTTATGTTACTACATTAATTAAATGATTTAGACTGCCTATTCAAATTTTGGGGTTCGATTGGGAACATAAAGGCAAACGTCTGGATGATGCAGACTTTTCAAATACGTAATGGGGATGCCGTGATCAACGGAATTTACAGTGAGTGAATTTTCCATTATAAATTCATTTTTCTCTTTTGAATTAGACCTTTGCATACTACTTTTAGTAATATTTCTTGAATAAACGTTTACACTGTACGATTTTAACTGTACAACGCAATATTGCCAACTTGTTGAACTGTTTTAAAGTCGCGAATACAGGTGACATTAATTGTACGTTGCAGTTGATATAAAAGCGCAAAATGTTACTAACCGTACAATTTGATTACAATTTCTTATAAATAATCTAATTGTGTTACAAGTCCTTAAGTGAAAATTCACTTGAACACATTTGTCAATTTCAGAGGAGAAATGTCCTAAGAACTGAAATGTTCATATATTAGACAGTAACAGTGGCCCTAAGAGTTCAAAATTATTCGAACAATATAGAAAATGGATAAGAACCAGTCAGACTTACTATGTGGTAGATTGTTGGAATGCACCAAATGAAACTAAATTGTTGGAATGCACCAAATGAAACAATGAAAGGAATAAATGAGTGCTCACCAAGAGTGAACTTCTTAACTAAACTGGGGATGAGAAAATTCCTGTCTTCTGGATAAGTTGGTGGCTATATTCAGCTAGTGTCAACCCATAACTGCTGACATATTCAGGAAGTGTGACACATATAAGAAACTGACCAGGAATATTTCTTGTTTATTGGAACTGCTTTAAAGATCTTTGATTAGCTAATAGTTTCCATTTATAGTCAATGCTTTTTTCTTGTTGTTGTTATTGTTTGATAATGGTAAATCAATTTCAACCTAAACTTGATTACAATCATGTTGTTTAAATAAGTATTTAGATCACATTCTTAAATATATTAGTGTTGTATCTAGCATGGAATAGTGGGGCGGGCTGCCATACGCTTTTTAACAATCCCACGCTGCCCTAATCACTGCCACCTAAGTCTGAATATGCAAATGGATTTTCTACTAATAAATCCATGCAGTAATTCAGTTAATTTTCCACTTTTTTAGATTACTTAACCTGCATTATAAGCTTTAATAAAACCATTTACCTAGCTGCATGTACATTATTTATGATAAGAAACAAAACCAGACTTAATAGATTTTATCAAACTTTGATTCAAAGCACACACTGCCCACATCGGCCTTTAGTGCCCTGCCCAGTATCTTGTGTACCCTGCCCTTTTTCAGCCTAGATACAACACTATACATGTGAAATTTGTGCATATCAATGTATACTTAGCATTATAATTCTCTTTAGAGGCAATTTGTTAACAGTAAAGTCTTTTTATGTTGACAGCAATTTTGTTTTGATGCTTTCATTAGGAAGATGATACATTCTGAGGACTTACTCGGCTATTACTAGCATGGAAGATCTTTCTTGTTTTCATTGTATTATGTAAATATGCTATCCATAATTGTTATGTAAATATTTTTAATACATGATTTATATATCATTTATGTACCTAGTATGTTTTTAAAAGTTCATATTTATGTATATTAATATCCTCAATAGTCCAAAGATAGATGTTCACATTAAAAAGAATTTTGGAACTTTTATTTATTGTTCTTGAAATTTTCATTGGGGAAGTATATATGGTGATTTTTTTATGATTTATTCATTTAAAAAAAATGTTAAATGATACAGATCTTTCCTTTGACTGTAAGAACTACATGTACTGTTCTGGAACAGTTCCTAAGTAGTTCCTGAACTTGTGTTCAATAAATGATGTTGAATTGTACAAGAACATTTTAAGAAATGTTAAGTGAAACAGAACCTTTTTTGAACTGTTTAAGAATTACTGTACTGGAACAGTTCCTGAGTAGTTCTTGAACTTGTGTCCAAGAAACGTTCTTAAATTGTACCAGAACATTTTAAGAAATGTTAAGTGAAACAGAACTTTTTCTGAACTGTTTAAGAATTACTGTACTGGAACAGTTCCTGAGTAGTTCTTGAACTTGTGTTCAAGAAATGTTCTTAAATTGTACAAGAACATTTTAAGAAATGTTAAATGAAACAGAACTTTTTCTGAACTGTTTAAGAATTGCTGTACTGGAACAGTTCCTGAGTAGTTCTTGAGCTTTTTAAGAACATTTGTTCCAGAACTGTTCTTGAAATAAAGTTCAAGAACATTTCTTGAACTTCCTTCAAGAACAGTTAAAGAACATTATGTTCTTAAAGATTTGTTTCACTTAACATTTCTTAAAATGTACCTGAACTGTTCTGGTAATGTTCAGGGGCATTTCATGTGCTTTTGTACCTGAACAATCCTAGAATATTTCTTGAACTGTTCATAAAAATTTCGCAGGGGAATGCAGCTTGCAACTTAATAAATTACGGTCGTTTACATCATAATCACATCAATCAGAAAAAATACAACAAGTCAACGACATAAGTCGCAGTCATACAGTCTCTGAATTTTAAACAAATATTGATTCAAGACATTTAAACACCGATAATAAAATAATGTCAGCTAAAACCTTTTCAGCGATAATTTGCGCATTAATATAAATGTCTCCCTGCCCATTCATCATTTTGACATAAGATACAAAACTTATTAGAAGGGCCATGATAAAAAACACAAACATAATCTTGTTTGCAAAGTCTTTCTGTGACGTGTATATGTAAAACACAAGCTTGTCCCGACATTATGGCTACGTTATAAGTCATGAAACAAAACCAGCGAACATGAAAACACGACATTCACTCTTGTATCTGATGTAGTTTTGTAAAGAAGCTTAAAATTAGTTAGGTAGATAAAACGCCATTTTCAACAATACCTTGAATAGTGGCATATTGGGACGTAACTTGATACAAGTGAGATTTGTTTTTTTTCTGTCGTGTCATTTTACGGAGACATTAAAATTCACTGAGAGTCACCTCACAAAATGTCTTAATGGATAACCATAAATATTGTGTCATATAATAAGGTAAATATCTTAATTATTTCTCATTCAAAACTGATCAGATGTCAATGAAATTTGAGTGTGTACCATTTTTTAAGAATTAAAGTGGAATTACTTAACTTATTTATAAGCTTTGCGAAAGAGACGCTGAACCCTTCAAATAAAGTTTTCTATTATTCAAATGGCATAGAAATATCTCCAGAATGACTATTAAGTAAATATGTGACACTATGACTACCTGGGGACTTATTGTGTTTGAATGAGACATGATCAGATTATAGCTAAAGCAGACATATAGTCTATCTTTGATAGTAATAATATAGCAAGACAAAAGGTTAGGGTAAAATAAATACAAAAATATCTAATAGCATAAAAGTCAGCGGGCAACTCTTTAAAGTGATTTATCAATTAATTGTCATTTTAACAGGTCTGGGGAATTGTGAATGGCACGGTTGTGACTGGTTGTGACTTTTGAGTTTTATAAAAAAAAGACAAACCGATAGCTGGTAGTGGAGTATCACATTAAGACTTTGACATAACAGCAAGCTTGTTTCTCTGTTTCTATAATTTTTTGTCAAATAAAAATCATTATAACGCAGACCGTCATTACAGAATGCTGTTAATTGTGTTTGTCTTCTTCTTAACATTTGGTTGCATAGTGAGAAAATGTCATAATGAAAATGTATAAATGAATGAATTAACTCACGAAAAAATGTCGAGATTTTCCTGACCCAAACAGCAATGATTACTTTAACATTTAGCGGCCGTGCCAACAGTTTAAAAGCTTTCATGAAAGACATTTAAGCGTATCTCTATGACCTCCAGTTATCTAACATTAAGTGAAATGTTAAGGAAATATGTTAGTGACAAATATAAAGAGGTAGCCGCAGATTATCGACAGTTAAGTGCAGGTTAATTCCTCCTGTCATCAGGGTAGTACCGTTACTGGGGAACAAATTAATGTGACTCGTGACTCATCACGTCTTGTTGAATAGAACAATACAAAATATGTAATTACATTCCTTTACCCCATACCGTTTGTTTTACATTAACATGACAGATAGGCCATTAACACATGTTACAATCGATATCTAAAAGATTTATTCAAGTCTATGAAACTTTACACTGAACTATTTTGAGATAATTTAAATTTGCAATTCTGGAGTATAAAATAACAAGTATTTTTTTTTCACAAAATGCTCTGTCATCATCTTGTTTCTACATATTGCAGACTTTCCTTGAATTAACCTGAGACTCATCAGATCTTATAAGTTTACAATATTTACCACCAAAATTCATTAATCTAATTTATTAAATATAAACTGAAAAACAAGACCCAAGGTTTTCAATAATACATAAAAAGCATTTGAAAAAAAACAACATAAATTCAGTCAGTTTTCATGCAAAAACAGACTCTTAATGTAAATTTTAACATGGATAGACTTATTGAACTTCACAATCACATGTTTAAGTATGGATTTAATCATCTGTCATAAAATGATTCATGAGCTTTTCTTCAATGAAGACAAATTACTCTGCACAACTTCAAACAGACCAATTTCTAACAAAATAGAACTTTTATGAGAAACAAAATATGGTAAAGTAAGCTATTAAGTATAATACAAGATACAGTTTGATTAATGGCTGAAATATTTCAGACTCACTCAAGTCTTCGCGAATTGCTTTCAAATAGCAAATATGAACAAGCTGTTATTATTAGACCTTTGTTTTGGTATAAATAAAACACCTTTGAGTAATATAACCAGCATATAAGGCTGATTATTAAACATAAAATAACAACATAAATCCAACTTTAACAATCATTTTCACTTTGAAAATTTCACTATAAAAGCGATAAGTATACATTCTTATTGTATTGATACAGGTACCATTTCGTACTAAATATCTTGTCATTATTTTCCTTACTTAATAAAAAAATAAAACAGGACTTGGGAACGATCAAACCTCACTGTTTTGTTTCATCCCATTAACTCGTAAATTAACCATTTACACATTTAGGACAAACATTGCATTTGTGACATTTTTGTTGTTGACATTTTAAGTAATCCAGCTTTCAAAGTTTAAGATATACGGTCGTTTGATAGATGGAGAAACATACTTAATTCATACCCATTATCACCTAAACCAGGGTGTCAACACAATTATGTACAGTTTTTGCTGTACATTACATTTTTTTCTTCTAAGTGGGATACTTACATAAAGATAGAGTCTGACGAAACATACTTTACGTCGCTACTTACACTAACCATAACAATCAAAAATATATTAAAATGAACATTTCATTCAAATTATGAGGTATATATCAATTTTCACCTAAGGTAAGCAAATAACATTTCAGCACTCCGAATCTTACTGAATTTCATAGAAACTTAAAATGAATTTACAACAAGTTTCTTACTGCATAGAAACAAGAATTGAACCATATGTTGTTTGCATTGACAATAGTCTATGTTCTCTTCCCTGTAAAATACCTGTAATACCATGCATGGTTTGTATAAATGATAAAATGTGAAAACAACATGATTATAAACCTCTCCCAATTTCTTCAGACTGGTCGGCAAAACCACTCCTTGATTTGTAATAAAACATCTTCATTCCCCGTCATATGGATTTTCAAGCCTTATCATTGGTCAACTATCAGTCCTAAGCAGCAGCCAACATATTTAAGGAAGCATTACCAATTCTACGGATGCCAAAACATGATCAATATGAAACATCAACAGTTAGATCATAACTCCATCAGATCATAGTTAATACCTACAGATTATATCTGATCCATACAAGAACTTTACTCATGCATCTAGTACATTGTTACAGATAAAGTCGTATTAGTGGATATCTATCACAATAATACAAGAATATAATAACACTATCATGACTCTATGATCTCTATTGTAAAGTGACAGTTTATTGTATTGTAATGACAAAGAGTGTGTTGAATTTGTACCAGATACTAACAGCAGTCTTGTAGAAAGCATCATTAGAGTTCTTATTCATTTTCTGTTCTACAATGGCTTCCGAAACCATAAAAATGTATTTCCATAAAAACATTCTAAAATATTAATTTTCTAACACTACCCTCTCATTTCAAACATTATTTCCGCAATCATTGATTTTCCCGAGTACGTAGAGTTCTCAATATAAAAAAAGATGATCGAATTATGATCCTAGAAAACAGAAATGTATAACAAAGATTTCTTAGGTGCTTGTGAATTCTGCGAGTAAAAGACTAATATACAAACTTGTCTGCAGACTATTTGTATGGCTTAAGTCAAATTAGCCAGGCAGCATGCATGATTGTAACATGAAATCAAAGAGAAATCTAGACATTTTTCCATCTACTTACATTAACCATTACACATGTTATAATTCAACCATCACAGTCTACTTCAGACAGTAATTACAATGATGAAATAAAACTCAATTCAAGATGACATTTAGATGGTTTTTATTAATTTTCAAACATACCAGAGGTCCTTAACCCTTTCTGCTCCCCACAGTTATCTGTGGAGATACTAACACTGCAGTCTCGGCTAAGGGGCACTAGCGCCTCTTATCTGACTTGCAGCTAATACAGACTACTGTATTAGACTCCTCGGCTCATCTTGTCCTGACTAAATATTTACAGTACTCAAGTGGATAAAATCAGATTAAGTTAACAGTCAGCTCTTGTTTTAGTTTTCATTTTATAACTATTAAAACTATAGTGTTCAGGCATAAGCAAACATTTAATTTACCCCAACATTAAAAGGAAATTGTTAGTGCACTGAGCAAGTGGACCACTAGAAGAAATGAACTGACTAAATCATGTTTGACAGAAATACAGTTCTGGAGTAGTATGGGTTTTTTTTGTGATGGAAGGTATATCTGCTTTTAAAATCAGTGATAAACAAGGCTTGGTGTGTATTAGGTCAGATGAAATATTTATATGAATCTTAGAGTAGAGAGATTGTAAGTGCATTTTGTTAGCAAAGCACTTCAGAGAAAATTTATTCTTCAACTCAGAATATGTGGAGTTAATTCGATCAAATTGGATTGAACTTTCAAGTTGAGTTAATCTACTATGTGTGTTGTATATTTCTAACATGATAAACAGCCATGTTGTGAAATGAATGAACATAATTAAGCAGGACGGGAGCAAAAAGGATTTCAATGGAGTTTATTTTAACAAAATAACTGGTATTTAACAAGTTTGTAAACATTATTACAACAAATTACTAGAGAAATTTTTTGACATAATAGAGGTTTGTTATGTTGAATTTTCAAATTAAGATTCAGATCAAATAATGCCATATAGAATTTCACAAAAATATTATGTACAATTTTTTTGACGCCAATATGCTTAGGGTGTTCTCTTTGTCGCCTAGTTTTCTTAACTCTTAAATAAATCATAATTTCAAAGCTTCTACATAAAAATATAATCCTATCTTGTTGTCTGCTTTGCTACTCCTCAAATGAAGTTTAGTATACATTTTGTATGAGACTGTTTTCCGTATTTAGCCTGTCAAGTCAATTAGTCAGTTCACTGAACTGTGATAAATACTTATAATGATAGTTTACCAACAGATTAAATTAAGCTTTCATTGGCTTAAGAGAGATGAGAGGTAAAACACATTGGTTATTAAGTACAACATGGAGAACATGAGTGGACAGCAGCTCTGAAAATTAAGAGGACTGTCGACAGGTTAAGATAGACCTGACTGATAAAAGTAGAGGTCTGCCAAATATGGTCAATGATAAATGTTGATAACATTGTTTTGCTGTGAAAAACAAAATATCCACCAAAAGAGAGGAGAAAAATACTGGTTTACTTTACAAGCAGCCGACACTTTACGTGAAAACCAGAAATAAACCATCAGACACACACATGAAATTTCTATTAGGAAATTTGGGAGATCAGAGAAAGATAAATAAGGGAAAAAATCAACTTAAAATGTCAATGAGTGTGATTCAGTAAGCAAGATTTTAAACATATGTTTACACATATGTATCATATTATATACACTGAGATGCTCCAACAAAAGCTATTTGTCAGGTGCATAATTTGTACTAAAATCTTCTATTTTTCTCTTTTCAGCAGCATTTATACAAACAGTGGGTGGTTAAACACAATAACTAATCATACGGAACTTGAGCAGACGATCATCGGAAAATTGTACAGCAAACTGCAGGATACAGTAACGCTACCCGAGAGACAAAAATATTCATCAAGCGTACAGAGAAAATACATCAGTGCAGTCGTTATATCATCCATATAAGTAATCCAACTTGCATTCAGGCTAAAAGCTTTTCCAGTTGATAACAAATGCTTCTAACTAAATGATCAATCATTAGTGACTTGGAGATTCTGGAGTTGAAAACCATTACGTAGAAAAGTTCTTCTTCTGAGAAAGAAAAAAAATACACAGTGAGTTTCAATTAAAATTGTGCCACGGGCAGAGAAGTAAATAGTTCACTAGAATTCTTAGACACCATTAGTGAAATCTTTGCAGAGATTATTGTTCATGACGTTTCCACTTTTTTGGATATAATGTTTGTGATGTCTCATGGGAAATCGTGACCAAATGAGGGTGAAAAAAGGTTTATTCCAGCATGCCAGGATGAAGAGATTTAACCCCAGTGGTGCTAGTTATCCAGATCCTTCAAAACCACCGGATGGAGAAATACAAAGTAGCGTGACAGATGGATCTAAGAGAGTTAAAACATCTCAGTCATTTGAGAGTTTATTTGACAATGAAACTCTCAGTGATCTGATAGTTAACGTCAATGATGGTCAATTTGTGTTCAACTCCCATAAAATGATTCTTGGCCTAAAAAGTGATATCCTAGCAGCCATGCTGAATGAGCTTATACCAGCCTCATCTGAAGGCGAGAAACCGACCCTGAGTGTTCAGGAAATACCAGAATGTGCTAACGTGTTCTCGCGATTTCTATACTTCATATACAGTGGCACAGTCTGGCTACACAGGGATTATGTAATTGCCTTGCAAAGATTGGCTGACAAGTACGAGGTACAGCCTCTATTGCAACATTGTGAGAACTATATAACACAGATTTTAAACAATACATTAGCCGGATGTGACATACCAACACGTGGATTTTCCGTTGAAACCGTTTTAATACTTTACGAAGATCCATTACAGTCTTTGGAAGTGAAAGATCTTGCATTTAAAGTGCTATGTCTGTGTTTTCGTGACTTGGCTACATCAGAAAGGTGGTCGTTGTGTTCCTGGCAACTTGTCTGTGATCTATTGAAGAATGAGTATTGCCAAGCTGAGGAGAATGTAATTCTAACATCAGCTACTGACTGGATGAAAAGGAATAACCTCAATGATAAGGCAAGAATTGAGGACATTCTAATAAATATTAAATACCCGTTACTTCACAAAAGAGTGCTATATATGATGCAGAAAAATGGTGCATTTAAAAACTTTCCCCGAGTGCAAGAATTGTTGAATAATGCAGTCAAGTATCATTGTTTTAAAGACATTCCAGAGGCACATGATGATTTCAGTGGCCCTCAGTTCACACCTAGACGCAGACTGCCCCCTATTTTCACACTTGAAAACAATAATTACGCTGTGGAAGCCAGCCCTACATCTATGAGATACTCCGACACGTCAAGTCGTGATGATGTGTCCTACTTGAGTGCTGCAGACGCGACACTTATGAACAGTGCTGAGCCTCCAGATGATATGGGATCATTCTATGATAATAAGCTCAGATGATAGAGTTAATATATTGACATGTGGACATTGTTGTAATGACTGGATTTTAAACTGATTTAAGTGATATATGGAAATATTTGTGTCAATCTCAAAAAAAATCATGTTCATTTTTTCTGTAAATGTGCTTAGCCATAAATGCATTGTATTATTTCATCTGTAACTTCAAACATTAAATTATCCATTGTTAAAACAGAGCGCCTGTATAAAAGGTCATAGATTGATGGTACAGGTAAGTGCGATTCAAGAGTCTTAAAATTTTGGCATTTTACAATTTTCATAATAATTATGACTTACCACATATGTCTAGAGAAACAAATCTTCAGAATGTAAATATACCTGTACAAATTGTATATTGAAATTTTACATGAAGTCAATAGACAAATATCTGAATTTTATAATTTACATTTTACAATAATGAGTATAAAATCAATCTCTAAAATTTCTTGTAAATGAAGATCTGTTTGGTTATAAACTCATGATGTTAAAGTTTTAGAAATTTAATGTCAAGTAATAAATGAACATTGAACACAATTTTCTACCCTATATTTCCATATTTACTGAATATTCGCATGTCTTGAAAAAGTTAACGTTTCCATGTCACTGTTATTTTATTTCTTGTTAGCTTGCTCATTATTTCACATTTTGTTATACATGATGAATAAACATAAAACAATAAAACTTTATGTTATGAAAATTCTACTACGATTAACGAATACACATATATACACGAAGCACCACAGGAGACTTAAAACGCGCAGTTTTATTAATGAAAGGATCTAAAATAATTACGCAGAATAAAACGAAGGATTTCTACTCCAAAGATACAAAATATTGATTTTGGTGCACTTAAATAGAACAATACAATGTACATACTATGATTGCAAAATGACTGAGTATAGCTCATCAATAGAAAGTGCAAAAATTGTATGTTCAAAAAAGAAACATTGTAAGATTGGCATTTCTTTTGTTGATCAGCACACATGAACTTAACTGTAAAATTATTGTCACCCAGATAGGGAGTTCTTTTGTAGATCAGCACAAATGAACTTAACTATAAAAATAATGACACCTAGATTTCTTCCCTTGACTCAGGTCTTCGTGAAACTCAGAACTCACTATACTTAATTGTAACCATGTTAACCAAAGTCAACTTTTTTGTAAATTTTTTAAATTTTAAACAAAATACACAATTTTGTATTTTATTAAGGTTCTTTCATCAGTTTATCAATAATCATAATCTTAAAATTATTTTATCACAGATGAATACAAATGAATAGTTAAACAAATTTTGTGATTAAAAAAACTGACATAGCAAAAAATATATCACAGTAACGATACTAAAGTAGACTCAACATTATATTCTAAAATCATTAAACTTCTAAAAAAATCAGATATTTTAGTTCTATTTGCACGTAAATACATGGATTTTACCAATATATTATGCCTTTAGCTATCTGATCTCTCCTATAATAGCAAACAAAATATCACTTTGTGTCGCATTGGTTGCTTTATCAGCAAAACGTGTGGAGCCATTATATCAAGCCAGTTTTCACTTTGAAATGAGACACTTGAAAGTATCACTAAAAGGAAGACAGGTCTGTAATATTTTCAACCTGCCTTAATGAAAATTCTGAGATGGACAAAAACTGATCTTTCATTACAAGAGATAACTTAATCATGCATCCAATTATCTGTCAGCAATAGAAATTGCTTTTTCTGCTAAATACAGAGAGTGCTAGGAAATAGTCATTAGAATTAAATTGAACTGCAATGTGACAATACGATATTGTCAAAGTCATAAATGATACCATAACTGAGTATGAGGGGTTATTGCCCTTAATATGTTACATTCAAGAAGGATCAGGTTTGGTCAATTTGTATAATCATTGAAAACACATTTTGAACAGAACTGAAGAAGAATATTTCAAAATTTTTATTTAAATAGGAATTCAATGATACATTTTAAGTTTATTTTTCAGAAACATTGAGACAAAACATTATCATCTATATAATTTATGTCATGTATGCTCTGAACTGAGTGAATGATGCACTGGAGTTCATTTTATAACGTATATTTTTTTTCATATCTGTCAATGAGACAAACTGATTTCACAGCATCGTGTCTTTTCAATTTAGTTCAGTTAAATGACAGAAGTGCCATAAGAAACACGAACAATTTTCTGAATTTCTGAGAGAGCCTTGAAATATTGAATTGAATCAAATCTTAAACACGAACACACCGCCGAATAACAAGCATTCTATTTATCTTCACTTCATTCAATTTATGTAAAAACTTCTTGAATTTAAGCACAAGAACACTTAGGTCTCATATCAACCAATGTTATAACCTGAATAAGTTAAATACTTCAATTAAATTTATTGCAAAATAAGTTGAGCTTTTCATAATTAAAAAAATATGGTCGAAAAAAAAAGTGAAAATGTTACTCAAGTAGAGGTACATGTACAACTTGAAAGATTATGACGAGAAACTGTTTCTTTTAAACTTCCATAATTTATCTTCTCTAATTCGTCTGAAGCATCAGCAGGACTGACATTTTAAAATATTTATAACATTTCAAATTTGATTGCAGAAATTCTTCTCACCCAGCAATATTTCATACCACACTTGAATAAAGAAATTTTGGACAATACATGTTTATCTAAATCATAAATCAGAATAATGTTTTTTTAATTAATAAGTCATCCCGTTATTACATAAGTTAATTCATTCAGAAAAGACTCAGGAAAACAGAAATCAATATCTACCACATTGCTGATAGATTTAATGGACGCCATGTCAGACGCAGAATCAGATGTATTTGAAGACAACCCCAATGTGAGATAAATAAATAAATTATTAGACATTTACTGCATCATATCACTATACGTTTAAAATAAATCAATACATGAATATATAGGAGCCTCCTGCGATTTTAGGTCCTGGAACAAAACTTCAACATTTGAGCTTTTAGTAAAATTAATGTTTCCATATGAAGTAAACTTATAGTGAATGTTACAACAAAAACAGAGACGATTTTCACATGGTCAGGTTTCTAAAACTTGACATCTTGATCTTTTTTGTTTTGACATCATTTTGTGTGCGTTTAATTCAATAAATTGGCACATGGCTCATACAACATGGCATCAGATTGAGCACTCTGTAATAATTGTAGCTAAAAATCTTCCTTGATGAAATTTAACAGAAAACATAAAACATTACACTTGCACTAGTTACATGGAAATGGATGGCATGATTCACTTTTAACAAAGCATATTTTATGTTACCAGCAAGACAAATTATGTCAATTACATTTTTCTCCTGTAGAGAGTTACCCAAAGCATGTCGTAATTATGTAACAATTGGACGTCAGAGTCAGACAACTGAATATTAAACAACACTAAAAATTTTACTAACACCATCCCAGCCTGCAATTTTGTTCCAGGAAACCATTGGTAACATTTTCCCAGAATGCATTAGAGACTTTTTTATTGCACATACAAAACCAAAATTTGCATTTTTACAGTGAAGAAGCACCAGAATAAAAAAACATACATCAAGATTCTAAATTAGGGCAAAAAGTCAAGAAATCTGAGTCACGAGGCAGAATCACCAGCAGGTGATAGACATAATACAGTTATTACAATGTTAAAGTCACACCAAATCCAGCAATTTACATTCTAAAGGCTCATTTTCATTCCTTGATCATATCATCAACACCTTATGCAAATGGTTGTCTTGAATAACAACTCAATGTAATTGCTACCATTAAATGGTACCAGAATACGAAGTAGCATTTAAATAACGTCAGTCAATATATCCGTGATGCTGAGAACATTCACAGTACAAAAACAACAAATACATTTGAAGCCTTAGCAGACAATTCTTTCAACACCATTAAGCATTCACACACAACAAGGAACACAGTATAAAATAAAGATTTAAGTTATACAGGACAAAGTAACATACACTTCAATTTTCATTATGAAAATGAATACAGTAAAACCTCACACAGCAACAGCCACCATATTACAACCCCCCTAAATATAATGACCATATATTTTCAGACCAGCTTTACTATAATTCAACTTGATAATGAGACCATCTCATTATTACAACCGACTTTTAAGGTCAAGAAGGTGGTCTCAATATTAAGGTTTTACTGTATAAAACAAATCAATGCATATAACAGCGATTAAAGAAAGAAATATCGTGTATTTCTGTCAGACAGAAAAGTGTTGTATAATTGTTAGAAAGACTATTTCTGCTGGGCAAACGGATGAATATAAATATTGCATTAAGTGTGAAAACAACCATGTTGAATAATGCTAAATAAAATCAATAAACGCTATTATAAGGCCATAATCCAGGGATATTTCCCTGCCACAGACTACACTGTTATTGAGTAACAATACAATAATTATCAGTATTCCAGTATGATAATGTAATAATGGCTGCAATTGACAGAGTATATATACAGCAGATGATTATGACAGTCCGTAAAAACTAACACAAGTACCAGACAGTCTCTAATTAATGTCCCAAAAGGGACTGTGAAACGTTTTGCTTATAGATAGGCCTTTTGGGACTAATTTTCCCAACACCTTAAACAAGTAGTGGCACAAGTCAATGTCCTTGAGCCTTTCAATCAATCCTTTGAATCAACCTTGACCTTGGTGCTGATTAATATTCGTGTGAGATATATTCTTTCTTCTCACCCAGCCATACAATATGTGAAACGTTTAAAGGTGTTGTATAATAAGTGTTTTGGATGAACAAACCAATATGAACTACCTTACAGAAGAAGTGTACGATTACATTTTTTACTCTCTTCAGTATAAGGCACTCACATCGTAAGTCCCTCAAAAACGCATTTTGAAAAGTTGACACAAATATAATGACACCAGTAATAGGAAGCCATAACCATAGCAGAAGTGTCATTTGAAATTTACAAACAGACAAAGAATTGCAGGTGGGGAGGATGAATGGAAACAGTTTACCAACTGGTCTTCAACTGCAGATCAGCTAAAAATCAGAGAATAAAATTCTGACACATCATGTTTATGGATATTTATTACAAAAATAAATTTGTAACATCACAGTGCTCTGTACTGAAGACATATGTCAGCATTGCAAACCAGTCAGAGTGACAACCATTCTATGAATCTCTTCTCTAGAATTGATCTTACAAACCAAGTAAAGTCTTAAGGTACATGTACCTTTGACCAACTGACCCATAAAAACAGAAGGGATTATCCACTTATTGACCAAAGGCAATAACAAATGAATTTTGAATATCAGCAGATAAATCAATTATCAGCAATAAATTAGAACTTTGGCTGACCATCCTACCAAATCAATGTCTAATAAACAAAACAATATATCCCCACAGGAAGCAACATATTAATACCCAAAATAATTGAATGAATGGCTTAAAACAATGCAATATGACATGAATACATTTACACAAACTTAATCTGAGAATGAATTTATTAAGTCTGCCCATAATTTGCCTCCACACAGCTATTATAGTTCCCCCATCTAATTATTCACCACAAAACTGACAGCAGACAGAATTCTCAGTTTGCAGACTCATAAATAATGCATAAATAATATGACAGTGGTGAAAATTAATGTGAGAATATGGTTTAATTTAAGCTATATTTTCATTACATATAAGTATAAGTCATTTTATATGTAGCATCATACATCACAATTGACAATAAAGTCTGTCACATGCTGGTTTACACAATCCACTAATGACCAAATTAAACAAAACAGTTGGTTCTTATACACTACAAATATATGGTACATTTATTATATATAAATGAACACAAATAATTAATGTTGAATGAAACAGAAAGATATATATTGTTATCACAAGTGCATTTATGCTGTGGCCGTGGTCCAGTGGTGAGTGTGCTGGACTTGTAACCCGGAGATCCGGGTTCGAATCCCAGTCGCAGTAGGTCATACCCTTCTATGAAATCATGACAAAAATGCCGATTTTCCTCCATAGTACTGGTTAGGAAAACTGGTTAGGTGAACAGGTCGCCATATATAACTGAAAAATTGTTGAAAAATGGCTTTAAACCCCAGTGACAACAAGTCACATAAAAACAAAACAAAACAAATACATTTATGTAGCCTGTACTTAAGATTGGTGTACAACTGATAAATGTCAAATATTGTCAATTCTATATGTTCATGTTTTCCCTGGAAGGATACAATTTGTCTGAAACAAAAGAACCATGCATTGCCTTCAAGCCTTCACAACATATGTGTATACATGTAATTATATTATATGAATGCGTTTTCAGACGGAGTTCCAATAAGGAATACAACATACGTGTCTATTTATTACTCCATTATGTCTGGCATTTGACAAAATTGTTGACAAGAAATTTGTCTATTTCATGTATTGTATATTGGTCTGTTACAAAGATCCCCCTGATGGGGACAAAGAAGTGGGCAAAAAAGCTGGACCATGAAATATCAATGTACAGTCAAACCTTTTAGCAACCACCTTCAAATAAAGACCACCTTATGAATAAAGAGCATTCTTTGGAAAACCATCACTGATTATTTCGAACAAACTGACCTCTGCATAAAGGCCATCTGTCAATAATGATAATAATTTTGTCTTTCCTAAGGCTGGCCTTTGATCACAGGTTTGACTGTATTTAACAGGCTAATATTATAACAAAAGTAATATTGTCAACAGTTTCTGATGTACACCTTACAACAACATTTTCAACAGAATATGTCACTTTACACCAGACTATATAAAAAAGTATGACATTTCATGTAAAACTATGTTGTTTTTCTCCTGTACAATCTGATAATATTGATTATTGACACGATGGAAGCTTGACATGCAAAATGACTCACGTTGATCAATCAAATACTTAAACATCAAATTACTCCAGTTCTGTCAGTGCGCGGTATTCAAGAAATTCCATTACATTAAAACAAGGACAAGCATTAATGTCATTCAGCGATGGGAAGTGCGATCTGGTTGCATTTACACCATTCATACAATGGCCTTCATCAGTACAGCGATGTCACATATGAAATGGATTTCAGACATCAAATGTGACAATGATGTAATTGTCTCCTAATGAAATATGCAGCTAAGAAACATTCTAGTGCAGTATATTAAGGTCAAATAATTGCTTCAATTGTTTAGCTTTTACATAGTAGCGAAGATCGATGAATGAGGATCATAAATTGGAGCTGAGCATGAAGGGCCCATACTTGTGTTTCATTGTAAACACAGAATGCTGGAAAGTATAAAAATTAGTGATGGCAAAGCATATTCAAATATTCACCAGGTTAATGGAAAATCAATCAAAAACTGATATTCGAATGATCAAAAAGAAATTAGAATATTGGTACTTTTAAATCCTACATCCAATTTGATATTTTGTAAATCCATTAAAGTCAATAAACATGCAATATTGCGTATTGTATCTTGTTTATTGCATTCCCAATCAGACCCCTTTATGTTGACAGTTTAGAGCATTTGACAATAAGTCCCTAACATCCAGTGTCCTAACTTACAACACAAGCAGGGCCAGCAATTATCACTGATCATTTTTGGGAGATATCACAGCCTCTCGAACAAAGCCATAAAAAAGAATCACCTCTTAAAATGCCTGAAAGCAATCGCTTTGAATATTGTGTGGCTAGATGGTGTATGTTACTTCCTTTCAGTCATTATCTCAAGGGGTCTCTGAGGTTTGAGTGGTTATCACTAAGGGTATCTTAACTAGTAATCACAAGCCATTCACCGCTGTTACAGTTCAAGTACCCTATCAGTGCCAAATTTCACATGAGAGGAAACTGTCCAGCTGGCTTATGGAAGGTCAATGGTTCTACCAAGGTATATGCCCGGGGTCTTCCTCCACTGTTAAAGCTGGAACATCACCAAATGACCTTGGCTGTTGGTGTGACACTAAACCACAGTGAAATAACAGTCATCATTTCCATCTCTGCACTATCATCAGAGTCATCAACTTCACAATCTACAATCTGTACCACTGTGCAGTTACCAGCTTAGAGCAGGGCAGTCATAATCAATGATGCCTCAGATGGTAGAGTCGTGTAGAGTCATGAAGCTTACCTTATGAGGACTAAGTGATATTATGATGACCCTTAGGGAACATCACAAACATGCAGTCAAGCTAACACAATAAGCAACTTTACATACAAGACACAAACTACTCCCAAGACAGCATTTATTAAAAGGAAGCATAAAACATGTTGTTTTAACAGAACAACATAAAAGTCACGATGATTGATGAGTATCAATACATTTTGAAATTGGAAACCTCAGACTAGAGACAACAACCTTTTGAATTCAACAATTTACTTCCTGTCAACGTAAGACTCACATTCCAATCTCTCCCCACAATCAATGGCTCCTTACAGACAAATAATTTTGTCTATGAGAACTTAATGGCAATCTCACAAGTGATATGAAAATCATTTTTGTATCAATCACCGGAAAAGCATCCAAATACCATATTTCAATTCATATATATAAGTATTACTGGGTTTCCAAATCATCAAGGAATTGGTAGAAGAATAGAAATGAATTGGGAAATAAAAGATCCAGAACTACTGATATTAAAACTTACATTCTATAAGGATATTGTATAAAACGGGATAAAACCAATGGTGCCATTGATGAATTCTGTAATCATCAATATAAAATTTGTGGTACAGTAAATCCTCCATAATGAGACCAGCAATGAGTCTTAATATTGAATTGGTTGCATCCAGAGTTTTTACTGTACTAGGTATGATGTACCTCTAGATCATCTCTGGTATGGTAGAAGAGAATGAAGCTGAGTTTACAGTCCATATCAATGCCTACTGGATATAGGCACAGTAAAACCTCTATAATGAAACCACCTTCTGGAGCTGAAAAATCGGTCATAATAATGAGGTGGTCTAATTATCAAGTTGAATTATGGAGGAGTTACTGAAAGCCAGTCTGAAAATAAGTGATTGTTAAAACAGGGTGGTCATAATATTGAGGTGGTTGCTATTAGAGGTTTAACTGTAGAACAAGTAATCTAGTCAACTCGTGTAACATTGCAAACAATGTGAGAACTGATTACTACAATACATTCTACCAAGTGATTATGCTATTGGTTTTCATACCAATGCATTGTTTGTTTGTACCAAGTAATCTCAAAAAATAAAAAAAACTAGTGAAAAACTTTTATTAATCTATCAATTAATTCGATATAATTGTGATTAAAACTGCTATTTTTATTCCCAGGAGGAAGTTCTGATATCTAAAATTGGCAGCCAAATCGGGAGCATTAAGTGAAGAATCAATCGCTACGGCACTGACTTAAAATAGTGAATAGCTCAATTTATTGATAGACATAATTATACATGAATGACATTCCCTTTTAAGTTATAGTGAAAGTTAAAGCATAAAGTTACGATCAACTTAAATAAACAATAAAACATAAATACTTAATTCCAATACCATTTTTTTTCAAGTTAAAGAATAGTAATTAGGTAATTTGTTTAATTACAAATATTCCCATCACTTTGAATGTTCAATTTATCTAACATGAAACAGAGTTCAATCAGTGCACTGAGTGAAGTGATCAAAGGATTTTATTAAGGTATAAGCTGAATCATTCAATTTACAACAACATCTTTACTGTATCTGTTCATGCCACATCGTGCTCAATGGTAATATAACAAGTTTTCAACGTTTTTTACCACAGATCTTTCTGACAATCAAATTCACTATATCTTGTGTAAGTCAATGTCATTTCTGCTTAACAAGATACAAAAAACAACATCATCATTAAACCATTTATCATAGAAATAAAATTTTTATATTTCAGTTTTATCTACAAGTTATTACCCTGTCAGATAATATTGGCTTCATTAGGTAACATCATTACAACAACATGTGAGCCAGTCACTTCTATCAGCTTGTGTTAACACCCAAATTCCCTTAATAAAAATGAGCCAATCAGAATTCATAAGACAATAAGTCCTTATCAAAATAGACCCACAAATCAGTCATACAACCACAACAATAATACCCAGAACAAATGTGAAGAATTTTGTAATAAAATTCCTAGACTTAATTATTTATTATATTAAGCATGTATCGATTGATTCCAGCTAATAACATAACTAGTCTTACAAAAATCTTGCAGCAAGCATACAAAAAATAAGATCGCTAATTGAATTACAGAATTTCATTTCCTATTTAATATCAGACTTTCAGACAATTTAATTGACCAAGTTTTGGTCTATTGACATAAACCAGGAAACATGTTCATTATTCATGCAACAATCTGAAAATTGAATGTATACGAATTATAGTTTTTATTGATCTGAATATTACGTCTTTTATGATTTCATTGATGAGATGGAACTTCAAAGAGGAAATGTTACAAGAATGTCTGAAGCACTTAAAACTTAGCGCTGAGCATATGAACACTTAATTGGTCTAATTATGTCCAGAATTCAGAAGTTCAACTTGGAACAGTTTAAACAAACATGAAGTAATGGATTAAATACAAATTCAACACCAGGAGGTCATTTTTACCTGCAGTCTGAACCACACACATACATACATACATACATTTCATTGAACATACTTCAACATTGTACCAAAGTTCCATACAAAGAGTACAAATCTAAATCTCCAAATCTGAACCACCAGTGAGTCCAATATAACCCACTTTATATAGTAAACCATCAAATTAAGACCACCTCTGGTACAAAACCAATCAGTCTTAATACTGAGTTAATCTTATTTTCAAGTTGAAATATAGATGAAAAATTGCAAACCAGTCAAAAAAAATGAATAGTTATTATTAAGGCAGTCTTAATATTGAAGTGGCTGCAAGATGATTTTTTTACTGTATTTCTGAATTCAGTAATTTTTACTTCTACATCTTCCTCAGCCCTAATTTCTCATTGAAATAATATGCTAACAAGTATTTTTCACTTAAATAGGCTACAAGTGTTCCTTCTCTGTGATTTTGTAACCAAAAGGAAGATGTTTTCCAATCTACATGACAAATGATCCTTCATAATAACATCCTAATCAAAAAAGATAAATTGCTTACAGGACTATAATTCACACATTATCTTAGGTAAAATTTATCTCTTTCAAAAAGAAGGAAAATATTATCTATCTTGCCATTGTGTATCACAGTAACATGTATCTTATCTCTAGATGCCAGAATTCATGTAAGTAAAATAACATCATCTTACGTAGGTAACTTCTGAATGAAAGGTAAAATTTGAGAAATCCCAATTTTAGTGACTGCATACCCAGGGAGATATCTTAGATGGTATATTGTACAAAGACATATTTGAACAAATTAAATATGTCTGTCGTAAAATACAAAAATCAAATTAATACAACAGTTTTTTTGACTGACTTGTTGTATCATGCTTCTCGAAACTTTCCATTACTGTAGATTTCCACAGCACAAACCCATTAGTTTTTATCAATTCAGATAGAAAGAGAAAGTTACAACCAGAATCAAAAATATTTCCAAGAACTTTTTCCCCCTCACCCAATTTCCTTTGTCAAACAAAAAGAAAGTAGAAGCACAAACAGAATACAGATATAAGATATGCCAATAAATAATCTCAATTAATCACGGAATTAGTGAATCTATCAATGTGTTCAATGAAGTTGAAAACATAACATAGCGCATTTATCTCCTAAGCTAGACCTTAGTGTGAGTTTCAGAAATGTACTTCGTACCCGCATGAACTTGAAAAATAATCAATTGTTAGCTTTACACCAATTTATTCCAGGCGTGATGAAAATCCAGAGGCTTAACAATCCAGCTACAAGTTTGTTCCCAGACCAGAAAAAAAAATTTATTCAACAAAAAACCTTTACATTGTAGAAAAAACCTTAACACTTGTAGTAGATATGCGTAACAAATCAGCATCTATTGTAAACAAAAATACGAAATAATTTGTAAAAGAAGATAGAAACATGTTACTTGCCATGATTCTGTGAATAAAATTCAAGCATAAACTTTTCTTTAACTCAAGGTGGCTGTTTTATGTAGGGTAATGGAATGTTATGACTGTGTTCTGTGTGACCATATGAAAACACCTGCTGCCTGATTCAAGATCAGAAATGGGAGTTGATGTCTAGGCCAAGACAAAATCAAAAGTTAAAACAAAACATTTGTTTAGGTTTTCGTGAACACAATACAGACTTAGCGGCAACAAATACATCATGGACACCATTTTATCATTTCAACAACACAACATTGATTGCATCTTTCAATTAAATGTCTTCATTGAAGTAAATTAACCCCAGGATGCTGTCCGTCACGCGTAGACTTTATGTAGCCACTATGAACAAAATGATATGTATCATTATAATTCTTAATACATAATTAGCCACATTTAAGAAAAACAAGCAGCCACAATGCCGTCAATGTCAGCACCAGGATACTCTTTACGATGTTAGAGAATTTAACATTTCACATGAAAAGAGTACAAAACGAACCATTGTGATACTGAAAGCTGAAGATAAAATATGTTTTGACGATGACGACTCATTCAAACGTTCTTTGTTTTCCTTTATTTTACTTTCAAGTGCAGGAAATGGGATAAGAACAGTTATCTTTTTTAGTCATTTCCTACATAACACAGATCACAGAAACAAAGCATTTCTTGCATGAATGTGCAAGTATGAGAGGTTTGCTTGTTTTTCATTAATATGATCAACTTTGTGACATTAAAAAAAAGGTTTGTGTATGTTTTGCCGACATTCTCTTACTTTTCGACTATTTTTAATAAACATTTAATAAATACTATTCAAAGATTCGTGACAATTAAGGTATCAATTACCTGGTATAACGTAAGTCATTAATTAAACATTTCAAATCCAATTAGGTAATTATATTTAGTTCTTATGAAAGGAAAATAATCAGATTAGTAAGCAATCCTTTAAAAGGAATGATTACCACTAATTATATAGGAAAGAAATATTTCATAAAATGCAAGAAATACCCTGTTTTCACTGAATATACCATGCTTAACTTAAACTATTACACAAACATATCACCATAAATCTACGAACTCATCAATGCTTCTAACAACTTTATCGTCATGAATACAAATTTAGAAATTGCATGTTAAACCTTATTGAATTGTATCAATGGAAATTAAGAACGCAAATGTACCAATCTGAGTAACAGAAAAAGACGATTTCAGAATATCCATTTATCATGATTTAACTTAATTCAGCAATTAAAAATACATTTATGTACAATGGTTTCAATAGCACATTTTAAATTCTTACAGTATTAGTAAGCAAAAATAGAATAAAATTAACACAGAATTTCAATTTCAGGGTGTATAAGTATGCAACAACGGCTAATATGGTCTAGCCATACAACATTTTATAGTTCTAGAAATACCACTTCCCAGATAAATTCTAAGACCAGTAGTATTTCACAAATCTCATTCAACTACATACACTGAGGTTTTGTATTCATTTGAAATCTCCTGGTAAAGTCATCTAAATTAATGGTGATTGTAATGAAGCATTTTATGTGAGTTTTATATCTTCGTTCACAACCATACCGGTGCCACAAGATATATATAAGAATAAATGCAGAAAACATATTACTGAACATATCCCTCTAAGATGGCTAGTATTTAACTTACAGTATATTACAGCAGTCCTGTATCTGTCAATACATATTGTGGTAACGAAGAAGACATGGAAGCAAGATGGAGTCAAACTTGTCCTGCTTATTAAATTACAGTCATACCAAAGTTGGTTCATCAATTCTATTAGCGTTTTTGCGGGCATACAAGACTCTCCCTAAAGCTGCACTTCTTTCGAACATCATGAATTAGATTTTCTTAGCAACTGACAAATAAAAGCAAAACTATATCTGAAAGTTCGAAGTTCACTTTTCAAGTGACTGAGCCATCAATTTACTGTCATGAAAAAAAAACACAAAAACTATGATCAGCAGCCACAATGTATAGGTCACAAACATACTAAGTTAACATAAAAATGCACATGAGTTAACAACCAGTAAAGTATAAATTATTCTGCAGTGACTGACATCATTCCCAAAATACTTTCTTCACTATCTTTGGTTACAATGTCATGGGGAATAAATACCTCATTTTATGCTTTAGCTATCATCCTCAGGAAAGGTTGTAGGATGCTTTAATGAACGAGCTTACCTAATTGCCTAACAGGAAACTCTCATAAAACTTCATAGACATTTCTATAAATATTTCTCCAGGTCAAACACTAAAAGCGACATTGTTCAATAAGCTTAGAGCACAGCGTTCATGCATGTTTATGATGGCAAGTCTAAACAATAGAACCTAACAATATCACAGAGTTCCACAAAGTAAGTCAGAATGCATTAAAGCCGTGAGACAATCAACTGATCACATTTCATGTTGTCTATAGGCTCATCTATTATTTGTATCTAACAATGACAAAGTGCTATTCACGCATTAAACCTAACAAAAAGGTGCGATACAAAAGTAGAGTTATTATTACTGTGGAACAACTTTGCCATGCCTACACAACCACAATGAAACAGACATAAAATTTAGATCGATGAACATAATAATTCAATTGTTTCCACATAATCACTGAAGTGTTATTATATTATGGTAATAAGTTATGGGGTAATCATCACAAACAGTGAAAACTGTAATAATTTTGTCTTTTGTACTTGTAGTTACCCATCATGGTACAAAATGTCGGATTATTTTTATATTCCAAAGGGAAACTTGCACTATGTCAAAGGAAAAGTTGCACAATGTTTTGATGGTATAGAATCTAATGCTGTATCCATTCCCTGAGGGTTTGAATGACGTTATGGCATATAAACCGTAGCTCAGCTGCTCTTTGACTTGTATGATGCATTAGATATCAATGTAAAACAAAACATAAAGTGTAATTCCAGGAAAATTCATCAAGATTAAGGCAACAACCTAAGCTCACATTGCAGGTCAATGTTAACCTGTCACACATGGTTAAATCGTTTTATACAGAAGCAAAAATATTGAAGCCGCAAAAAGCACTGTAGGAGTCTGCCAAACATAATGGCAACAATCATACCATGCGCAGAAGACAAGTCAATATGAATTTCAGAGCATTCATTTTGAGATAATGCACTTTCAACTTCAAAGAAAAAGCCCCCTGCTAAACATAGTGAGCAATACTTATTGTGGTATACCTAAATATGAAGGTCATTTGTTCTTGAGAGTCAAGGAAAAAAATATTAAAGTAATATATTTCAGAGCTCTACAACTCCTCTATCATGACACATTTAAAATCATGTCTGGATATGCCACTACAGTTTTAATTTTTTGATTCAGCATGTCTCATTTTTACAAAAAAAACAACATTTTTTCATTTGTTCTAGATCAATTAGAAAAAATTACTTTGACACGCTGCATGTTGACAAGCATTCAGATTATGCAGTGAAACAAACTAAAGACCTTTTATTCCTTAGAATTCAGAACCATAAAATCTTCTTTCTCACGCTAAACAACCAAATATCTAATCAAACTAAAGACAGTGACGAAAATAAAACGCCAGTAATTACTGCAAAAAAAGCTAAAATCTCATCAAAGTCATTCAATATTGTAACAGTCTGGAGTACCAATAAAAAGTAAATTGAAATAAAATGTATTATTGATTAAACACATTACACTGCATTATGGGTGAAATTAATGTGCAGTCAACCTAATTATATGGTAACCCATAAAAATGTGAAGCGAGCACAGTACATAAAATCAAATATGGTACCTGCCTGATCTGGTAACAAACAGACAAAAATGTACACAAAGAAGACAAAAGTAAAGGAAAGATGTCTCTAGGAATTCTTCATCCTGAAGTCTTAGATTTCAGCAAAATCTCTATGAAATGAAATTCTACATCAATCTTATTTAAAATTGTAAGCTACGGAATAATGAAATCTAACTGATGAGGTAACTTCAAGATTTAAGAGAATTATGTCAAGTAAGAAAGAATTCTGAAAACAGTCGCTGAAAACATGCTTTTAAGTAAAATTTGTGTGACATGGATTTTCATGATGGAGTATGGGAGGAAAAATTGTTCAAAAAGTGAGGTTCAACTAAAATGCTATTGGATGCCATGGAGATATAATTAATAAAACATTTGTACAAACCCTTACATGGAAAATATAACACAAACAATTATACATACTCAAAGCAGCAAGTTCAAATCATAAGTATGAAAAAAAAAAAATCCTAGAAGTAATTACAGGTCATGGCAAATTTCTCCTATAAAATAATTGAGATTCATAAAATTCCAACCACGCAGAATTTACTGCAAGCTTTATGTGAGAGAAAAACATTAAAATATAATAAAGTCAGAACAGGAATAGAAAAAAAACATGCACTGACTCCAAGTAAAAAATATTGTATTTGTGGTGATCTGTACATAACATTTAAATTACATTCCTTAAACAAGATGGTCTTGTCATTTTGTTCCAGAAATAATAAAACGCAATCAATACAAAACATGTACAATATCTGTCAATTTACTTTAACTATGAAATGAAAACACAATTCTTGTCAATCTGAGTTGAAGATTTACGATTCATCACATTAAAATCCCAGTTTTATATTGAAAAATTTCAGTAATTTCGGAGAACCTTGTTCTGTTTTACAGAATTTTCTCAAACTGACATTTAATATTAATTTAGTGCTGGATAACTTTCACATTACATTTTATACTATCACCATAATTAACAATAAAGGTTACTTTGGGTATTAAAACGAGCATGAAAATATAAATCCAATATCTTTATCAGTTGAAAGTTCTATTATGAAGAGATGTCATATTTTCCATACCATACCAAACTTGGCAAGTCAGTTCAGTATTAATTTAATGAAACTTCTCCAGATTCAGGTACAATGACCAGATGTCATCAAAATTATTTCAAAATTAAGAAGTAATGTACATGTGCGTATAAGGCCACAAAAATAGTCATTTCACCGACCCTAATGTTTCTAGCAAATACAAAATATGAAGATATTTGGGAATGAATTGTACATCAAATTCACACCAAATTTGGAAAAAATATCTAAAAATGTTTTCCAACCATCCTGCCCTAATTTTTTCAGTCAAGTAATCCTGAACATGACTACCCTTTTTCTGACCTTATTGCTGAAGTTGAAGTCAGAATCATATTAAAACATGACATGATTATGTATAGTTCAATTTCATCACCTTCTCATGAAAAAACAAAGAATATATTTTTCTGGTCTAGAAGAGAAACTGTTTAATACAGGTTTAACAATGTTTAGATAACTTTATCTAATGGTTAAGTATACATCCAACTAGTGACAAGCAAAAAAGACATAAATCTGTACCAGACCATTGATACACTAATTTTCTATCAAACTCACAATGTTATCTCACATTATGTAAGATTAACTAATGTTCCATGAAGTAAACATTGTTTGATCAAGAAAACAATCAAAAAGATTTGCAAGTCATTCAGCTTCAATCTGAACATATTATCTACAGTTTACTCGGGTCATAAAAACCTAACAAACTTGTGATGTTGGGCTTGAACAACTTTCCAGATGTATAGCCATGAGGGACTTATTGTCACTGGGGTTTAACGCTGTTTTTTCAACAATTTTTTCCATTATATACGGCGACCAGTTCACCTAACCAGCTTTCCTGGTCTGTATACTAACCAATACTAACTTACCCTTCCACAAGGAGCTGGCAACTTCTCCACAAATCGACATTTTTGTCAAATTTTCATAGAAGGGTATGACCTGCCGCAATCTCAGGATTACAAGTCCAGTGCAAAATATGTTTTGATTGTCTAAGCCTTCAATACAAAATATACTGGCTGTCATAAGAAAGTAACCAGTAATTGATATTGGTATAAAATAGACAAAGCGCAAGTAATCAAGATGAATTTAATTCCGGAAATAGCTGAAACATTTCATGATATGGTTTATTGTTATCCATTATTGACCAATAAAATTGCTGCCTACTTTTAAAATTTCAAGGTCAGTATATTAAGTCAAAATAGAAGAATTTTTATGATGGTCACTTTCTTATGACAGCCAGTATATATATCAATGAGGAACACAGCACATTCCATAAGTAAAACAGTACAACAACATAAAATCACAGCAGAAGGTCTAAAAACTGAGAATTATGTAATTAAATTTGTTTTAAGATGAATCATTTTTATATAAATTGTTGTCAACCCACAGTTTTCATTGATTCAAGCCATATTCTTGAAATATCATCATCTATATATGTTGAAGCATTACCATGATTGATGTGGTATAAGCCGCACCTTTTCTCCCCTAGAAATGTATAAAAAGTTGGGGGTGCGTCTTATACACCAGAACAAAGCAACAACATGTTTTCTTTTCTCCAAGTGTTATTGACTGTAGATGAAAATGTATCATCCAAATGTAAAAAAAAAAATTAAAATATGTATTAATAATGTTTTTGGTGCGCAAAATAAAAAGAAATGCTTCACATGTTTAAAGTCACAATTTTTTCATAGTTATCAGCTGTATTAATTTCTAGCTGCTTAAACTAGTTCATTAACGACAGCAATAAATTTAAGTAATTAGTTCTAATTAAATAATGTAACATGAGCAAGTCAGCATGCGGGTAATATGCGGCACATACCCCATCCATTCTTCAAGACAAGAAATTCATTTAATAATACAATAATTTAGGTCTAAAAAATCTTTTGTTTTTTACAAAGAAGTAAGTTTCCTATTAGTCCAAAGTATGGCATTATTTCAGTCAAAACATACATAAACAGTGTGCAACATAAGACTTGAAAAAAATAGTCATTTTTATGGTTATTTGACTAAAAAAAAAGGGTATCAGTGGATGGCAAAACATTTTTCTAAATATAACTTTTGCACTCTGGAAGTACAATTCAATATATTTTTGTATATTTTTGTACTTTGAATTTTGCTGTTAGGTACTTTAGGGTTGGTCAGGTAACTATTTTTCTGAAGACTGGCAAAAGCCTTCAAAAATGGCACTCCACAACATTCCGTTATTTCTAAATATTTGTTTTGAAAATTGGCAACCTGATACCAGGCATGTGGCTTATGACACAGACTGTATAAACTGTTATACATACATTAATTATATGGGGCCTCTGCGTCCAAGTGGTTATAGTCTTTGACTAGTAATCATTAACCCCTCACTATCAGGAGTTCGAATCCTACCCAGGACCTAATTTCACATAGGAGGAAGCTGTCGAGCTAGCTTTTGAAAGATTGGTGTATCTTACCAGCTATATGCCTAAGGTCTTCTCCACCATTAAAAAAAGGTCACCAAATTACCCCGATAACTAGTGTGACCTAATAAACCCCAGCGAAAAATAACTGGCAATTATATAGTTAATTACAAGTACAATATGTGCGAAAGTATAATTCATACAACAAGCCAGCTGAACATGTACAAATTTGTGTAACTTCTAGTTTTTATCTTGTACTGTGGCAATAAATCATATAAATTAAATGACAATAATTTAAGATATAAATTTGTTTAATAGCCATGATGTATGATGTAGTATTCAAATTTAATGCATTAAATGAGAAAATAAGAGTGAAGGATTGTTCAACCACATAATTATTCAGATGCATCTGATGTTTATAATCGTGATTCATATTTAAATACATATGTCATGCATCTGACACGATTATTAAGATGTAACTTTATCTCATTTACTTCAGATAACTCAATTCTTCCAGCATTACTGGAAGTAACATGTCATAAACAGAACAACATACCCTCAATAACCTTCATTATTTACATTGACCTGGAGCCATTTTATGTCCAAAATAGACAAATTATCTCCTTCATGGAGAGAGCTGTCTACTGTACCTAACAAGAAGAAATCATGGATGTGCGTTGTTGAATATAAGATGAGTGATTACAGGCAGACAGTTAAGTAGTTGGAATATAACCACTCTATTATATGTACACTAAAATACAGGACATCTAAAGGAGCAGAAATATACATCAAAACACACTTCAGAGACCCTCCAGGAATATAGACTGCTTGAGATTCGTATATTTGAGAAAACTACAGAAACAAGTGGACTACAACAGATTCGTTCTCTCTCTCAGCAAGCTTCCCACAGTCCAAGTAGACTACTCTGTACTCCCTGCTAGAACCAAAGGCTCCCAATCATAGATAAATAGCTCAGATAACAGACCTACGCAAATCCTATTTTCTACCCCATTAACCAGCCAGATTATAGCTTTTTTTCTCTGCCGCACTTTAAATATTACAGATGCAAGTGTAGCAATTACAACCAGATATATTATAGCAGTGACTTCACATTCTATGTATTCCTAAAGTGACTGTTCATTTGAAGTATTCCTGTCATTATTGTTCTACTGAGGCATCCCTGATGTTTTTGTGCGTTTTAAGTATTTCTGACATGACTGCATATTTATAATATGGCCGCATATTTAGGTTATTCCTGACATGGCATGACTGTACATTGAGGTACATGTCAAAAATAAATTTTCAGGTTTTCACTTTTCTCTGAATCCTTTTTACTAATCAAGTAGTTCTCAAAATATTGTATTATCTCAATGAATGTACACTGTATTCTACTTACCAAACAAACCTTCTTCATTGAATTAAAACAATGTGCTACACATTATAAACAAGAAAATTATTCATGAGAGCTTTCTTGCGGGTACGAACAAATAAATTAACACAGTGCAAGAACAAAATCTCCCCTAATGACAATTAATAACCAGATTTCCAATGTTTATATTTATTGTTATGTATAAAGCATGTCTTCTTTCATGTAGGTAATCACGTTAATACAACAGGATATAAACATTATAACAGGCAATAAAACCCCCAAGTTTTCGGGGTATTAATTAATCCCGAAGGTAGTATTCAAATAAAAAACTAGAATATTTCCACGCTTTAATCCATCAACAATTTTAGACAGGATAGGTAATATCATAAATTCATACTGATGTCAAATTTAAAAACTATACAAGTAATAAATTCATGACTTATATATTCAATTCAATCACAGTTACCTGAAGAGGTCTTACATCAGGCAATAGTTAACACTTTAATTACCAGTAATGCGATATAATAAATACCAATTAAGTATTTATAAAGGTCAACCACCAAATAAACAATGGTTTAATTTCAAAGCAGAGAACTTACTTCCACGAAAATTGTTATAAATTTTCTACCTTTATGAAAGACTAATGAAAAATTGATACCAACTAATGTTTATGTAATCTTATAAAGTATATGAGCACATAACTAAGTGTTCAGGTTACTCACAGAGTGTTAGGTAGTACAGTGATTACCATATGATGAAACATTAACACATCTTATCATCAATCTAGAAAGATGAAAGCAGAACGGAATTAAGTCATGTTAGTATGTGACCTTTATTGTGAAGATTTTACTTAGTGATAAACTTTCAACACCAATATCATGTAAACCAGCAATAAAATTTCAAAGAAAAGGTGAAAAATCAGGAACATTTCGCTGCTTAGAGTGTCAGGCTGTTAATGAGTTCACAATCTGACAGAGATTCTACTCAAACAAATTTACATTATACTCATTTATGTATATGGTCATATTGACCTATTTTATTTTATATGGATAGTATATAGATTATGTTATTCCCGTTTCATGTCATGCTGTTTTGTGTTGCTGTATATATATGTGTGTGTATGTTTGTGCGTGTATGTACAATGGCAAGTACTTGCCGATTTCTGTAAATAAACTGTAAACTGTTTGATATATATATATATACATATAACAGGCTGTTAATGAACTCATTAACACCCTGACACTCCCGATATATATATGGATATAGAGTGTGTCGACACAAAGTCTATCATACAAATTGTGCACAAAAATCAAGGTGCCAACACAAAGTCTACCTTACAATCTGTACCCAAAAATTACAGTTGTCCAAAACAAAGTCTACCTAACAAACTGTAAACAAAAAATACAGGTGTCCAACACTAAGTCTACCAAACAAACTCTTCACAAAAATTACAGGTGTCTAACACAAAGTCTACCTAACAAACTGTAAACAAAAATACAGGTGTCCAACACAAAGTCTACCTAACAAACTGTAAACAAAAAATACAGGTGTCCAACACAAAGTCTACCTAACAAACTGTAAACAAAAATTACAGATGTCAACATAAAATCTACCATACAAACTGGGCACAAAAAATACAGTTGTCCAACACAAAGTCTAACTAACAAACTCTTCACAAAAATTACAGGTGTCAAAACAAAGTCTACTTTACAAACTGTAAACAAAAAATACAGGTGTCAAAACAAAGTCTACTTTACAAACTGTAAACAAAAATTACAGGTGTCTAACACAAAGTCTACCTAACAAACTGAAAACAAAAATTACAGGTGTCCAACACAAAGTCTACCATACAAACTGTGCACAAAAATTACAGGTGTCAACATAAAATCTACCATACAAACTGGGCACAAAAAATACAGGTGTCCAACACAAAGTCCACCTTACTAACTGTACACAAAAATTACAGGTGTCCAACACAAAGTCTATCAAACAAACTGTACACAAAAATTACAGGTGTTAGAAATAAGGGAGCTGTCAACAATACATCTTACATACAAACTGCACAGAAATAAGGGAGCTGTCAACAATACATCTTACATACAAACTGCACAGAAATAAGGGAGCTGTCAACAATACATCTTACATACAAACTGTACAGAAATAAGGGAGCTGTCAACAATACATCTTACATACAAACTGTACAGAAATAAGGGAGCTGTCAACAATATGTTTTACATACAAACTGTACAGAAATAAGGGAGCTGTCAACAATATGTTTTACATTCAAACTGTACAGAAATAAGAGAGCTGTCAACACATGGCCTTATATATGAACTCTACATAAATAAGACAGCTGTCAGCATATCGTTTCACAAACAAAAAAATAGTAAGAAACATACTTATTCCAATTTAACAAGCACTAAGCTGCCAATCGAACCTAACCAATACACTATATATATTATACATCCTATATATTACTTAGAAAATAAGTATGTTGTTAGTTCAAGAGTAAATTCTAAACATAAAACAATTATATCTCCTGAAATACATTGTCCCATGAGGTTACATACTTATAAGACAAGAATTTGATACCTGATTAATTTCTTTAGCAATATCTCAAAAAAACACTAAAGACTATGGCTTAACTTTTTTGTCAAATATATAAGGATTGGAAAAATGTAATTCCAATTTTACCAGTACGAAATGTCAGAAAACATAGGATTACGGTTTCACAAATTTTGTAATTAATGCTACTTGTCTATACTTCAGGGATTGTAAGCATTTGAACAGATTCATTCCATATATAAACTTAAAGATGATTAAGTATCAACATACTAGAAAAGCATTAAGCCTACAACAAAACATGGATTCAACAGAGCTGTTTTATTTCATATGCTTTTACTACAAATTCTTTGTACATCATTACAGCCTTGTTGATCTATGTACTAGATATAGCATGTCTTTGATTTTTGTTCCTACAGTGATAAGCAACTTTAATTGATTGTTATTTATTCTGTATTATCAACTAATCTTTTGCAAGAAAAACGTTTCTCATCAACTCTATCACACACTTCCATTCTCCTCTCATTTAATCACTGGCTTCTCCTGCAGAGATTTTATACATTCGTTTCCATAGAACTTGGGAAAAACACTCTTTGGTAAGGTTCTTTAATCTCACAGCAGAAAAGTTTTATTAAATCTCCAGCAAAAACAAATTGCACCAGAAAAGCTAGATGAGCTGTCACTGTACCTTCAGAGAAATTGGGAGACTTTTAAATTAAGCACCCTGCTTTCCAGAAAACAATTTCATTAGCAGGTTATTGTGGTAGACCTAACTTCACTCAGAAGCAATTAAGATCTAGGACCAATTTCATAAATTGAGAGTTAATTAATTTACAGAAGAATTATTACATTTGCCATTATATCATAGAAAATGTTCATCTAAAGAAATGAGAAGCTTCAAGCGGTCTACTTTCATCCACAGAAATTCTATACCGATGTTTTATTTATTTATAGCACACTGATAAAACAGGAAGGTTGTGGTGACTCTTTATCACTTCAGAGAACATATAACAACAGTCAGCTTCTAAAAGATTGTATTGTTATCTTGGTTTTACTTAAATAACATTAAAATAGGCAAAGAAATGAAGTAGCGGCAGTGAAAATTTTTTTGGGGGTAAATTTAAAATATTGATAGTTGGTTGAAACAATCAAGTCTCAATAGAATGTTAACATACCACGTCGTTTTGATAGATTCAGTATTCAGATGTGTAGATAATGTATCTACATTTAAGATGCATTTCTCATGGTTTATCAAGTGTTGCTTTATCAGACAGAGCACTTGACAAGCATACCATACATGTTCCAGTCTTTACAAGCTCCCTGAAGTATAAGCAATATCTAACCAATAATGTAAGCATGGTGATTGTATTTGATAATTGCTGTAATCATCCGCACTGTGTCTCAATGAATACTAGATAAAGAATATAATTACACCCATACTTGTCTTATCAGAGGATATGTCCATTTAGTGACAATATAACATAATGAGAAGTGAGATAAGTTGTACCAGATAGATCATTTATAGTCAGAAAACAGATCTAGCGTATCTATTTATTTTACAGGTGATAAATAATTCAAGTGTTCAACCCCCTACTGGAATGTGTGATTGAACAGAGATCTGATATACGAATATCGAAGAAAAGCCTGCAACTTTTCTGTAACGAAATAACGTGAAGATGTTTCAGTGGACTTCAAGGTCAAATCTAAAATAATCATACAAACTTCATTTTTTATTTCACAGATATTCATATCATTATTCAGTATTTAAAGTAGCAAAAATGACTGGTCACCCAGACAACATCCATGATGTCGAGATGCACATTTGTCTTGGTATACTACATGGTAGACTGAGGTCATGGTTAGAATCACATGATGACTTCACAATCCTTGAATCAAACATTGAATAATGTCAAAAAAGTAAGTACAGGAAATAATTACATTTTGTTGTTTTTCACAATCCATATAAAGATAAATAAATCTAAAAAATTATATACAAATTGATCGAGCAGCACAGGGGCCATATGTAGTGTTCTGAAAGTGTGTATCAGGGGCGTAAAAATATTTTTATGTAGCTGGTAAGCTACAAAAAGTAGATGCGAGTTCTGACAGTTCCCCTAGTATGGGGCAAGGGGGCAATGCTCCCTTTGGGGAAAAAGTAGCCAGCGAGAATGCTCAAATGGCTGGTTGATTTTTCCAGCTTCTCGCTCTTTCCTGTATATAGATCTGTCCATGTATACACATAGAGACATGTTCTGTATGTGTTTGATTGTTTTAAACCCACAACAAACACATCTCCCCATCACATCAGATACATACATCTCAATATGAGTCTATTAAAAGCATGTAAAATGAGTTTCCAGGTGAACAAACTACATGTTCTATATAACAAACACAAGGACAGACGAACATTCAGAATCATTAAAAATCTGCAACATTTCATTCTTCTTGTTTTAAGATAAATAAATGTGATACGTCTGTTAGACGTCAGAGCTTGTTTATACTGACATCGCGTGACACTTGTATTTACATAACGAAAACAAACAAACTGAAAATATAACCAACACATGTTATGAGTGAATGAAAGAATGTCTTTGAATACAAGAGTTAATGATGCATTCTTCAGCTTCATACAGTTTATGTCATTTTTAACCCTATTCCCAGTAACAACATTCTGACTTGTTTTCTTATAATTTTGATGGCATAAATATCAGCATTCGTTATTATAGTAGAACATGGGAAATAAATAAGTTAAAATTGAGCATTTGCTTAAATACATGATTTAAGGCACATTGCCTACAATTGTTCAAGAAATTCATAAACAATTCAACTACTTTTGCTTTTGCAAAACAAGTTTTAAGAACACACTGGTATATTTTTGTTTGTGATGGTATAATTGTTTCTAGAAAGTAAATTGTTACAAGATTACAGGATGAGTTCAACCAGTAAATGAACAATCCATAGCATGAAAGTTTCTCAAAATACAATACATAGATGTGAAATCAGATACCAAAAATCACTGCAGATCAAGTGTTCATCAATTGATGATAAGAAAACAAATATTATGAAAACACAATGGAATCAAAATGAAAATTGTTTGCTATTGAAACAAATGGGTTAAAATTTGGTAATTATTCAATTATATTGTAAGATACTAATTAAAATGGCCCTCTTAATGTACAGAATATAATTATGATAATTTCACATTATTTGTAATTCAAAGCAAAAATTCAATAACTAACATCTTCGTATACATATGCAAGCTACAGTCACATTGCATAAAGTCATAAATACTAACCAACAAGTGGAACTTAAATATTTCTGTAATAGCTTTAACCAATACATTTTCAGTATATAAGAACCAGATGTCAAAACAATAACGGCTGTGTAATATCTAGTTTTCAATTTCCACAGTTTTGGACATAAGGAGAAATGTTGGCAGACAAATATTCCCCCGTGTGACAGCATCAAGTTTGTTTCACCTTATACTCTTATTGTTAATGCACATCATTGGCTTCAGTACATCCACCAATCACAGACAATTTTAAACAGCGAGTTAGTTCTCAAAATAAATGGTAACGTATTGGAGAAAATGTTCCATTCTCTTCTCTTTCGCTCAGTCTTTAAATGAAAATGTAATTTTACAATGAAAAAATACGACATAAAGGAACAGACTATCTGCATTACTGCTTCAGTTCTCATACAATAGCAAAACAAATCAGCTGAGTAGAAAACAAATCTACGAATGTAAATAATGACAAAGACATTAAAATATTACCTAGATTTCAAAAGGGTATGTATTTTAATGGTATGTTTCTGTGCTAACAATAGCACTAGTTTAAAACATCTATAACCATGGTAATGTTGACAGGATGATGTAATGAGTGTAAAATGATTACTGCTGCTGTGTGTTATTAATACATAATTCATCAACATTTGTGTTTCAGCATAACACCACTTGCTCTTCGTCAAATTTAATTACCTCGCCTACATGACGTAACATGAATTAAAATCTATGAATATGTAATAAAGATACAGAATTATACGCAATCACACACGGAATTATACCAGACGCAAAATTTTTTACCATTAGACATGTAGCTCGATATCAAATGTAAAAATAAATACAGGCCGCATGTCAGCATATCTAGACATTTTATCATAAATATTTCAAACCAATTATTTAATCAGAAAATAGATTGTCAAACAATTATGTAAACAAATTAAATCAAATGGAATTTACTAACAATTTCCCTAAATTCAAAATCTAGGAACATACGACACAAAAGGAATGAATTTAAACAAAAATGCTGATAAGAACATCAATTTGTATCTGCAGATCCCTGCAGTAAACAAACAGTATTGGAAGGGAAGTCCCACAGTAATTGAATCGCGACTGATGTGATCAGTATATGTTTGAAAGTAAACGATACTTGTACAGTCATTTAGATAATGTCCTTTCACAATGAATTCAAATTTAATATTGTACCTATGGGAAAATTTTACAGAATTGCGGCTATAAAATTCTATCAATGATTGCATTACATCATAAAACTTTTCACCCTAATCAATAGAGTTTCAAATTTATCTGAAACATATGCGTATAATATCCCAATTCAATTGCTTAATTGATGTACCCCCATAACTATTAAATGATAATAATTAAATTCATCTAGCACTGATAACAGATATACAAAACAGACTCTCAAATTTTGATGAAGTTCAAAGAATATTTGTGTTTCCCAGAAACATATATTTTATTTGTACACACTACTCACATTTCCCCAACATCATACACTTAGGATAACAGTGTGATTTACTTACATAGAGTTATAGCCTTAATCAATACTTAGCAACAAAATGAAATAAGCAACCCATAGCAAGGGTAGAATTTCTAAGGATGCAGTACAAATATTGCACCAAAGCTTGACAGTTTCTGATATAAAACAACACACATTAAATGTAAGGCTTTTACAGACTAACCTGTAAGTCTGGACTGGTTTCTCAATCATTCTCATGGTCTCAGATTTGTACAAGTCTAATTCTTCAGCTTCCATATTGGCTTCTAATGCAGCTAATGCTTGTTCAGGCTGTATCTACATTAATAAATACAAATATATGGAAGTAATCAGGCGAGTTGAACAGTGATTATAATGTAATAGTATTTTACAGACAGACAGCAAAGTTGTCAACTTAGATGTTTGCAGCAATTTATATATGTCTGTATATATAGAATTATTTGTACATAGATATAATTTCCCTTTCTTAATTTTAATTTCATGATAATAATAAATGAAAAATGCATTATACAAATGTAGTATAATGTGGTACATGTGATAATGAGGACATTTACTGATCAGTCATAAAATATATAAGTTCATTTAAGCCAGTAATTCTAGAATTGGATTAGATCTGCAAACCAGAATTCAAACATAAACAGGAAAATTTAAATTGATTTTTCAGTTTAATTATGGTGCAAATTTTGCTCATTTGAATTCTCTCTGGAGACTGTATGAGAATCACCCATACAGCTGACATACTACCAACTACACCACAGCTCCCTACTATACTAGATCATATGTTTCTACTAAACCAGGCCATATGTTTCCTACTAAACTAGATCATACATTTCCTACTAAACTAGATCATATGTTTCCTACTAAACTAGATCATATGTTTCCTACTAAACTAGATCATACATTTCCTACAAACTAGATCATATGTTTCCTACTAAACTAGACCATATGTTTCCTACTAAACTAGATCATATGTTTCCTACTAAACTAGATAATAATGTGCCCTACTAACATAGATAATATGTTTCCTACTAAACTGAATCCAACTAACCCAGATAATATGCTTCCTACTTAACTAGATCATATACTAATAAAAGGTGAAGTAGAAATAGAGCAGCTGTATGGATCAGAGCCATAAATCAATCATGATTACAGTATATATTGTCAAAATAAACATTCTATCAACCTACGTATTAAACTCTTTAATTCAAATGACAGTTCATATTATTCTCCTTGCAAGTTTTATGTCTCAATACTTTTGGGAATTTCCTGAATATTCAAATGCTATAAAGAGAAATTATCTATCTCTGTACAGTGTAACAACATTTCAATTCAACAGTGCTTGAATACATCAAGTGATTTTAACAAGTTTAATCAGAGCCAGAATGTGTTCTAACTTTGAATTTGACAGAATAAGTAAATGGCTGTCCTATAACTTCCTACTTTCAGTGTTTCTATTGAAAATGCATCCGAATTTTAATACAAGTAGACTTTGTCTTAAATCAGATCAGATTTGAGATGTTAAATTCAGACCAACTGCATTATATAAATTATCTTTTAATACATTTTTCGGAAAATGAAGACATCTGTATTTTGTGTATTTAAAGAAGAAATTTGGCGAGATTTTACTACCTGAAAGAAGTAATTGGAAGCTAATCCAGGTCCAGCAACCCTACGAGCAACAAAACCATCACTGGCTGGTACTCTACCTCGACTCTTGATCACTATACCATATATACAGGTGTCCCAGAAACCCCGGAAACCACGACGTAATACACCAACTAAAGTATAACACACAATAAAAGGTAAACGAAACAACAAAATAATCAGTAATTAGTTGGGGGTTTTTTGTGGGGTTTTTTTTTGGGGGGGGGGGGGTAACATTGCACCAATAGCCAATGTAATTTGGTGACTTTTCAAGGACTTGGAGGAAAACCATATGCAAACACAAAGAAAGAACCATTAACGTTCTGTAAGCCAGCTAAACAGTTTCCTCACATTTGATTTTTTCTGGTTCTGGATGGGGTTCAAACACAGCAATGAGGGAACAGTAATTACTAGACAATTACCTATCAACTATGGAGGCCACTCGAGTTTTTATTTAAGTCAAGCTTAAATGTGATGATACCAATGCTAATTAGTAACCACTTCATCTAATGCTGACATTTTATAAGAACATGAAGAACATGTAAAGCTGACATTTTATAAGAAAATTTAATGTTGACATTTCATAAGAAAATATAATGTTGACATTTCATAAGAACATCTAATGTTGACATTTTATTAGAAAATCTGATGTTGACATTTTATAAGATCATCTAATATTGACATTTTATAAGATCATCTAATGCTGATATTTTACTTTCAAACCAAAGGACCATACATAGCACAGCAAAACCATATTTAATTCCCTAAACATAATTTCTTCCAGTCAATGTGCTGCAAATTTTAACTGCAAAGCATTTGATCAAAATTTCCTGCAACAGACAGCACGGGCATTAATAACAAATGCTTCCGCAACCATTTCCTCAGTAATCAAAAGAAAATTCTCATCACAACTTTCACAAAACAATGTCGAACAGGCCAATGTGATTCATACAAATGGTAACATAAAAAACTGGAATTTAAATATTTATTCACTTTGACATAACATTTCCCGACAATCTATAACTGCACATTTTCAATTCATCTTCAACCATAGCAAATGAAAATGCTTTTATCATAAAATGTCTGTCTGTGGATGACACAATTTCATTTACTTCCACATGAAATTAATGGAAATACTTGTGGAAAAATGTTGACAGAAGAGTAACCTACATATACTAATGCCTAGTGCTGCCAGAGGACAGGCAATAAAACCAAATAGAGATGCTGAGATAGGTTGTAGGACTCCCTGTATAGCAAACCTCCATATCAGAGCCTCTAACAATATACAGAACTTGTTTTGATCATCTGCAAACAAGAGAATAATGTATTACATATAAAATGAAGAATCACAACGAAGAAATATGAAAGGTTTATATCAGGAGGAACAGAAACCACACATGACTTTGATATTAGCAAAGGGGTGTAGAAATGCTTTCATGTAGCTGGCGTGCTACAACTAAAAGTAGACGGGGAGTCTAGGGGTTCAATGCAGTATCGTGTGTCCATTGTTTCAGAAAAAGTAGCCTGCTCATTTCCACACCTCCGCTAGCAAGTCCAATGCCGCTAATCTACCAACAGAAAGGGAGGCCTTAATAACAAACCTACTTACCTGAACACAAATTCAATATTTATAATTCTCCAACAGTTGACCATTTGTGGCAGTTCTAATGTGATATTTCTTAATAAGTTAATTCCTAAATATATATTTAAATCTAAAATATCAAGTAAACAGCATGTTGGAAGAGTTATTCATAAGAATACACGGTTATTAAGCAGTGAACTATACTGAAAACTTTAAGCTACATTAAGTCAGAATACTTTAGACACACAGTCACACATGAATTAAAGGCAAACTGTAAATGGATGTCACCTTAAGAATGGTGATAACTCCTCACACCATAATTACAAACAAAATAGACAAAAAATGGCCATATTGGCCTCTATGACAGCCTTTGTTTGGCTGTAAATATAAAGTATGGTCAATGTACTTACATGGTGCATCAAAGTCATAGACCAGTAAACAGAAGACATGGAACAGCAGTGAAACAAATGGTATCCTAAAACACAAGATATGTGTGTCACTTCATGCTTCAAAATCACACAACACATTCATATACTAGTAGCTTACATTATCGAGTGACAAGAGATATTTCTATATTATGACCAATTCCATAGATTTTAAATTTTAAATGGTAAAACTAATTCCGATTTTTGAGTGCAGGCGACACTGTTCCTTTTTCAGCTAAATATAACTGATGGGTGAATAATATCTGATTAAAAAAAAGATTATTGTTTAAATATTCTAGACAAAAATCATACATCAAGAAAGTGCAAGAAAAACTTACAATGTCACAATATGGACAGAACAGAACCAACAGAATGGTGTTTTAATGGCAGACAATCTGGTTTACAACAAGTTAGAATGTATTCCATATTATGAATTACAGGTATTTGAAAACAATACAACATGAGTAAATTATGTTTGACCACTTTGTAAAAATTGAAGACAGCCTTGTTACAATACCTACCATAAAGGAGCAGCTATGGATGTAACCAGTGAAAGTGTTGACACCAGCAGGCATAATACTGGAAATACAGAAATCAGCAAGATACTGCCAAAGAATCCTTTAATCACATAGTTCCAAAACCTGTTAAAATGTCTAGTCAAACTCTTCCCAAGAAAGCCTGAAAATTAATTTAAGAGGAGACAATGAAGCATACTATTAAGTTACCTCCATATTAGAGAGCAAACTTTAGACCTCAATTTAAAACATGTTAATCTCAACCAAATGCGTCTTCAATTTATTACCAGAAAACTGATCCTTTTTGAACTGCTAAGAAATTATGTTAAAGCAATAAAATATTCATGAGACTTTAACTTTATTAATAGCATAGGAAAAAATGACTACAGACTGATTTTACCTCTATCTGGAGAGCTCTCAAATGTCTTCCTAGACTTTCTAACACTGCCCCAAACAGCAGACAACCTAGATATAAGAGTATGAGTGGTAGATGCCTTGTCTGGATATAACTTTCCCTGGAATAATACAATAGAATAAATAAATAAATGTGTCTCTAGCACTCATTTCACCCTGATAGTAGAATAGAACACAATATAAAGTAAGAAAACACTATAACAACTGGGTTAACTGGAGAATTTAGATATCATAGGTTAAAGAGTGGGTAAATAAGCTATCAGACAAACTGAGAAGACCACATCAAAAATTGTTTGGTATGTACAAATAGTGTATTGTATGATGACCGGAAAATGCTGCAAATTAGTTCAGTTTTGATCAATTCATCCAAAACTCAATTTTCATACAATCATTTTACAGGTCTTTAGGCTGAAGGAAATTCTAAAGAAACAAACATTCTAAACAGAGGCTTTATTAAAATATATTATTTAAGAACAGTCACAACAGATTTCACCAAATACTAACTTTCCTGATTGAAAAACACTATTTAGTCTTTTAGTTTTTTAGTCTATAGTGGGTATAAAGATCAATAAAATCAAACATTAAATATCAGCCTAAAATCTCCAGTGAACCTTAAAACAACGTTTGTTTGTTATTTTCTGCATAATAATTAATCAACTGATAGAACAAATATTTCAAGTAAACAATTCTAAGCTAAAAGCCATTCTTTATTTGAAAGTAACTACTTCTCATTCAGAAGTTCAAATTTAAACTGCAATAATTTTGAAACAACTTCCCAGGTCATTTTTAATGAGGACTAGTGTAGATGAGTTCAAGGAATAGTTACACAGTAAAAAGTTGGTAAAAGCAGACGACAAGATTTCATTAAAATGGTTTTAAGGTATTTACCACAAGTGACATATGAAATAAAACAAACTTTAAAAATCAATGCATTTAAATAAATACATGGTTGTGTAATACAGGAAATTTGTCTGGGGCAAACAATAAAAAAAGAAAGCATTCTGTAACATTTCGCAGACACTGAAACCGAATCATATGAATTTCAAATTAAATAAAGTATTTATAAGCAAGTGATCTCAGCTGCTAAATTCCTCTAAGATACTTACATCAACTTGAGAGATAACTTTGTTTGGCATAAATGTATTGATACCAAACAGAGCCCTTAGACTTAATGGACTACACCATGGAACAACAACCTGAAATAAATTGTAACAGAATTAGCCTGCAGCAGTTACCTCCCTTGATTAACTAGAATACATACTCTGGGTTGAATATAAAGAAACTAGAGAATATGTTATATTCAGTAACCCTGTAACTAGTAATAACTATGAATAACAGTATATAACATATCATATAACAGAAACATTTAATTTTATCACGTTTTTCAGGAAAATCAAGTTATAATAAGTATTTCAGATATTTTCAGCCCCTGACTGATTACAACAGCAATACTTTGAACACTGAAGATTTTTTAGCAGTGAAATGAATTAAACTCAGATGAACCCCCATAAAAAATGAGTACCATGGTGACTTACCCCAAAGAAGAATGCGGAGTTCCAGGTCCAGGCCCATGTTCTGTTTATATAGTTGTACCATCTCCACAAAGGATAACGTGTACTTGTCTTATGCTTCACATACTTGTTGAGACGATACTGTGTACCATTCTATAAATGTTACATACGCATCAAAACATTTTCTTAATGAAACAAGAAAAGTTAGATAATATAGTCTTTACAGTATGTTTCTGACCATTACTTTTTTCTAATTTTTAGTTTTATTCAACAATGGTCGAACAATAAAGAATTTATAAAATTGTACAGATCATTAAAATTCCCGATAATTTACTACAATTCAAATTAAATGTCATTATTTTATCACACAGCATTATCTATGTATCATATTATCCTACTGAATGTGGACGGTATATTTGTCCTTCCTTCACATTTTCAGCAATCACCGTAGGGACCACAACTTCCTCTTCATCGGCCATTTTCACAGTAACATAATTGTGAGGAAACCAGATTTGTAATGAGAAGGTGAACACACGATTAGGAATTCGAACTTGACTCAACTCTTTCAATAAAATCGCCTCTCTCTGAAACAATGTGGTATTTTTAAAAATTACTTTCTTTTGATAATAAAAACTGAAAATCTGTCGACAAAAGTAAAATCTGAGTAACCACAACACAACATACTTACATGTATTTCCCTTATAGACATATTTTGCTACCAAAATAAATGCATTCACATTTATTCACACAAAAGCCTGCAATCTAGATTTTAATGCAAATTAATTAACAGATACCAGTATATTCATTCATGAAGTAGAATCTACATATTAGACCATCATTTATAAAAACTTTCTAGTATGACAGCATCATAGATACTCACCCATATGGGATCACACCAGTCAAAAGTAAACAATCTCAATATTACAGCATCATAGTAAAAAAGGATTAAATCTTAACTTAATATAGACAATTAAGCACAGAATACAGTAAAACCTCAAATAGAAACCACTCCACTTCTAAGACCACCTCATAATAACTACTTAGTTTCAGTTTACAAATCTTCTCTATAGTTCAAGCTGACAAAGAGACCACCTCAGTATTTAAGACCATTTGATCATTTCAAAAGATGGTCTTAATCTTGGGATTTCACTGTACAGTCAAACCTGTGAACAACGGCCAAAGACAAAATGTGGCCTTTATTCAGAGGTCAGTTTGTTCTAAATAATCAGTGATGGTTTTTCGAAGAATGGCTATTATTCACAGGGTGGCCTTTATTCAGAGGTCAGTTTGTTCTAAATAATCAATGATGGTATTTCAAAGAATGGCTATTATTCACATGGTGGCATTTATTCGGAGGTGGCTGCAAATGTAAGTTAGACTGTACATGAAACTTACAGCAGTAATAAAGTTATGGTCTCTTTTCAAGAAATACACAGCCTGGTGTAAGTCCTCATCTTCACATAAGTTGATGGCTTCATCAGACCATAAGTTTCTCTCTATAAACTCCCTCTGTAATTAAATATGAATGCAATATGAATGTAATGCTTGTTTCAAACTGTATGTACAATATGATCCTACATACAAATTGTCCTCACTTTGTAGTATATCTGTGACAAGACAGCATCAAAATAATGGTAACTTCACCATGTTCAGCAAAAATTGCTTAATGTTTCTGCATTTATTCATTAGTCTTAATGTTAACATGGGTTGTAAATATTTTCTAAAATAAATCTATTAAAACAATGTTTTTATTTGTAAACTAAGTATGCTGTGTGTACACATAATGCATTTTATGTTCAGTATTCAGGAAAATATTATCACTAATGTGGCTTAGAAATCAGCCTCAAATAATGAAATGATAAAGTGAGTGATTGGTCAAGCATTAGAACTGAGCATGTTGTCAGACAGTAACAATATTCTACATTATAAACTAGAGGGACTGTAACTTTTCTTACCTCAAAAGCTGAGGTTTGTTCTTCTACCCATGCAGAAATTCTGGACTTCACGGGATACTTATCCTTCAAATGATTCAGTAACTGTAAAAGAAATATAAATGCAGAGGCTAGTTCTCTCCCTTGGAAGTTGAAAGCTAATGTATTTGATATGTCATATTTACAAAAAAAAAACTGAGCGAGACTTGAAAAAGTCGTAGGATCAGCAAAAACTATAGGATTGGTCTGATTACTGGAACCAAGGACTTTTTATGCTTAATGTAAAGGTTAAAAAACTGATGCCTTCCTACATAAAACAGAAATCAAAGACAAACAAAGGACAGTAAGTACATTCAGCTGTCATTCCCATGATTTCCTGGAAAATGTAAACGTTGTACTTTATTGAGGCAATCAAACACATGTGTATGTATCTAAAGTGTGGATACATTTAGTGCATACCTGTGTTTTCATATGTTGCATCTTGTCAATAAGATTAGAAGTTGCCTTCTTCATAGCTATCACAGATTTTGCTTGGGAAACTAACAAAGCACCTGAAAGAAAATAATACACGTATTTCAAATAAAAAGCAAAATCTCGTCCAATAAATTTTGATCGCATGATACATGAAAAATCAATTTGTATTCAAAGGCAAAATAATTATTTCAATCTTTAATGTGAAAAATGTCATCATTTAAATTTTTAAGATCAATCAGTGAATGATTACATGATACAATGTTAAACAACATAAAACTGTAGGAGACTGGAAGATGAAAAATGCAATATTGACAAAAAGTAAAAAGACAAACTCAGACTATTAACATTTATATATGGACCTAGTCTGACTGGTACACATTTATTATCACTGACAGTTCAGTCCTGGTTATAACTAACATCCTATCTCAATGCTAAACTCTTACAGATAAATTCAATACACAGTCAAACCAGCAAGCAAAAACCATCAAAGGGAGACAATAAATACAGTCTTTATGTATAATTGTCTTTTATTCAGAGGTGATTCTGCCCTGTAACATTAATTAGAGCGTTTTTAATGAAGATTATTGACCCCATGTTGGCCTTTACTCAGAGATGATTATAATCTCACGTCTGACTGTATAATATAACCAATACTTGCACATGAGGGATATGAAAGATGTAACATTAACTCTGAACAATACCTATTCCATGTTCTATAGATTCCAGTTCAGCATTATTGACTATAGATCTATAAACTCTCTCCAGATATTCTTCTTTTACTGCTTCATCAACTTTCTGTAAATATTCCCAACATGGTATTAACAAATAGAAGATATATGAATGGGAAGAGGAAATGTACCGAATTGATTAAACTAGTTTTCTCAAAGATGCACTATTCGCATTTACGAAATGTGCCGGGAATCGGATGATTTATGAATACAAAAGTGATATTTTACAAAATGATAAATAACAAATGTATAACTTATACATCAAAGGAATTCACTTTTTTGCCAAAATAATTGTCGATACCCCTGTGTGTAAATGGTGATGAGACATCAGCTAAATATTTCACCATTTAAGATTCTTATACACATATCACAATGCAGATGACAAAAAAAAATAATTTCATCACGATGAATCTGTTCACAGAACAGGAAATAAGAAGTTTATGAAACACAGCAGGAAAATGTGACAATTACAAACCAGTATACAGACTGATATGCACAAAGTATTACATACATAACTATTAATTACTTTGGTTGTGCTATCCTTAAAAAACTGTTGGTATGTAGTTATGAACTGACTCATTACAAAATCCTTCGCCCAGTTTTTTTTTCAGCAATTAAAACAAATGATTTTGGTTCTTTAATCAAGTTTTTCATTTTCAGTACATTGATTGTAAACAAGAAAAATGCCTACCTACCCACTGTAAAAAATTGTGTCATGTGACTGCACACCAACTTTTTTTAAGGATGGCCTGACATAAATAATTATTTATATTTTACCTTTGAAATCTGTTCATTCGTAAGACCTTGACCTACAACATGTAAATATAAACATGTAAACAAAACATCACAATTAATTGACATGTAAACAGATGTCTACAAAATTCTGACAAAAGTACCTGTGTCAGATTAAATAAATTACTATTATTGCAATAAATTTACTTTGTTTCATTGTTTGTTTTTATGTGACTTATTGTCACTAGGATTTAATGCCATTTTTCAACAATTTTTCAGTTATATATGGTGACTGGTTCACCTAACCACTTTTCCTGGACTATATATTAACCAGTACTAACTTACCCTTCCACAAGGAGATGGCAACATCTCTACATATGGAGGAAATTCGACATATTTTGTCAAAATTTCACAGAAGGGTATAACCAACCGCAACTGGTCAACTCCAGGTTACAAGTCCAGCACACTAACCACTGGACCACAGTGGCAGCCCCTACTTTGTTTCATTCAAGTTCATCTGTCTGTTAATTAACTTGACTACGTCTGCCACAATTGATCACATTTATATTTAAAACTTATCATTTCTAAAACATTTAACAAAATCATTTCTTACCAAGAATAGTCAGAGTTTTAGGGCCACAAGTAAGAATTAACACATTTACAGTAGAAACCTTTACCTTTTAAAGAGATGATGAGTTTTTGACGGAAGTTCACATACCAACCCTTGGCTTCTCTTTCCAGTATATTACTAAGGACAGGTAAACAGTTGTTGATCAGATCTGTAAACAAGGATAATATTATAAGTGCAAAGTTACAATATTTCATCACAGACAGTAGTAACAGACATGTGATGGTAATATTGTAATATTATTGTAATATATCAGCTGAATGGAGTCATATTCTGCAATATTTGTTTTCATTTAAGGTAATTCAGTGTTAAATTTGGTTGTTTTGAATAGAATTTATTACAATTATACCATCACAGGTCTGTAACTACAGCCTGTGGATTTCGTTGAATGATTTTAACACACTATTACCTTCAGTTAACCATACTATGACAGTAAAATTTACACAAAATAAGATACAGACAATAAGTACACAGTCAAACATGGCCCATAATTTTCTTTCAAAGTTCACAAAAACATTAGTATGAAAATAACACACTAAACATGAAAATTTGCAAGAATACCAAATTTTTTCAATTACAGTGCAACCTCTCCAAAGCAACACCCTTTAAGAGACGCAAAATTATGCCGCTGTTGAGAGGTTGCCGCTCTAGAGAGGTTAAATAAATAGTCAAAACGTACAGTGGTGTAAAAGCATGCTGTTGTTGAAGAGAGTTTGTCGCTCAAGAGAGGGCCGCTCTGGAGAGGTTGCACTGTAATATTAAGTTTGAATTAATACTTTATCAATAACATGTCAAGAGCTATTCAATAAAATATCAATTACACATCATAACAAAATATATTACCTTTGTTAAATAATCTCAGATCTATGTCCATTCCTTTAGGTGTCTGATATATGTAAGGTATAGGAGGTGGGCGCAGATAATGATTCTAAAAAAAAAAATAAACAAATAAAAAAAAATGTTCAATTAAAATCAGAACATGCAAGAAATAATTCAAGGTGTTTTTATCATTAAAATCTGATATAAATCACATAGGTCTGATAAAAATACTAGCATAAATCAAGTTTTTTTGCTCACTTCAAAGCATTGCATGGTAACCTTGGTAACTTGGCCATGTTATTAACAATAGTCTGTACCTATGATCTTAAAAGTTCAGTAACACATAAACACATCTCAGGTACTGGTCTGCACATGTACTTGTAACAAGAAATTATTCTATCATTCATTTTAATTTAGTCATATTAAATATAAAATCAAATCATAAAAAGATGTCTGCCTACAATTACAACCGTGGGCTTTTTTCACAGGAAGGGGCCTTTTTCTTAAATTTGGGAAGAAATAACACAGTATTTTTGCAAAAAGGGGAAGAAAAAACTTGATGTAAACTGAATTTTTTAGTAAAACTGCACGATTTTAAAGATTTTTCCTGAGGGGAATATGCCTATAAATGGCCCCTTCTATACTCCTGACAGCTGAAAGTGTAAAGTTTCTAAAATAACGAAAATTAAGCAGTGACCTTCCTTCTTTCCCTAGTACTCAATCTACTTGTATCCTTCACAAACTGACAGAACTTCCCAAATCCTTGCCTATAATTGGGCTGTAAAAAATTGTAAAAATGCATGAAAAACCTCAAAAGTTAATATATATCAAACACTAAAAATGTAGCATGCACAAGTATAAATTTGATAGCAGACATTTTATAATGCATTAATAGAACCATACATAATTATTAGAACAAAACAATCAGACGTTAAAACATGCAATTTGAATAACACTACGCAAATAATCCAATATTTGTCTTAATGGGCAAAAAGCAATACCTATCATTACTCGGTAAAATGCTGACAATGCCAAACTATGAAAAGAAGGAATGATTTAACCATTACATAGGATTTATATCATCTAGTTTTACCTTCACATCAAGTTCAGCAATCAAGTACCTCTGATGTTCAGTTCGAATTTTCTGATCGATATCTCCTGGACTTATAGATGGCATACCAAATACTATATCTGTAAAAAAAAATTTATACGAAATATTAAATCTGTAAATAAAACAATTTATTTATACCAAATACTGTATCTGTAAAAAAATTTTATACAAAATATTAAATCTGTAAATAAAACAATTTATTTATACCAAATACTATATCTGTAAATAAAACCATTTATCTATGTCAAATACATCTGTAAATAAAACAATCTATATATGCCAAGTATTACATCTGTAAACAAGATGACAGGTACCATCACAAAACCAGGTTTTCATGAGAAGTTGCGCACAGAATGTTACACGTGCACAAAATAAACAAAGGGCCTGGGGAAAGGGCAGGGAAAAAGAGAGGAAGACAAAACATGGCCGTCATATTGTGGTTTCTTTTAATTTCACTGCATGAATTTTTCATGCAAACCGTAAAAAAGATATTCCACATTTTCAATTTTTGTTAAAAAAACATCTTAAATACAATGAGGTATTAACACAGTGTTTTATTTGTGCATTGATCCGTGTGTGAAATTCACGGAAGTTTAGTGATAGAACAGTATTTGTTGTTTGAACTTGTTAAAAACGCAGCCTTTGTTTTCATGATGGCTTACTTTTAATCTGATGGTGGTCATAAATGTTGTAGTATGAAATAGCAGCTTACTATATGCCCATTTAGAATAGCCTGTTATAAATTTTGCTTGATCATGGTAAGTATATGTGAAGACATTCAATGTACAAGTTTAAAAATAACCACTTTATAAATACATAGAATTATATTGCATATCATTATATGATAAATACAAGATTAATGCCATGACTACAATAAAATCACTTGTTCAAATACAGCATCACATAATTCTATTACACTATTTACTATAAACCTGCTCTTCAAAATATGACAATAATCACAAAAAGAATATTCAACTCACTAAAATGCTTCTGACTGGTCAGTTAATTCTAGTAAGTCATACACAGTTAGCCCTGTACTCCATAATCACTATCATTGGGAACACCTAAAATTGGTTGGTACATAATGTGGTTGTTATTCAGGGTTTAAATTAAACTGCTATTGTTCAAATTTGTAACATATAAACTTGTCAACATACCTAGCAGTTTCCACAGGCCTCTACCCCAGCTAGCCACAGACTCAGACAGACTGAAGACAGGGGAGATAATTCTGTTCCTGGCAGTAATTATCAGCAATCTTAGAGCCAGTGCAGAATCCTGAAGTACAAATAAATACAAACAATAGTACACACGATGAGCTATACTGCTTCCTACACTATCAATTAAATATGCTATGACAGCAAAAATGTTAATTTAGATATTTGCATTCTTCTGAAGTAATGACAGATTCAAACTCAATCAATTCAATTAATCTCTAATTCTCTAAAATTTCTGCTAAATTGACAGTTCTACTTCATGTTTTATTAACAATTCAGCAATTTAAAACTTGTTATTCACCATCATTATCCCTTCGAATGTTTCTATAACAATACATACAGAATATTACCATCAAAATGGTTTAAAAGCATCACTTTTAAATAAAATCATAGAATTCTCTGGATCTGCTACATAATGCTGTGTATTTTTTGTCTTTAAAGCAGTGTTTCACATTCATAGCAAAATATTCACATTTACCAACAAAGATTTTACCTCCCTCAGGGCCTCTTGCGCAAAACTTGTATTGATTAAACAGAAACAAGTTCAAATCTATTTACAAATACTTGATTCATTCTCAACAAGATGAATATAATTAACTTATCACTCAAAAAGAAACCTAAACAATGCACACTGTAACATTTAATTGGAAACAATTACTTACAGTAACATTATTACACTACAAAACAGCTTTAATATTTCATGTATAGTGGATGAAAGAATCATGATGTACCCACGACAACTAAGTACAAAAGCACTCTGGAGGGCATATACCAAACTTTCTCTAATAAATGCCCCTTTAAGTGTCACATTTTACTGATTTTTCAATTTGTCAAATAACTGTCTGAACAATGTTTACATGCATTGGATATAGTTTATAGGAGAGCTGCATCAATTATGGGAGGAGCATTAATTAGGAAAGGGACATCAATTATGGGAGGAGCATTAATTAGGGAAGGGACATTAATTAGGGGAGCTGCATCAATTAGGGGAGGAGCATTAACTAGGAAAGGGACATCAATTATGGGAGGAGCATTAATTAGGGAAGGGACATTAATTAGGGGAGCTGCATCAATTATGGGAGGAGCATTAGTTAGGGGAGGGGCACTTATTTGTGAATATTCAGTACATTACATTACATAACTTACATCAAGTAATGAGCTATGAGCATTATGTGATCCTTTCTGCAGGAGATTTGTAAGTCTCCATCTGTGCACTTGACCAGGAAAATTGACACTAGGTACCTCAAATTCGCTGTAAGAAAGATATATGTTAACTTATTGAAGACTCAGATGATTTTAATATCCAATTTCTGAATAGTATACATTGCATCATCAAACATGAATTGAAATTTCCATATGTGATCTCAGTCAAAGATGCAATAAACATGAAACTTGAATTCAGCTATATAACAAAAATAATATACAAGATGATTCCAGATAAATTATAAACTATGAACATACATGTATAAACAGGTGGGAATTGTTCAACACAAAATACAGGGCTGGTTTACATCAAAACATAGATATTTACCTAATCAACTGAATGTTTATCATAAGGAATAATTAACAATTTTACCTAAAAAATGTTACTATAGAAACCAAAAAACAAGACGTTGAAATTCATACCCCTTATCCCAGATACTCTGCAATTGTTCTTCAGTTAATTTCTTTAAGTTACCATAGGGATCAGTAGCTACCACATCAAGTTCATCAAATGTTGGTGCCACAAACAAATCTCTGTAGTTGATTAAACCCTGAAATAACATACAAAGATGTAAGTCAAATTTATGCAAAATTTAGTTAGTAAAATATGTTATACATTGTACATTATAACTAAAATGACAGATTGGAGCCATCCAACTTTTTATGATGATCACAATGAAACAGTGGGGACAGGGTTCCATTATATCAAAGGTCATTAAATGACAAAACATGGTATTCAAGCTTGAAGTTATATGTCTTGTTTTATAACCTGTGAGTTTAACAACAAGTCCCAGGACATAGCCACAGCAAGAGTTAATTTTAAGACTGTATTTAAACATATCCAACAAGGGACTGGTCACACAGCTAAGCTTTATACAATCATGAAACCTCTGATCTTCATAAGGATATTAAGTATAATACAAAAAGAGGATGAAACAAATGATAACCATTAGCACTGAATACAGCTGAGTTTATTAGAATTATTTCATCATGGACATTTTATTACAAAGAAATTTCCAAGCAGTGACCACACTGGTATATCATCAGATGATTGGTAGCCAGGTGTTATCAGTGATGCATTCAGTAACATAATACGCATATAAATAATAATTCACCTTATCTTCACCAATGTTTGTAAGAGAGGGTGGTAATACTATTGGGAAGGATTTCCAGTGATATAACATCAATTCTGCCACCTGTAATAGAAACAATCCTAAATATACTAAAAACTCATGAGAGACCAAGGTTTCCGCTGCCATTAGCCAGTTTCGCAAATGGCGAAAAAAAAATAAAATTAAGCATACTTTTATGTAGGCATAGACCCTCCCCTCTGTACATGTGGTGGAAAAAATATAATGTCCAGTGAAAAACCTGGAGACTATTTATAACACCTGGACTTGCACACATTATATCTCATTTGTGATCACATCTCTAATAAATGTCTGAGAATGAATATAATGCCTAACATTTGTTGTAGTCATCAGATCTTTTACCCTCTTATACAGTCTAACCTGAATACCAGAAAGTAACCACCTGTGAGTAATGGTAACCATGTGAACAAAAACCTCTTTTAAGCTCTATGGTGATTATTGCTCATCGGTTTCACTGTATCTCATGTTTGCATATAATAATATTTTAGTAATTTGATCATATCTACAAATAGCAGATTTTACTAAAACTGTAACAATGACATTCATACAAATACAACGTAACCTTGGACAAAAACAAAAACCGTGACTTAATATCATTATTCAGTCACCTAATATCACTGGTAATTAATCCCAGCATACAAAAAAATGCAAGTTCTCATCTAACGCCACAAATCAATACAAACAATGAATCTTCCCATCCGGGCCATTCTAATCCATAAAATTAATTTGCATCAAACTTTCAGTGGCTTGAACAAAATTTAACAGAATTTATGGAAAAATAAGAGATTGGTTCAAGGAATATCAAACCAGACACTGATAGCAGAAGGCAATATATTGAACATGTGTTTGGTCAAGTAAAGTGTCATTTTAAAACAACAAACACAACGTTATACTGGTTATGTTTACAAGAAGAATTGAATACAGCAGTGTGTGTCATTGATCATACAATTGGATTACTAAGCTTCAGAAAGCTGTCTGTACATACTCTACCATAAACTGATGCTTCCTTATGCATGTGTCATACTATACCAGACGACAGCCTATGCAAATAGAATGTTGTAAATGAAACAAACTTTAAAACTTTGTAAATGAATTTCAGACCACATTACGTTATAATTAAATTACAAAAAACTGGTAAGAAAATGATTGTGTTCTTGTCTGTTGATCTCATCTTTTTTTTGCTTAATAGCAATTAAATAATCAAACACAGGTAAACTGCTGATTAATAAAAATTAAATATCTCCATATTTATACATAACATAATCTTTTGCATCAATTTAGTCAAAACAACATTGAATGGAGGCAGGACTGTTTTTGGACTTATTTCAAATCCATTTTGTTAAAGTCTTTGTAAAAAAAGACCAAATCATTTCAACTTTGTTACAATGTTGTTATACATGGTAAACAATAAGAGGAATTTCAATAAAAATTGAAGAATGTCATATACAAGGTAAGGATAACTGACCAGGGCTTTTTTCCCAAATTTAAGAAAAAGGCCCCTTCCCCTAGCTGTGAAAAAACACCTGCTGACCACAGTTTTTCCATGCAATTCTAGGATATCTCAGATACAGAAAACAGATACAGCAAAAATTGTGCTAAATAGATAAAAATTTGTGAATGAATGGCAAAAAATGCATGACTCATACAAAAGCACTACAATGCTACCAGTATTTAAGTAATAATTATTGTTTCTAATGGGGGCACCTGTCAAATATAGTGTTAGATTTCACTTGAATAAAGAGATCATAGGATGTATTGTTGATTGAACCATTAATCAGTTAACAACATATTCTAATTTACACTGTATAAATCAATCAAGCATTTATGATGAAGGGTTAAGTCAATACTTATACAGCATGAGTTAATGGCTTGAATAATTAATGCATTCAGTACTTTTTAAGTTACCTCACAAGAAGGATTCGAAGCAAACAAAACATGGAAAACAATCTCCCACTATGTTTTATATTTGACCGAACAATTCAAATTTATGACAGTATGGCATTTCTCAAAAAGATCTTCAAATTTGTTGTACACTGTTATTGACATACTACATTTTGTATATGTCTTTTTATGAATCCTTTTCTTATCTACATGTACTGGGTGAGTTGATCCAGCCAATGATTCAAGATAACAAACCGGTATTATCATGAGCCTTAATGAGCAACCTACATTGTCATTAAGTATAAGTCAGAGGTAATGGACAAATGATTGTGGAGAATGAGCTACATTGGAGTCTAGCTACCGCTAGATCCACAGATCATCTGTCCTGAAACTAGGCAACTAATCAACTAATCTAAAATGGCTCAGATTTAGTAGAAAGATTTGTACAAATGCAGACATTTTTAAGAAATTTTCACAGGCAAAAGGTACCAATATGATGTATTATAGTCATAATAATGACTATATTGTTTACCAGCACCACTAAATGCCAGGTTTAGCTCATAAACTAACAGAAACATTGACAGGTAATGTGATAAGACTGTATAAGAAAAAATCATTCATGAACCAAAGAAAAACCAGTCAATACTGAAAACTTCAGATGAAACCTTGACAAAGTGGACATATACCAGACCACAAAGCAGATATAAACCAGTCTATGAAGTGGACATATTCCAGACTACAAAGTAAACCAGTCTAAGAAGTGGACATATACCAGACTACGAAGTGGACACATACCAGTCTATTAAATGTACATATACCAGGCTATATTCCACACTCAGGGCTCAGACCCAATACCTCACTGTAAACACTAACACATTATGCACTTTGCAAACCAGGCAGGGTTTTGATTAGAGAATGCAGTAACTAAACTGTACAAAAATGGATTTTAGATTTGAAGAAGCTATGAATAAATCAGGTTATATCACAAATTTTCTCATTTATAAACATCTAGGTATATCTTTATTCAACAATGAGTAAATTTAGACATCATGTAACCACACAATGAATGTAGATTGCTTCAGGTCATATTTAAACTGAAAAAATAGTGACTGAAAGCAGTAAACGATCAAATGTATCCTCCCACACCACTCAATCATAATATTTCAAAATCATTTCTATGGCAACAAAACAACACTTCACTCATGATGAATGAAATACCTTAAGTTAATTAAATGAACAGGTTGGTATTGTGACAATGGAAGTGAACGTTTTAACAATTGCATCCTTGAGATATAATACCAGTCCTAACATCCATTACTACATCCACAGTGTATGAAATTATAAATAAACGCCACCCGGTCATTATGACAGTATAATTTCTGTCTATAATCTACCATAAACATTATAAACATAAACACACATAGGAATGTTTCAAACAGAAATAAATATGCTTTACTCAAGTTATAAGCTATAGTATATCAAGATATGTTCTTAACAGGTGAGCTCATGTTTTCTGTATCCTCTCTGATAATACAACATTAAGCAAGCAGTTTTCATTGAACTATTCAGTTTTAGAAATAGTCTTGCTTCAATGTTGTATTATCAACCAGTGATCAGTACAGATTGATACAAATATATGCTCACACAAGTTTGGAGAAAGTTAAGTACTTCAAGTTTCCACATTTGTATCTATAGTGTGTCAGAAATGCTAACGACAAAATCAGCCAAGTAAACATACAGCAAAACCCCTCATTACAACCACTTCAATTTAACAACCACCTTGTTATAACAATCACTTATTTTCAGACTGGCTTTCAATAATTCGCCAATCATTCAACTTGATAATGAGACCACCTCATTATTATGATCATTTTTTTTCGGTTACCAAAGGTGGACTCATTATCAAGGTTGTACAGTACAACAGTGCGACAGAAGATAACACAACAGAAATGCTAATGAATACAAAACTACACAAAGCCTAGAAGACAATCAGAAGACAAGACAGAGACATTATCTTCATGTAACTGTGACATAATGTCAATTACTTAACTGAAACATCAAATTTACATAACGTTTAGACCAATTTAGAGGTACCAACTGGTTAACTATATTCATTAAGACAAAAATTCAATTACTTCATAGCAAATTCTTATTACTTAGACAGCACATAATCATATTCCACTTGAATTATAGCAAATTTTAGGAAGTCCTGAAATAAGCTTCAACAGCTGATCTTACATTTAGTCCTGAGAAATTCTATTTTTCATTCAATTCAACATTTATGCAGTATTGATGGATTGAAATACTGAGACTTCATACAATTGAGACATAACTTGGGACCAGAGCCAATCTAGATAACACTTGAATCACAGATTTAATGTAAAATGCAAGAATGGTATACATCTTCCTTGTACTAATTGACACATTATAATACTTATAATGTTACTTGTAGTTATGTTTGTAATTTATGAAGTATTGTTTTATTATTTGTTTATTTTGCATGTAACGCTATAATCAAATATCAGCGATTTTTTTTCTAAATTTTCCAAACTACCTTCACCTCACCAAAAGGGGAAAATAGAGCAAATAATCGTGAAAAAGGGGAAAATTTAGGGATAAAATAGCACTTAAGGGGAAGATGTAGACAAGTTTTGGTCAGGAGAACTGCCTGTATTCTCTCAAAAATTGCACACAAAAAATCACTGAATATATTTCAGAAATATCTTATCAGCTGACTTAACATGTTACCAAGCAGTGCTTCCCCACCTGAAATGAGTAAAAGGCTATCATGAGGCTGGGTACATGTAATCTTGGAGGTTATACCATCATTCAAGATGTCACAGAGAAACAGGTGCCTGATTTCACAATCTCCCAAACAACAGCCCTAAACTATAGCAACGGAGCTGATCACACAGTGTCCATAAGTATGACTGTTTGGTTTAAACTCAAGAAATAATAAGGTCTCAAGTCTTTGTTGGCAGATAAAAATCTTAAGAAATGCTGGAATCTGCCCGAGATAACATTTTTCAATTAAGTTCAAATAATCCAAGCATTCTAAGACTGACTGACATTTTTAGTATCAGAAAAACACAGGGAAGTTTACTCAAGGAGGTGAAGATAACTTAGGAAGCAATAAACAGGTATAGCTCATCCAACAACAAGAGACTATAGTAGCGGATCCGGATTTATGTGTTCAATGTTTGTTTGTATCTGATAGAAAATTTTTCTCACACATTCCACGTATCAACATCAGACAGATGAAAATATTTCAGACTAGCAGTCTTGCAGTATAAGAGAGATATAATGACAGAAAGCATCATTAAGTATAAGAAAATGTAAAATCCAGACCTCGGTGAGTCTTATTGAATTGGCAATGTCAACAAATGCTTTCAGTTATCAGGTTTACTCCCATAATTCTGTTCTGTTCTATTTTCTCTGAAGGACATTATTAAAGGCACTTATATCTTATAAGTAAGTTCACACATGTAGAAATGAAATTAATGAGATAAAAATGTACTTTCATAAACTGATGACACCTTACGTCATGAAAGTAAGAGTCATTATGAATACGAGCAAGATGATTAAACACGGTAACAAAATGATACACAACTGTATTTATTACCTTAACTTAGGACTTTATTATGTGACTTATTGTCACTGGGGTTTAACACTATTTTTCAACAATTTTTCGGTTATATATGGTGACCGGTTCACCTAACCAGTTTTCCTGGACTGTATACTAACCAGTACTAACTTACCATTCCACAAGGAGCTGGCAACTTCTCCACATATGGAGGAAAATCAACAAATCTCCGGGTTACAAGTCCAGCACTAACCACTGGACCACACCCACGGCTTAATTTAGGACTGGTTCAAATGAAGTTCAAAGTGTAAACACTAACTTCAAGTTTTATACACCTTCATGTTAATGACTTTATTAAAATTATTAAATGACCACATATGCACAAATCATTATATCATTTTGTCTTTTATAGATTTATCAAAAATCTAATAATTATTGCTCAATGAGATACTAATCATCATTTTTCAAAAACTTGACATGAAAAATTAGGACAACTTCATACATTCATATACATGTAGCAATTTCAAATGACAAAGTATAGGCAACCACTACACATACAGTTAAATACAACCATGTTTCATATTGTTTGTCTTCATAATCTTCAATACACCAATTGTTCCTCCTTAAATTGTTCAGCTATATGGAATGTTTTGTCTATAAACACACTCAGCACTTACATGAATTAGACAATTTATCATACAAGTTTGACAGTGCATAATTTACAAATGGCTGAGTGCCCAATAATCAATTTCAATATATTTTTACCAGAACTGAAGCAAAAAAAAAAACACGACAACACAACAGTTCAACAGTTATAGAGGCAAAATTCACCAATTTTATGCCGGGACAGAAAAATGATAGAGAAATATGTCTTGAGCGACATTCAGCTTTAAGCTAAGCTGCTTAATGCTGCAAAATAAATTGAATTTTTAATAGGGTCATGCTTACTCTCATTCTGAAAGGATTTAAAAAGAATTCATCAGATGACTAGCTTTGTAACACACATTTATATTTATTTGTAACATAATCACATGTGTTGTACACATACCACAAGTATTGTTTTCACAAACCTAAATATGTCACATTTAACTGCAACTCAATATCACATCAAGGTCATTTATTAGGTAATGAAGCTGTTGTGATGGATAACAATAGTGGAATCACAATAAAATCATCTCAGAGAACTATGTAACACAATCTGTGCACATAAGGATCTTTGTCCCTTTATTTCTTTTTCTTTTGTTTACTTCAAAATGTACATATTTTACAAAAATGTCGAACAAATATTTTTAGAAAAAATACAAAATTGGTCACTCACTTTGGCTTACCCATTTTTTTTTCAAACAGGTCAATCATAATGTAATAACCTGTTCACATTTTACACTCACACACTCTTGCAAGACAAAAATCCAACAAAAGTAGGATATGATTAACTATGTCTCAAGAACAGGAAAATTAATGAAACGGTTAAATTTTTTTATCTACATTTGTTTTTTACTAAACTTTATCTCTGGAACACAATACTATGTGTTTTTTTCGACTACTGCTATTTACCTACAAAAGGATCTGAAAGTTGTTTACATATTTCATGCCTGTCATTTTTGAAGGCTATTTTTTTTTTCAAAGTTTAATTTCAACATAAGAAAGTTTTAAAAAACGTGAAATTTCAGTAATCCTTTTTATCTCATTCTGAATAAGAATGACATATTATTAATGCAGTACTTTTTTTACAGGGAGGGAAAGGGGCCTTTTTATTTTAAAAAAAAACCTGGTACTTTTGCAAAAGGGGGAAGAAAAAACTTGATGTAAACTGAATTTTAAGGGAAAACTGCATGATTTTAAAGATTTTTCCAGATGGGTAGACGACTATAAACAGCCCCTGCTATAGAAGAAAAAAAACTGTAATGTATATGCTCTTCATATCATAAATGTACTTGGATATTCCTCAAGAATGTATTAAGTTGACTCCATAGTATTTGTGTATAATAACAGTCATAGAACAAATGCTCTATTAACTCTATGTTACAAAACTCATCGAGATTTATGTCCTAACTGCAATTGTTTTGTTTAAAGTAAAGATTACTACCTACTTGTAACAGATGTCATATTGCCCCTGGTGACAACATACTGTAGGTATGTAACATGATTAAATACTGACTTATACAGGACAAACAGCAGGACCAATCAGTCCTAGTACAGTATAACCTCTCAAAACTGGACATTCTGAAAACTGGAATTCTCTGAAAATCAGACAATTTTTCAAGTCCTATTTTTAACCTTCAATAATCATAAGTTCTCTGAAAACCGGAATTCTCAGATAACCGGATTTTTGGCCCAGTCCAGAAAGGGTCTGGTTTTTGGGGGGTTTACTGTATTACCCTTTTTGTTCCATACATAGATCAGGAAGTAGTTTGCCTACAAGGCCTCCAAGAGCAAAACATCTACACTACAAGACTAGCAGAACAGCATTATTAAATAGGAGAGGTACTTTTAGCTCAGCCTTTTCTCAATTTTTTATCATACAAAATCTTGAGCCCAAAAATAATAACTTTCAAAAGTCCAAAATGATATCAATTTGTACATGTTAAATAGCAAAAAAAACGAAATAAAAGTAATCAACACATTTTGATTTTTTAGGGATTTCATTATGACAGGTTAGTAAGTTAGTTCCATAATACTAACTAACCAGGCCGTGACAATGGTCCAGTGGTAAGTGCGCTGGACTTATAACACTGTGATCTGAGTTCAAATCCCAGTCACAGCAGATCATATCCTTCGATGAAAATTTGACAAAAATGTTTATTTTCCTCCAGATGTGGAGAAGTTGCCAGCTCCTTGTGGAAGGGTAAGTTAGTGCTGGTTAGTATACAGTCCAGGAAAATTAGTTAAGTGAACTGGCTGTCAGTCGTTTATAACTGAAAAATTGTTGAAAAACTGTGTTATACCCAGTGACAAATATAAAACAAACGAACAACTAAACAAACCACTCATGATCTTCCCATACATTACATGTAAGCAATGACACAACATCAACGAGTATTTTGATGTTACAGATATAATGCCATCAGGAGGAAGTTTTAAAACTAAGCTAAGTACTTGCAGACAGATCCATGGTATGTGGAAACAATGTGCTGAAAGCAAACAAGGAACTAAAGCTGTTTTTATTTCCTCCAGTGATAACTGTTCCATGTAATGTTTTCTTACATTAAAACTACTGTAACATGTATTTGTATATTGTACACTGACACCATGATGTGTACGAATGTTCTTTGAGGAAACAAATTTTTAAATACATGTTTATACAAAAGTTGTTGTTGTTGTTGTTGTTGTTTGTACTGCTGCTCCTGCTGTTGTTGTTGTTCTAGAGAGGTTTAAGTAATAGTTAAATGTACAGTGGGAAAAATCTGCTGTTGTTGACAGGAGGTTGTTGCTCAAGAGAGGGCTGCTCTGGAGAGGTTGCATTGTATATAAGAAAATTCCAAGGCAATGGATAAACTTCTAGTGAATACAAATGGCTTTCAGAACTGATCAATCAAGAGCAAAAACTAAAGAATTCTAACCTGGTGATAATAGGATTAGTCAAGAACAAATACAGACAGTTGAAAATTTTGTACCCTAGATATTGAATAGTGTATTCTACCACAAAATGTCAATGGATACAAAACATTTCTGATTAAACACTTGAGACATTTAACAGAAGATGGGAAAGTATCAACCCAGTGACAAATTATCATGATATTTTCCAGACATAATAAAAAACATCTTTGAACACATCATTTTAGGGCTATGGAGAAAACTATACAGATTATTCCAGGCAGAAAAAATCTACACACTAACATTTGAACTTAAGCAATTTCAAAAAAGGGTAAAAGACCAGACATGGAACAAAGAATGAATCAAGCAAAAATAACTGTAGACCAAAATCTCCTCCACAGTGAAGATTCTCCTCCACAGTGAAGATCAAACTGTGTTTGAAAGTTAAAGAATGTTCCTTTTATCATTTGTTATCACCATGCATGAATACACATCACAGTAACACAGAAGCGATTGTATTAATCGGAACAGGAAACATTCCAGTAATTACGTACCTAAATTATAAGGAATCCCAATAATCAATGTTAACCTAAAAGACTCATGTAGAAAGTTCAGTCTTATTAAGGTCAACCAGAACAAAAACATCTACGATGTACTTATATCAGTCTTGCACATTAAAATTAACTGAACATAAGAAAATAAGGAGTACAGAAAGTTCTAAAACTTAGTTGTTGTTGTTTTTCCTCTGATGTATGTAGTAAAACTAGCAGTATATATAGGTTGTGCTAATATTTCTCAGTGGACAAATGTCATCTAGTTATTTTACAGCATGTAGCCAGGAGTCTTGATAATTTCTTCATATTTTTCATAATAAAAGAAACTTAACATTTACTGAATCCACTTATCAAGGACTGAGTTGATTTCATTAACTGTGAGTGACATGACTTGGTACAGATTGTTTAAGTCGCTAAAATGATATTTTAATACATCTATACATTCCTTAAATTATGTACATGTATTTGAATGAAACATAATGTAACATATCTGTCTACAGGATAATTAACATCTATGAAGGTAGAGCAATATAACTTTGCTTGTGGCACTCAAAATATTACTCTAATACATTTACAATCATGTTACTAGGCACATTTACAGTTTTGAGACAATTCTAATATTACCAAAATGTCATCCCAAGTATAATACACCTAATAACATAATACATACAAGACAAACATGCATGAAATAATATGACATATTACAACACTGAATTGGCAATCATTATATTCCAACACTATTTTTCCCCAATTGCGTTTCCCATGGAGAATGCACATGCGAATGACAGTGACACTTCACATTTTACCAATCACAACTTATAGACTTTTTTAAACATTTACAAGTGTCTGTTTCTATGTTGTTGTCGCACAACACACACAAATATATCATTTTGTCTGTCTAACCAGGGGTAGGTACAGGATTTTTGGTGTGTGTGGGGGCAAAGTCTAATTGTTTATCATTGATGTAGAATATGAACACAATCAGCAGATAACTGACATTTTTTTAGTTATGCTTGCAGATTTTAGATGGGGCACACGCCAGCTCCTCCCCCATCCCCTTATACCCACACTTGCTAACAAATAAAGACCTATTACAAACACTAATACAGACCTGTTTAATATGTAACATTACTTCAGCTAACTCTGGTGACACATTGTTTGGCTTTATATGAAAGTGAAGAGGCTCCTTCTGTAAATAACCAAACAGAGTTACATGAATATCTGTATGATAATATTGATGATAATAAATATGTTTGACAGCAGGTATAATTGATAAAACTACAAACCCACCAGAGAGCAGGCTTCCCGAAAGTTGCCGGACAGTCGGACATGTCAGGCAAATTTCGAGCAGGTCCAATAACTTTTCAGTGAGTACCGGACCAGATGTCTAGCAGTCGGGTACAATTTACAGCATTTATCGCTATTAAATAACACATTCGGTCAGACAAATTTTCATTTGGTCAGACAGAAATTCTGTCTTTGCCTGACCAAATGTCAGGTAAGTATTCCAGCAGTTTCGAGAAGCCTGAGAGAGAGAGTAGCAGCCTCAATGATCTGCACACAGTTTTATTTCAGGAAAATATATTTGTTAATAGCTGGCTCATTTCATTCAGTGTGAATGATTTGACCAAGTGAGATGTTTTATCTATAATGTAACACTTTCTCTACTGAAATTGATTATGTTTCCTTCTTAAAATTACAACAACAAATAGTATGATATTTTTATAGAATAAGGCTATAGACCTCTGTTAAGTTTGTAGGGTAAATGCTGATTATTATGGACATCACAACAGCTCATACATTCGCTCAACTGGAGAACTACACAAGTATTTGTACTAATTTCCAGAACCTTCATGTCTTTCCACCCTTAATTTCCATAAGCTATCCACACTAAAAGTTGTATTCAAGTTTGACAGCAATGCAAATATGAATGATGTTTCTTTCAACCAAGAATTTAAGGCAAAATTTCTTTTGTTGAACAAATTTTATTATTTTTATTACGAAGGCTAAATATGGAGTTTTACCACCCAGCAAAAGGTTGTGACAAGAATGACTCTGATTCACCAACAGGACTTAAAAAGAAATGAAAAAAAGGTAAATATGCTTACCTCAGGTTCCGACATCATGAAGCCAACACTTCTTGATGAAGAAGCCATTTCTTCTACTTGTCTGAAAAAAGCATTAATAACATAGAATGTCAGATTTATGAGTTCTGTTTTACAAAACAAATGCCTCATAATTACATTCATTTGAGAAAGATTGAAAAATCAAAATTTGCACTTTCTTTTGATGAGAGTACATACATAATTATTGTGAAATTTAGGTCTTCAATGTATGATCTAACTGTTTACACCACACAACAATATAAACTTTCCTTGACATAGATTAACTGATTATGTAAATAAAATAATTTGACAAAGTTTCATTTCAATCAGTAAGAAACAGTAAAATACTAAATTCATGTATTAACCCTTTGCCTAATAAAGATTCAAAGCTAATACACAAAACATCAATTTATTTCAGAAAATTATGGGTTATTTCTCTCTGACTAAGTTGAAAGCATTGCGGCAAAAGGAGACATTGCTTATTAAAAGCCATGGCTTCTTTTGCCAAAATGTTTTAAAAAGTTGTCTACTTCAGACACGGGGTAATGAGGTATTATGAGGCAAAGGGTTAAAGTCTACTAAGTAGAAGAAAAAGAAGCATTTTCTAGGTCTGGACATGTTACTTAGGTGACCTATATACAGGAGATTTTCTACTTCATTTATCACCCATCTTTAATTTAAACATCTCATGAAAAATGAATCTGAATAGAAAGACCTCATTAGTGCTCATATATCTTCATTTATTTGACTTCAAATTGACTTTTGATTTTAAAACGTACATACCTCAATTTTACTGCCAGAAAGTATCATGACCTAAATTCACAATAATAAATATAAGACAAGCGTTAGCCTTAAGACTATTACCAAGCGAATTGTTAAGAACAGACACCTGTTATACAATGGACACTATTACACAAGCTGATTACAATAGCTTATGTTCTGGCTCACAAGTGGGCCAAGTTGTGACAAATTACAGTTCCACCAAAATTATTCCAAAAAGCTATACTGTGTGGGAACTTACATCAGAGTTTGAGACAACAAAAGTTTACTGGCCAAGCAACTAGCAGTGCTTGAAGTTGGTTTAAAGTTTATTGTTGCAATGAATATGTTAAAACACTTTGCTGATAAGGTTGGCTAAAACATTTTTATGCACTACCTTCAGTAAAATTACTAAATAAATTTGCCAACTTCAAAAATTATTCACAGCATGGAGAACAAAAGACAAGTAAGGCATTTAACTTTGAGCTTGCTCAAATCAAAATGCCGTAAGGTATCTATGAATTATCATACATGATCTCTCAATAGACAATTATTCTAAATCACAGCATTGCAAAATAATCAGTAGGTTAAACCTAAAAGGCAGTTCTTTCCAGACGATCAAATTTTTGCAGATTTATGTATTCATCTCTATGACAAAAAAAAATGAAAATTAACATTTACTGGCAGTGGTCACCTGGTATAATTATAATCAGCCATTTAGATTTTATTTGAAAAGTCCTATTGTGCCTGTCATAACTAAGCACCTAAAGGTTATTTAATATTTCAAAAAAGGGAATCTAAAACAGACATTGACCAATTAGTTAGGATCATAGACCAACTTGTTTCCTAGCAGGTAATATCTACTGCATTATTGAATTCCAAACATTCCGTCATTAATGCAACAACTACTGCAGTATAGATCCATGCAAAACATTAAATGTGCTGAAACATTGGCACATTCTCGTTCATAATGTATTATAATATTTGCAATGTAATAACTACAATAGCACATCATGATGAACTAACGTAAAACGCTAAAAACACAGAAAAGTACATAGCAGCACAGTTTAGTGTAATACTTATTTATAAATAGATCTACTGACGAAATAATAAAAAAGTAAGGAAAATCGTCATTAAGTCAGAAGCAAATTATTCATTGATGTGAAAACAATAAAATTACAACCATATCCGATCACATCATTGCAAAGATTATTTCTGACAATTCTAGCATCATACCTTTGACAAACCTAGTAATGAGTTAATATCCAACACAACATTTTTGACATAAGCTGATGCTTATTACCGGGTTCGATTGATTACTCAGATACTTTGGAACAATGTTACCGTCAGCGCCACTTTCGAGCCAATGCAATATCTTATTATTTACCTACCTTTCCGTTACTATACAGGTTTGTCTGTAGGTGTCATGTACTAGTAAATTATTTTAGATAATGTTTATAAGTTCTTGATAAATTATAAGTTTCCATTTTATTTCAACATTTCAGAGCACTGTCCAGAATCTGGACCCCAGCCAGAATGTAGATGTGTCACGTGTCAAGTAAAATGTTCTTCGAAAGCCCGATTCGCCGATCTTTTACACAAAGTGTGAAAAGTTTTTCGAAATTGATTATCTCTCAACCAATTTAACTGAAACTCAAGTTCAAGTAAAATGATTTGTTACCCAACCTGAAAGTTTATACATGTGTATAGATCTTTCAGCATTCGATGACGAGGATTTTGAAACAGTATAGTTTGCTATTTGTTGAGTTTGGCACGCATTTTAATCAGTTCTCTTTCGATAAAATAATTGAGTATTTAATGAAAGATAATATTGTTGAAAAGAATATCACAGATACACGTGCTATGACATAATTTTGCTAATCCAAGGCTGTAGATGTATTGTATTCGCCCTTTCTATATTTTTACCTATTTTTTAAATAAGTTATTTCTGAACTGTTCGTTTTAATTGCATGTTTTGTCCTATTATACCATAAATTACATTACAACAAAATGCCACAGTGTGTTTTTTTTAAGTCAAAGCTTTTCTTTATATATCACATTGAGATTGCTAAAGTGCTGATGAATAAATGTGGTTTTAATGTTCTATTATTCCATTTCGAATTTCTGAACGTCCACCTTACAAAACTCGATTCTTGGGAGAACCCACAATACACGTAATTGAGTGCAAATATTACGTTTTACAATACTTACAATCGGTTTACGCAGAAATCAAGCATTCAAATGAAATATTGAATTGAATATTCTGAGGTCCACCAAATAACCAATCAAATGTGTTTAGAGGAGCCGCGACCATGGTCCAGTGGTTAGTGCACTAGACTTGTGACCCGACGATCTGGATTCAAATCCCGGTCGTGACAGGTTATACCCTTCTTTGAAAAATTGACAAAAAACTCGATTTACCCATATGTGTGAAGAGAAGCTCACTGGCTCCTTGTGGAAGGGTAAATTATTACTGGTAACGATATCGTCAAGGGAACCTGGTTAGGTGAACCTAATATATAACTGACACATCTTTGAAAAAAAAGGCGTTAAATCCACAAAAATAAAGTGTTTGGTGAGTTTCTTCTAGTGTTATATGGAAAACAAGATAGGCGTTTTGAAATCCGGTGATTTTGTGATTCATGACAGAAATAAAGCTAGAACTACATGTATTACTGTCAAAAGGTTGTAAAATACCCCCACAGATCCCTTTTTAAAGTGAAAATAAATCTGACATTTTTCTTACATTTTGCATACGAAGATGTCATGATAATTATGTTGGTTAAGTTGTGTTGAAATCCACCGAGTCGTTTGGGAGAAGACACCCACAAAAGATATGAAAATACTCAGATATGAGAAAAAGACAGGAGAAGCGCACACAAGATTTTGTCTACAGACAATTAAAAAATAGGTATATCCTCGTGAAAATAAATCAGATTTTTTTTACAATATGCGCAAGTAGGCTTAATGCATAATGTGTTGGTAAAGTTTTATAAAAGTCCTACAAGTCGTTTAGTAGAAGAAGCGCATACAAAATTTTGTCTACTGGCAAATAAAATAGGAACATAACTCCGAGACAATAAATCCAAATATATTTTTTACAATATGCATTGTACATGCATTGATAGTTTTTGTAAAACCCAACAAGCCGTATAAGAGAAGCAGCACACGCAAAAGTTTGTCTACAGATGGACAGACAGACGGGTCGACGAACAGACATAGGACGGATGGGCGCACAACCTGAATACAGTATACCCTCTAACAACTTTGCTGTGCTGGGGTAGAATAACACAAACATATATCAATATTATATCTAATATTTTCATCCAACGCGTATTTATTTTAAAAATTATGTTTGGTCGCCGTTTGTAATAAATCGAGTTCTTCGATTCGGGTACACAAGTGAATTTGTCCCCGTTTCATACACTGAAGTTCTGTATATGTATGCAAACAGATCCTACTGAATTCAGTTTCACCAGACGACGAATACATTCGGTTAGATTTTGTAGTTAATAATTGACGTTGTGAACCAAGTATATCTCTTCCGGTTCTTCCTTTCCGGTAAATTATCACGTAAGTGCAGACACGATTCTGAAGTAGGGTTACAAATCCTATGTTTATTGACTAATCATGCGACTGTCGAAGCTCCTAATACCCCATTTTAAAATTCACAAATAATCTCATGAAGTTTGCGTAGTTATTTTGTATTAAATTGCCCTCATTGTCGTATTTTATACGTAAATAAATCATACTTGTCCGGTACATCGTCTTTTAATTTAGAAGTAATCAGTTGACAACGGTGGTAAAAAAATACTGTCAGAAATAGTGTCTAGTTCATACTAGTATGTTGTTTATGATCAAAGTGTGACAAGCCTATGACAATTGTTCCTTCAACATTGTATGTAATACGATTTGCATGGATGGATGGGGGAGTAATAGAATTCGGTGACCCTAGTTATTTATTATGACTGCATTGCAAACGCTAAAATATGCGATAGATATAGGATTTTATGACTGACGGTTTATGCAAGAATTGCCTTAATTGTTTCAGCTTAGTATGTAATTTCCTGTGCATCTATTGATATTAATAGCTTACTTACTTTTTGCCACTGTTAATGATTGGAAGGTTCATTCGAGTGCAACATTGTATTTTAGCAATGGCGGACGCAGCTGCACCAGCCGGTGGACGAGGTGGTTTTCGTGGAGGTTTTGGTTCTGGTGGTCGGGGACGTGGCAGAGGAAGGGGTCGTGGACGTGGAAGGGGCAGAGGTAGAGGACAGAAGGATGGTGACAAGGAATGGATGCCAGTCACTAAATTGGGACGACTTGTGAAAGATATGAAAATCAAGTCTTTAGAAGAAATCTACCTGTTCTCTCTCCCTATTAAGGTTTGTATTTACTTTGTTCAGCTTATAGAATACAAGTTTTGAAGTTAATTGTGACATAGACTGTGTTGAAATAAAATGGTGTTAGACTTAAGGTTATGGGAATTATTTTTAGAATTATATCGGTTGACTCAAAATGTGGCTGGACTGACGGACATGGTGCTGCCATTTTTTCATTGAAAACAAAATTCAGGTATTCATCAAATAAAATGACCATGGTGATGCCAGTCATTAGTGTATAACCCTAATTGTTTGATCACACCCATCAACAGAATCAAAAGAATATTGAATAAAATGAAGTGTAGCTGCATCATTAGTGTCATGAGATTTGTCTCCATGCCTACCAGGCAATAATACCAAAGAATAATATTAGTTTAGCATACTTCAGTGAAGATGCTTCATTCTGAGCATGGTGTCTTCTAGTATTGGTATTATTAAAAAATGAAATGTTCTTTTTTGCTGTCAATATAATTGCAAGTCAATGAATGAAGTTCAGAAGTTGGCCCAAATTTCAGCCCAGCGATTTTTAGCCTGCATAAACCCTTATTTTAGAAGTTTAAAGAAAACATCAAAACTATGTATTGAAATTTGTAATTCAGTCAATTTGCAAGTCAGTTTATTTCCTATGAAAATTTGGTCCTGTAACATTTTGTCAGATCTTGTGAATATGAAATTTACCCAGGACCCATTGTCCTTCGCTTTTGAAATACGTTGGTATCATTTGTATGTTTGTTCATCTGTATGAACAACTCAGTGCATGTATGTCTAATATACATTTAATACATTCAGGAGTTTGAGATCATCGATTATTTCCTGGGCCCATCCTTGAAGGATGAAGTATTGAAAATCATGCCTGTCCAGAAGCAGACCCGTGCTGGTCAAAGAACAAGATTCAAGGTAATATTATTCTCATTCTGTAGTTGATTTCATCTTTGTTACAATGACATAGTAAGTTAATTAGACAATAAGGTTTTGTATTTTATTGACTTGCCAATTTTGACAATTACTGACTTGCCTGCATCACTTTGAATCTAGCCTGCCCATAATTTTCAGATAGTAGCTTGTTAAATTTGCTGGTTCATTGTTATATTATTGACTTTCAGGCCTTTGTTGCTATTGGAGATCATAATGGTCATGTTGGTCTTGGTGTGAAATGTTCCAAAGAAGTGGCAACAGCCATCAGAGGAGCCATTATTCTGGCTAAGTTGTCTGTAATCCCAGTTAGACGTGGATATTGGGGTAACAAGATCGGAAAACCTCACACTGTACCTTGCAAGGTAAGACATTGTATTTTTTACTGTAAACATGAGTTTGAAGTGTAAACTATCAATAGGTTATGGTTTGATAACTGGGATCTGGCACATATTCCTCCATGCCAGTTTTGAGGTGTTGAATGAAACAGTGTTTTGTTGCCGATACCAGGTGGGGAAATAAGTTTATTGCCTATACTTAAAGGGGATGGATATGTTATGTTAGTAAAGGTATATAATCTAAGAGCTCTGTTTCCTTCATAGAAAATGTAAATATTGTTAAATTGACTTATCTCAGTACATTGTAATATCCAAATAAGTATCAATTTTGTTGCTAATCACAAGTAATAACTACATTATCCACCATTCATTTCAGGTCACAGGGAAGTGTGGTAGTGTAACTGTACGTCTCATCCCAGCTCCACGTGGTACAGGTATCGTCAGTGCCCCAGTTCCAAAGAAGCTGTTGAACATGGCTGGTATTGAGGATTGCTACACATCTGCAAGAGGCAGTACTGGAACCTTAGGAAACTTTGGTAAGTTTTAATGTCATCTTTGTTTGTTTACTGGCATTGCCATATAATTTATTTCAAAACTGTGTCATGTATACATAGGTTCGTTTCATTAAGGAATTATAGTGACTTGAATGTTAACATCTGACCAAAAAATGTGTTTTAAAATTCTTGTCTTCTAGGAATTTATCACATCTCTTATTGCAAGTTCCAAAATTTCACTTGTTTTAACATGTAAAATACATACTTAAATGTATTTTGAGTATGGTTTAAATGATACAAGTAATGATTATCATCATCTTTTACTAACATTTTTGCCTAAAAAGCTGTATAATTTATAATTTAAATGACCATTGGATTAGTCTTGTGGTCTGGCGTATGAACTAAATTGACTGCAATAAACCTTTCTTAACTGAACGTTATTGTTTCATTACAGCCAAGGCTACATACGCTGCTATTGCCCAGACATATGCCTACCTGACCCCTGACCTTTGGAAGGATACTGTCTTTGCCAAGTCACCCTACCAGGAATTCACTGATTACCTGACCAAGAATCACAAGAGGCCAGAGTTCCAGAGACAGGAACAGAAAGTGTACTAAAGAACTCAGTTCTGGAATTCCATATGAAATCATTAAAGGAAGAAAATAAAAAAAATATTCTTAATACATTTTTGTCATTTATTCCGATATTCTTATCGATGTCTGATTCTCACTGTTTTTTAAGACAACATAAGTCATGATCATCATTTCATGAGATAATTCATGATGATAATCTGTGGTGATGAGTCTTGTTTGGAATCATTTTTTTTAGATTTTTTTTAGTTGAAATTAAGATCAAAGTTATGTTGTCAGTTAGCTAAATTGGTTGTCTAATAGTACTAGCCTAGCAGAAATAATTATAGTCTGAAAACTCCTAAGACTATAAATATTTTTTGTTTCACAAGCTGTCATGTGTTTACAATAGATAGGCCGGTTTTTTCTCAGATTTCCTTTCAAAAGGACAGGAGTACGGAAGATTAAAAAATCCGAAACAAGAAATGTCTTAAAGTACTGTAGAAATGAAAACAGAAATTTTGTTCTTTGATGTTAGTTACACTGTTGAAACTGAAAGTATGATAAATGTTCTACATTTATCTTTATGAAATTTTGACGATATGCATACAAGGCCATAAAATGCGTTGTTTACAATGGACTAGTGCAATGAATGAAGCACCTTTTAAAAATACTGCACAAAAAGAAGTTCCGCATATGATTGCATCATTTCTTGACTGCGTATCCTACTAACATGCTGTATTTAATATTTTGAAAAAGAAAACATTTAACATCGAGTGGTTAATGTACTAAAATATATTTTAAAAATCAACAATTGCATTATTATGCATTGTAATGCGGATTAATTAATGTATCTGGAAATATTCTTCTGAAAGAAAATGTGTAACACCAGGCGTTCAACAGCTTCCAATTTGTACTAAATTATTTTATTCTGTGAACGAATATCAAATGCTTTTCATGACATACTGTGTGTAACTTTATTTCAACCAACCGCGAATAGTTTTGTGCATTTTTACTTCACAAATTTTACAAACAAAAAGTACATTATAAACAATTGCAGACCCTCTGTTAGGTGGCGTGGCTCTAATTTTTCTACGCTTGTAGATTTCACCCACAGGTACATGACACAAAATCAAATTTTAGCTCCATAGGCTATTTATACTTAATAATATTAGGTATTAGAAGCCTATGGAGCTAAAATTTAGTTTTGTGTCAAGTACCTGTGATTTCAACCAACAGGAAGAGATTTCCTCTGAATCATCAACATGTCAAGTGAAATCTGTATAATGTTTGTCTATAATCATTGTTGAATTATGTGGACTAGGAACAGAAATTCTCATTTTAGTAGACCCTTGTAAATTAGATCACTGGTTTTATAATGTACAATAAATTAAATGTTACTCTTGATACACTGGAGATAAAAAGAAACACCTGGGTACCGGTTTCAGTATTTTGCAGGAAATGGTCAGGTTGTAAGTATTAGCTTTAAACTGCACAACAGTTGACAATAGATGTTGTGGTTGCCGGGCTATTGCTTTTCAGCAGACGACAGTATAAGACGTAATTACATAAAAGCTATACATGAAAAGCATTCCTGGTAGCATTTAAAACATGTACTTGGCGCTAAAGTTTACGATTTAACCCTTTGTGCCATAATACCTCATATTCCCGCATCTGAAGCAGACGACTTTTGAACACATTGTGGCAAAAGTAGCCATTGCTTGTAATGAGTAATAGCTTCTATTGCTACAATGTTTTCCACTCTATCAGAGAGAAATTACCCAATTTTCATAAACGAAATGATATTTTGTATATAAGCTTTGAATTTGGAATACATGTAGTCCAAAATATACTTATGAGGGAAAGGGTTAATCCGAAATGGACAATTTAGTAGTAATACACAGTTTCGTCAGCTACCAAAAAAGATACTCAATGGACAGGACTTCTAAACGCCACATTAAAAAATGTGTCTTATACCTTGAAAATGTTCAACATGTATCATCTTTTAGGGGTAAAATGAACAGTAAACTACATAATATATACGCGATTGATTTCTATTCAGTATACGGATACATGTACAATGTAGATTAATGTTTACTTTTCCTTTTCAAAGTGGCACTCATGCAAAGATTCGAGTATCAAATAAATATCAAATCGACTATATATGTTAGAAATAAAATTCCTTTTGTTCTTGATACAAGGTTACGAAGACAAGTTTATCCAGCTACATTCAAGTCTTCACGAAATTACGAGGTCACAGCGATATTAGGATGCTTTGTATTTACATGTATTTGATGACCGTTGTCCATTGTGCATTTCTAGCATGGAGTATGGGTTTTGTATCAGATAAAATACTACTACCTGTTTTGCCACAAGACTGCGAGAGTGTAAGTGATGGAATATTCTGTAACACTACATCATTAATAATACAGGGACTGGAAGTGGAAATATTACATTCTCTGGTTGGTAATTATTCTTTAATTGAAAAAATAGACGCATCAGACTACAGACACAGTCTGACCATATCATCGTCTTTACTGTCAACTTTCTTCGGACTACGGTATTTGCGGTTGCATCACTGCAATATTGTTACCATAGAAACAGGAGCCTTCAGGAATTTGTCTGAGCTACGTACTCTTGAAATTAGTGGAAATTCGTTGTTGCGGTACAATTCTATATCGGACGGACTTCAATTCCTGAACTCACCTCTACTCTACATGTTAAATATAAGTGGTAATCATAATGCGGAAGATCTTGAATTTGCTCACATCCAGTATGAGATGTTTGAATACTTATCAAATACGTCTTTAACTGTTTTAGATATCAGCTGGGCGAGGCTCTCATATATATTGGCACCATTTTATCTTCTTTCGCATCTTGAAGTACTGAACATGACCGGTACTTTCCTGACTGGTCACGCTGGCTGTTTATCTTCAATCGTAACCCTGGAAAACTTAACAACAATCGCGCTTGACCATTGGCCGAAATTCACGCGAGGATACGACAGCATTTTCCCTTGGGATGAGCCTGAAGATCTATATGAAATGAAAGCTGGCAGATGTCAGCCTGAGAATTTCATATCTGAACGTGGATGTTTTTATAAAATACCAAATAAGCTCAGGACGATACTGTTACGTTTTGTTGATCAAGATGCCTTTTTTATGAATACGAGTTATGATATATGTGTGGAAGAAAACAATATAATGAACTATTTGTTGACTAGAAGTAAATTTTCCAGACAATTAGGTGTATTTTATGGGTATCATCGGTTGAAATTATTTGATATATCTTTCCCTGACACCCTGTTCACCGGTTCTTTGATTAAAGCAAATTTGTTTCATGACATGCCATCTTTGATGACTGTTAGAATCCCAGGTACCGGTTTAAATGCATTGTCATTGGAACACATAGAAAACTTGTTTGTGAATAACAAAGATTTAACAAACTTGGACATCTCATTTAACAAACTCACTGTTATACCATTTGATATGTTTGTTGGAAATAAATTTATAGAAACGCTTAATGCTTCAAATAATCAACTTAGAGAATTTAATCTTAACCTGTCAAATTGTAATCAGATTAGAACAGTTGATCTTACAAATAATCGGTTGAAAGAAATAGACGTTGTTGTCACCCGGCATATTTTATCCATAAATGGAAGTGTGAAGATTTACTTAGGCGGAAATGTTTTGAACTGCGAATGTCATCTTTTGGATTTCTTTCTGGGAGAAAATATTTGGTTTGATTATAAAGAATGTATATTTGAAGGTGAATGGCGATCATTACATGATATAACACCAAAGTTAATGGAAGAAATTTGCTCAAAGAAGACCAATCTTACGTTAATTATAATCGGTGTCACGAGTGGAATTGCTGTCATTGTAATCATTTTTGTGGTTACAGTTTGGAAACTAAGGAAAAGGAATTCTAATAGTACCTCAAATCAACAAGGAATGGAAGAGCGGCCTCCAATATCGGTGGTCATACCAATTTCCAATGTTAAAGTCAACGCTCGGAAACCCAAATTTGTTGTTTTTCTTGCTTACAGCTCTCTTGACTCGGACTTCGTCGTAGATAAAATATATTTAAAACTGAATGAAAAACTCAAATTTATTCTTCCACACAGAAATCCCGAACAATTGATCATACTTTATGACAAACATTTTCTTGCAGGAATCGATATTGATGAAATATGTAGGTTGGCCATTTTGGAAAGCCATGTAACTGTTGCAGTCGTGACAGAGAACTTTTTGAACAGTCCTTGGTGTAATTTAGAAGTAAAAATGGCTATGTCATCTAAAGTGCCATTGTTGCCATTATTTGTTTCAAAATTTAACTCTGAGAGACTTACTGGATTTTTACGGGTTGTATATGATGAAAAGGTTAGGCTTGTGTGGCCTGACACGACAAATCTCGATCATGATGAAGCCCTTGAAGTTGAAAATGATACTTTAGATGTTTTATGCTCCCATATTATAGCATATGTGAAACAAAATTCCTATCAGGAGGACGAGTAATTGCGATACATCATCTGTATAACGATACATTTACCATTAACATTTTGCTGCTATGTAGTGGGAGCCAGAATAAGTAACTGTTATTTTTAAAGGACGTAGACCAGTTCCTAATTCGCATTTACTGTACATTACTAATAAAAGCGAAAGAAAAAAGGAGAATTGTTTGTTTTGTTTTGTTTTGTTTTGTTTATCAGTCAGTTTGTTCGTTCCTACGTTAGCCAGTATACAAGTCTGTCAATCACAGCCGATTGTCAAATTTCAACTACCAGTACTCGGTTTAATGAGTACGAGTAAGTATGGGGTGTGTTTTACGGAATGCTATATATTCATAATGATTTAATGGTATTTAAGAGTGAAACTGAGATTTTAAAGGAACTATAAATTCTAATATCTTTGGTACTATTCAACACGCTGAAACGCAATTATAGCTCGCAGACTAAAAGGAATTCATTAGTTAGGAATACTGAAGAGTTCTGAAAATTGTGTTTAAATATTTCGGCAAATCAGTATGAAAATGACAATTCTAACTGAGAGGTTAAGAATTATGAATGTCATTTTGCAGAAAATACTAGCAGTAAGACCATCCTTAAAAAATCTAGGCTAGCTTGCAATTACACGACTGATTCATTAAAAATCCCTTGACCCAAAGCGTTTTTAATGATTTTGACAATTTTCTTTATCTTTTTTTACTCCAGCGTTTTGTTTTGTTTTCAGTACAAACATGTAAAGTTAACAAAAATACTTACCTACCCGCTGCAAAAGTTTGGGGCGCGTATCCGCGAACCATTATATTTTAAGGCCGACTTAATGTCTTTAAATAACTGAAGTTATTGTGCTGAACACGTTTGTCACAGGGGTGTTTGCATGTTTTCTTTCAGTCATTACAATAATCGTGAACATGTTTTCATTTTTTCATGTTTATATTAAAAAAGCAAGAACCAAGTTGTACTTCTTGTCTACTTATATTTATTTCTATTTAACCACCCGGGAGTCATTGAAAATGACCTCCACATGAGTTTGACCTGTGGCGTAAGAAGGGTGTGTTACTAAAGAATATTGCGTGCGTGCGTGCGTGCGTGCGTGCGTGCGTGTCCAATACACCATATTATACACCATCCCTTCAACGTGCTAGCCCCCTTTGGAATATTGTATGTGATTTCACTTACTGCGTGAAGGGCTTCGGACAGCCTACAAAATTTCTCTGAAATTAGTATGGATTGGCTAGTATATCTATAAACACAGATGTAGCTATGCGTTGGTTGTTCTACGAAACTAGCTGCATACAAATTTCATGGCTCATGATAATTTTCCAACTGACAATTGGTAAAAAGAAAACATGATTTTTAGATGTTCCATTGGTTGTTTTTTTTCTTAATCACATTTTTCCTGAATAAGTAGTTCAATGTCGTTAAAAAAGAACTAATCAAAATATTAGTTCTAATTGACTGTAAGGTATACGCCAAAATCGATTAATACCTCACAGTACCTTAATTAATGCACTGAAATAATAGAAATCGTTTAAGAGAATTTATGGATGTATGTAGAATCTATAAATGTAACACTTATCTAGACAAATTAAATGTGTAAGAATGTAGAAATAATGTAGTCACTCAATAATGTAGTCACTCAAGAGATGTACCAGTATTTATATGTATCCTTTATTGAATTTAATTATCCAGCCTTTTCATTCTGGACGATTTTCTTTCCCATTTTATCGTTCGGATAATTTAAAATCTTTCCTTAATATTTATCACTCAGACGCTGTGTGGTTCATTTACATCTATTTTTGCAAGCGCTTCGATGACGTTCTGCATAATTAACCGGCCGAAAAGAGCTGAGAGAACAAAACATTCAGGAATTTCCTTTTGCTCGCTATTAAATCCATGACTTGTTTGCTTCTGATGGCATAGTTCGTTCGTGACACTTTTAAGGAATATATACGGTTCTGAAAATGCCGAAATAATGAAAATTATGTGTAATTTTCTCTGAAATAGTTTCCCACAGTGCTCTGCGATTTTGCCGCCATCTTGTTTATTTTCGTTCCTTGCCCGTCGATAAATTTGGATTTTTCTCTGTCAGAAATACCCCTGACAAGGGGTTAAGCCTGCAGACATTGGGCGAATTGCTAGTAAGCACGTGAAAGTGACCGTCACCGAAAAGGGTCAAGCCACGCCAGAGCGGGATCGACAGCGCACGGTCACTGTAAAAAGTGTTCAAAACAGCATGAATCATGTAAATGGGAAAGAAGAAGAGGCTATGGAAATATCTAGAGATGGTAATGCTGTTCTTAGTACAGTTATATTTCTTTATCGTGCTTCATCTCTTCACTGCGAATTTATGTATTCATCATATTTGTTCCTGGATACAGTAGAAATGAGCTCTGTTATTGCTAATATCCACGTTTTTGTGCTGAAAGATTTTTTGTGAAAATTAAGTTCTGTGATGTTGTATAATAAATACTTTTACCTAGATTCAATCTGGTTTATTTTTGCACCTCTCAAGTATTATGGATAAGTAGTTCAAGTACAAAAACTACCAATTACTTATTAAGGTTCTGCAACTGAATATACTTCACTTGTCTGCATTAACCTTTACTAGCATTTTATTATTTTGCTGTTGAATTAAGTTATTCTATGTAAGGCATTCTGCTACAAAGTCTGAACACTTGTCAGGATGTAGGGTTTGCAAATAAAATGGGTACTTGATAATGGATTAGTGATATATACACTACAGCACCAGCACAGTAATCTGGTGTGACTGCATAGCATTTGTTCTAGATATTAAGATGAGGTAGATCTGGTTTTTACAGAATTTAATCTGACACATGACAGAAACTAAAATTGTATATGGTATATATCTATTGATCTAATGTTATGATTATTTTGGTAAACTTAATGCATAGTTTGCTATGGAACCCTGTATGGTAATTTTTGCCACTCCTGAATTGTTCTGCAGGAATTCAATAGATATCTGCTTCATAGGCTTCTTATATTTCAAGAAAAGTATTAAAACTGTACGTAAATGCGCCAGAATTTAATGCTCTTTACAAATATGTACTTTATTTTAATTATCTATATAATATTGTATTAGTGTTAATTAAAATTCAGGTCCTAGTGCTTTTATAATTTGTACAACTATAAGGTTGTAATAACTCAGCAGGGTTTTCTCAGCATTTTGGGAACATGACCCGACCCCCAGCATTGGAAATTTTCATGACATTTGAACAAATTGGGAAAAAGTCCTACTGTATTAAAATAATCAAATAAAACAAAAACAAAAAAACAACTGTTAAGTTTATTTTTGTATTTAGGTATTGATAACTTTGTTATTTGAATGGCCTAGAAAAATCCTGTCAAGTCAATAATTCATTTGTACTTCATGACTCAGACATATGCGGTCCAGTGCTTGTATAACTAATAATGTCTTTGTTAATGCTCAATGTCAAATAATGTCTACAACAAAATACAGGTAAACGCCTGTAAAATTCTATGCTATTTATTCTCAGCATAATTTAAACATATAAAATTTAAGCATATAAACAAAGTAATGTATAAATAAACAAACAATACTTTTTAATAGAAACATTAAAAAGTGTTAATAACCAGTCAATGATAACACTAAATTTGTCAACTCAGGCCTTGAATCTTCCAGAACATTTTCTTTTATTCCAGGATTATGAGTGGGTTGGGTGTCATTACATCTCCGAACATTCATGAATTCCAGATTTATTTCAGCTTGTTCCATGTCAATTGCAGCTTGTATGTTTCCTCAAATAATCTAACAATCAAATTCAACCTGTCAAAATACTGATGTTTTACCAATATCATAGTATGTCACCATCTTTTTGTTTTGTAGGTACCAGTTCTTAGGTCAATTACAAACAAATTATAGTAAATTATGCTTCTACTGGGGGTTGCCAGCATTATGGATAACTTGACAAAATTGTAACATTTTTGGAAAGCTTACATGAATAGATCAGTCTTTTGTTTGGTCATAAAATGGGGCTATATATTTTGTTGATGTGATTAGCACTTCAATTTAGCTTCATATTCCTGCATCTGCCCATATCCGCAGTATTGAATTTTCTTAAGGCCTAAACAAAAAAAGGTTTGTTTCCAGTTAAATACCCCAAAAAATATGGGTCAGTAGGTAGGGATTTTTTTCTTTAATGTTTTTTTTTACATATATTGGTAACCCTGTTGTGAAAATTACAATATAGGGCTAAGATTTGGATCCCATAAAAACTTATGAGTCAGCAGGTAAAAGATAGGTTGGTCAGGTAACCGGAAACAAGCCTTTTATTTTTTTAGACCAAAATTTCAAGTGCATGCCAAGCTGCCTGCTCCATGAATGGTTGGCAGTTATCTATCAGAAAAGTATGCTCCTCATAATCAGTAAAGTTGACAACATCTAGTGAAATACATGGAAATAATTTTCCTGATATTGATCATGCTAGGTGTTGCAATGACAACTTTTGCAAGATTGAACAAGGTGTGATTGAGTATAGCACTGTGTTAAGAACAAAGGATGATGCAGCGTAAAACTTGAGTCAGATGTTCAAGTTCAGATATCTATTTACGTCTTGTAATCGTAGAAAATCATTTAGTGTTAGATAATGATGATATTAATTATGTAGTTTGTATCAGTAGAGTCAGCCTGAATATCCACATAAATAGTAAACAACCTCATTTATTCAACTGATGTCCGTTGTGCATGAGATTTGAGTTTAAGCCAAAACTGAATTAGGTACCAAAATTTTTGTAGTGCATCTTAAGTTATCTGTTAATAACATTTTTATGCAAATCCAAGTTTTGTTCCCTAAGCATTTAGAAAAACTGTGAATTACTGAATGCAGGGCTTTTTTCTCAGGTTGGGGAAGTGCCTTCTTCTTAAATTTGGACAAAAAATGACAGTATTTTTGAAAAAGGGGAAGAATAAACTTGATGTAAGCTGAATTTTGGGGAAAACTGTATGATCTTTAAGATTTTTCCTATGGGGAAGATGCCTATAAATGGCCCTTGTTATAGTAGGAAAGAAAACTCTTGAATGTGTTGTTGTTGGTTTACTTGCGATGAGCTCGACGTAGTTGTGGTTTATGTTTGTTAACCATACAGGACACCTGTCTATATTATGTAGTGTAATGGATACATGGTTACTCATGCATATTTAAATATATTTTAGTGGTATTTAATTCATAAAAAATGGTAAACATAATCAGTTTAATATTTTGTGCATAGAGGTATAAGTAGTCAACACTATGAATAAATCTAAACATGATTATAAGTTTCTAAACTTAGAACCTATTTCAAGCATTCTGAATTTCAAAATGACTATAGAATTGAACTGTCACAAAACTGTTTTATTGGGAGAGCTGAGCCTTTTCTGTCTTTTGTCATACATTTTGTTTAAGTGTTGAAGTAGCTGTATAATGCTCATATGTAGTTTATAAATTATTTCAGATGCACTAGATAAAAGTATCAACACAATGGCAAATGCTGTAAATGGTGAAGTGGAGGAAGATGGAGTGGAGAAGAAACAGGAAGATGAAGAGATGGAAGAAGGTGAAGTACCAGTCTTTTTTATAAATGTTTGTATTATAAAATGACTGTCAACACAATACTATGATTTCTCACGAGAGGGATGCAAGTGCTAACATTGAGCCAATCTGAGCCCATTGGATAGTTTCGGTACATATCACAGCTCATTGGCAAAATTAACCAAAGATTTTCGATTGACTCTGGGAAACAAAAAATAGCAACTGGTTTATGTGTTTGATCGAGCTAATTGATGTGTGTACTAAAAATAGCATCTGAGTTTCCTACGGAAGTAAACAAATAATTTATCCTTTAGAGGGATGCAGCTATTTTTGCTATAGGTCAAGCGATTTACTGATCAAGTCAATGCAGTATTGTGTCCGTTGTTTCAGAAAATGTAGCTGGTAAGAATGTTCAAACAGCTGGTTGATTTTTTGGCTTCCAAAACATTTCTACACCTATGATGGGCCTATATCATTTGAGGCAATTGTATTGAAAGTGACATTAATATTGAATGGCTTGTTCTAACATATGACTAAATGACTAGAAAATCAGTGTCCAGATATATATCAGGTTGTGCTTAATCTCTTACTCTTAATCTATAAAATATATCAAATTAATAATCAATAGTTCTTTATGACAACTTTTATTCATTAGTCTCATCAGTGAGATTATTTTTTATTACTTGAAATTCTTGTTCTACTTATTCTTATGTGTAAATGTCAAAATTTGATACCCTTGGTTGCTAAGGTAACATGCTTCCTGTGAATAAGTCCTAGTTTTCTTCTAGTTTTCTGTTAATAATTAAGTTTTCTCATATATTTTTCAAATAAACAATTGGATAACCTGTTTGATTGCTAATTGCATGCCTAGAAAATCAATGTGGGTGTAATTTTTTAATAATTTTTCTTACTTAAGATGGATTTCAAGTCATTGGTACCTTGTTGTGGAAATGCTCATCTAGGGAACTTTGCCTCAGAAATTTGATATCTGTTTCATTTTTAATATATATAATTATTTATTCTTGTAAAAACAATAGAAATGACAAATGACATGTACAGAAAGAATAGGAAATGCCATATATGTCATGCTCACCAGTACTGGGGCTGACACAAAAAAGGATCGGTATCCCTTATTTCTATGACATATTACATTATTGTCTTACATTATTGGAAATATCTCCACTGTTCCGATTTTGTCCCTATATAATTTTATTAAGTGAATGAAATCCTGGTTATAATAACTGGATTTTACGAATACCTGGTATTATCGGAATAGATTATTTGGTCCTTATTATCATGTATGCTCATATTTTTACACCTGTTATTCAAGATCGTCAGTTGATGACATTGGCCTTTTGATAATCCAAAGGCGTGTGGCAAACAATACATAACATTTCTTTTTATCATGTACAAAGCGTGTCAACTGTTTCGTATGTTAATTGAATTGTTTGGTGAGAGTTTGCTGAATTGTCCTTACTAATAATGGGTTAATTGTAATAAGATATATATGCATCATCATTGAAGTTGTCTATATTGTTTGTAACGATTTATACCATAAATATTCTATTTATCACTACAATTCAAATCAGCTTTATTAAGACTTTCCGCATTTCAGAAGTTGTGAGGGTTGTGATTATTTTCTTAATTATTTGTGTAAAATGTCAGACAAAACAGTAATGGATGATCACATGACAAAATGTAATAAACAATAAATTGATTGTTGAAAATGACGACAGCAACGTCTATTCTGTCATTTGTTAGTAAGTGTAGCGAATTGACATATTGTTGTAGAGTCCGTGGTCCGTGCTGGTATCTATTGAACTACCATTATACTGAAATGGATTATTCGAATCATGGATTATCCAAATGATTTTTTCGGACCCAAGCATATTCAAATAATTGGTGTTTAACTGTATTTGTTTCAAATCACTTTATTTGCAATTGCCTCTCTATGGTGGGTTTTATTTATATATACATTTATGGTTTAGTTTTAATTCTACAAATTTGTGAAACTTGATTCAATCAATTGGCCATTTACATAACCTAAATGATTTATGACTGAAAAACATCCTGTATCCTGTTACTAAAGTATGTTTTTAGTATATACATTATATTTATAATAGTGTACATGTAACTATATGCTCTCTGCTGAATGAGATTTATAATCCATATCGAATACATTATGGATATTGGTCAAGTCCGCAGTATGCTTGGATCAGAAGATATAGTTATTCAATTTCAGTTCATTGAAATGAAGATATATTATTATTTCATCTTTCAATATTTACTTTGTAGATGACAGTAAGGCTGAGGCTACTTTTAGTTACACAGTTGAAAACATCAGTAAGCTGAAAGAGTCTGTACTTAGTCCTAAATGTATGGTGCGCAACTTGCCATGGTATGTAATGTATATTATTGTACTCAAATATTCCACTTGAATACAAATCACACACAAGATACATCAAGTCATGTATGAACATATATACCAAACCACAACACATCCCACTGCCACACCACACCACGCCACACACCATTTAGTACTTTACTGATGTATGTCAGTTTCATTTAATTCTTTAGTATGAAAACTAGCATTGTTGTTATTTAAGTTCCAACCCACCATGTATGGTATTATTATTGTTTTTCACTATTTTGCTAACGGTATACTTAACTTTGAGCTTACACAGAATAAAATTTATTAGAAGTATGTTATGGGTGTGTTTCTAAATTTACTGAGTTCTTGATAATGTTGACCAAGTTAATTTGTACTACAGTATAGTATTGTAAATTAAAAATTCTGTCTGAAAGTATCCCATATGAGTTTCATCCAGTCACTCAGCAGACATGTGAAACATGAATAAAAATTGTATGTATTTATTGATACTGTATTTTCTTCATACTTTATGTTCTAGGAAAATAATGGCCATGCAACGTACAACCCAACATAGTGGTGATAAGTACAACCAGAAAAGTCTTGGTTTCTTCTTGCAATGTAATGCAGATTCTGATTCCACGTATGTAGCCATTTTTGTCTTTTGATTTAGTTGGATAATGTATTCATTATTTGTTGTCAGAATTTAAAGAGGATATGGTATTGACCGGTATTTTTGTGTCTCATAAATTTGGTCAGAAAAAAATGAATGCTTAATAAATGCCACTACCAGCTAAAGTACTGCTGTTTTAATCATATAATGAGGAATTGAATTGTTTGACAAGGTAATTTTCAACTGCAAGCATGAACTAAAGTGCATTTATATTCACTGAACTTTTCAATTATTTTGGGGGCTTAGGTTGTGTTGTTTGAATTCATATTAATAGTAGTTAAGCAGTATAGAACTTTTTGTCACTCCATTTATACAAACTCAATGATTGAACTGCCATGTATTGTAGCAACTGATATCAAGCCTACAAAAGTCTACCACATAATGTGCTGTGGTAATTATAGTCTAGCATTACAGCTTTTGACATAAGTTTTTGTTAATAGAATATTTTCCAATATTTGAAGTGACATTGTAATGTCAATACAATCTATTTATGTGTGGTTAATTATAGATTTTCACCCCATTTTTATTTTCTAGGTCATGGTCCTGTAATGCTGCAGCTGAATTACGAATTATTAATCAAAAGAAAGATGGAGAAGACTTTGTTAGAAGTAAGCTTTTAAATGACTGTATAACTTGCTATTATTGACTTATATTTATGCTGTAGGAGTAATGTTATACATTTATTATATCATATGAATGTAGTAATAGTCTAATATGACTGTGTCTATTACTTACTCAATTACCTATAAATGTATACTGAATAGATTGAGTGTATCATTATGGCATGTGTTCTGTTTATGATCCAGAAATTTTGCCCCCAATGAATGTTTATTGATCTATCAATGTGATATTGGAATACTAATAAAAGATTATTCAAAGTAGTGTCATGAAATTATTATGAGCTCATTTAATGCTATTGGTATGTTGTTTTTACTTCTTTAATCATAAATGATTGTTGATTTAGACAATATCTTTATTTTATTACAGAGATTCAGCATCTTTTCTATAGTAAGGAAAATGATTGGGGATATAGTCACTTTCTACCATTGAGTGTAAGTTGTATAGTTCCACTTGTATAAACATTTTTTTTTGTAATAATGTAATACATTTTCATAGCTAAGTGTTCCTGTGTTATGTTTGTCAGGTTTGTTATTTATAGTCTGTGACTTTGTCTCGTCATATAGATAAAACTGGTAATTAATTGGTTTTATGATGAGTCCAATGAATATCTATGAACTACACCAAGTATATTTAGCAGTGTACTGATGTAGTAGTGAAAACATATGCATTAAACATTTTGCTTCAGGAATTGCTTGATCCAGACAAAGGTTTCTGTAAAGAAGATAAAGTTACCTTACAAGTTCATGTTATTGCAGATGCTCCTCATGGTGTGAGGTAAGTGTATGTTGGGTCTTCTTAATGCATAGAACTTTTACATGCTTTTAGTATTGCGTCATTTACTTGTTTCTTTGAACAACTGAAACAATGGTTCAAACAATGACAGTAGATGTAAGTCAGTTCCACTGGAGATTTTAATTTGTTGAAGTCCTTGGTAGTTTCTGAGTTTTTCTGTTATGTAAGCCAATTCATGGTGTATGATTTTCTTTCTAATTTTCAGTTGGGATTCAAAGAAGCACACTGGTTTTGTTGGCTTAAAGAATCAGGGTGCAACATGTTATATGAACTCCTTATTACAGACACTCTTTTTCACAAATAAATTAAGGAAGGTAAGCAAATTTTGCTATCCTTGATTTAATTATTATATTATTCTTCTAGTTATTAAATTTTGCTATACAAGCATATTTTTTATTGTGTATACATAATGCATCAAACACTGTATTGATTTCTTCAGCATTATCAATTTTGTATGCATTTATAGGCTGTTTACCTGATGCCTACTGAAAGTGATGATCCAACAAAGAGTGTACCTCTAGCTCTGCAGAGAGTCTTCTATGAATTGCAGTTTTCAGACACAGCAGTAGGAACCAAAAAGCTCACAAAATCCTTCGGGTAAGTAAATCTGATTTGATTTTTGATTTGAACTTCAAACATATTTTTGAAAGCCTAATCATTGAATTGAATAAGTAATTTGTTTCCTCTTTTTTGTAATTTGTTGTCTTTTGATATTTTTTTGTATTTTTTTGTCATGATGCTTGCTTGATGACTGGAAATTATGTTTTTAATATTTTATATTTCTGATCCATGGTGGTTATGTAATTTCAATTTCTTCAGATGGGAAACATTAGACACATTTATGCAGCATGATGTTCAAGAACTGTGTAGAGTTGTGAGTATATATTGTTTTATGTTTAACATTTTCAATTAGAAAGATTTCATATCCATTTAAATTGGCATCCTTTGTAGCTGTCTGCTCTGTAAATTCCCATTCAATCTTCACCAAAGTTAGTCAAAATGTTTATGGGCATAATATCTCAGAGAGTTTGATTGCTGGCAGAAAATGATGAATTAGACCCTGTATACTCTGTATGTGGAACAGTTCCTATCTCATCTTCACTAGATGATTTTGTAACAGTTCAGCACTATTGTTTGATGTATGTAACTTATTTAAGAGGGATTTATTTTGGTTGGTTGAACAATCACTTTTCTTACACAATACTTAGGCATGATTTATATTAACTCTATCTTCTATTAATTTAGTTACTTGAAAATATGGAGAGTAAAATGAAGAATACTTGTGTTGATAGTACAATTCCTAAACTCTTTGAAGGAAAAATGTTGGTGAGTATTACACTGAATTATCTGAAACATTTAATTATCTTTTTCTTGCTAATAAATGTGTTTCCACCAATTTTCATTTATACTTTGTAGGAATTTATGTTCAGATTTATGTTGTTTAGAAATCTCTTGTAACTATTTGGGTAAGCTTGAAATCTTAGGAAATTTTGACTTATTTGAAGTCTTGTGGATAACACTGTTCATTACTTCACTGATCAGTTCAAACATTGACGCATTAAATATGTACATCTCCTATTTTCTGTTGATTTACTGACATAGTGCCAATTAATGAATTGATAAATGTGGCTATGAATGCTTAGATTGAGTCAGCTCTGTTCTATTTCAGTCTTACATCCGGTGTAAACATGTAGAATACTGTTCTCAAAAAGAGGAAGCTTTCTATGACATTCAACTTAATGTGAAAGGAAAGAAAAATGGTGCGGGATTTTTTAAACGAAATATTACTGAAATACGTCACAAATCTCTTTCAATAATTCTGTGTTAACATTTATCAATCAAATAGTTATAAAGCCAACCATACAATCTTCGTAATGTTATAACCCAAATTGATTTGTTATTTTTCTTGATTCTGATAAATAGTTTTATAGTTTGACTTTCAAGTTGTTTATTGATATTGACAGTGCTAACAAATTTGCTTTTGATTTAAGCATTATTTATATTTTGTTTGTTACAGTGATGGAGTCATTTAAAGAGTATGTTACTGTCGAGTCTTTGGATGGAGATAATAAATACGATGCTGGAGAGCATGGCCTTCAAGTAAGTCACTTGGTTCTAGTTTTAGAGCATGGCCTTCAAGTAAGTCACTTGGTTCTAGTTTTACTATATTAACTTATTTTGTGCATGCTTACTGTTACTATGGATCTAGTGTAGCATGAATTTGAGGAAAAAAATAAGGAGACTTTGAAGTCTTGTCTCTACTGTTTCATGTTGGTATTATTTTGCTTTTAGTGTATTCATTGTTCTCATTTTTTTTACGACTTAACAATTGATGTATGATGAGTCTTCAGTCTGTGTTATTGTTATGCCAATAAAAATCTAATATCATTTCATTAAATTGTGATAAATGTTAAGTGTTTTACAAGTTATATAACTGGATTTTTATTTCAATCTGTGTTTCAGGAAGCTGAGAAAGGTGTTATATTTAAACATTTACCACCTGTACTACATTTACATCTGCTAAGGTTTATGTATGATCCAGCTTCTGATGCTAATGTTAAAATCAATGACAGGTGTGTATTAACCTCAATAGGTAAATGTGTTAGAATTTCATTTAGTTAATATCGGCCATTGCACTACAAAGAAATACCAAGGTTGATTTTGCCAGAACTGTTGCTTGCTTGACTGTCAGTCTTAAGAATGAAACAGAACTGTGCTATTTCCACCCTTCAGAGGATTGACTGTGTACTAGAAAAAATGACCTATCAACTGTTTGTACAATCACATTCCTGAGATATGTCAATGCTGATTCACCATTTTTACTCTTTTTAGGCTCATTTTTACCCAGTATTGGTTACAGTCAGATCACTATTTCTCTTAACAGTGTTATTATTGGAAATGATAAATTGCTTTCAGATATGAGTTTCCAGAAAGATTGAATCTTGAGCCATTCCTTGAGAAGAAAGAGAAGACTCCAGCCAACTATATATTGCATGCAATACTAGTCCATAGTGGTGATAATCATGGTGGGCATTATGTTGTATATATTTCACCGAAAGGTGATGGCAAGGTATGAAACTGTTTCTTGAAACATTCTATTCATCTTTTGAACATCTCTTATATGAAATAAGGCTAATTTTCACATCACTTTACAAATACCTTAACATATTTGACGATGCTGTGAAACGTATCAAGTTTATAATTGCTTAGCTAGTTCATATATGCTTTAAAGGTACCTTTTCTTCATAAGTTATTGTAATGGTTACTTTTGTTTAGTAATCTTCTAATATGAAAATTGTGCTTTTACTATGAAAAATTATGGTAATTTTCAGTACTGTAAATTTGATGATGATGTAGTATCCAAATGTACACGACAAGAAGCATTAGATCGTAATTTTGGAGGACATGATGATGACATATCAGTCAAACATTGTACTAATGCCTACATGTTGGTCTATATCAGGGAAAGTTGCAAAGGTTAGAACATTTTAGTTAATATTTTCCATAACCAATAATTCATACTGGTTGCTTAATCAAATCTGCGTAACATGGGATGTGATTTTTCCACAAAATTTAAGAATACACTCTAGTTGTATTCTGTGCCATCACAGAAAATTTCTCCCTCTGATCGATCACAACCCTGATAAAACATCAAAAGGAGGCATAATTGTTGTTTAAGATTGATTAATCTGTTGAATATAATGCTCCTTGTAAAGTTATTGGAGTTAAATTATTTTAATGGCTACAATCTTGATATTTTCAGATGACATATTGTGTTCTGTAACAGAAGATGATATACCTACATCATTAAAGGACAGACTAGCTGAGGAAAGGTCTGTTTACTAAAGTTTTGATTGTATAGAATTGATGTACAAAACATACAGTTTAAAAATTAAAACATTGCTTAGTTTTTTTTTTATAATAAGGTATTCCTACTCTTGAATGCCAATTCTTGTAGTAGACATCATTATGTGATCAAACATTATTTGCAAAACTGTTTCCAATACATTCATTGGAGATTTCTGCTCAATGTTTACCACTAATTTGGATTCAGTATTTTATGTGTCTTAGATAAATATTGTTAGCGTTCTTTTGTTATTCTTGCTGCTTGCTCATTTCAGACGTTTAGAAGCTCAGAAAAGACAAGAAAGAAAAGAAGCTCACTTGTACATGAATGTTCAGGTTGTGACTGAAGATTACTTCTATGGACATCAGGGAACAGATCTGTTTGATCTAGAGAAAGCCAATTTCAGAAATTTTAGAGTCAAAAAGTCTGCAACTCTTAAGGAATTTGTTGAAATTTTGGCTGAAAATCTAGTAAGACCTTACAGAAATTAATACATGCTGGAACTTATCTATTACCTTTTTTATGTCAAACATATAATTATGAACCTTTAGTTCTGCAAAGATTCAAATTAGAAATAATTTACCATGTGATTGGAGTAGCAGTTGTTAATGCATATTATGTTTATGTGGTATTTTTTTTATAGCAGAAAAGCATTCTTTTTTCTGTGTTTTCGTCTTCATTATTAATGACAATAATATATTTTGTGGATTATGATTTTCTGTTATATAGAACAGGATGTTGCTTGTGAAATATTACTATGCATTCTATCTTCCATTAACTACAATGCTTAGTTTTAATTAACATGATTATTTTATTTCAGAATTGCCTATAAAAACATTATATATGTGTACTTTCAGAAATATCCTGTCCAACAAATTAGGCCTTGGCCTTTCCAGGCTCGACAGAACCAAACTTACCGACCAACTTTGTTGGATCTTGAAGCTGACATGCATAAAACTGTGAGTATCTCATTTCAATGGGGAAAAAAATAGGTAATTGCATACATAAGTTAAGCCTATATTTTGATATATATTGTTTGAACATAAATAATCAGAATGCAGTGTAACTAAGTCTTTTTTTATTGACCATTTATTACAATTATTATCCTATTTGATAATAAAATGTTTCATTGGCTTATTCTATAACTATAGTATTCTATTGTTTACAGGTTCAGGACCTTGCAGAAGAAGGCACATGGACTGTGTTTGTTGAAACTCTAAGTCCTGAAAGCACGGAAAGAAGATTAGCTCACTTTGATAAAGATAGTATGTTTTTTTTTCATTGTTGTATGTTCAGATAATACATAATGTACCCAACTTGTTATTGGTATTTGTTTTTTTTTTCCTTCAGTTGTATGAATTATTATTAATAGTTTGGTTTGGAGCAATACCTGTGGAGTTGAACTGATATTCAGTGTTATGAAAGCCTTGATTATATATTTACAGGTGATGTACTACTATTTTTAAAGATGTATGATCCTAGAACTAAGTCAATTAATTACTGTGGACATGCATATGTACCAATTGCAGCTAAAGGATGTAAGTGTCATTTTTTTCTTTTGGTTCAGTGTTTAAACATTCAATGTCCATTAATGTTCTGTTTCTGAAGTCTTTGTTTATTTATTTAGATGTCACATGTATAACTGACCTTGCATCTTCTGTATACAGTATTTTACTTTTTTTATGTTTTGCACTTTTCTGATCCTATGATAAAGCCTTTATGATGCTTTGCACGTCATTGTTCATTATGCAGAGGCATTAATATTTCAGCGGAGTTGATGCCAGAGCTGAACAAAAGAGCTGGTTTTGCTCCAGATACCCCTCTTATTTTATTTGAGGTAAGAAATTGTCTAAATGTAGTCACTTTCAGTTATTATCAACATTTGGCACATGTTCTTTTCTCAATTTTAAATGTTTCAAAATAAATGCCACAGATATTTTTAAGATGTGATGATACTTATATTGCTTTATTTAATTTCCACCTGTTTGCATCTATTTTATGACAGACAAGCCATTGAGGAGGCAGATTTAGTAAAGCATTAATTGTATGTTTCATTGCAGACATTCATGCATGTTATATTTTCTATTGATAGGAAGTTAAGCCCAATATGTTAGAAGTTTTACCTAGTACAGATTTACCAATGGAGAAAATGTTGGAAGAATTAATGGATGGTGACATCATAGTGTTCCAACGAGATGAACCTGATGTGGACCACTATGAACTGCCAACTGCAAAAGAATATTTCAGGTAAGTAATCATCAGTGATTGTCATTCTGTCAATTTATTTCATTAACTATCAATATTCAATTGCTTTTAGAAAATTATCATAATATGTCAGAATTTATTATCCATGTGTTACTGAAGTTGTAAAGTTGTTTCATCTCAGAATTCCATCGGTTGTTATGCATAATGAATAAATGTCTTAGTATAAAAAGTGGACAAAAGCTTTGAATATGTAATTTTGTTTTTCAGAGACCTTTATTACCGAGTTGAAATTACTTTCTGTGATAAAAATGTGATAAGTGATCCTGGTTTTACGCTAGAGTTGTCCCAACGTATGAACTATGACCAGATGGCAAATGGTGTTGCAAGATATCTTAACACTGACCCTTACTTATTGCAATTCTTCAAACCACAAGGGTATGTTAATCTTAGAAAAATGTTAATAAGATTAAACTAGTAGAATACGGTTCTGTAAATTGATTAAACCAGAGCATGTTAAAATATTGTCAAACTTATTTTGAATATCAACTATTTCCAGCAATTTTGTTACAAGTTGTAATTTAGTATGGCATTAGCTGAAAACATTTATCATTCGTACAATTATTTATTACAGAGATTTATGTCTTTTGTTTTACAGGTATAGAGAAGGTCCTGGCAATGCTATACGTTGTACCTTTGAAGGATCACTTAAAGAATTACTATTGTTTGGTAAACCTAGACAACCAAAAAAATTATATTATCAACAGGTAAATTTTCTCTTGCATGGTTTTACTTAAAAATGTTAGCTTTGGAACCCATCTGCTTTTGAAAATGGATATTGGCACTTGATAGATAATGCCAAAATGAAAAATACTTTGATGCAAGGATCAATGTTAATACAAGAATTGTTTTTCAGTTTCAATTTGCAATTAAATGTCATTGAAATTGTTTATATTTCATTTTAAATCTGTTACATATTTTATCAGGTCATTCCCATTTTTATACTTGTCAGCCATACCAAAGTCATACTGTTATTTAATCTTTGTGTATTGACATTTGTGTCATTTCAGTTGAACATTAGAATAAATGAATTAGAAAACAAGCGTCAGTTTAAATGTATATATGTAAATAGCCGTTTAAAAGAGGAGGTAAGCATATATGCTTGTTAAGCTGATTTTCTGTAGTAATGATTATAATGTCTGTAAACGTTTAACCAACAGAAAAATATGTAACTTTAGTTCATTTCGTACCATTTGTCTCAATTTCCTTTCCAAGAATCTTTGAAGTAGATAAATGCTCCCAAATAATTTTCCTAATAGTAGACATAAAGATGTGCACTAGATATTTGTTAGAGTTAAAATACTTGGGATAGCTATTGCTAATTTTTTTATGGTGTTTTGTTTTATAGAAAGAATTGGTGCTTTATCCTGACAAAACAGGCAAAGTTTGTGATCTTCTTGAGGAGGCCAAAAAACAGATAGACCTCGTTGAGAGTAGAAAATTGAGGTAAGAATTTCTTTGTTATGCAGCATTCATGTTAAAACACTGTACCTGCACAGTAATAATTATGTGATCATTTCTTCTCTGCTGAATTATTAATATTTTGAACTAAGTTATTTTAAATTTAATACTACTTTTAGATTACTGGAAGTCATTGGATGTAAGATTTATTCATTACAACTTGAAGACATGTCATTGGAAATGTTGAACTCTACTGGCACTACCAGAAGTCTCAGAATTGAAGAAATCCCGAAAGATGAGGTCAACATGTCGGAAGATGAAACTCTCATTCCTGTTGCTCATTTTCACAAGGTATTGTACCATATCAATGCATTACATGTCATGACCTAGCTGCTAAACACTCATTTTGTTTTGGTGTTTAGGGCTGTGAGGTTTTGTTTGTTTATATCGTAATTCACTAACATGTGTAGAAGTTGTAAATGATGTGTTAATCCTTATATATTGAGTATGTGTTTTTTGCTCATATTATTCATTATTTTCTGTACATATTTAAAGCATGTGTGATAATTTGGAGGACTTTATTTTGCTTTTAGTGGAAAATCAGTTTTATTTTGACATTAAACAATGTATGTATAAACAAAGTGTCATGTTTAACTGATGTATTGATGATTACATTTGGTTACTCTGATGTTTGTCATCTAATAGAACTGATCATTAATAATTCCAATAAAAAATTAATGAACATTTAATGGTATGATCATAATATACTTCTGCATCTAGGCATGACATTTATTATAACATTACTAAGTTTGTATCTGGATTTATTGTTGATACTGTGTTACAATGATCATTGTATAAATAAATTACTTGCTTTCCATTGATTTAGTTTTGTCATCTATATGATAGTTAGATAATGTGACTGATGTAGACGTTACCTGTAGACAATATTTTATGTATTGCTTTATCTTGCAGGAGGTTTTTTCAACCTTTGGTGTACCATTCTTACTTACGATCAAACATGTAAGTTTACCTAGCATATTTAAGACTTTCATGCTTCACAAACCATGTTATTTTTAGTGTATCAGTTGTTTATAACATTACTCCATTCATCACTATTAAGAAAACTTCTTTAAGTGGATTTACTGGGTTGGTACTTTTTGTTCTCATTGTATAGTTTATACCTCATTTATGACATGTAACAAATTTTGATAACAGATTTTTTGTTTTCTTCTCTTTTGATTTTATTTGTATTATTTGTCTGCATTGTTTGGTGACATACTGTAAAGTACTTGTCAAAAGAAAGTCTTTTAATTACAAGTATTTTGATAACAAGCAGCAGTTGAAACTTCAATATTACAAGCTCTACTTATTTAGTTATAATGTATGGGATCACCAAGTTATAAGTTAATTCTATGTGTGTTAAAATGATTGATGTCAGATTGTTAAAAAACTGTAGTCTTTTTTATTTAAGATGGCTTTAAAATTTGCTTTTTACTGGAGCTCCCCTGAGATTTCTATTTCAATCTAATTGAATTTATGTTTCTGTTTGTAGAATGAAAAATTCTCTTCTGTTAAAGACAGAATACAGAAAAGATTGGAAATTCCAGATAAGGAATTTGAAAAGGTGAGATATAATACCATTTATGTTTGCTGCTCAGTGTTAGGGGTGGCTATATGCTACTTAATGACTGATAAAAGGTTTTTAAATCATACTCCAAACTCAAAATTCTATCAGTGATGCAGTATTTTGTTGGAAAATATATTGAGGTATTTATCTAACTTTATATAAAACTGCTATTTGTTTTGCTTTAGGTAAGTGTTATATATCATTTATGTAATAACATTTCAGTACAAGTTTGCAGTAATAGTAATGGGAAAGGTTGAGTATATCTCTGATGAGGACCAGGATCTTAAAGTAAATATCAGTCAGTTCATACCTCATACAATGGCAGGCACAGGTAATGGTATTTCTTAAGTTATTTTCAATAACACATCTATAATCTTGGCTTCTCTCTACTTGAAATTGTATGTCAAAAAAGTAATGTTTTATCAGTTCTATTCTGCTTGTGCTGACTACTGTTTGCATCTATTTGGATAATATTTTGTCATTTATTGGAGAATTCTGAAATTAATTGGCTCATATGTTGATGTTGAGATGGTATGTTGCACTTAAAACTGTTGCTATGTCTCAAAGGTCAAGGTCAGACTTGCAGGTTCATTGGCAGACTGGACTTACTGCCTTTTAACATCTTTTAACTTGTCTAATTAGCTAGGTATCTGCATTTTGATTCAAAAAATACTTATCTAGGACTATTTTACCAAAATAACTAGGTCCAAGGTTGTTTTTTCATATTTCTGAGTGTAGTTACATAGACATAGCTAGCTTAGGCAGGATTTTTAATGTTTCCCTTTGTGAGGAAGGTGTGTTAAATTCCAGCAATTTGTCAAACATTTTTCCCCCTGCTGTTAAAAGTTAAAACCTGAAATACATACCTTGGATCTCATTCAAATGCTATGAAGATACTATCTTAGTTAAAATGTACTCTGATTCGTACATATGTAGGGATGTTGTCAGTTCCTTTAGGAAGCCCTAGAATAAATGAATGTTTAGTTGTAAAGAGTATTTAGGTTTATTATAGTATTATAATTTTGAGGTTGTTTTTTTATTGGTAAAATATTTATTTCAGGTGGCAATATGCAAGCCAGACCTTGGTTAGGACTAGACCACCTAAACAAGACACCTAAAAGATCTCGTGTAGGCAACTACTTGGAAAAGTCAATAAAAATACACAATTGAGTCTTATTGTTCTTCTAGATTACTCAGTTTCTTTTTTGTTTTGTTAGTGTCTGATATTACTTGATATGAGGCCTACCATGTAGAAAGTGGAAATTATGTGCTGGACACTGTATCACGATAGTACACTTCAAAATTGTAGGCACATATTAGCAAAATCATTTCTAGAAACAAAAATCAAATGCCCAAAACGTGAATATTCAAAGTGGACCTGACCAATGGGGAGAATAGTAATGACCTCTTAGTCGTATCATTTTTCCTTGGGCATTTGTATCCATAAAGTTGTTGATTTAATGTGTACAAAACAGAGATGGCTGTTTGAGATATGAAGATATGTTTGAAATATTTCATGGGTTGTGTTAAGTAAATCCAGTTACTGCCAGTTGAGGCAGATCTTGTGTATGTTTGTCTCGGTTGGTTTTGCATTAACTGTCCTACCTGCGATTGATATTGACTATGGATTAGATTAAATTTATGCATCTGAACATGGGCATAAAAGTGGATGTTATTGTCACTGAATATCAAGTGCTGATGCATAATGAATTAATCTGATCTTTGTTCTTTAACGTGAGTGTTATAGTCAGGGATTGAAGCTATTTTCAGTTACTCTACTAGAATGCACCCAATCTTTCTGGTCATTTGACTAATTTGTTAAAAATTTGCTTCATAAAAAGAATAGAAAATTTTACAGTACACAAGATAATCTATGTTAGGCGAATTCTTGCTTTATTCTTCAGCTGCTATTGTGCATTTCTGAAAAGTATTTAGTACATTTAAGGCATATTAATTATCAGTTATGATGTAGTCTGTGTATATCTGAGATGTTTTAATTTTAAATCATTGTCAATATTTGTTTTTCTTGTTCTGTTGTGTTGGTGTTCTTGTTTTGTAGCTGGCACATCCTGAAAACTACCAGATTGAGCATTTGAAAGTTATTTCCCAGCAATATTGGTTTCAAAATAATTCTAGTGCAATGAATTATGTTGTGTTTGTGGAATTTTAGGGTCATTAAAATTCTACAAATTGCAGCTTTGTTGTGTCTTGACTGTTATTTCTTAAGACCTTTTTCTTAAATTAATTGATGTCCAGCAATCTGAGAATTAATGTTCCTAGGTATTTTTCTTACAATTTACCAACTTCTTTTTGAGAAATGTGTTTTTATTTTAACTGCTAAAATGGCTTCTTATCAGTAAATGGTACTTTTTCCAAGCACTGGATGTGTGGTTAATTTTATTTTTGCAAATGTCTGAATTCTGGAAAATCAATTTCTCATAGATATCTGTTGATTTTTTGGTTGCAATGGTTTTATACAGATCAGATATATTGACTGAAGGATGTAATTACTGTACTTGTAATTTATATGCTTTGCAGTCCTGCCATCCCCTTTATTATGCATGTTTTACATTAAAACAGATGAAACCTTTCTCATTAGCAATACAATATTTTAATGACCTGGCTTGAGCATCAAGAATATCTGGTATTATGTACTGGTATGCAACACATATGACTAGCACCATTTATCTATATTATGCCACTTTTGGAAATGCTTATAATCTTGTGTCTGTATAAAACTTTCTACTTACTAGTATTTCTTTTAATATTCTACTTTGAAGTCGCTACTGTTCAGATACTCAGGCTCAAGGTAAAAAAAACAAGTGGGTACATTTTATTCTTGATTTTATGTAAGAATTCTAAGCTTAGCTTTCAAAATAATTATTGGGTGCAGTATATTAACATGAAATGTGCTCTTATTTTTATCAGTCCTTTAAATGTGTGAATGATTTTGTATATATTTGATGATTTATATATTTGTGTTTGGAATGCTCCACAATTATTGTATGATAGCTTTGTTGTAACTAAATGTTTTTGTGTTAAATGTTTACTCGTTTGTTAATCATAGAAATTAAAACTAAGGTAAAATATTTTTGGAAATAGAATTTTCTCTGGTACTGATTTCAATGTTGTTACCGATCAGTCCGGGGTTTTGTGTGATGGGTCTGTCAGACTGGCATGTACTATATAATTACTTCAGCTGCAAATCTTGAAAACTGGCACCTTTAATCAAATAAAATTTCCTTCACAAGATCAATACAAATTCACTAATGGGTCAGGCATCGTGTAATGTAATATTTAATGAATTTGAGGAGCAAATTCACTCAGTTTTTGTACCTACTGACAATAAAGGTGAATTTTACCACATTCCACATTTGATTGTACATTGTTCTATTTTGTGTCATCTCTATGTACATATGATTAAATAAATAAGTTTTGCCCACTACAGATGTATAGAGAAGTTGACAATGTATGAATAAGTGTTCATTGCTTTTTACACTCGATGTGATTTTGAGTGATAAGAATGAGTGTGTTGTCAGATAGTGCTCTTGTTCAAATTTATTGTATTGTGCCTGAAATGGCATCAATTTTATAAAATAAATTATGACTGATCCAATGTAATGACTTTGTCTTTATTTCACTTAAACACTATGCTGGAAATGGCCTAGTTGCATTTCCCTATTGTTAAAAATAAGATCTAGTTAGGCAGTGTTAAACAATGACTGCACTGTTTCTTTCAGAATCAGTACAAGATTTACGTATCAAACTACTGACTTCCTGAGTTCATTAAAATTCCACCAATATGATATGAATCACAGAAAGTATTTTTTTTCATAAAATGTTTTCAACTGAAAATGAACAATGAAAGATACAGTTCTGCCTATTTTTGACAACCACTCACAACTGCATGAACACAATATGCAGTACTTACACATGAATAGATAACATTTCTTGGTGTAATCTGTAGATAAAAAGATGACATGTCCAATAAACAACAGATAATGGAATATGATAACATCCACATTCATATTGTCATTACCTATTGCTTTATTAATTCATTACTTTGATCTGCAAGGAAAATCTGGTTCCTACAGAAAATAATTGCGAACATAACTTTCCAGAGGAGCTTGTCTTGCATTCTGTTAGATAAACATTCAGTATTGTTTGATACTAAATAAGCAGTGCAATTACAGAACATTTAGGCAGTAGGTTGTATGCTAAAATTTCCCAAACATGATCATAATTGGCCAACTTGCTAGTATTAACTATCAATTAATGTAATAAACTTAAGAAGCACAGCAGTCTTTGTTGCTAGGTTGTCTTTCTGTGTAAAAAGGAGGCAATTCCAGCATTGGATGCAATACATGTAGATATTTGTGAGTTATTGCGTAATGACTGTATACAGCTTATTTCTTACAATGTTAGGCAATTTCATCAATGTCAATTTATTTCATCAATTCTTGAACAATAGCTATGTGGATTAACGAGAATAGTAATTGTAAGATATCCAATAAAATTACATTTCAACCAAACGAACAAGTAATCTTAACAGCACCAACATACACTCACCATGAACATCTCCTACCAACTGTTACATAACAAAATTTATACAGCAAAGTAATCAAATATCATAAATGTAAGGTTTGTCAATAGAACAATCATTAAAATAAGCATTAACAACTTTATTATTACAGAGAAAACACAGCAATAAGGCATACACTGGTGATTTCTGAAAAAACATATCCTGAGTAAGACACAGGTTTTTTCTGTTTAGGCCTAAACCAAAAAAAAGTTTGTTTCCGGTGACATGCCCAAAAAATATGGGTCGGTAGGTAGGGATTTTTTTCTTTCATGTTTTTTTTTTAACATATATAGGCAACAATGTTGTGAAAAATACAATACAGCACTAAGTTTTGGAAGCCTTTAAAACTTATGAGTCAGCAGGTAAAAGATGGGTCGGTCGGGTAACCAGAAACAAACTTTTTTAGACCTTAACATAAATCAAGCACAGGTTTTACTTTCACACTTTAAAATAGCCACTCCTTATAAATCGGTCATTTACATATACCAATACACAACTGGTATGAGAAACTGTAACAACAGTATATTACTACAATCAAACCTGTGTTTGAGGCCACCTCCAAATATAGAGAATAAAGGCCATTCTTTGAAAACCATCACTGGCTATTTAGAACAAATTGACCTCCATTTAAAGTCCATCTGTCAACAAAGGACACAAATTGTCTTTCCCAATGGTGGCCTTTGTTCACAGGTTTGACTGTATGTCTTATGACTGCTATTTTATTGCAAGTTCTAAAATTCAGTGTTCATCTCCTGCGTTTTCTCATTGGTGTTAAATCATCATCAGAGTCTGAATCATACATGATTCCTCCTCGTTTTCCGGCTTTAGAATGTACAGTAGTTGCTTTAGATGGCACAGGTTTACGCGACGATTTTGATGAAGGCAACAGCTCATCATCGCTGGAATCATCGTGTATCAATTGTATGTCAGAGTCAGAATCAGACC